>OY728167.1:291311169-292561169 GCA_963277665.1 Viscum album | reverse complement strand
AGATCCAAACATTTTTTATTAGAAAAACCAATTTTAGTTCCATATTTAATTAACTAGTTTATTTATCATAGATTATCTACATATGGAAACCTAAATGTAATATACAACCATGGATGTGAAAAAAAATTAACATGGTTTCAAGTATTATTCCCATATTTAATCAAATACAAGATGATAAATAATCACCCTTATCATGCCACTTCTATTTAATTATATCATCATTTTTCTTTACATTGTTTATAATTTCATGAAGATAACCATGTTAAAAAAATTGAAACAAAATATTTCTAAATAAAATAGATCACACTACCAAATACACAACAGGAGTATGTATCAACAAAATCACAAGGCGCATGTGATCAAACCCCAACCAGTCATTTACTTCTCCAAATTAGTTAATAATTAACTTAATCATTTGATAATTATAATCTCAATACTTTAATTTCCAAAATTTTCATGACCTGACCACCTCAGATCATGAACCCGTTCATTTGACACCATAGGTCTCCTATAATACCTTGGATACCTTCCCAACACATCACAAGATATTACCCACTGGGTCACTTATCAGAATAATGACTTTTCTTACATGCCAACACATGTTATTTTGTTTAGATTTTTCCTCACTCAAACACACCTTGGAAAAATTCCCAGGAGGTTACCCATTTAGACATTACTCGAGGCTAATCATTCTTAAATATAGGGTTCTAATCGGGTAGGCTATTGAAAAGAAAGGTTCACCTTGTTGAAATTAGTAGTTTATTCATTTTACATTTTTTTTCTAGTCTCGTTACATTATCCACCCTCCCCACCACCACATTTAAATAACCCCCCCCCCCCCTTCATTTTGGACCTCAAACCTTCAACACAAGAAGTTTATCTTATGTTTACTTTTTCCTCACTCACAAGTACCCTTGGAAACTTCCTAGGATGTCACCCATCTGAAAACTACTCACGGACAAGATTGTTTAACTATAGAGTAATAATTCGGTAGGCTTTTGAAAAGAAAGGTGCACTTTGTTGACATTGTTAGTAACATTTAGTCTTTTATGTCTTAATTTTTCAAGGGTGTTAAATTATTCCCCCACTTTAAATCATGGCACCCTCATTATAAAAATAAAAAATCAAACCCTTTTAGTGCCTCTGCACTTTTGTTTGGGTATTTCCTCTAATACCATTTTCTCAAGACTTGACCTCCCTATATCATGAACCTGATCATATAATCCCATAAAACTCTTGTAATAACATGGATTCATTCCTAAAACACCACATTTTATTACCCATTAGGACACTTATCAGACTTACAACAATCGTCATAAGACAATACAAGTTCTTTCAATGTGCTTTTTCTTCACTCACATACACCTTGAAAAACTTCATTGGAGATCACTCATCTTGACACTACTTCAGGCCAAGCATGATTAACTATAGATTTATAATCAGGTAGTCTCTAAAACTGAAGGAACCCCTTTTCCTCATGGGTAGTAAAATTTATTCTATTTAATTCTCACATTTCTAGGGGTGTCAAAAGAATTTAAAATTTTAGTTTTATCATAAAAAATGGAAGTTACCACCACGTAATGAAATTATTAAATTTATTCCTTTAATTCCCATATTAAATAAGTTTAACCCTTTAAGTTATAAAATTCAATTTATTATAACTAATAAATTAAAAAATAATGAAACAAATTATTTTTATCCTTACAGTCTCTAAAATTAATGAATAATCATTTAGCATGTAATTATTTTCCTATATTCTTATTTTATTAAGGTTACTCAAACCCATTTAGATAAGGAGATAAAGAATGATTGACCCACACTTGCACATAAAGGAAAGATAAGTAAAATATACCATATCTATATTATATTCTCAATGTTCTCTAATAAATATTATAAAATGAAGAATTAACCACCATGGAAGGAAACACCTCCAAAAACCAAGAAAACACTTCCAAAAACTATGAATGGTAACTTAACATTAGGTGTCACTCAATTTCCATCCATAAAAGATAAGAACTCTTCAAAAATGGATTTTAGAAGAATAATAAGAAGAAGAATGAGAATGGGAACAAATATGAGGGGATAATATAGAGTACCTTGATCCATGAAGCTTTAATCCAGAAAAACCAAGGGTTTAGATTCTAAACAAGATGTAGTTGGAGGGTTGTAAGAGCTATAGGGGTCAAATAGGGTTTTAGAGAAGGGTATAAATAAAAAACAATAGATCTCATTCCCTATACTTATATAGGAATCTCAAAATCCTCCAAAATGATTTTGTGAACTTCCAAGATGCATGTGGCACCTCTGCTCAAAAGCATTATCTAGTTTTTAAGGCATTTGAGTCTTAGAAATCATGTTACTTTAAAACTGTCATCAAACCATTTTTACTACCACCATAGAATCCTCAATATTTTTGTGTATAAAATAGAGATATTTTCCCACATTGCACCCAACACTATCACATGGAGAGATCCACACTATCTATTTCTGACAACGGGACTCACGAAGTGCTACACCCTACCGACCTTCCTCAAAATGGGATCACCGAATAGTTTACCCATCCCGGTTCAACATAGGTGGAACCCTAAGGTGAAAATAATTTTGAAATGTATAGCTAAGACATTTCTATCACCATAGGGTGATTCAATACCAAACTACAAACTAAAAGGCCAAATTTAAAACACACAAGGACAAAATGATATCCCCCAAACTCATACTCCAAATAGGATTCAAAACGGACAGCATTACACTCACTACCATAGTGTGGTGACCTTATAAATGAACAAGAATATTATAAACTCCATCATGACACCTTTGAGACCTATGAAAATGAAAATGTAATTGATTTATAAATAAAGGACCTTACATTGATGAACTAGAAGAGTTGAGGCCAGATTCTTTTGAGAATTCCAAGATCTTCAAGAAGAAAACTAAAAAATGGCATGTTTGGTGCATTCTTTGGAAAACCTTTTCCCCTAGAGATAATGTAATTTTATTTAACATGCATTTGGAATTGTTTCTAGTTAAATTAAATTCCTGTTGGTTATAACCATTCTTGCCGATTATTTCAATTCTTTATGGAGTAGTTGAAATCCAAATAGAGAATAAAGCCACCTTCAAGATTAACAAAAAACAGATAAAAAATATATATGGAATACTTATTAGAAATTTTCATTAATTATATCATTGAATTTTTAATAAATGATTTAAATAGAAGTATATATCTCAACATTAAATGAAGAACTGGCAGAGAGGTAACCTAGGTATGTTTTATTATTATATTTATACATTTTTTTATAACATGATAGGTGTTTTCTAGATTACAAACTCTAAGAAAATGTGAGGGGAGAGGGTGAACTAATTAAAACTAGAGTACCAAACCCTAGAAGGAAAAAACATGATATTTTCATGAATAAGTCAAAAATAAAAAAACAAAACAAGTAGAATACAAGAATATAAAGGAAAGATAAAGAAGAAAATTATTTAATGTGATTCGGTCCCATAGGGACCTACAAGCATAGAAAGAACACAACTTATACGCATAACTTTTATTAAGATAAAATAAATATAACAATATAGGTTAAAACTAGAGATAATAGAAAATAAAAACAAGGATATATAATATGAACAACCTTGGAACAAATAAAATTAAAAAAATCAATACATACAGTGACAAAGTTTAATGAAAAATTAGGTGGTCCTAATCTATTAAATTCGGTATTGGTGTGTGTGATACCCTTGGGTTCTATGAACTCATCCTCACATTTAATCTCCTGTAATGATCTCTAATAAGGGTCACACATCTTACACCAATGAGGGATATTGTCTAAACCATAAATGAGCCTTTAGATAAAGCTCGTGAGAGCAATAAACTGCAACAGTTGCTCTGATAAATCAAAGTGGAAAGGTGATCTAGGGTTTCGTATACCACTTCTAAGAGGCTTGTTTCAAGAAATAAAATGATTTATATAATAGGAATACTTGATTAAATTTTAATTTCAAAGAATAACCATCATGAGGTTTAATATATATTTTTTCATTTAAATATCTATTTAATAAGTAAATTTTAACATCCAATTATTCAATGTGAAGATCGTTATAGGAATAAAAATCCTAATAGAAGAATACATGACAGTAAGGGAATTTTTTTAGAATAATCAGTTCCTTCTCTTTGAAGTAAACCCTTAACAACTATCCTTTATTTGTATTTGATATTATTTCCCTTGTTTTTATCTAATTTTTTCTTATAAATCCACTTACAACCAATAAAGTTTTCATTGGTTGGTTTTTTAACAATAAACCAAGTGTTATTTTTTCGTAAAGAGTGCATTTATTCATCAATTTTAAAAGACCCAATAATTTTCATATTTTCTATTTAAGGATTACTATTAGGTTTTAGGATAATAATTCATAATATCCTAAGCCACATGGAAATAATGGAAAGACACGTCATACTGGATGAAGTGAGCAAGAGGTCTAGGGATTCTCCTTTCTATGTCTTGGGTTAACTGGTAATACATATTGGTGGTAGAAGGTTCAGATTTAGAATCTAAACCGGAACTAGAACTAGAATCATCTTGTAAAGTGGGTTATTAATATATTGAAGTGTGCTGGATATGAGCCTCAAACTAGGTTATAGGATCAGTTTCATTATCCTCTTCAAGGGATGGATCACTGCTGCTAGATGCGGTAGCCTTGGGTTTAAGAGAAAAAAACACATATAAAACAACATCCCTACTTATAATGCACATTTGGTAATGGGGTTTATCTACCTAGAGTTTATACCCCTTAACACCTTGAGGATACCCAATAAAGATTCATTTTAGAGGTCTTAGTTCTATTTTATCAATCTTAATGTGAGCATAAGTAGTATAAATAAAGAATCTTAAGTAGCTATAGGAGGGGGATTACCATTATATAATTATTTATGTGTTTTAAATTGATTAGTAGAAGGAAACCTATTAATAAGGTATACAACCATGTTAGCAGCCTCTTACCAGAAGTATTTATGCTTACCTGATCGTGAAAGCATGATTCAAACTCTTTCAAGAATAGTCCTATTCATTCTCTCTGCTAGGAATTTTTTTTGGGGATTTTCCCAAATAGTTATATTACTTTTAATACCTTCGTATTCACAATATTGAATGTATTTAGTGTATAGTTATTCCAACCCATTAACTATACTAATGGTTTTAACTTTCTTCCCAATTTTTTTTTTCAACAAAATATTTCTAGGTTTTAAAAGCTTGGAAAGTATCATATTTATTTTCTAGAATGTAAATCTTGACTTTTCTAGAAAATTATTCTATAAAAGTGAAAAAATAGGATCCTTCACCATGGTAGGTAGTTTTAGGTATCCCCCATAGGGCATAATGAATATATTCAAGGTGGGTTGCAATCATTAAAATAGAACTTATTAAAGGCAACCCGCTTGGACTTTCCCATCACACAATATTCACAAAAAGGATGATTAGTAGGTGTGATGTCACTCAACAGCCCTTTCTTGTTGAGTTCTTCTAGGTTCATGGAGCTAACATGCCCCAATCTCCTATGAAAAAGCATAGTATTGTCAATTTTTGTTGAATATACACTACTCAATAACCTTGAATGAGTATTTCCATTCATGACATACAACCCATTGATAAGATATGCCTTAATGATGGTTTTAGAGACTTTTGAGATTTTTAAAAAACTTATTTCATTTGTAAAAGTGAATCCCTTTTGATCGAGAACACCTAAGGAAATCAGGTTTATATGAAGGTTGGTAACCCACCTAACATAAAGTAAGGTGATAATGGAATGATCATCTAGTTCTAACAAAGCGTAACCTCTTCCTTCAACCTTTCACCTATTATTATCACCTAAGAGTACATCTCCTTCTACCATTTCAACCGATTCTACGAATGAATCTCTAAAAGAACACATGTAAAAGGAACATCCTAAGTCTAAGACACACTCCTGATTTAGTGGATGGATGGACACATTAAGGTCTTCAACATTTTCATAACCTGAGACAACTATAAGGGAATGATTAGTGGGTTTTTCGGATTCTAACTCATGTTTGAGCTTCCTACATTCGAGCTTAATATTCCCAAGCTTAACAAAATGAAATTAGGTGAATTTTCTTTCCTTAAAATAATATTTAGGTTTAGGGTATCTGTTTTTCTTGATTTTATATTTACTAAACTATTTCTTCTTACCTTTATATTGGGGTCTTCCCCTAGAGAATAAGCTCTTTGACTCACCTTTCACTTTAGGTTTGGAGTGTAGTTCTTTATAAACAAGGGCTTACTTAACCTCTTCAAGAGTTAGGGAGTCTTTTCCATACATCATAGTTTCAACTAGTGTGTTGTAGACATTATCAAAATATATTAAAAGTATCATTTCTTTATCCTCATCATTGAAATTTACATTAATTTTGGAAAGATCTAACATAACCTTGTTAAATTTATCATGATGGTCCTTAATAGAGATACCTAGTTTCATTTTGAATGTAAAAATGTGGTATTTTTTATAAATCCTACCAACTAATGAATTAGTCATGTATAATTTCTCTAGTTTAAGCCAAATACCAAAAGCAGTAAAATCATAAGCAAATTCACTTTGAATATTATCACCTAATGAAAGTAGTAAAGAACTCTTTTCTTTAACATACACATCAGGGGATACATATTGGTACTCAATAGTGGTTTTTATATTTTCATTTACTATTGTAAAAGGTTTCTTAGGCCCACATAGGGAATCAATTAGGCCCTACCAAACCAGCAGGGCTCTCATATTAATTATCTAAATATTAAGGTCATTATCTCTATAAAATTTCTTGATTTTGAATCTAGTTGTTAACATGTTTATCCATAGAGTAGATGTCGAGTTATTTCAGACAACATTAATCCCACTCCACCAACAACCAACCAATCTCTTGGGTAAATTGTGTTTATCTAAAGGGATTTAAAATGAGAATAAATATAATATGGTACAATGGATTTAAATAATAAAAAAATACAGACGAAAGTGATTTAAGAAGATATTATATTTTGGAATTAAAAAGGAAACCAAAGATATAGACAAATAAACATGAATTGAATTCAATAGAAAAGGAAAACTAGTGAGGCTCTGATACAACTTTGTGAGGGGAGAGGGTGAACCAAATACAACCAGAACACTAAACCCTAGAAGGATAAAACTAGATATTTGAAAAAAAAAGTTGAAAATATAGAAGCAAATAAGAAGAATATCATAAGATAAAGGGATAAGAAAGAATACAGTTATTTAACATGATTCAGTCCCACGGGGACCTACGTACAAAGAAAAAACACCACCAATACGTACTCCTTTTACTAAGCTCAAATAAATAGAATTATTAAAGTGAAAACTAATAGGAAAATAAAACATGATCAAGGATATGAAATATATAATCCTTCAAAACAAAACAAAACTAAAAAAAATTAATACTTCAGTGCTGATGTTTAAAGAAAAGTCTAGTGGTCCTAATCTCTTGAAGTTGGTTTTGGTGTGCACAACACACCTGGATTTGATGAACTCCTCCTCACCTTCGTGTTCTTGGAATAATCTATAAGAAGGGAACATTTATTCCACAAAGGAAGAATGTTTTATCCACCATAAACAAGGCTTGAGATGAATTTGGTGAGAGCCATAGGCCGCAACAATCACTTCGATGAAGCAAAGTGGAAAGGCGAGCTAGGGTTTCATTTGGAAGAACCCAGAGCCAAACTAGAGGAGGGAGGTAGAGTTGAATGATCGATCGATAAAAGAGAAATTATATAGGAGGGATGAAACCCCATAAAACTAACCTATAATCCTCAAATAGAAAGACCAATCAACATCCACCATGTACATGCTACTAAACTGAAATGTTTCATATCAATTATGCAGTGGTTAAAACGGATGACGATGACGCAATGGACGACAAAGCTTATCAATGACCAAGGAAAAAATCCAAACTAATATATAAGTCATGAGGCTTGCATGATCAGTGAGATTATCCAAAATACAAGTCCTAGACATAGATTCCCATGTGGATTGTACATGTCCTATAAAAAAAGGCCAAATAGTATATAAATTGAGCATTAAAGAAAATTCAATCAATTTTTCATGCATGTATCAATTGAATGTAAATTTTAATATTTATTAACATAAAATAATTTCAAATTAAAATATAAAATACAATTTCATAATTCATAGAAACCATTCCATCCTCTATCATTATATCCTTGGGAGGAACAATATCAGTCTAGGTCGGGGAATGTAAGAAGTGATTCATGTTGTAACACCTCCTTGGTGAAAGTTATTTAGTTTTTTCCCAAACAAAACCCATTATTTCTGTCAGGAATTACAAGACCTATAGTGTGCAATTTATTATTTTATATAATATAATTTTCAAGGATTTAACACTTTCCATTCATGGTGCATATGAAGTGAATCTCACCGCAGCACTTCCTGGGAAAATTAATCATTTTTGTTCAAAAATTTGATTTTCATTTCACATCGTGCAGTCCATGGACCACGACATGAAATTTTTTGTAGTAATCAATAAATGTATGATATTCCTCATAAATGTTTTTCAGTTTGATAGAATAAATTTATACCAAGATAGATTCTACGGATTTAAAACATATGGTGAGAACCTAACCCGCACCATACCCTTTCATCTTCTCCCTCGCTAGAGATCTCATGCTTTGACCTCCTCCCTATACCCCTATGGTTTCCACAACCAACAATGATCTGTTAACTCCTATATAATAATTGTTGCATTCTATGAATCCTTCCTTTATCCTTTCCTCTCAACACCCAAAAAACAACCTTCCAAGCATATGAAGAAAACCAACTTTGGACCTTCCAAGAATGGAAAATCCTGAGCCTCTTCAAATTCACCTGACACGTCTATTAGAACTTTTTCTTCCTCACACCCACCATCCCTATATTCTTATAAGGAGTCCACCACATAATAAATTTCCCAAATCTTCCACAAATTCAGGGATTATAAACACATGTACCACTTGGATAATATATAGGTGAAGCCAATGAGAACAATAAAACAATGGACATAGCGATTATACAGAATATTCGTATGGAGGATAAATTCATTGAGGATCTCTAGATGATGAATATATAATATATTTTCCAAGTTCAATGGTAAATATTTAGTGAGATATTAATTGATTTTATCTTTTACTTGGAGGTTACCCTAGTCCAAATCAATTTTTAACTAGGCTGGTAGCTTTAGAGATTATTTCTAAAAAAATTTGGAGTTGGTTTTTAAATCTATAGTTCTGATTTTTTTTTGAGATGGAATAGTATAAGTACCTAATTCTTGATCTCAACAAGGTAGAAATGAAGGAGGATTAATGAACAGTCTAACACAAAAACATGTGGAATCAGATGTAGATCACTGGAGGGGACTGTAGAAACTACAACGTAGTAGAAAAAACTATATTTATTTCTTTAATTTTGAATTATTTTACAACGCTTAAAAACTGTATTTATAGGGATACGACCACACTACAAAATCAAATGAAGTAAATGGAGAGAAATAATACAAAGTTGGGTTTCAATAAGTGCTTGAAAATCCTATAGATCCACACATGTCAAGAAGATAGTTTTTAATTAATCAAACCTCCATTGCTGCAGTAGACGGTTCCAAGGAAATATGAGTCTATTATCCAACACCCCCCCCCCTTAAACTCATTTTCCTTATAACCCATGATTTTTCATCATCTCCAGGTGGTTGACCAATAGGTACAATAAATTGACCATAGTAAAATCCTTCCTTTTTCTTGTATCCTTTAGTGGCTTTGATGGAACATATTTCCTTATTGATCACTTCCTTCCACATTTCATCGGTTCTATATTCCCCAAAGTTAACTGGATTGGAAGTCGCTATGAGACAATAAAAATTTACAAACTCCTCCATTGGTTCTATTTTGTCATATATATATGTAAGGATTATAAAATTTTGGTGGAATATATGAGAAGTTTCTTATTAAATATCTTCATATGTAGGAGTGTGTGGTGACATCATCAGTGGTTCTTCAGTTCCTCGTTCCTACAATGGTACTTATTCAAATATTTCTTCATCTTCTATAGTGAGTTTTATTTATCTTGAATTATCATCTTGATTAGATTTACATGTCTTCTTTTAATATAATATAACATTTCTTATAAATAAAATCTTATTGGTGATGGTATTATATAAGATATATCCAATCACTTTGTCTCCATATCCCATAAGGACACACTTCACTCCTTTTTCCTCGAGCATTGTTTGTTTTTCTTTTGAGATCATAACCTAGGAAATGGATCCATAAACTCTAAGATGGATTACACTTATCTTGTGATTAATCTAAGATTCATGTATAATCTTTTATTCAAGATTTTTTTGGGCATCTATTGAGTAGATACACTGCATAGAAATATGCTTTAGCCCAAAAAGTCATGGGCATTCATTTTTCTTTCAAAATGATTCTCACTTTATTGAGAATAATTCAATTTTTTCCTTTAGGATGATCCATTGAGTTGGGGTTTTTATGAAGGTGTCATTTGGTGCTGAATTCCATGGTTCATGTGGTACTCTTCAAAATAATCATAGGTTTACTCCCCACCTCAATCAGATCATGAAGTTTGTATGTGATGTTTTATTTGATTTTTCACCAGCACCTTGAATTCTTTGAAGACTCAAAACACTTCCAAATTCATCTTGAGAAAATATATCCATCTTTTTATACTATAATGATAACTAAATTTTAGAAATTAACTTCTTTTTCCATATTATTTTGGATTCAATAGACCACACACATCAGTGTTGACTAGCTCTAGTGGAGTTGTAGCTTTCCATTTGGCATTCATTGCAAAGAAGAATCTATATTGTTTTCTTAGAACACAACTTTCACATATTTGATTCTGGTGTCAAATGATAGGAATCCCATTCACCATCATATTTATTCCTAGTAATCTTAAACTTTCAAATTTTAAATGCCCAAACATGACATTCCATATCTAATGTTTATCATCACATACCATCATCAAACATCATGGTACGTTGGGTTAGATCATAAGCAAAAACATGCGATTATTCACCATGGGTACTTTTGGGATCATCCTTCATTTCACATAAAAAAATTTCCATTTTTTATTTCATATCCTTATTTGAAATCATTTTTTCCAAAAATTTCTTGACACTTAAGATGTTGGTCTTCATGTCAGGTACATAGTATATGTTAGAGATAAAATCATGATTTCCATATTTTTGATTGATCATAATATCTCATCTTCCATAGATAAATATTATTGAGAGATCACCAAATTAAATCTCTCCATGAACACATCAATTTGGGATTCTTCCACCACATCCTCCTCTTCTAGGATCAAATTATTGTGCATGGAATCCTCTGCCACAGGTTCATCAAGATGTCCCCCCTTTCTCATTTTTAGATTTTTTCATATATAACTTTGATTTCAAGGCATGCTCCACTCCATTTGCATCACTCCAAAGATTCAACTTCAGTTTGTGGGCTTGTAGAGACCCCATGAGTTCTCCATCTTAAATCATCTCTAATATTTTATTTATTTTGGGGCAATGACTATGTAATCAAGTTTTGGATCACGGGATAAAAAAATTTCTCACATACCCACATTTCATAAATATTTTATCCATTTGTTCACAGTTGGTTCACCTAAACCATTACATGAGTATGACATCTGGAAACGATTTCAGAAGATTTCATAAATAAGTATTTGAAATCACCTTTTATAAATTGAAACCAAATCTACTTCACTTTTTCATCGCCAATGAATGCTTTGTGAAGGTTTTCCAAGATCAAATTTGATGATTTCAGTGATGTGATTATTTCAAAAGATGCTTCGTCAAGGAATTGATAAATGAGGGATTTAGCCTTGTAGTCCCATTGTTTCACATGAAGAGTGTCCTTTTGAATATATGGTAGATAATCCTCCACTTATTTGGATTCCAAATCAGTGTATCCATCCTCCATGATGTGCATAACAACTTTAGTGCTAAGGACTACACGAATTTATATGTACCAATTATCGTAAATGTTTTTCATAAAATTTGGGACCAAAGCCTATGAAATTTCATTCACCATGATGAGTATGAGAAGGAATGAAAATCTAAAACTAGTGATTTAGAATAGCTAGGAATATTTTTCATCCGTCCTCCTCCTCCTCCTGGTAAAGTTCTTTAAAACATCCGATGGAAATTTTTCACACCACAAAATCAAACAATGGAAACTAGTTTTATTTATTCAACTTGGAATTATATTACAACGCTTACAACAAACCCTATTTATAGGGATATAACCACACCCCAAAATCAAACAATGTAAACATATAAAAAAATCCAAAGTTTGGTTGTAATATGTGCCACCAAATCCACTAGATCCACACATGTTAAGAAACCAAGCTTGAAGTTAACATGCCTCTATTTCTATAGTAGAAGGGTCCAAGGAAATATGAGTTTACTATCCAACAAGAAACACAAAAAATCTGGGCTGAGATAACAGTTGATCCACCAGGAAAGCATGACCCAAAAACTACCAAAAGTATACAATTTCATGGTCCATTGTTGTAGATTGTACAAAGGTATTCAACTTATGCATGGTGGGAATAAGAAGATTCCCAAGGCACTGCATGCCACATGGAGGTGTTGCTTCTATCAATCACATTACATGACTAGTCCATCCATAGGTCGCACCAGTTTTCACTCTACTATTTGGGAAAATCTAATATGGCCTTGATCACGCTAATGGGTAGAAATTTCATCATACATCTTGCCAATAACCTCACTGTTTTGAGACCATCCTTCTCCTATCATCATTTTTTATGTGTTGTATATTTGCGATGAACATAATGCCCATCACAAATATTTTTGGTACTACTACGTGCATAGAATGGTAGGTGTAGCTTATTTGAGACAGACTTCAATAGTTTGTCACAAATATCATGGTAAAAAAATTATTTGTGAAAGACCAACTAACTTATCACAAAAAAAATCAGTAGGTTCATTTGCAATAGAATGTTTCCATCGTAAATATTTTTCAGATATGCGGGAAACATTTTTATGGTGGGAATTTATTTCACTTGATATTGATTCTATCACCAATAACTATAAAAAATAATCAATTATATCAAAAGTATCCACCGTAAGTAGTCCAAATGACAGATTATTTGTAAGGTATCATCCGTTTCAAATAACTCATCACAAAAAAAATTACTACAAAAGCAACCCCAATCCTCATTCTCAATCTCTTTCACCCTCATAAACTCTATATCTCACTTTTTCTCTCTCAAACTCTTCAATTATTTCTAGATTAATTTTTTGGGTTGCAGATCTACATTTTTTAATTCAAACTCCAGTTATAAGGCATTTTTTAAACTTTTTTAAATATAGTTATTAATTTGATTAATAATTTTTTTATAATAAATTTTTTTCTTAATTTAATTTATTAGTCTTTAATTATAATTTAATATTGTATTATTTATTTTAATTTAATGTATGTTTTATGTTTTTTAATTTATTAAAATTTTCAATATAAAAAAATAACACATTTTAACATTATTGTTAATATTAAATGTTAAATTAATAGGTCATCAATTTAACAACGATAATAATAATAATAATATAAATTATTATTTAAAATTTTATGAGATTATAAAAAAATAATAAAATTTATTTAATAAAAATAGAAAAAATATAAATAAATAGTAATGTTTAATAATAATTAGTAAAAGATAGTAATGTTTTGTAAATAAATAGCTAAAATAGTAATAATTTGTAAAAAAATATTAATAAATAGTATTTCATAAAAATATGAATAAATAATATTTCGTAGTAATTAGAATTAATTAGTATTAATTATTTATAATTATTAAATAAATATTAATAATTAGTAATAACTTGTAATAATCGGTAATAAACGGTAACTATTGGTAAAAATTGGAAATAATTAGTAATAATTGGGAAGAAATTACTAATAATTAGTAAGAAATCAGAAACAAATTATTATAATTTAGTATAAATTAATAAAAATAGTATAAATTAAGCAACATCCCTCTATAATTATTCTATTGTATTGGATTAATCATAAACTATATTTTTTGTGGATTTCTCATATTTTATTCCTCAATTATTCCATTTTATTAGATTGATCGTAAGTAATATTTCTTATGAATTCTTCATAATTTTCAATAATTAGTAATCAGTTGTAATAATTATCAATAAAATATTAATATTTACTAATAAAATAGTAATAATTAGTAATAGTTAGTAATTATAATTAGCAATTATAATTAGTAATAATTCTTACAAATTAGTAGAAATTTGATGAAATTAATAAAAATTAGTAATAATTAGTAATAATTTGTAGAAATTAATAATAATTAGAATATTTTAGTAATAATAAGTATAAATTAGTAATGATTAGTAATAATTTTTAATAATTTGAAATAATTTGTAAAGAAATACTAATAATTAATAATAATTAGTAATAATTAGTAACGATTAGTAACAATTAGTAATAATTAGTGATAATTAGTGATAATTAGTAATACTTAGTAATAATTCGTAGAAATTAGTTATAATTAGTAAAAAAATATTAACAAATAGAAATAATTTATATAAATTAGTACAAATTAGTAAAAATTGGTAAAAATTAGTATACATTAGTAAGAAATAGTAAAAACTTAGTAAAAATTAGTACTAATAAGTAGAAATTAGTAAGATTTTTTAATAATTTGTAACAATTAATAATTTCTAATAATTAGTATAAATGGGTGATAATTAGTATAAATTGGTAAAAATTAGTAGAAAATGATAGAAATTACGGATCAATCTCTATAATTATTCATTTATTTCAGATTAATCATAACCAATATTTCTTATGAATTTATCATATTTTATTCTTCAATTATTATTTTATATTAGATTAATCATAATAAATACTTATTATGAATTATTCATATTTTATTTCTTATTAAATATTATATGTCTTTTTTCTAGTCTTTAATTTTTTAATATCTCTCATACCATCCCTCTATAATTATTTGTTTTTATCAGATTAATCATAACTAATTTTTCTTATGAATTTGTCATATTTTATTCCTTAATTAGTAATATTTATTTTTAATGATTATTAACTAGTTTTAATAAGTAATAATGAGTGAAAATTAGTGATGATTAGTAATAATTAGTGTAAATTTTCAATAATTAGTTATAATTAATAAAAATTATTCATAATTAGTCTTATTTAGTGTTAAAACTTTAAATTATCATTCTAATAACAATTTTTTGTTTAAAAAATTATTGACCGAGGAAGTATCCACCCATTTTTATTGCAAGATCTTGATTTGATAAATCATCATATAAATCCAAATGATTCTGGTATAAATTCCATCTATATTTTGGGTGTTGAAATATTTATATCATTTTCATAATCAAATTAGAAATTTATTTCAAAAGGGGAAATTAACTATTCATGTAAAAAAATTGATCTCAGAAGATTTGAAACATATGACAATGTTGGAGTTCATGTATTTCATTTTTGGTTTTTGGGAAGATTATCTTTTTTGGTATCAACATTGGGAATAAAATTTTAAAGAAGATACATTTTTTATTCTAGATCTTTCATGGTCTCAAAATTTAGCACATGATGTTTATAGCTCTTATTTTCAACAAAAATAAACTAATAATCATAATTTGAATCCTAAATTGGAAGCATCTCACTTTTATGAGTTGTTGAAATATATGGAGGATTCCTTATATATCGGATGCAAGATAATCAAATCAAAATATGTTGCAAAGTTTATTTATATTAAAACAATTAATGGAATGTCAAATAGTTGTTTCAATAAAATATTTTCTTTGGTTAAATCATTGTCACCTATGGGGAATATGTTGTTGATAAAATTATATGAAAATAAGAAGTTGGTTCTTAATTTGTGTTTTAGTTATCAAAAGATCCATGCATGATTAAATGATTACATATTATAATATGTTTAATAATTTCATTAGTTAATTATCCTACTTTTGGGAAATAGAGGTAAAAATAGGTACGCTAAGGAATGTCCAAACTTGTTACTATTAAACTGTTGACGAATTTTCTTCTTATACCTAGTTTTCAACATCTATTTATATCTTACATCACAGCTGTACTGATGAAATATAATAGATTCAATATTTATATTATTAAAATCTTAAATAATCTTTATAATGGTGATTCATGGAAATAATTCAATCAGGTTTCTCTATATTTTTTCTTTATAAGCTCATAATGTGTGGTTAATTCTTTTTACTGGTGGGTTCTATCCATTTGGTTCTTATGAAATTCAATATTTTTGTTATGCTATCTTCATAACTCCATAAAACTTACCTCCTTGGATTTTGATGAAGTAACCATAAATCTATTCCAATGAAGAATATTGATATTTCTTTGAAGCCACTGATTAAAGAATTAAATTTATTATGGAGTGAAAGTGTAATTATATATGATGTAGTTGTAGAAGAGAATTTTATAATGAAAGATGAATTAATATATAAAATAAGTTACTTTATAATATATGGAGTGTTATTCTAAGGGAGTACATATTTTCCAAAATCATGTTTGTACTGAATGGATGATAACAAAGAATTTATGAATTTCAATGGAATAAATACTTATTTTTTCAACATTAATTGAAGGTTTTTTCCTATAGATCATCCTTTCTAAGAAAGGGAAATAATTTTATAAAAGTTGTAACTGAAGGAGATAGAGCTCCAACAATTCTCACAAGAATTTGGGTAAAATCTATTGCCTCTTCATTACCTCCAATTACCTATGGAGAAACTATAAACCAATATAAAATATGTTTCTTTGTAAGAGGTCACAATTGGATAAAGCGGGATATTATTTTGGACCTCCCATATTGGTATAATTTTTCAGTGAATCACATGTTATATTTCATGAATATTGAGATGAAATTTTTTTATAACATATTTTATACCATTCTAGGCACACCTAGTAAGACTAAAGATACTATAAAGGCACAATTAGATCTTTCTTGGATTTTCAGGCATCCTAAACTTAAGTTGTTTTAAAATGGTAGATTTTAGAATTTAATGAAGTGAAAAGTAGGTTATGAAAATTCCATATAAATTCATGTATTATTATTTTAGTGGATTTATAATTTGAGGTTACCATCTCTCTATGCCTATAATTTGTTGTGTTATGTCAGAAACAATCATATTATTTGATTAAAAAGTCATGATTTTTGTCGTAATTGAAATATTATTGTCATTTGGTTTTAAAGGGTTGATGAATTATTAGATTTAGGATTTATTTATTGAAATATCATATTTTTTCTAAGATATTAATGTGGTGACAAAAAACTATTATTCACTGAGTATTTAGTAAAAAGATGGTGTTATAATTTTAAAGAATTTAGAAAATGATTTTTCATTAGCCTTATTTGATTCAATGGAACATTTAATATTACAATTATCATATGAAGCTAAATGGGGGGAGTTAGTATTGATTTTATGGATGTACCCATATTAGATATGCATGAAAAAATTGATGAAGAAGTTATGTAAGAAATAATCAATTGAAGGTTCAATTATTAAAGCATATTTACTGGAATAAATTTTGAATTTTTGTTCTTATTAGTTTCAATATGAATATCCCTCAAAACATAATAAAATGGGTCGTAATGAGGTAAATTTTAATGATTTAAAGTACCATCAATTGTAATTATTTAATCAACATAATCTTTATTTTGGTAGTGATCATGATTGATGGATTTTAGAATATTAACAACATAGTGCTCATACATATGTTCAGCTCAAGTATGAATAAATGAAATGATTTTTTCAATAAGTGATATTTTTACCTATTTTTTGAATATTTTTAAAAGTAAATTTATATAAATTATTTTTTATATTATATGATTATCATATTAAAGAAAATTCACCAAAATAATGTCTAATATTCCTGAAGAACATCAATAGAGAAATTTTTCCTTCTTGTTTCGAAGACTAGTGGGTTAAATTTTTTAGGGTTGAACATATGAAATCAATTTGATATTTTATATATATTAATAATTTTTTAGTTCTCAATTTATTGAAACATGTAAATTAAATTGACATTAAAATATGTGCAATGACTACCCCCACTATCCAAATTGGTTAAATCATATAATACATATGTTTTTAATGGATTTCTATTTCATACATTCACATATGGGGAATCAAAAAAATGAACTATAGTGTTTTTTTGAAATGATAACATCATAAAGAAAGTAAAATTGAAATTCATGGAATGATTAATGAAATAATTAAGTTGTGTTAACTGCGATAGAATTCCGTAATAATATTTAAATCACATTGGTTTAATATTGAATCAAGGGTTGAACATACATCCATGACATGGAATCATTGACATTAAATATTGAAGACGTATTATAGAAAATGAACCATTTATTCTATCACATCAGGTTTGTTATGAAAATTAACATGTTGTTTCAAGAGATTTAATTGACTGCTGGAGTGTAATAATCAAAATCTTGTCAAAATCAGTTTATAGAAAATGAAAGTGGTTCTTTTCAAATGCAAGATAATAAAATTTTTCAAGAGACACTATCAAAGACATATTTTTATCTAAGATATATAGATATCAATGATAAATCCTTACAGTTATGTTTCGATGGTTTTGATAATTTTGATGATGTAACCAATGAATTTAAAATAACAATGGATTATGAAATTAAGGTTCAAATGTAAATTTCTGATGCTAATTAGGAAGATGAATAAATTGACACCAATGAATATGTAGATGAAGATAATGAATGATGTATTTCTTTCTCATATAGAAAATTATGTGTTTTTTATATTTCATAACCATACTAATAATTATTTTTAGAAGGCATTATGTTTTGGTTTCTGATGGATGAAGAAGATATCGATTATCTATTTTGTTCCCTTATTGATGTTGAGCTTCATGATGATGAGCTTTATGACCCTTCATTTGGCCTACAAGATGCTACCTCTACACCATTGACTAAGAGGGGTCCTGACCCAGCTAGATTGATGATACCGAACCCAATTCCTTAGTAGTGTTCATCTCTTAATATTGACACATTATTGCATAGGTATTCTCAATTGTGTATTTTAATTGATTTTCATTATTTTTTTTTATAAATATTTTGATTATCTATTTTTTTATAATTTTTCACATATCATTATTAGGTATAAGGGTAGGATTCCATAGAATTATATTTATGGGCTATGGGTGTCCTAGGATTAGATTCCCAATTTTCATCATCACATGTTATATCATTAGATAGTATAAAAATAAATAATTTATAAAAATTATTTTTTAATAATTAACTAGACATTATTATTTTTGTAGGGTTTATAGTCTACAATCGATGTTAGCTTGAGAGCATCCATTTGGTAAGTATATGATATTTATATACTTGAGTGTTTTTATAACTTTTTACACAATATTAGAAAGATATCCATGGATAAGTATTCTGTTATATTTTTTGAGAAGTCTTTCTTATACCATTGAACCAACTAAATCCCAGCCCCAGATTAGGATGGATTGTGCACATATGGGATATATTAGTTTTTTTAGAGGAGTTCATCATCAAGTTGAAAAAATCAAGGGAGGCAGGAGGTCACACAAAAAGTTGTGATTCTTGTGTTTAGTATTCATCAATGACATATGGTAAGCAATTTTTTTATTAATTTATATATAAATTTACTATAAAAATTTTATGTTATATTTATTTGTGTCACTGATTATACCGATGTTATGGAGTTTTATGTTTAAAATTGGATGTACACTAATCCTATTACATCATATATTACCAGATATAGAGAGAGTCAAATTATGGTCAGTATTTTTTCATTTCAAAAATTTATTTAAATTAATTTATTTAATGTTTTACTTCCCAATTGTATTTTAAGGAGAAGTATATGGTTGTGACTTATCATGCATGGGAGAGTTAAGCTGAAACTGAGGGTGAGCCTATTATGATTCAAATTTCGATTAGACATTTTGGATGGGGAAATAATTCATGGTATCAAGAAAGAGAGGGTGATAAAAATTGGTCCACAATCGGCACCTATTAGTTATTATGGCACTACTACAAGGTAATTAGCGAGAACATAGGTAGATTATGTAGAGCCATCGTTATATTTAGAGTATGAGTAATTATTATGATCTTGGGATGATATTCTAAATATCATGTATATATTGTAAGAAGAGAATCATCTACAATGAAATAGGTGGAGGAGGAGTGCCAACAACATGAGAAAATGATGTTGTACATGTGAAGGTTGCGCATGGTTTAGAGATAGAGTTCCCTCTGCCCAACCCCTTAGCTGATCCCCCTCCCCCATAATGACTTTATGATGTTTTTATTAATAAAAATATTGTGTGTTAAAAAGTTTTTATTTTTTCATGAAAATTTTTAAATATTTGGTTTTAATTTTATTTTTTTTATTTTTTTCATTGGGTAACCAATTCTATCATAAATAATCTTTTTTATCAAATTAACTATTTGTTTTAAATTATTATTAGTAATGGACAATTAATTCCGTCACAAATAATATTTTTGTGTTATTTTGAGATGGACTCACTTTCATTCACAACCAATTATTAGTGATATAAATAAAAAGAAATCACAAAAAATATTTTTTATAATGGTCAATCACAAAAAAAATAACTTATTATGACCCTATTTTTGGACATTGGTAATTTATGAAAAATTCTCAATGCATATAACCCACCGTAGTAACATAATTTTCCTATTTTTTTATTAATCACATGTTACCTTGAGACCTACCCTATATATAATCTATTGAAAAACCTATATCAACCATGGAATAACTTATAGGAAGCCATGTTATAATTGAAATAATCCTTCTCACCAACATTTTTGAATATCATTGAATTATTCGTCTTCTAAATCTCTTAAAAAGAGAGCATGATGTTTCATTATACCATTTTGTAATAATTATTTTAATAGGCCATTTGGGAATATATTTCTTGATAGTTTGGGAGAGATTTTTTTCTGATATTGAGTGGAATTAATCCTTTTAAAATTGAAAAGTAAAATAAATTGAAAAAAAGGTAGGAATTGGATACCTAAGATTGACCTATGACCATAACCACCTCCCTTATTCTTATACTAAAAATTATAATTAGTGTCAGTGGTATATTTATGGTGGGTAATGAGGTGTTGGCCTTGTTTTACTTCTTTGGGTGTGGGGGTTTTCCATACGCTATTCACTGAGAAAATTCACAGAGAAAAATAAAAAATAAAAGAGAAAAATATAAAGGCAATTTTTAGAAAAATTTAATCTTTTAGTTCATAATTCATGATCTATGATGAGGAGGAGTTTATGATTCTTCATTTAGAGGAATTTATAGGGAAATATGATTCTATTTAAGCTTAATTTTGAATATCATACATGTTGATCTTATATGTTAGCCCCATTCTCACCCTATGAGTTGATTTTTCACATTTTAATACACCTACTCTAATCCATGGATCCATTAGATACTAAATGTAAATTCATCATGATATTTTTGTTTTGATTTCTAAGTGGAGGTGTAAGATACTTACAAGCCTATAGATAAGTTTTGTGCACTTGAGATTGAGCATAACTCCACTCTCATATCATATTGAGTAAAGAGTAAAAATATTTTAAAAATGTGAATAACCACATGGAATGAATTAATATGAAACTATTGAGAACCAATTATTGAGGGAAGGAGGAATTTGAGTGAATTCTAGTGATGAAGCATGACTAGATTCTATGGGGGAATGGGTTATTAAGATTTAATTCCTTTTAAGTTAATACTTGGTTCTATTAATATGTTTGAATTTTATTTCACTATTTTAATGTTTTATTCCATTGGAATCATTATTGAGATACTCATTACTTGAGGAAAAGTAATATCTCAAGTGCGGGGGATTTGAAGCTGATAATTTATGCAGGTATTTTCAGTGCTTTTATTAGTGATTCTTAAGCCTAATTGTGTATAATGTGCTGATGGTTTGATAAATTTTTTATGTTTTGAGGTTCTTTAGATTTGATGTGATTTTGGAAGAGAATTGACAGAATTGTAGGTTAATCACACCATGAAGCCTCTATTCATGGAGTTAATGGTTGTAGACAGGATGAAAGTTGGGGATGTCTGGATTTTAATACATTACCTCTATGATTTTCACCATGAAAGAATATATACATAAGATCCATAATGAAGTTGGAAGAGTTATTATTGTGATGCATGATTTACGGTGTGCTATAATATATGATGAAAAGTGGATTAGTCCTGAAATATACATAAGGATAATTTCAAGACTAAAAAATCATAATATCAGCATCAATATTATGATTCTTGTGAAGAAAATTACTTAGTGGTGTGATCCTAGAGTTCAGTAGAAAAATAACTCCAACCTCAGCCAGAACCCATAGGAGATTAGTACAGTCAAGAAGACAACCAATCATTGACCGAAGGCTCTAGACAGGTGGATTAAATCTAAGAGAATCATTCACTCAACATGGATAATCACTGATTAGAAAAGAAAAACATGTGGAGGGTGGAACTTGATCCACTGGTATAGGTCAGTTCCTAAATAACTTATCAATCGGGTGTTTCTACATCCTAATTTATTAGGAATAGAGTTTCTAAGTGGAATTATGATATGGGACAATGGCTCATTCTTATCATGATTTTAAAATTTATATTTCACCCTAAGTGGAGTTATAAGCCTAAGAAGCATCATATTTTTTTTCACCGTGACCATGGACCTCACACAAATATTTTTTTGCAAAGATTCAAAAGAATAAATTCCAGCTAATTCCTTGGGGATTTTTAGTCATGGTCTATGGGGAATATTTAAGTTCAAATAAATTAAATGAGTGTTTAAACCATGAATCCTTAGGTCACACCAAAAATAGTTCGAGGTAGGATTAAGGAAAAGTGTTCTTTCCACTTAATTCCATGGTAACTCCTTTCATTTTGTGATGGTTTCTTAAGTATAAATATGAAAAACAAAAAATAGTTATAGGTTTCAAAACTTTTATTAGATTTTCACTTTTTATTCTCTTTTGGAGATTTTATTTTTTTTTCATTTCATTCCACTACTTTTATATTTTTAATCATATTCAAGTAAGTTGTTCTAATTATTTGTTCTTTTTCATTGTGAATTCTATTATGTTTATCTTAAACTAATTATGAAATATGCGTCTTTCACGTATGAAGGTATTTTACACTCTCGTATGTTTGTAAATATCTTAAGGTATGAGGGATAAAGTTTAAAAGTATGAGCATACAATTAATCACTAATTTAAATCTTGGTAATTTTATTTGAATAGTAACTGGATTTGAGGATTATTCAAATCATATTCCTTTACAAGAATCTGACTAAGAGGAATGAAGAGGGATAAATTCCAATATAGTTTAGAAAATAAAGATAGTAACAATAGATTATATTTTGATTCCAATTTAAGAATCATGTATAATTCATCTAGGTTAGTGGATCTCTAAAGACCAATGTATTTTCAATAGATTGGGTAGAATTAACTAATTTTAATGTAAACGGTTGATTAATCTTGAATGAAATTGTGGTTAAATTTTTCAAATAATCCCAGAGTGATAGATATGTTAATTTCTTTTATAAAATCCATTGAAATTGATCATTCTCTTATATATTTATTAATATTTTTTTCAAAAGAATTTAGTTTGTTTTCATTAATCTTAATTAAGTAATTTTTAATTTATTTAATATCTTAATCAGCCAACTCTGAAGGCTCGAAATTTACACTCTTAATAGGATAATCTAAAACTACTTTAATCTATAATTTTATAGTCAGTAAAGTACTGAGTGGACTTATAAATTTCTAAATTGATTCCACCCATGGGGAATTAATGATTCTATATGGGTGATTAGTAATAGATCATTTGGGTTTACTTTGGTTGAAGGACTCAATTTTAAGTGGCTTTATTCATGGATTAAAAACTTTCACATTATCAAGTAAATACGATGTTGTTTTAATTGTCTTCTTTACATACTTGGTTTTTTTCTGGTTATTCAATAGTGTCTTTCCTTCAACAGTGGAGTGATCCACCATATGAGATCATGGGAAGCTCATGTCACACACAATATTTTCATGTTGTTAAGTGGATTTACATATGAAATGAATTTCCAAAGTTCATGTTATAAAAAGTAACATGAAGTTGTCACTATTAAATGAGAATAAAGATAGTGTATATAATCTAAGAAAGTTTGTATGCAAGGTTGTGAAGCTTTATATAAAATAATGTTAATAAAAATATGATCATTGTTTGACAAGTAACTTTTTAAGGTACATGGGAATAAATTTTTAGGGTTTATGAGCATGTCTTCATATGGTAAATCTTTAGGAGAAAAGGGGGGTTCGAAGAGTATAGAAAATATATATCATAAGGTATATCTATGATGATCATATAGTATAAGACATTATGAAAAAATATATATGTGTATCTTTGTAAGTCATATGAGATGATGTTCATAAGTTACATGAAGTTCATAAGGTAACCAATATTCGTATGGCACAAACAACCCTATGAAATCGTAGAATTAGAGACTTTGTGTGAATTCTAGGATAGTGAAACTTTCAAATGAAGAATAATTAATCAGACTATTCTAATTAAACCAATATTTCAAATATTGATATATCATGATATTTTTTTAATATTTCTAGAATGAGATATGTAAATAATAAGAATCCATGAGATCCTTTTCACTAAAAAGTAATGAGATTCTACCATGACAGTTATGCATGTCTACATGTGGATGGTTTCTTAATGAAAGAAGTAATATATGGGAGTTTTCAATATTTGAAATTTCAAGATTCATATAGATTTTAAATTATAATATTCAATCAATGTAACAAATACATATTATAATAAATATAATGAATATGTAAAATAAATTTTTCATTATATATATATATATATCTCTACAGCTAAAATAATGGAGTTGAGTGAATTGACACTATTTATAATTTTAATATCCTTGAGTATTGAAGATAGAAGTGAAGACCTAAATATATCATCATATACATTTTGAATATTAAATGATAAAAGGATGATATCACATGAAAATATATCACACTAAATAATGAATAAGACTAAAAGGAAGGGGGAAGAAGGAGAATGGTGTTTTATGCAGTCTAGTTTTATAGAACAATAAGTGTCTTGTATTAGTATAAGAAAATATGAAGAATAAGAATAACTAATCATAGTAGGATTCAAATTTGATTTTTTAAATAAAAAGAGAAATTTTTGTGTAGTTTTTAAGATACAAAAATAAAAATGGACATTCATCTATGTAATGGGAGAAGAATAAGAAAGAATAGGTAGCACATGAACAACCTAACAACATTCAAAATTAGTGAAATAATCCTTGGTTGTTCATCAGAATTTTATATCATAATAAATTTTCATATTCACTGAAGTTAAGGATTCACTAACATAGTAAAGATACGTGTAACACAAGTGCAAGGTTATTCCATGATTGTTGCACCTATATGTTGATATTAGTGGGTCATTTGGTCGAGCTAAAATCTCTATCATGCTAAGTAATATCCTTCTTATTTTGAAAGGCGAGCTTTATAAAAATATATCATATATCTTATGTGTGGAATTTGGATGTTTTACATGTAAATAAAATGTTGGTAATAGATAATAATATATCTATTAACATTTACAAGTGTATAGTAAAAGGAAAGGGATAATAAGTTTTTCATTGGATAGAAAATTCATCAACCTTGATTTACACTCACCCCCTCTTAGTGTTGAGAATATCCCTAATTGATCCTCTAACCTTTTATTGGTGATTGTTTGGTGCTCCTTTTTTCATAATTAAAACATTAATGACAGAATTAATATATCTTCCAATTCTTAGATAGTATTTTTTTACTAAGTCATTTCAGGGGAAGAAAGGGGTATGGTAGGGAGAATTATCATACATTTGCCTCATATTTTCTTATTACATAATTAATTTTTTGAATTTTATCCTTATATATTAATTAAAAGTCATTTTTATTTTACATTGTAAAGAAAATGTGGTGGTGTTCATGTCATGTGGTTTATACATGGTTAATTAAAAGTGTGTTACCCGGTCATGAAAAGCATGCAAATGTTCTCAATGGTGTGTCCTTAATTGGTGCACGGTTTTCCAAATTGTATGGAACACCCTAGGTATTCCAATTCTATATGCATGATTGGTTCATGGTTTATTAAATCATGAAGATTAATCGTGTGTACTGACCATGTTCTTAAAAATGGAGCTTTACCCTATTTACCTCTATAAAGTTAACCCCTCAGCCCCCTTATTCTCCCCCCATTTGACTCCAGTAGCTCTCAATTGATTTCATCTTCTTTCCCTATCCTTATTGTCATGATTCCTTTATATTTATTCATTCCTTAGAATCAACTATTCAAGGTGACCTCATCTAGGCCTCCTCCTCCCATCTCTTTCTTCCTTTTCCACTTTGTTTCTTTCCCTAATATGGTCATAGAAACCTAGGGATTTATATTTCACGAATTTAATTGGGGTTTTACTTATTTTTGGGATATTTTTTGTCATATAAGGTTACATCTTAAAATTTTGTGTTGTAATATGTCACAACCTGGCCCATGCTAGGGCTCAAGCCACAACTACCCCAAGCCCACCTCCATAGGCTAGGGGTGGCGACAAGCGTCGAAGGAACAACAAAATCAGGGAAGATTCTTTCTAAGAACTTGTACACATACGCAAAAAACTTAGTGGAAAAGTGAAGAGGTAGAGGAAAACAAGATACAACACTACTATATAGAAACCACAAACATGCATCGACCTTTAAATAGTACAAGTATAAGTGTTTTAAATTAAACTAAAAGGGAAAGTGTGGAAATACAGAACCAACTAGAAAAGTGTCCCAAACTAACAAAAACTAGAAAAAGTAAAACATTTGAGACTAACCCACTCCTGTAATCCAAGCTATGACCACCATACGCGGTCCAAGCACCTGTATGCCTAAGCTCCTTGTAGTCCTGATCAAACATGTTCATCATCTGCATGAGGCACGGTACATGCAGGAAAAGCCCATGCAGGGGTGAGTATAAACATACCCAGTAGGATTCCCTAAAAAGAAGGGGGAGAAGTAGAGAGATACAATAAGAAAGGAAATGCAACATATAGAATAAGGTACAGTGAAAGAGTGTAGCTCAACCCAACAAGAGAGTGATGGAAGATCATCCAAACACAAGGAACTATATATAGTGAGAATATGAACTTCTTGGTGAGTTTTCTCTACCTATAGTAGGAGAGTAGACTCATCCGACCATGAGAATATAGAAATTGAAAGCATGTGGCATACCCTACATGTCTTCACCTCTCCTGGATAGAGAGTAACCAAAACCCAAGGAGTAGGTACTGAAATAATATATATTTATATATCGGTCAAGAAATCCAAATGAGCCAGTAAGGGGATCTCCATATCATAGCTCAGTCCAATAATAAGAGTCACCAACAGTTCTAGAAGTAACCACATATGGTGCCCAGCATCCCACATGTCTACCCTAAACACGTAAGTTAGAGGGACTCAAACACCACACCTTGATACTATCTTCTTTGGGCGTCTCTACCTCACCTACATGGTTTTAGTTCACTCTACAAGGATGTGTCTTAGTGGGGAAATATCCCCTCTTCCTTGAAAGTCTAATGTTACATTAGGTACGCCTCATCACTGATCCTCTTAGTCAAGAGGTTGTGTCTCAAGGTCGAGAACCCATGCCAAGTCGGGCTAGAGGGTGCCACTCAGAATGGGGTGAAGACCCATGCCCATTCCGGTTGGAGGGTGCCACTCTAGTGTCATTAAGGACCCATTATCAGCCCGTATGGAGGGTTATTCTCAGAATAGTTTGAGGACTCATGCCCATCTCAGCTAAAGGGTTCCACTCTAGTGTCGTCGAGGACCCATACCCAGCCCGGCTGGAGGGTTCCACTCAGAAATCTATGATGTCATTACCTTACCATTATTATCATCGAACACCCCTGAATAAATTTCATGATCATAACACCTTTAATAATAACCCATAAGTCACATTAGAGGTCACCATCATTCTCTACATAGAAAAATACATAGGTTAGGTTATTTACTTTCCCAAAACGGATAACCGATGAAAAGGGCGCTTTTCACTACAACAAGCCCGAACTGGGAATCATGGGGTTGTGTCTTGACCTCAAAATTTAAGTTCCCAACATGAATTCAAAATATTAGTCTCAAAGATAGTATCATGTTTCCATAGATATAATGTCAATTTGATGCTCTGTTTAGAAGATATGGGTGTTTCAAGGCATCGCACGAAAATGGTTGGGACCCGCGGTTGACCAACAATAGACCGACCTCCACAATAGGTCCTCATACCATGTTAGTCAACTACCATGGTCAAATGGATGTAGCATGGAATCCCATAGAATGACCACTTATGTCTACCGTCCGGACCGGTCAGGTCATTGGGCCCGCGACAGCTCCAATTGTCGCGGCTTCATGGTCTGCTCCGGCGACCCCAATCTGACTCGGGTCCTACCCGGTCCATATGGGGATGGGCCCAACCCAAGTGGACTAGACCCAGATGTACCAGGTCAGACCCAGGTCAGTCAGATTGTACCTCTACTACAGTCAACCACAAAGTCGTGACAATTGGAGCTGTTATGGGGCCAGCTGTCGCGGGGCCAGCGGCCGCGACCGGTCTGGACAGTCGACCGTGTTGGACAATTGGCATGGCTAGAGGACCAACCATAGTGGTCAACCGTAGTTCTAGGTGAACTGACCGTGATGGTAGGTGGCCTGACCGTGGCGGTCAGTCCACAGTCGGTCAGTCGTGGGTCCCAGCTATTTTCAGGAGGTGTCTTCAAATACCCATATCTTATAAACAGAGGCTCCAATTGACAATACATCTACCTAAACATGATCCTCTATTATAGTTGGACCTTTTGAGGTTATGTTGGGAACTTAAAGTTAAAGGTCGATATGTGGTCCCCATGATTCCCCGTTCAGGCTTGTTGTGGTGAAAATCACCCTTTTCATCAGTTATCCATTTTAGGCAAGTAAATAGCCTAACCTGCATGTTTTTTCATGTAGAGAGTGATGATAACCTGTGATGCGACTTCTGGATTATTATAAAAGGTTTTCCAAGAATTATTCGTATTCATGGGTGTTCGACAACAGTAGTGGTCACGTGATGACATCATAGATTTCCAAGTTCCACCCTCTAGTCGGGCTAGGTATGGGTTCTCGATGACACTAGAGTGGCACCCTCTAGCCATACTGGGCATGGGTCCTCAACCTATTCTAAGTGGAACTATCCAGCCAGGTTGGGAATGGGTCCTCAATGACACTAGAGTGGCACCATCCAGCTGGGTTGGGCATGGTTCCTCAACCTATTCCGAGTGGAACCCTTCAGCCTATATGGGAAAGTGTCCTCAATGACACTAGAGTGTCACCTTGAAACTGGGCTAGTATTGGGTCCTTAACCATGATACATGACCTTTTGACTAAGCAGATCAGTAGGGAGGCATACTTTGGCTTAAATTTGGACTCACAAGGAAGAGGGACTCTTTCCCCACCAAGACCCATCCTAGTGGCACGACCTAAAACCATGCAGGTGAGATAGAGCCACCCAAAGCGGATAGTATCAGGGTGTATTGTTTGAGTGTAATGACCCAAGATTATTGTACATGGACATTACATTAATATTGCGGAATAATTAATACATTACACAAAAATATTCCCAAATACCATATTATTTTAGTTCCTTTTGGAAACTTGGAACAAAAAATTCTAATTTGGTGAAAGATCTTCAGTATCTTCCATAAAGTTCTTCCCCTTTATTTTTCCTACCTAAAACATTTCTTTATATCCTGAGGAAAATAAAACATATAAAACGGTGAGCTTAAATGCTCAGTAATGGTAAACATGGAAAATATAAAACAAAACATAAACATAAGAATATATAAACATTAACATAACTTTTGAAAATCATACCATGTATAAAAAATATCTAAATCTTGAGTCATTAAATAAATCTTGGTAGTTCATAAAGAATAAATCATAAAAGAACATGAGCCATGAGAAAATAACTTTGGCTTAAAACATGTGATTTTAGAAAACAGATAAGCATAGAAAATAATTTCCATATTAACCAAGGATCATTTCCAAGACCATCATAGTGGAAAAAGTCTTATACTGAACCGAGTTCACACTTCGTTCCAGCCCTATATTACTGAACCAGATTTACTTGTTGTTCTAGCCCTGTATTACTAAACCAGATTTACTTTTCATTCCAGTCATGTCTATATCATGATATATAAATGTTTACCCAATGCATTGGAGGGAGATATAGGTCCCACCAATCTGAGAATGAAATCTCTCTTACGTGTTCCACAAAAACCTAAACCATTAATCATATCATAAGCCAAAGAATAAAATGGGTTTCTTAAGCATCACTCCATCATAACTTATTCCATATAAAACAAATAGATTTCATAAATATTATTCCATAATAAACACAATAAACCCATAGGAATAATAGGGATAATATAATTGAAACATATCCTTATTAAATAATGTCATATTGGATGGAAAATAATTTTGATAAAAACATGAAATTAAATCTTGAGGAAAATATCCTTTCTTTTTTCAAAAAATAATTATTTTTCTTAAAACGACATGCAATTTTAAAAGAAAATAATTTATTTGAAAATAAACTTGAAAATTTATTTGGGAATATTCATGGAAATAACGCATTATGAAAGTGAAAAAATCCATTCATGTCGTATAAGTTAGAAAAACATTCTTCTCATACTTTTTCGAAAAAGTCAAAAAGTACCACGTATGGAAAATGAAAGAAAGATTCCTTCCAAACCATGTAGTAAAAGTAAAAAATGGGTAAAAATGAATTTAAATATCCATAGAAGAATAGTAAACATTTTATGAAAAAAAATTTAGAAAACATGGACATTGATGATAAATATACCCCAGTAAATAATTATGTATAATCAATCTAGAATAATAATGATATTGTGAAATTATCCCTTACCTTAGGACCATTATCCTTTGTATGTATCCTAACATACTATATAATGATTTAATTGACTTAATTGACTTATTCCATAATCATAGTCATCAAATATGATCATATTATCATCCATTTTTCAGTAACATCATTACTCATCCATCAGATATTAACTTCCTCATTTTATTAAGCATATTTTTTCGGATAAGTTAATCTTATTAGGTTATAGTTATATCATTTACATAATTATGTTAGTATAATATATATCATATTTATTCATTCAATTCATTTATATATTCATTATTTTATGATTATAATATATAATGAATCACATCGCATTGTGGAGACTGTAGGCCACATGTACGTATGAGCGACGATATCATTCCCATAACTTTGAAATGGTATGGAAGTGGATGATATGTATTTTGTTCCAAAATCAATATAATGTTATAATAATCATATATATATATATATATATATTATTTACATAATTATATCCATCCAAGTCATATGGCGGTGAAAAATATATTACACCACGGCGTGGAAACGGTAAGTTGTACGTACGCACGCGTGGAGATTTCATTTTTCATATGATGAATAGAAGGTAGAATATGGTTTTCAGATAACCATGATAATATCTCAGAATATAATTTATACTATATTTATTACTTTATAATGGAAAGAAAACATAAATAGGAAGTAGAAAAAGAAATAATTTGAAAAATCGGTAGAGGAGATTACCTCTTCTTCGACGTGGTCCCTCTAAATATCATATTAAAGGCACTAGAGTTGGTCTTTTGAGAAGACCAGAACCTCTATAATTTTACTATGGAAGCTTATAAGGTATATGGGAAGTGTATGGACAAGATTGAAGGCTCAAAGGGAAGTGAATATGTGAGGGAGGAGTTTCCCTTTTATAATTGAGGTGAGGGGCACTATTGGAATCTCTGATAGTATTAATTTATAATAAACTAAAGCCACATTAAAAAACCTCTAAAATGTCCTAATTTAAAATATTAGAAGAGATAACATTGTAATATAATCAAAAAAATATTATAAAAGTTTTTATATCCATTTAAACTATATCATTTTAATTTATCACTTATTTATTCTATTTAATTTTAACTAGGGTAACAAATATTTCAATATTAAAATGGTTCAATATTTACTTATTGGATTTAAATTAAATAATAAATAAATAATTTAGAACATTTATGACCATATAATATTTATTATATATTTTTTAAAAAGTTTTATTATTTTTAAATAATTTAATGAATCGTTAGTTTGATAAAAAAACAATAGTGTCAGTTTTGACAATATTCAATTCCTGGATTTTTAAAAATATCAAGAAAATATGTTATCCTAGAAAAAAATATTCTATTATATCCCTATGAGTTCAAGGTAATATATAAAATTAATTGGATATATAAATTATCCCAAATTATATTTATTTTAATATTTTTAATAACATTAATTTGATATTTCCATTAATTAAGTAATTTCAGCATCAGTTTTGTGTAATTATTTAATACACTAATTTGTTGAATAAAAATTAAAAATAAAATAATATGATGAATATAAATCTATTATATTTAATAATATTACTTTTAGTCGAATATATATTCTAGAAAATCCATTTTTAAATTGTTATATTTATTAAAACATGAATGTGACAAGTTTAACATCACTTTAAATAAAATAATATAAGTGTCATAATCTATTCTATAAGGCTCTAAATAATAAATAAATATACCATTGGATGATTATGGTTGATATATATCTGGAAAATAAATTTTTTCAAGTTTTTGTGTCTTTTAATGGTTATTATTATTTTAATAATTATTATTTTATTGATTTTTCATCAATTAAATAATTTCTACATCATCAGTATATAAACCTTTATGATGATTATTTATTTCCTAAAAATTAAAAATAAATTAACATGATAAATAAAAACATTTTATACTTCAAATTATTATTTATAATCTAATTTATCTTTTTTATAACCTTATATTAAAAATAATTTAGTTATTAAAATTTGAGTAAGATGTATTTAATTTTTAATTAAATAAAATAAAGTAAATGTCCTAATCTCATCCAAGTGGCTTCCAAAGGACACCATTTAAACCAAGGATAATTTAAGTCGAAGAAAAATCATCCAATGATATTATGACAAGTGTTATGGTAATTTCATAATATTGTTTTTACCCTTAATTACCCAATTAACCCTTTTACTGTATTAATAAAAATTACCAAAACTACTATTCAAAATACCCAAAAAATTAAAGTATGATATTTAAATAATTTGGACTTAGTGATTCCAAATATGAAATACATTTTTAAAAATTATTAGAAAATAATTTTTAGTAATTAATTTAAAATTAATATCGTTGTTAGAAAGAGAGAATGAGTTTTAAAAGTTAAAACATTGCAAAAGATTGAAATGTTTTTACATCTGAATTCAATGTAAAATTAATGCTAATGAAATAAATTATATTTCATAATAAAATATGTTATATTTATAATTTAAAACCATTAAATACTATATTTTAAACATAAAAAATATTTTTATGAAAAAAGTTTTTTTTAATTAAAATATAGTGTATTTTTACTATTCATCAAAATTTGAAAGTTATCAAAAAAAATAAATATTTATCCAAAGTAAATTTTTATATCCCAATTTCAAAAAAACATGTTTATTCTATTAAATATAATATATAAAAGTGTTAAGAACTAGATTTAAAATAGATGCGCCATCAAAAGGAGGCAAAACTGCATTTTTTGAAAATTAATTCTTTTATCCGAAAAATTGAATTTTTTCTAATAACGTGACTAAAAAACATATAAGATGAATTTTAAAAATTATATTCAATATATTAAACATATATTTATTTAATAAAATCCATCAAGAGTTATTTTATTATTTTATAAACTCACTTGTTTGCATTTAAATAGTTTTTCAAAATAAAGTTAATACAATTCATATCAGCCATTATAATGACTAGGTTATAAGGTAACATAATAATATTTAGTTGTTCACTTATACTCAGTATTTCGTGAAATTAATTTTATCAAAATAACTTGAAATTTTGTTTAACAAAATCCAATCATGGTGTTTCATATACCGCAAGCAAAGATGGTGTTGCATATTGCGCAAGCTTATCTTACCGTAGAGAAAAACTCACGACATCAAAGAAATTATAAAATATATATCTCATAAAAATATTTGGGTGTTACATTCTAACCCATTTAAAATGAATTTCTTCCTAAAAATTCTTTGGGGTTATAAAATATTTAATAATTGAAAGTTTCTTTCATAGAAACCCACATTTATAAAAAGTAATATTAAAATTTCCTTTTAAAAAGGAAAGTTAGAAAGATAACAGTTACCCAAAGTAACTCATAACTAGGATTCCTCATAGAATAACATAGGTGGGAAGGGAAAATATGGATATATTATATAAATGTAACTATCAAGTTCTAATGGAGAGTGATAGAGATCATGGTTAAGAAAAATTTAACAGTCACAAAGCCATAAATTTGGGATGATATAAGGGACCATCTGATTCATCAGATAAGAAGGTACTAAGATAAAAATTTTGGTTTTCAAGATCCTTTCCCTTAAGTTTAACAACATGATAAGAAACACATACTTGATTTTAGTACAATATCACCATTATTCGTGCCTTGAACAATTTTCACTTCATCTATTATTCAATGAAATGAAGTTGAATTATTCATTCCTAAAGTTTTAGCAGATCATGTGATCCATAAATAGAATGATATGTCATTCCATATATATTTATCAGAAAAAAGGTTATCACAAGTAATAAAATATGCATAAGTCCACCTATAGTGAGATATTACTTTAATCTAACAAATATTATCCAGATTTTAACTTATATTATCCATAAATGGATAACCTTAAAATCCTTCCAAAAACTGAAAATCCAAAACGTGAGAAAAAGGTTCACTAACTCGTCTTAACATTTATCCCCCATATATCATAAGTTATCTCTTATTGGTCTCATTCCAAAAATTTGATCACCTTCATCATGTATTCTCTCCAGGCATGGTAATAACATGAATTACCATATATCCTTATTGAAAAAATGCATTTTTCCTTATTCCAAATGTTATTAGATATATTCATTAAGTACAAAAAAGTTGTATAATTAATCTATGATAGAATAACCCTCTTGAAAACAAATCCATAATTAGTTCCCAAGAAACTAGCATCATCCAATTTACTTATTCAAATCTAACATATCTTTATCCAAACATCATTATCTTAACATAAGGGTCATATTAAGGGTTATCTTTCCCTTAATCATGTGTTCTAAAAGTATATAACCTTACCCTTAAATTATTTTTCTAGGTCCTTAGAACAATTTAACATATCCTTTCCAATCCTTAATGAAAAAATTATACTGAAAAAACTTGTATATTTCTTGATTCATATAACATAATATTTGAATTCTGAAAGATATACACCTTATTCATCCAACTATATTCTTAAAAAATTACTTATGATCCATCATCTTAGTCTTTCCTAAAATATGAATAATTTATCAAGGTTCCTCAACCTTAATCCAACCAAGATTCTTAATTTTAAAGTAAACATTAATGCTAGAACATCTCATACCTTTCACATGTCATTTACAATCTCTTTATCCTCGGTAGTATAACCAATAATCGTACCACCTTCATGATTCTATTTATGAGATTTCTACATAGGAAATCTATTTTAATAATTCCCATACTTTCTATATATGAAATATTAAAGGTTAACTATGTTAAATTTATATATGTCTATTGACTAAGACCATAATGAAAAGGGTTAGAAATAAATATCATAGATTAAAAAAACGTACGTAGGGTAAATTACTTATAATATTTCAATCTATGAAATCTTAGGTTTAATCCAAGGTTATTCATGATTATCAAAAAATATCTAGGATCATAACCTATACTTAGAATTATCCTTAGGTCATCTAAAGAAATATCCTCTTAAATATCTCTAGGGATCTCACAAAAGTTTTCAAATCCAAGTTTACAAAGACCGTATTAGTTTAGTGCCTTTGGAAACATGGAACACAAACTTCTAATTTGGTAAAAGATCTCTAACATCTCTCATAAAGTTCTTCCCCTTTATTTTTCCTACCTAAAACATTTCTTTGTATCCTGGGGAAAATAAAACATATAAAATGGTGAGCTCAAATTATCAGTAAGCGTAAACATGAAAAATATAATACAAAACATAAACATAATGATATATAAACATGAATATAACTTTTAAAAATCATACCATGTGTAAAAAATATCAAAATATTGAGTCATGAAATAAATCTTAGAAATCATAATACATAAATAATAAATGAACATGTGCCATGTGAAAATAAATTTGGATTAAAACATGTAATCTTAGAAAACACATAAGAATATAAAATCATTTTCATATTATCCAAGGCTCATTTCCAAGACCATCATAGTGGAAAATTTCTTATACTAAACTGAGTCCACTCTTTGTTCCAGCCATGTATTAAAGAACTAGATTTACTTGTCATTATATCCCTATATTACTGAACCAGATTTACTATCCATTTTAGTTATGTCTATCTCATGAGACATAAATCTTTACCCAATGCATTAAAGGGAGATATAGGTCTCACCTATCTCATAGTGAAATTATTCTTACATGTGCCACAAAAACATAAATCATTCATCATAACATAGCCCAAGGAATAAAATGGGTTTATTAAACATCATTCCATCATAACATATTCCATATAAAAAATGTATTTAATAAATATAATTCCATAATAAACACAATCAAACCATATGAATAATAGGGATAGTATACTTAAAACGTATCCTGACTAAATAATGTCTTCTTGTATGGAAAATAATTTTGATAAAACACTTGAAATTAATTATTGAGGAAAATATCCTTTCTTCTTCAAAATTTTTTCTTTTTATTAAAATGGAAAACATTTTTAAAAGAAAATAATTTATTTGAAAATAACCTTGAAAACTTTTATGGGAAGCTTCATGTAAGTAATTCTTTATGAAAGAGTAAAAATACATTCATTTCGTATAAGTTAAAAAATCTTCTTATACATTTTTCAGAAAAGTGAAAAAGTAACTCGTATGGAAAACGAAAGAAATATTCCTTCCAAACCATGTAATAAAAGTCAAAAATGGGAAAAAAATTAATTTAAACATCCATAGGAGAATAGAAAAAAATATATTAAAATATTTTTAGAAAACATGGAAATTGATGATAAATATACCCCAGTAAATAATTATGTATAATCTGTAACTCCCCGACCCCAGTTACCCAGAGCCGGTGGAATATTACATAACATTGGCATTATACAAGGAATAATGTCCCGAAATACCGATCAGTTTAGTAGTCTTGGAAATACTAGATACATTCATGAGTTTTTCATTAAATAATAAAATGAAAAACAACGACAACATTGTCTCCATTGGCTACATTCATATCCCTTAGGCTATCCCTATAGGTCAATCATAAAATACTTCTTCACATCCTGGGAAAAATAAAACATATAAAGTAGTGAGCTCAGATTCTCAGTAAGGAGAACAATATAGCGGAAACTTTCATAAATAAGCATAAACATTTAAGGCAATGTATAAGACTAAAACAAAAGGCTTTTAAACTTAAACTTCATCATAATATAGAAAATATAAATCAGAATAATTCCATTTACTTATTCACATGGATATTCTACTAGTCAAATAATCACATGCAATATCAATAGCCAATTTCATAATGATGGAATGCATAATGCCAGACTTTCATAACCACATAGTCAAGGCCTCATGCCAAGACTACAAATAAGATTTTGTCAAGGCCTTGTGCCAAGACACTAGTTTGTCTCATGAGACCTACCAATGCATCGAGGAGCTATATAGGGCTCCACCATTAATTTACTAAATCCAATGCATTCCTCATATGAAAAGTTTTAAACATAAAATAAACATTCGTATTAAAACTAGCATATGAAATGTCAATAATTTATCCATAAACCATGGAAGGTATAAAAATAACACATCCAAAGTCAAACATAACTCATTAAATACAATATGGAATATTGTATTATAATAAATTAACCTCAATCTATAATAATAAAGGATGTTGACATAGATGAAAATAATCATCAAAACTATTTGAGAGAAATACCCCCATTTTTCTTGAAAACATTTAAAAGTCCCACTACTTATCGACAATCCATTTAAAATAGATTTTTAAATAAAAGTTTTCCATACCAATTTGAAACTTTTAAAAGGAATTTTAATTTTAAAACATTAATTTCAATATAAATAAATCCTTAAAACCATTTTTAAAACATGGACATTAAGGAGAAATATTTAGAAGAATAAATATTTAAAACATTTAAAATGATATTTTAGTTAGAGTTCCTAACCAAATGAGAGATGCTTGAATACAAATAATTTAGGTAATAAAAACATTATAATATCATGAGAATAAAGGGATTCATGATATACTATTTCAATGTACATTATATACACCATATAATAGTGAATTGGCGCATAACAACGAATAAGTCTCAATGGATTGTAAATTGAGATGAAATCCCTTATAAAGATCGTATCCTTAGGTTAAAGATAAATCAATGACATAATTATGTGTGAAAAATATAAATACACTCAATATTATTGTAAATTCAGTGTAAATCAATCAGAGCACATTCACACATATTCTTTTGAAAACAACACCAATGACATGGATGTTTAACTCAATAAATAGAAATTAAGTTATATTGCTCTTATCAAGTTCATATCGATGACTTGAGAATTTATCAATGGAGTTATTATGTGTATCAAAAGTATATCCACACAAAGGGGAGTGGAAATTTCTATATAAATAAATAAATAGTGATTCTACACATAATCTTGGAGTAAAATAATCAATGAAGTATAAGTGAAACCCAATGAGTGGAAATTGAAATTTGGAATTCCCTTACCGATTTGGTAACTTAAGAAACATACACCCCGTGAAAGGAATATCATACAATAAAGATTAAAATACTCATAATTTAAAGTATATTACACAAATAATACAATCATGGGCAGTACATACACCACACAAAAGGAAATAGTGGAAATTATAGTATGGATCTCACATGAATAAAAAGTGAGATGAAAACCCCTTACCTTGTACTTTTCCTTGGTCGAGGGTAGGTTAACCTCATGGATAATGGTTAAATAATTGTTATTAAATTATAAAATAACCATATACATTAATATGATATCATATATGATCTTCTAATATTTCTTTGTTAATGATATTTCAGTAGTATCATCGTTTCGGGTGTTAACTGATTCATTTTACTTTATATGATTTGTTACATAAGTCATGTTTTTTTATGGTTAGGATGTATCTTATTCATATCCATAATGATATCATGTATTTAAACATTATTTTTAATCATCAAATGAAAATTATTATTGAATGGTTACGATGGGGAATGACATCTCATCGCGTCGTGGAGACGGTAAGTCGTACGTACGCACGAGCGACAATATCATTATTTTGATGGTGAAATCATATATAATTGGATAGTATATCATATATACAGAATCATTAACATGTTATATTTATTAATTAAATCAGTTATACTCATTATTATACCCATCCAAAAAATTAAGTGTTTGAATAACAAACTACACCATGACGTGGAGATGGTAAGTCGTACGTACGCACGTATGGTGGCTTTGTCATTTATAGGATGGATAGAAAAACGAATATTGTTGTACCATATTTATAATAACATAAAAGTATATATAAGGTACTGTAGTTATTATTTTGGTATGGAAATAACAATGAAAGAGGAAGTGGAGGAAGAAAAGAACTTGAAAGAGAGTGGTGAAATTATTACCTCTTCTTCGGGTGTTTCCTTTTGAGTTGATCAAATGGGATCCTTAAATTTGCTTTCTGATCAAATTAAGGACTCTAGGTTGAAGTGAGGGAAGTTTTGAGGATATTTGGGCATGGTTTGGATGATCCAAATGGCTTTGTAGGTGTGAAAATAAGAGAAGGGGAAGTTCCCTTTTATAAGAGAGGTGAGGGCACCTTAGGAAAAGATTGAAATATTATTTTATAATAAAATCATTTTCGGTTTATAATGGCTAAAAATTAATTTATTTAGAAGATAAGGTGGGTATGGGTTGAAATAATCTCAACCAAAAGGTTTTAGACAGGTTTAGGTTACCATTTTAACCATATCTTTTAGATTTAACTCTTAGTTAAATAATTTAACTTTTACCGTGTCTTCTTGTATTCTTACACTATATGGTTAATAAACTTACTCTAAAATTACAAGAGAACATAAAGTGGTTCATTAATGAAATATATAATATTATTTAATCCCTTTTTCCTAACTTTAGATTTTTAGGAATATAATAGTAACCAATAATATAGTATTTGTTTTAAAAATTAATTTATGTCAATTTTGACACTATTTGGTATTTTGTTTTTGTGAAAGTCATAAAAACCTTATCACTTCAAAAAAAATTATCTAATAAACCCTAACATGTAATATTAACCTATATAATTAGTGGAATTCATAAAAAGTCTATATTTACATTTACTTGGATATTTATAATATCAATTATTTGAATCTTTAATTAATAAGGTAATTACTGCATCATCATTGTGTCATAAATAAATTTAATTATTTAATGTCTAAAAATTATAAATAAAATAAAATTATGTAGGAAATATTTTTAGATTTATAATTAATATTTATAGTCGAATTTATGTTATTATAACCCTATATTAAAAAAATAGTTATGAAAACTTGAATTTAGCACTTTTAACTCTTCTTTAAATTAAATAATAATAAATGTCCTAATCTAATCCAAGTGGACCTAAAGGATCATATTTTATTTCTAATGTTGTTTTTGTTCTAATTACACTTATCCAATAGAATTATAACATGTGTTAGGGTAATTATAATACTATTTGTACCTTTAATTACTCTATTTACATTTAACCATGGTAAATAAAAGTCAAAAGTTACTATTCACCAAAAATTATTTTCATCTTATTGAACCACATTTTACTTACTGATATCAACTGTGTCTCTCAAAATTTCTAAATTCAACTCACAAAAGGATTAAAATTATGTTTAATGCAAATTTGCAAATGCTCCTAGAAGGTGGGTAAAAGACGGCAAAAGTTCAATAAAATTTTATATATATAATATTATTATAAAATGACTCCAATGAATTATATTGACCTTATATAGGTATTATATATCTATTTTGACTTAAAATAGATTTAAATAAAATAAATAATTATTTAAATAAAAAATTGATTTTAAACAATAATGCAGTGTTTTTCACTATTCATCAATAATTAAAAGATTTTAGAAAAATACCAAAATTTCACCCTAAGCTAAATTTGATATTCCTAATTCAAAAATGAAGTCTAATCTTCCAAATTCAAAACATAGACATTGCATTAATTAATTTAAAATTAATTCCCGTTGTTAGAACCAAAAGGCGAGTTTTTAAGAAATAATAACTATCAAAAGATTGACACTTGTTTATGTCCAGTTTAAATGTGAAATTACATCCAATGACCTATATTATATTAAATGATAAAAATATAATCTAATTATGATTAAAACCCATTCAAATGTATAATTTAACACTATAAATTATTTCGATTAAAAAGGTTGTTTTTAATTAAAATTTAGTATTTTTCACTACTCATCAAAGTGTGAAAGTTATCAGAAAAGTACCAAAAATCTATCCAAAATTAATTTTTATGTCGCGCTTCTAAAGAATAATTTAATTTCACTCCATTGAATATATAAAAGTGTCAAATATTGGATTTAAAAAGGGTTCTCCATTAAAAGGTGGTAAAATTGTATTTTTAAAAAATACTTCTTTTAGATGAAAAAATGAATTTGTTCTTATATTATGTCTAATAAACACATAATATGGATTATAAAATTATAAGAAGTAAATAAAATTCAAAACTCAGTTAATACTATTCATAACTGTTTTTTGAACGGCTAGTTTGGTAAGTTGTGGTGTGATCGAACTCGGTGTTGCATGTAGCGCAAGCTATTGAATTACTTTAAAGAAAATAACTTACTATGAAATATTGGGGTGTTACATTCTTCCCCCCTTTTGGAAATTGCATCCTCACAATTTTAAAATTGGGCTTGGTGACCCAATTAAAAGTCCCACATCGAAAAATGGATTAATGAGGCCTCTATTTTAAAATAAAGAAATGTAAGTATGAGGGTTTCCAAAAATAACACATACTAGGGTTCCATGTAGGAAAACATGGATATGGAAGAGAAAACTAACCATCATGTTCTAATGGAGAGTGATAGAGAATATTATTAGGAGAAAGTAAACGATCTAAAAACCATAAACTTGTGATGGGTTAAACAGTATTTGATTCCCCATTTGGAAAAGCAAACGGACTATGTTTTTGTTTTAAGTTTCTTTTCATAAAATTGAGAAATTTATTTATGAGATTTACTAAGAACATAAAGATATATACTTACTTTTTAAGTATAGATTCATCCTTTAATAAATTCATACCACTAACTCATCTTTTCTCCTAATGATGTGTATTCAATATGACTTGGTCACACCTAAAGCGCTAGAATTGACTTCTAGAGAATCACGTAATCCACAAAGGATGAACTATATATTACTCTTGTCTTTATATATTTAACCAAAAACAAATGGTTAGTACGAGGTCAGATGATCCCCAAAATGGATAATCCTTTATAGAAAGAAATACTAATCTTAATTTCTAAAATTAAACAAACAATACCCAAAGTTCAATAAAGACAATTCAATAAACAATTGTCCTTAAAATCCTTCAATATAATCCAAACTAAGATTGAAACCTAAAACTCAGTAAAATTTGATTACATGGTCTTCCACGTTAAATTGTATCTCCAAATAACATCGACTACTCTTAAAGTCACATACTTAAAAGTAATTAACCTAATCACATATTCTCTATGATAGGTTAATCATTTCCAGAAATAACTAAAATAAATATAAATCCACAATAAAAACATTGATAAAAATCCACCATTACTCCTCAAATGAAATCCCATAGTATTCTATTTTCCTTAGGCATATAGTGTTCTTAACAGGGTGAACATCTTCCAAAATAACATTTATCACTTAATCACCAAATAATTTTCCTATACTAAGGATATCCATTCGATAAAACATAATATCCCAAATCAACTTATTATTGATCAATAAAATCATTTAACTAAAAATAATTAGTCACACTAACAAAGGACTTCATGTAGTCCAGTGGTAGGTGATAAATCTCAGTCGCACTTTGGTTGTGGGTTCGATTACTGCAACTTTGTCCGACGCGACGGGTTGTCACACGGTCTGCATGTTGTCCTTTTTCAAAAACTATATTTTATAAAATTCTTAAAATGAAATAAATTACTCAAAATAACCATGACATAATTTATCCACAAATTTTATCCCATACCTCGCATTTTCATCCCAAAAATTAATAACATGTAATTTCCTAAAATTCAAGGAGCATATAAACCCAAATGGTTATTTATAACTATATCCACAAAAGAAAAGATAATTTTTCCTTCAATAGTATTTTCACATAACAAACTACAGGGTTACACATACAAGAGAAAATTATTCCAAAGTAATCCCATAAACAAAGATCACTAATACTTTTAAACATTTATCAATCCATTTATTTCCACACAGGTTCTTCCTCGACCAAGATTTTATCCTATAGAATAGGGCATTGACTCGAGTAATGACAAGGTCCCCTACATTTATAGAAAATGACTATAAAAGGATTCTTTGGATCATTTCTATTTTCTTCTATAGTACTATTCATTTTTCCCCAGTAATTATTTACTTTATGTCCTTCTTTCCCACACATAAATCATTTCTTTGTTCTAATGTGACACTTTCATGGGTGTCTCCTTCCACATTTCTTGCATGATGGAAATTGAACTTTCTTTTCTCCATGGTCTCCACTGTTGGAGCTCTTATCATTCACTGCCTTTCTCTTCTTTGTTGATTCTGGGAGTTGGTTAATATATATGTTGTTGATCATATTTTTGGAAAACTTATTCGGAATGAAAACAATATCTTTTACTCTTATCAACATTCCATTTCTTTGTTCATTTACACCACCGTTCCCACCTTGTACATCATGTTCAATGTTACTATGACTTCCTTGGAATCCAGCCATTGACTAAAACCAGAAAGCATTATATGAGTAATAATAGTCAAAAAAATCATTTTGAGAATATCATGACACCTTATTTTAAATCTAAAACAACTTAAGATTAACCAAGGTTATTTATTCTCATCTTATATTAAAAGTACTCAAATCGGTTTGTAAAGAAAATGTGAATTATACTAAGTATATCTCCCGAGAGTGTCATATCCAAGAGTACAGCAAGGCTTGTTGTCGTGCACTAGTTCCCGTTCAAGTCTAGCTCAAAGCGGTGTTTTCAGTTTTTACCCCTAGGTACATATGTTTCAGATCCACCTCTACCTGCTCATATCCAGACAGGGATGTATTTCTTGGAAAACCCACATAATATTTACATTACAAAAAAAAATTGGATGTTCTTCCATACTAGTCTCTAAAGTCTATCTTAGGGTAATGTTCCCTTATTGGATTTTTTCTAAATCTAGTTTCCATGGTTTTTACTAAACTTCCTCTTATACCAACTGTAACTCCCCAACCCTAGTTACCCAAATCCGGTGCATTATTACATAACATTGGCACAATACAAGGAATCATGTCACGAAATACTGATCAGTTTAGTAGTCTTGGAAATACTAGATACATTCATAAGTTTTATATTACATTATAAAATGAAAAACAACAACAACATTGTCTCCATTGGATACATTCATAACCCTTAAGATATCCCTACAAGTCAATCGTAAAATACTTATTCACATCCTGAGAAAAATAAAACATAGAAAGGAGTGAGATCAGATGCTCAGTAAGGATAACAATATAGCGGAAACTTTCATAAATAAGCATAAACATTTAAGGAAATGTATAAAACTAAAACAAAATCCTTTTAAACATAAACTTAATCATAATATGGAAAATATAAATCAAAACAATGTCATTTACTTATTCACATGGATATTCTACTAGTCAAATAATCACATGCAATATCAATAGCCAATTTTATAGTGATGGAATTCATAATGTCAGACTTTCATAACCACATAGTCAAGGCATCGTGCCAAGACTAAAAATAAGATTTTGTTAAGGCCTTGTACCAAAACACTAGTTTGTCTCATAAGACCTACTGATGCATAGAAGAGCTACAGAGGGCTCCACCCGTCACTTACTAAGTCCAATGCATTCCTCATATAAAAAGTTTTAAACATAACATAAACATTTGTATTAAAACTAGCATACAAATGTAAATACTTTATCCATAAACCATGGATGGTATAAAAATAACACATCCACAGTCAAACATAACTCATTCAATACAATATGGAAGATTTTATTATAATAAATTAACCTCAATTGGGAATAATGAAGGATATTGACATAGATGAAAATAATCATCAAAACTATTTGAGAGAAATGTCCCCCTTTTTCTTGAAAACATTTAAAAGTCTCACTATTTATCAAGAAGCCGTTTAAAATAGATTTTTGAATCAAAGTGTCCCATACCACTTTGAAAAATTTAAAATGAATTTTAATTTTAAAACATTAATGTCCATATAAATAAATCCTTAAAACCATTTTTAAAACATGGACATTAATGAGAAAGATTTATAAGAAAAAATATTTAAAACATTAAAAATGATATTTTAGTTAGAGTTACTATCCAAATGAGAGAGGCTTGAATAAAAATAATTGATTTAATAAAAACTTTATTATATCATGGGAATAAATGGATTCATGATATACTATGTCAATGTACAGTATATACACCATATAAAAGTGAATTGGCGCATAACAATGAATAAGTCTCAATGGATTGTAAATTGAGATGAAATCCCTTATAAAGACTGTATCCTTAGGTTAAGGATAAATCAATGACATAATTATGTGTGAAAAATATAAATACACTCAATATGATTTTATGTTCAGTGTAAATCAATCAGAGTACATTCACACATATTCTTGTAAAAACAACACTAATGACATGGATGTTTAACTCAATGAATAGAAATTGAGTTAAAATTACTATTATCAAGTTCATATCGATGAATTGAGAATTTATCAATGGAGTTATTATGTGTATCAAAAGTATATCCACAAAAAGGGAAGTGTAAATTACTACATAAATAAATAAATAGTAATTCCACACATAATCTTGGAGTAAATTAATCTATGAAGTATAAGTGAAACCCAATGAGTGGAAATTGAAATTTGGAATTCCCTTACTGATTTGGTAACTTACGAAACATACACCCCATGAAAGTAGGATCATACAATGATGATTTAAATACCCATAATTTAAATTATATTACACAAATAATTCAATCATGGGAAGTACATACACTACACAAAAGGAAATAGTGTAAATTATAACATGGATCTCATGGGAATAAAAAGTGAGATGAAAACCCCTTACCTTGTAATTTTCCTTGGTAGAGGGTAGGTTAACCTAATTTATAATGTTTAAATAATTGTTATTAAATTATACAAGAACCATATACATTAATATTATATCATATATGATCTTCTAATATTTCATTGTTAATGATATTTCAGTAGTATCATCGTTTCGGGTGTTAACTGATTCGTTTTCCTTTTTATGACTTGTTACATAAGTCATGTTTGTTATGTATAGGATGTATATTATTCATATACAGAATGATATAATGTCTTTAAACATTATTTTTAATCATAAAATTAAAATTAGTCTTGAATGGTTACGATAGGTAATGACACCTCATCGTGTCGTGGAGACGGTAAGTCGTACGTACGCACAAGTGACAATATAATTCTTTTGATGGTGAAATCATATATAATTGGATAGTATATCATATAAAAAGAATCAATAAATTTTTATATTTATTATTTAAATCATTTATACTCATTATTATACCCATCCGAATAATGAGGTGTTTGAATAACAAATTACACCACGACGTGGAGACGGTAAGCCGTATGTACGCACGTATGGTGACTTTGTCATTTATAGGATGGATAGAATAAATAATATGGTTATACCATATTTATAACAACATCACAGTATGTATAAGGTACTGAAGTAATTATTTTGGTATGGAAATAACAATGAAAGAGGAAGTGGAGGAAGAAAAGAACTTGAAAGAGGGTGGTGAAATTATTACCTCTTCTTCAAGTGTTTCCTTTTGAGTTGATCAAAATGGCTCCCTAGGTTGGCTTTCTGATCAAAGTAAGGACTCTAGGTTGAAGTGAGGGAAGTTGGGAGGATATTTGGGTAGGTTTTGGCTGAGCTAAATAGCTTTGGAGGTGTGAAAATAAGAGAAGGGGAAGTTCTCTTTTATAAGAGAGGTGAGGGGCACCTTAGTAAAAGATTGAAATATTATTTTATAATAAAATCATTTTCGGTTTATAATGGCTTCAAATTGATTTATTTAGAAAATTAGGTGGGTATGGGTTTAAATACTCTCAACTAATACGTTTGATACAAGTTTAGGTTCCCATTTTAAACTTATCTTTTAGATTTAACTCTCAGTTAACTAATTTAACTTTTACCATGTCTTCTTGTATTCTTACACTATAATGTTAATAAACTTACTCTAAACTTACAAGAGAACCTCAAGTGGTTAATTAATGACATATATAATATTATTTAATCCCTTTGTCTGAACTTTAGATTATTAGGAATATTATAACAACCAATAATATAGTATTTGTTTTAAAAATTATTTTATATCAATTTTGACACTATTTGGTATTTTGTTTTTGTGAAAGTCATAAGAACCTTATCACTTCGAAAAAAAATTATATAATCAACCATAACATGTCATATTAATCTATAAGATTAGTGTAATTCAAAAAAAGTCTCAATTTACATTTATTTGGATATTTATAATATCAATTATTTGAATCTTTAATTAATAAGGTAATTATTGTATCATCATTGTGTCATAAATAAATTTAATTATTTAATGTCTAAAAATTATAAATAAAATACCATTATGTAGGAAATATTTTTACCTTTATAATGAATATTTATAGTCGGATTTATCTTATGTATAACCCAATATTAAAAAAATTAGTTATGAAAACTTGAATTTAACACTTTTAACTCTTCTTTAAATTAGATAATAATAAATGTCCTAATCTAATACAAGTGGACCTAAAGGATCATATTTTATTTATAAGGTTATTTTTGGTCGAATTAAACTTATCCAATAGAATTAGGACATGTGTTAGGGTAATTATAATATTATTTTTACCTTTAATTACCCTATTTACTTTTAACTCTGGTAAATAAAAGTCAAAAGTTACTATTCACAAAAAAAATATTTTCATCTTATTGAACCACATTTTACTTACTGATATCAATTTTTTCTCTCAGATTTTCAAAATTCAACTCACAAAATCGGTAAAATTAAGTTTTAAGGAAATTTGCAAATGCTCCTAGAATGTGGGTAAAAGATGGTAAAAGTTCAATAAAATTTTATATATCTAATATTATTATAAAATGACTCCAATGAATTATATTGAAATTATATAGGTATTATATATATATTTTTACTTAAAATAAATTTAAATAAAATAAATAATTATTTAAATAAAAAGTCAGTTTTAAATAATAACGTAGTGTTTTTCACTATTCATCAAAAATTAAAAGATTTCAGAAAAATTCCAAAATTTCACCCTAAGCTAATTTTGATACTACTAATTCAAAAATGAAGTATAATTTTCGAAATTCAAAGCATAGATATTGAATTAATTAATTTAAAATTAATTCCCGTTGTTAAAACCAAAGAGCGGGTTTTTAAGAAATAATAACTATCAAAAGATTGACACTTGTTTATGTCCAGTTTAAATGTGAAATTACATCCAATGGCCTATATTATATTAAATAATAAAAATATAATCTAATAATACTTAAAAACCATTCAAATGTATAATTTAACACTATAAATTATTTTGATTAAAAACGTCGTTTTTAATTAAAATTTAGTATTTTCACTATTCATCAAAATATGTAAGTTATCATAAAAGTACCAAAAATCTATCCAAAATTAATTTGTATGTCGCGCTTATAAAGAAGAATTTAATCTCACTCAATTGAATATATAAAAGTTTCAAATATTGGATTTAAAAAGGGTTCTCCATTAAAAGGCGGTAAAATTTCATTTTTGAAAAATACTTCTTTTAGCTGAAAAAAATGAATTTGTTCTTATATAATGTCTAAGAAACACATAATATGGATTCTAAAATTATAAGGAGTAAATAAAATTCAAAATTTGGTTAATACTATTCATAACTTCTTTTTGAACGACTAGTTTGGTAAGTTGTGGTGTGCTCGAACTCGGTGTTGCATGTAGCACAAGCTATTGAATTAATTTAAAGAAAATAACTTACTATGAAATATTGGGGTGTTACATAATCAATATAGGATAATAATGACATTGAGAAATTATCTCTTCCCTTAGGTCCTCTATCCTTTATATGTATCTGAACATCCTATATAATGATTTAAATGATGTCATTGAATTATTTTAGAATTATAGTCCACATATATGTGTTGACTCAATAAGTTTCCTTATTACTTTTCCATTCCTTAATGTTTTGAAAACCACAAACACATTTTTCTAAGGAAAATTATCTTTCTCTAAGAAATAATTTCTCTAAGGAAAATTTTCTTTCTCTAAGAATGGTTTTGACCTTGCCCATGGTTTTCAATGCCATATCTAGTGTTTTCCTAACTATCCCTAACCATCTATTCCTTAATTCAAAAAATAGGATCCTTATCTAACTCAGAACCTTATAATCCCTATGACTCCGATTTCTCTGAAAATCAAAATCTGATTTCTTATGAAATTGGACTCTAGTTTCTCTTGAAATTAGACTCTGGTTTATTTTGAAATCAGACTCTGATTTCTCCTGAAATCAGACTCCGATTTCTCCTGAAATTAGACTCTGATATCTTCAGAAATCGGAATCTGATCCTCTATTATTTCAGAATTCGATTGTCAATACTTCTAGACTCTGTTTTTTATAATCTAAAGAATCCGATCAAATTTTTTTCTTACAGTTTCTGAATTTTCTTAATGTAATGTTTCATTTTATCAGATCCTAAATGTGATAATGTTTCTTAAGAATAGTATTGTTTCTTATAATTTGTTATTCAAAACGATTTCATGCAATATATTTTAGCTTAATTTTTGCATGAGTTCCACATATACAGGTCCCTCCAAAATTCAAGGAAAAATATGACAGTTCGAGGATGAAGTCAACTGTTGGAATCCATGCCTATAAATACCCATCCATTTCAATATTCGCATTACAACGTTCATGGAGAGTTGAAATCTGGAATGAATTTATACTCTATGAGATCTATTCTCAAGTCTGCCTTTCGTGAATACTGTGAACAACCTTTTCAAGATGAGAACATCTTGTTCAACCTACCTAGTGTGAATTTGATTGTTGTCGTTATCAATTGAGGGATTTTGAGGATAGAAATACAGAGGTTCATATCACCCTATAGATCGAGGGCTTATAGGGATAGAAAGACAGATACTGATTTTTGTATCGAGGGATTACCCTGTTGAGAGTAATATAGTCTTTCCTAAAAGTATAAATCAAGGGACCTTTATCCAAGGTTGTTGGATACCCTTCTCTTTGGGTTAAAATATTTCTTATACTTGTCCTATTTTGTTGCAATTTTTAATTCTGCTGTATTTTTCTTAAATTTAGAAAGTTTAACTTTCTTATAATTTATTTCTGTATACTCTGATATAGATATGATTATATACACTTTAAGTTATAATATTTCCTTAAGTAAACTTCTCCGAAGTTTCTTTATTGGATCCACTTTATCAGATCCTAAGAAAGATAGTTTCTCTAAGTATAACTAAAAGAGGGCTTGTGAATTCATCTTGTTTAACTTTGTTAAACATAGATTTTATTAAGGATAAAAATTAAAGTTTTTAAAACTAAAATTCACACCCCCTCTTATAATTGAGTAATCTATATCTTAATTTTGTATCATAGTAGGTATCTGAAATACTTATACTTTCATATTATTTTTCTTGCTCAACTTTTCTTGATCATATTTACTTGTTCAAGTTCTTTTTAAAAAAATTCATTATAAACTATTTGTTTATAAACTTTTGCAACTAATCCATTTTTTGGATAAGATATTTTTTATTTTCTTTTATGAATGATAGTAATGAATGTTGGGTCAATAAAAAACTTAAATACTACCAGAACCGCAATCTTTGATGGAAATTAATATGAATACTAGAGAGATAGGATGAAGACTTTTATTATCAATACCAGTGTAGATAACTTTTTTATTCTAACTGTTGACTACAAGATTCCAGAAAAGGAAATCATACAATTCACCCATCAATAAAAACAAGAATATCAACTTAATTTTAAGGTACACAATACTTTATTTTGTTCTATGACCAGGAAAATCTATAGCCAAATTCATCTTGTGGAGAATCTAATAGCATCTAGAAGAAATTAGAAGTTACACATTTTGGCACATCCAAGGTTATTGAAAGAACAAGATCTATTCTTAGAGCTAAATACCATGGTTTTATGTTTCCATATGGAGAACTTGTAAGAAAATTTTGACAAAGGTTTATGACTATTGTCAACAGCCTTCACTTTATAGGTGAGAAAGGACTTGATGACGATATTCTTGTGGATAAGATAATATATATTATTCCCAATGAGTGGGAATCCAAAAGAATCGAAATTAATGAGAATAGGAAAATTTTAAACATCACACTTGATGAGTTATTTGAGACTCTTCTATGGCATAAAACTTGAATAAAGGGAGATTTAGAGATAAATAAGATAAATAATGGTAATCAAATTGTTTCTTTCACTACTACATCAAATCATATGAAATCCAAGACTCTTGAAATAATTACTAGATCAAAATCCAAGAAATGTGCTAATATATTTGAATTAAGTGACAGGGATCATCCTTATAATGAACTTTCCAATCTTGCTCGAAGGATGAACAAGATTTTGGGAAAGAAAGATTTCCAATATAGATACAAGAAGAAAGATAGAAAGGATAAGAAAGATTCAGAAGTGATTTTTTATGAATGCAATAGGTCAGGTTATATTAGATTAGACTGTCCTATGATCAAAAAGAAAGAAAGAAATAAAGGATAGGTATTCAGAAAGAAACAATAAGAAGTTCTATAAGTCTAAGTCTAAGAAAGTACTGAAAGATAATGACACCTGGAGTGATAGTGGTGGTGATTACTCTAATGAATCTTCTGATATTGAATATTTTGGATAGAAGAATATTGTCTAATAGATAGAATTACTAATGAAAATTAGTGTCTCATGGCTATGGTAAATACTACTAAATCTTTAACCAATATTTCTTTAAATGCTAATTACCATAATAATGAATATTATGAATCTTTGGATGAAGAATCTTCCTCATCAGAAGAAAATAATTTACCTTCATTTAAATAAGTATATAGGTTTTCCAAGTTACTTCGGAATGAAAATAGTAATATCAATAAGAAACTTAATAAGGAAAATTATAGAATATCTATTTTAACAAAAGAATTATCAGATCATCCAAAATATCTTGATCATAAAACCCTTGATTTTGAAAATGTTTCCAAAAACCTTAAGAAATTAAATTTTGAAAAGGATAAACTTTATAAGGATCTTGAGAATGTTATTTACAAGAAAAATGTTTTAAATACAAACTCAAATTATAATACTAATGAATTTAAGGATAAGAATTTAGTCATCAGACTAAAATCTATAATATTTTCCTTAAATAAAATTTTGTTAAACTTTACCCATGGAAAGGAACGTTGTAACAAAATGTATTCACAACTTCATCCTCCTAGGAATAGTTCCGGATTTGGTTATTCTCATTCAAAACATGTTTTTAGTCACAACTATTTTGTTCCCCAAATTTCTCCTTTTTCACTAAGTGTCAATGTGGTGGACATTGGGAGAAAAAAATTATTTGAATAAAACTCAATCCTTAGGTTTTAATAAATCCCATTTTTTTAAGAAAATATGGATACCTAAGATTTTACTTTCTAACATTTCCGGATCCAAGAATGTTTGGATTCTGAAAGTTTAACTATTTTATTTTTAGGAAAACAATGTAAGTGACTACAAAAATACATGGTACATGGATAGTGGATGTTTCTCGTACATGACTGGTAACAAAAACTTATTTGAAGATATTATTAAGCTGAAATGTGTAAAAGTAAATTTCATAGACAATGATCAAGGATAAATTGTTGGTATAGGTAATATTTTTCTTCTTGGAAAAGTTTTAATTTCAAATGTTTTATTTGTTAAAGGTCTGAAGCAAAACCCTATAAGTATAATTCAATTATGTGATGAAGGTTACCTTGTGAATTTTAGGAATGATAAATTCCTAGTACACAATTCCAAGGACGATTCTATTCTCTATTCCCATGGGAATGAGAATGTTTATACACATAACTTAGAAGACCTTACAAGCCAAGACCTACCTTGCCTTAGTGCAATGGAATATCAATCTTGGTTATGGAATAGAATACTAGGACACTGTAACCTTAGAAACCTATGAAAACTTTCAACGAAAATAATTGTTAAGGATCTACTGGATCTTAGATTTGATTCTTCAAAATTTTGTGATCCTTGTCAATATGGCGTTAAATATAAGTCAGGCTTTAAATTAATTAGTGAAGTCTCAACTTCTGATGCATTACAGCTAGTGCATGTGTATCTTTTCAGTCAAACACAAACTGGAAGTATTGGAGGAAAATACTATGTATTTTTTTTAGCTGATGATTACACTATATATACATGGGTCTATTTTCTAGTAAATAAATATGAATATTTTTATTATTTTAAATCTTTTTCATCGAAAGTTAAAAATTAAAAAACCTTCCATTGATAACTATTCATAGAGATCATGGGGAAGAATTTGAAAATTCATATTTTGAAAATTTTTGTATTAAGAAAGGTATTACTCATAACTTCTCAGGTCCAAGAACTCCTCAAAAAAATGGTGTTGTTGAAAGAAGAAATTATATTATTTAAGAAATAAAAAGAACCATATTGAGTGAATACTCTATTGCTAAACACTTTTGGGATGAATCTATATGTGATATTTTTTATACTATAAATCGTGTTTTAATCAGACCTTTTCTTAATAAAACACCTTATGAATTATGGACTGGTCGAAAACCTAAAGTTTATTACCTCAAAGTTTTTGGATGCAAAGTATTCATCTTGAATACTAAAGATAACTTACATAAATTCTCACCCAAATCCAATGAAGTAATTTTATTAGGCTATTCAACTTTTTCTAAGTCTTATAGTGTTTTTAACAAGAAAATCTTATACTGTTGAAGAAACATTATGTGTTAAATTTGATGAAACTGGTCCTTTTGTTTTTAAACAACCCCGACCAACATATTTAGATGTGTTTTCAAAAACTAATTATCAACATTTTATGGAAGAATCTTCTAATAATAAAAATACTAAATAAAATGTTTCTGAAGTATTTACACCAGAATATTTTTTACCTTATGTTGATTAACAGGTTTTACAAAACTCAAATCAGTTGTTTCTTAATAATCATCCCAGTGGTAGTATCATTAGTGATATAAATCAACCTGTAAGGACTAGAAGATCTCTAAGGAGTTAAGTAGAGCATCTATCATTTTTTCCCAATTATAACCTAAAAGTACTAATGAATCTTTAGGAGATAAGGATTGGATTAAAGCTATGCAAGATAAACTAAATGAATTCTAAAGGAAAAAATTATAGACCTTGGTTAAAATACCTAAACAAACTTATGTTATTGGTGTAAAATGGGTATTTATAAATAAATGTGATGAAAATGGAATCATTATAAGAAATAAAGAAATATTAGTTATTAAAGTCTATAATCAACAAGAAGGAATAGACTATGAAGAAACCTACGCTCTAGTATCTAGACTTTAATATATTCATATTCTACTAGCCTTTACAACATTTTTCAATTTCAAACTTTTTCAAATGGATGTGAAGTGTTCTTTCCTTAATGGATATGTTCAAGAGGAAGTTTATGTTGAACAACCTCATAGTTTTGAAGACAAAAAACATCCTAAATATATTTAAACACTTACCAAAGCTTTATACAGACTTAAACAAGCCCCTAGAGCCTGGTATTAAAGACTTACAAGATTTTTGTTAAAAAAAAATTATGTTAAGGGAACTGCGGATCCAACCCTTTTTATAAAGAAAGATAATTAAAATGTTTTTATTTTTAAAATTTATGTTGATAAAATTATATTCAGATCAACTCAGCAATCCTTAACTGATTCATTTGCGAATCTTCTGAAATCTATGTTTGAAATGAGTATGATGGGTGATTTAACATTTTTTATTAGTTTTCAAATTTCTCAAAAACTAGAAGGAACTTTAATATCTCAACATAAGTATATTAAATATATTATTAAGAAGTGTGGATATGACAATATTAAAAGAATATGTACTCCAATCGGTACCTCAAACACTCTTGATCTTGATGAAGCTGGAAACTAGTAGATCAAACATCTTTTAGAGGTATGATGGGAAGTCTATTATACTTAATATCTAGTCATCCAATATTAATATTTTTAGTATGATTATGTGAAATATATCAATTTAATAAAAAAATAATCCCATTTAAAATTAGTGGAGATAATTTTTTTCTATTTAAATGGAACCAAGGATTTAAGACTTTTCTATTCTTCTAAAAATTATTTTGTTTTAAAAAAAATTAAGATGCTGATTTTGGTGGATGTAGAATAGATTGGAAAATTACATCTTGAACTTGTCATTTGTTAGAAGATTCATTAGTTTCTTAGTTTGGAAAGAAACAAAACTTAGTAGCACTTTCCACTACTAAAGCTGAATATGTAGCAGCTGGAAGTTGTTGTGCTCAAGTGTTGCGGATGCAACACACACTCACAAACTATGTCATGAGTTTTACCAAAACACATATAATTTGTGATAATACTAGTGTCATTTCCCTAAGAAAAAACCCTGCACATCACTCTCATGAAAAACACATAGACATTAGGCATCACTTTCATAGAGATCACACACTTAAATAAGATATCATTCTTCAATGTATCGGAATGCAAGATCAACTTGATGACATATTTACAAAGCCTTTAACTTGTGATATATTTGAATACATTAAACAAAAGTTATGAATGATAAATTTAAGGTAATCATCCATATTAACTTTCTGTTGAAACTTATCTCCTAACATTAAGATACTTCTTTTTATAGGGGGATTACATATGTTTATTCTTTTATATTTCCTTTTCCAAATTTTTTTATGAGAGCCTAAAATTTTCGGAACCTAAAATTTTTTTTTCCACGGTAAAATTTTTTGGAACCTAAGTTTTCTAAGAGGAATCTTATCAATACTGAAAAATCTTTCTAATAAATATGAAAGGTACGTTTCCTTACTTATATCATCATAATTTCATTTTTTGTTTGTAGGTATTTCAATCTTGTTTTAAGAAAACCTTATCAGATTCACTTTCCTTTAAATCCAATTTTTCCTTAAAACCTCAAAAGATCAGAACCTATAAATCCTTCTTCAGAATTGATATCAACCCTTAGATAAGATTAAGTAAATCTAAATAGTTTTATTGACCTTGGAAGATGAATCGTCGCCATGAAGCCTATATAAAGGGACCCCATATTCATGTTCCATGTCATTTTTCTGTAAGTTTTTGCACTGAATCCCTACCGCCCTTCAAATTTTCCATTCAGTTTCCCCCTTCTCTTTAAAATATGAATGTCTCTTGAGGTATCCTCACATACTTAGATGGTGTGAAATAAGGAACTCAAATATTGGATAATCATCAGGGAATGATTAGTGGACCGGAATTTCTTTTCCAAGAATTACTCCTTGATTTCAAAAATCATAAAGAATAATAGATGGGAAAGCCTATGTATAGACACAGAGAAGAATTGGGATCTAGTGTGTGCTAATTTGGTTATAAAATTTAATGATATCGTTCAGTTTTATGAATAAGGAGGAATGGACATGTTCTCCTTTAAGAGTTATGGAAATACTTACTCTTTATCTTATAGGAAGGCTGCAAGTATTTTGTACATACCCTACGAAGGAGAATAAATATTTTGCTGACATAAATTTCCTGATAAGGAAGGTTATTTTAAGAAATTTAAGGCTATTGTGTGCCTTGGGCTTAAAGGAGTGAACACACAGAAGATTTCTCATCTTTCAATAAATCACATATTGGTATCCCTCTGAATGCAAGGATTTATGATTTTGAGGAAAGGAGATAAGGATTCTTTAAATATATGTGATATCTTTATGATGGACTTCTTGGTGAATGTAAAAAATATAAACCTCATTAAGTACACTCTTTATACCATTAGAAATATTAATAATGGAACCATCAAGTCTCAAATCATTATGTACCATGAAATCTTGTCTAATATCATTGTCTTATTCTTTGAATCCTTCAAAATACTGTGCAACTAAAAGGAAAAAACCTTAAAGATCATGTTGTGAAGTGATGATACCCTAAGAAATATGAAGATTGGGTTCAGTGTTAAGTCAGGATAATTATTTGAACTTTCTGATAAGAATGATCAAGCTACTAGTAAGAAAGGATAAGTTGGAGAAATCTCCAAGCCAACCCCTAAGAAAAGAAAAGTCAAAGAAGTCGAACTGTAGGAAAAATCATGAGCTACTGAACCAATATCTGCTCCAAACAAGCCAAAAAAGAAAAAAACATTTTATGATGAAGTTGTTTCCAAATAGAGAGGGATGAAAAAGAAGAAGAAGGAAGGTGATGCAGTTTTTGGATTAGATCCTACTAAGGCTAAGGCCTTAAAAATTAATTGAGCTGAAGATCTTGAGATGAAATCAAAAGAAAATAAGTTGAAGAAGAAAAAGTTAGAAGATGAAATCATCCAAGCTTTGCTAGAAGATACAGAGAAGGCATCTGAACAAGTTCAAGTACCATAATATTTACTGTAAGAACCAATCGTAACCAAGACACTGACACCAATTAAAGGAATGAAGGACATTTTAATTCTAGAACCAATTGTTGAAGAATAAATCCTACAATAAGAATAAGAATAGGAGGAGGAAGAGTAAAGTGATGATGTGATCAGAATGGTTGAAGAATATGAAGAGAAGGAGATCTATTCTGAAAAATTTTATATAAGTACTTCCCAAGCTGAATCCACCAAGATAATTTTAGAAGGAAAATCTATTCGGAAAGATGATGTTTCCCAAGATGATGAAAGTAGTAATGATAATATTATGAAAAACGTTTTTGATGAAAAATATGAAAATGTTTCTGATAAAGGGGTTGATAAAGAAGTTGATGTTGATGATGATAAAATAGTCCAAGTTTCTAATAGTGATCATGGGACTCAGAATGCTGAAAAGTAATTCTCTAAGGTTGATAAAGGTAAGCAAGTTGTTGTTGATTCTCCAATGAAAGTTGTTATTGAAAAATTGAAGAAGGATGTTGTTGGAACATCAAAAGGGAAAGAAGATGAACAAGATAAATTTTCCTCACTAACAAAAGAATTTTTCTCAAAGTCTTCATCTTCTTTAGGACGTGATTTTTTGGTACAATCCTTGAAGAAGCTTGTGAATTCCATTCCTTTCTTTCCAATAATTTATTACAGATGTCAAATTCTTCAAGAAATAGTTAATAAGAGATCAGATTCAACAAATCTTCTTATGGAAAATATTATCAAACTTGAATAAGAGTTCAAGACTTTTCAGATCAGTTTTGATGCTCGTAGAAGATCTTGCAAAGAAATCACAAAGTGTTCAAAGTTGGTTATAAATGATATTAAATTTTTTGATGATTTCACTGACTCAGTAAAATATGGATTTTATAAGTCTAGTGATAGGATCAATAATTTCTCAATAATTTTTTCATAGAAACTAAAGGAAGAACAAGTTATCCGCCTTGAAGAAGAAAAAGATCTAAATGGGAAATTTAATTCTATTTCTATAAATATAAAAATAGAAAGGTAAATTAGGGAATAGATGGTTGAAAAACTCAAAGATCAGAAAGATTTGATCAAGTATGAAGCTGAAATAGTCAAGTCTTAGGAATACAGAATCAAATATATCAAAAAGAAAAATCAAGATCAGGAATAGTTGATCAAGAAGTTTGAACATGATCATAAAGAATTGAAAAGGTTGAACTCCACCTTGAAAAGGCTTATACTAAAGGAGAAAATGAGTGATGAATATTTTTTTTCAAATCTGATCTTTTGTTGTAATAAATTTTTTTATCTTAATAAATTTTTTTATCTTTCCATTATTTCATCTTTTTTGTTTCCTAACCTTTCAGGAACAATTTTTTTCCTTTCCCTCCATTGCTTGTTGAAAATCACAAAGGGAGAGAAAATAATGTTCAAAAATATTTTTAAATTTAAAGGAAGAAAATTCCTAAGGGTAATATTACTTCAAGAAGAAATTATTAAATAAGGAAGAAGTTATTTATCTAAAAAATATAGGAATACGATCCTTAGGGGTTTCATAACCTAAGGGGGTTAGTCGTATTCACCATGATCCAAAAAAAAGGAAGATAAGTATTTATTTTAATCATAAAAAATAAAATATTAGTCCTTTATATTCCTTTATGAAAATTTGTTTGTGCTTTCCAAAAAGGGGGATATTTTTTAGTCAATAAGTTTCCTTATGACTTTTCCATTCCTTTATGTTTTGAAAATCACACACATTTTTCTAAGGAAAATTATCTTTCTTTAAGAATGTATTTTACTTTACCTATGGTTTTAAAAGCCTTATTAATGTTTTCCTAACTAAACCTAACCATTTTTTCCTTAACTCAAAAAATCAGATCCTTATCTAACTCAGAACTGTACAGTTCCTATGACTCCAATTTCTCCTGAAATCATACTCTGATTTCTTCTAAAATCAGACTCTAATTTCTTCTGAAATCAGACTTTGGTTTCTTATGAAATAAAACTCTGATTTATCTAGAAATAAAACTCTGATTTCTCCTTAAATCAGACTCCAATGTTTTATGAAATCAGACTCCAATTTCTCCTGAAATCAGACTCTGATTTCACTGGAAATAAGACATTTATTTCTCTTGAAATCAGACTTTGATTTCTTTAAAAATCAGAATATGATTCACTATTATTTCAAAATATGATTGTTAATATTTCCATACTCTATTTTTCACTATCTTGTTAATATGATCAAATTTATTTCTTACAGTTACTGAATTTCCTTAATTTGATGTTTCATTTTATCAGATCCTAAATGTGATAATGTTTCTTAAGCATAATATTTTTTCTTATAGTTTGTTACTCAAAATGATGTTGCCCAATATTTTTTAACTTAACTATTTCTTGAGTGCAATGTGTACAATTCCCTCTGAAATTCAAGGAAAAATATGACCATTGGATGAGGAAGTCGACTATTGTAATCCATGCCTATTTCGCAATACAGCATTTTTGGAGAGTTGAACTCTTGAATGAAGTGATACTTTGTGAGAGATCTGCTCAAATATACCTTGTACGAATGTTGTGAATAACTTTTTCAACCTAAGAACATATTTTTCAACCTACCTAGTGAGAATCAGATTGTTTCCATTATCAATCAAGGGCTTCCAGGGATAGAAAGATAGAGGTTTCGATCACCTTATAGATCGGGGGCTTGTGGGGATAGCAAGACAGATACCAATTTTCATATTGAGGGATTACTCTATTGTGGGTAAGATAGACTTTCTTTAAAGTATAAATCAAAGTACCTCTATCCAAATTTTTTAGATACCATTCTCTTTGGGTTAAAAGATATCTTATACTTGTCCTCTTTTGTTACAAATTTTAATTCCGCTGTATTTTCTTAAAATTATAAAGTATAAATTTCTTACACTTTATTATTCATGTATACTCTGATATATATAATATTATATATGATTTAAGGTAGAATCTTTCCTTAATTAAACTTGTCTTATGTTTATTTATCGAATACACTTTATTAGGTCCTAACCAAGATAGTTTCTCTAAGTAGAACCAAAAGAGGTCTTGTGAATTCGTCTTGTTAACATTGTTAAACATAGATTTTCTTAAGGATAAAAATGAAAGTTTTTAAACCTAAAATTCACCATAGCCCCCTATTTTAATTGATAAATATAAATCTTAATTTCTATCCAAAAATATGATCATATTATCATCAATTTTTTAGTAACATTATTACTCATCTATCGGGTATTAACTTCTTTATTTTCCTACGCATGTTTTTTCGGTTAAGTTCATCTTATTAGGTAATAGTTATATAATTTAAAGAATGATAGTAATATAATATATATCATATTTATCCATTAATTACATTTATATATTCTTTCTTTAATGAATATCATGTAGAATGAATCGCATCACATCGTGGAGACGGAAGGTCGTACGTACGCACAAGCGACGATATCATTCCCATAATTGTGAAATGGTATGAAAGTGGATGGTATATATTTTGTTCTAGAATAAATATAATGTTATAATAATCATATATAGATATTATTTCCATCATTATATCCATCCAAGTAATATGGTGGTGAAAAACATATTATACAACGACGTGGAGACGGTAAGCCTTACGTACGCACGCGTGATAATTTTGTTTTTTGTAGGATAGATATAAGGTAGAATATGGTTGTTCCATAACCATAATAATATCACAAAATAAAATTTATACTATATTTATTACTTTATAATGGGAACAACTCACATAGAGGAAGTAAAAGAAGAAATAATTTGAAAGAATTGGTAGAGAAGATTACCTCTTCTTTGACATGCTCCCTTTAAATATCCTCTTAAAGGCACTAGAGTTGGTCTTTTGAGAAGACTAGAACCTCTAGAATTTAACTAGGGATGTTAAAAGGAAAATTGGTAGGTTATGGTAGATATTGAAGGATCAAAGTGAAGTGAAGAGGTGAGGTAGGAGGTTACCTTTTATAATTGAGGTGAGGGGCACTTTTGGAATCTCCAAAAGTATTAATTTATAATAAAATAAAACCACATCCAAAATGTCCTAAATTTGAATATTAAATGATATGAGGTTGTAATATCATCAACCAATAAATTTTATACAAGTTTTTCTGTCCATTTAAACCTTATTATTTTAATCTGTCATTTAGTTATTCTATTTCATTTTAACTAGGGTAACAAATATTTCAATATTAAAAGGGTGAAATATTTACTTATTTGATGTCAATTAAATCATGAATAAATAATTTAGAACATTTTAGACCATATATTATTTATTATATATTTTTTAAAATGTTTTATGATTTTTAAATAATTTAATAAAACATTATTTTGACAAAACAACATTAGTGTTAATTTTGACAATATTCAATTCTTGGATTTTTTAAAAATATAAAGATAAGATGTTATAATTGAACCAATTATTTTATTATATCCCTATGGGGTCAAGTTAATATATAAAATTCATTGGATATATTAATTATCCCAAATTATATTTATTTTAATATTTTTAATAACATTAATTTGATATTTCCATTAATAAAATAATTTCAAAGTTAGTTTTGTGTAATTATTTAATACACTTATTTTTTGAATAAAAATTAATAATAAAATATTATTATGAATATAAATATACTATATTTAATAATAATTATTTTATTCAAATATATATTCTGTAAGATCCATCATTAGAAATGTTACACTTATTAAAACATGAATGTGAAAATTTTAACATCACTTTAAATAAAATAATATAAGTGTCATAATCTCTTCTATAAGGATCCAAATGGTCAATAAATCTACCCTTGGAAGATTATGGTCAAGATATACTCTTAAAATGAGATATTTTCAAGCTTTTGGGTCTTTTAATGGTTATTATCATTTTAATAAAAATTAGTTTATTGATTTTTTATCAATTAAATAATTTCTGCATCATCAATATATAAACATTTAAGGTAATTATTTATTTCCTAAAAATTAAAAATAAATTACCATGATAATGAAAAAAAAAATAATTAAAATGAGTATTAATAATATAATTTATCTTCTTTATAACCTTATATTGAAAATTATTTAGTTATTAAAATTTTAGTAAGACATATTTAATTTTTCTTTAAATAAAATAAATGAAATGCCCTAATCTCATCCAAGTGGCTTCCAAAGGACACCATTTAGACTAAAGGATGATTAATGTTGAAAGAAACGCATCTAATGATATTAATAAAAGTTTTAGGGTAATTTCATAATATTATTTTTAACCTTAATTACCTGATTTACCCTTTTACCATATTAATAAAAATTACCGAAGTTACTATTCATAATGCCAAAAAAATAAAAGAAAGAAATTTACATAATTTGGATTTACTAATTCTAAATATGGAATCCATTTTTCAAAATTCAAATCACCTAAGTTTTAGTAATTAATTTAAAATTAATCTCATTGTCGAAAAGAGAGAACGGGTTTTAAAAGTTAAAACATTGCAAAAGATTGAAATGTTTTTACATCTGAATTCAATGTAAAATTAATGATAACAACATAAATTATATTGGATGATAAAAATATGTTCTATTTAAACTTTAAAACCATTAAATATTATAATTTAACCATATAAATTATTTTTATGAAAAAAAATATTTTCAATTAAAATTTATTATATTTTTACTATTCATCAAAATTTAAAAGTTATGAGAAAAATATTAAAAACTCATCCAAAGTAAATTTTTATATCCTGCTTCCAAATAAAATGATTATTTTATTGAATAGAATAAATAAAATGGTCAAAAAATAGATTTAAAATGGGTGTGCCATCAAAAGGCGGGAAGACCACATTTTTTTGAAAATTACTTATTTTATCTGAAAATTGAATTTGTTTTTATATAATGTCTATAAAACATATAAGATGAATTTTAAACATCATATTGAATATATTAAACATTTATTTTATTAATAAAATCCATCAAGAGTGATTTTATTATTTTATAAACCCACTTATTTGCATTTAAATAGTTTTTCAAAAGACAAATACTATTGTTCATACCCACCATTATAATGACTAAGTTATAAGGTAACATAATAATATTTATTTTTCACCTATACTCAGTCCTTAATGAAATTAATTCTATCAAAATAACTTGAAATTGTGTGTAACACAAGCTAAGCATAGTGTTGCATATACCGCAAGCAAAGACGGTGTTGTGTATTGTGCAAGCTTATCTTGGCATAGTGTACCACACAAGACATAAATGAAATTTAATAGGTGTGTGTGTGTGTGTGTGTGTCCTAAAAATATCAGGGTGTTACATTGAGTCCCTCTAACTTGCGTGTTCAGGGTAGACGTGTGGGATATTGGGAACAATTGGTGGTTACGTCTGGAACTATTGGCGACACTTCTTCTTGGACTGAGTTGTGAGATGGAGATCCCCTTACTCTCTCGTTTGGGTTTCTTGACTGAGTATATACATATATCCTATTTCAATACCCACTCCTTGGGTTTTGGTTACTCACCTTCCAAGAGAGGTGAAGACGCGTGAGGTATTCCACTTTCTTTCTGTGTCTAGCTTCTCAGGGTTGGATGAGTCTACTATCATATTATAGGCAGAAAAAGACTTGATGAGAAGTTAATCTTTTCATCATCTCAATCTTCTTATGTTTGGATGAGATTCCTTCACTCTCTTGTTGGGTTGAGCTAAATTATTTCATTGTACCTTATTCTATGTGTTGTATTTCCTTTTCTATTGTATCTCTTACTGCTCCCCCTTCTTTTCAGGGTGTCCTACTAGGTACGTTTATACTCACCCATGCATGGGATTTGCCTGCACGTACCATGCTTCATGAAGATGATAGATATGTCTGATCATGAATTAAGGGAGCTTAGGGATACATATGTTTGGACAGTATACAATGGTCATAGATTGGATAGGGTTGTCTTAGTTGTTTTCCATTTTTCAGTTTCTGTCAGGTTGTGACACTTTTCTGGTCGGGCATGTATTTTTTCTTTTTTTTCTTTTAGTTTAATTTACATCACCTATACTTGTATTGTTTATAGGTTGATGCATGTTTTTGGTTTATATATAGTAGGGTTGTCTCTTTTTTTCCTTTCCCTATGTACTTTTTCATTGAGTTGGTTTCATGTGTGTGTATGGGTTCTTAGGAAAAGGCCTCCCTGAGTTTGTTGTGCCTTCGATATTTGTTTCCACCTATGGAAAATGGAGGCGGGCATGGGGTAGTTGCATATCGGACCCTAGCATGGGTTGGGTCATGACAGAATGAAATAATTATTAGTAAAAGTAGTGTATTGAGGTATATTTTCTCTATTCATGAATCTTTAATCCCGGGACCATGATTTCTAGCCTCTTTAATTCATGTTTTAAACAACCTAAGAATTATATGGAGTATATTTATTGGTGTTTTTAAAATATATTGGTATCTATCTTGGTCATTATTTGATTTGGAAGGGTTTTTTCTCATATTTTAAATCTCAAATATGTTTCCATGTAACCCTGAACACTGAGTTTTTGATGAAATTACTAAGTGATTCTTATAAAGGGATTTCAAAGTCAAGATTTTTTTTTTCAAACTACTTTTAAATTTTTCACTTTATGTTGAGGGTGTTCATAGGATTTATTAAATTTTTTTGTGTTCTCCTTGAATTATTTAAGATATTTTGATGATTTTTATGTGATTTGGTTTGAGAAGAGGGTTTTAGAACTTTGTTTCTTAAATTATGTTTTAATGTCTTGGTAAGCACTTTAAAAAAAGATTTCCATGTTGTAAATATACCATTTAAGTACAACCCTTATTAATTTTGTGTGAAGTGGATGTAAAATGTCTCATTTGGGGTACATATTTATGATATTGTTATTATTAAGGAAAAGGGTGATGTTTCTATGAATGGTGTTTGGAGGTGTCGGTATTTTATGATGCTTTCTTAGTATACTTTTCTATTTTTTACTTTTGATTACTCACCTACATTTCATATATCATGGGGAAGTAAGAGTAGTTTGGCGGGATATTTAGGTTCACATGCTACACCGGTTTATGATTCCACTCTATCAAGTAGACCTAGGTTGGGACTATGATATACTTAGGGGATTTTTCTGCTCAGTTTGACTAGGTATGGTAAGAAATAGTGTTAGGGGTGATCAAATAATATCAGGCACTAATTAGATGGATTCCATTTTAGTTTTGTCCTATTTTTTCCTCAATGCTTCTAGGTTTTCCCATGACTACATATCATGATTATATTATGATGACTGAGATTCCTTTATTTCCATTATAAAAGATTTATGGTTATCTTATATTGATACTCCTTTATTTTTGTTATGGGTATTATGATCTATGTTTATTACAGTTACTATTATTTTTTAAAATAATAAATATGTCTCCCATTCCTTCCATTTTTTAAGTAAAATGGGTTACAAATGCTTGAACATTCACTCTAATTTTCTTACACGTGGCTATTTTCAGCGGAAGGTTTTAAAAATTTTTATCATATCATGTTCTTCCTTTTCTTCAAATGTTTAAATAATTATTTTATTTTAAAATTTGTAAATTTTATGTTTTAAATTGAGTGGATTAAAATTATTATTTCATGTTATTTGTTTTAAATAAAAGTGAAAAGTGTATATTTTTAGTTTTATTTCAAAATATTATGAAATAGATTTACTTTTAAATGTAATGCATGAGATGTAGGTAGGATACCTACAGGAAATTTCTTCTAATTCCAATCATATTATAGGTTTATAAGGAACCACTTGTATATAGTGGATGTTTTTTGGGTCCCAATTTGTGTATAGTTATGGTGCCACTAAAAGGTTTATTTTTCTTGACACATGGTGATGGGTAGTTGTGGTATTGTAAAGGTTTATTTTTCTTCACACGTGGAGATAGGTAGTTGTGGTCTTTTTTTATTTTGGTATTTATTATTCCCAATATACTATGCTTTTTGGAACTTATATTCTAGATTTATTTTCTATTTTATGTTGGAGTTATATAAAATTTTCTTTTTTATTAAATGATGGTACTTGTTGGTTGTGTTAATGTGGTTCCATTATTTTGTTATGAGTTAGATTTATTTGATTATAACTTATTTAATTTTGATCATTAATGCACTACTAATTGATTATGTTCATGATCATCTAAATTTTAGAGTGGTTAATTTAGAATCTTAGGAAGACACCCCCACTTTATTTTTGTTTTATCTGGAGAAATTATTCCCAACAATGTATGTTTGGATTAAATGACACTAGTTGTCAACCCATGGGGATCAGAAACATGCTTTGGTCCATGTCATGGGCTGGCCCAAGGACCCAAATCAGGGGTATCCTAGTTGGATCATGACACACTAACAAAGGGACATTCAAGGGATTTGATGTAAAAAAATCATTTGGGATGGGTTTGAAGTCCTTGGTAAAAAATTACCAATGATGGGACCTTAACTTAACATGTTATAACTTATCATGTATAAGTTTAATGTAATAAATACTATCATATGTGTAAAGGAAACACCAAAGGTATATTACATCCTAGGAAAATGGTGTTTAGTGCCCTTGAGAAAAGGAAGGTGAGTTTAAAACTCTTAATGAACCAAGTAAATAGAACAAGTTTTGAAACATTGGTACACTTTTTGGTTCACCAATGTGAATATGGGAGTGGTTCCACTCTAAAGAGATTATGAATTTGGGTATAAAATATTCATGAAAGGATAAGTTAATCCTGGCCATAACAGTGTCAAGGAATGGGTAAATAGTAAAGTACTTTTCGCTAGTGGGTGAGACCTGATGGACAAGATTAATCTAGATAAAATATTCCTTTCTAGGATAAATTTATATCTAATTCAAAGGGGTAGAATACCTTTTCAGAAGGGGTACTCCAATTCCTATGAAAGGAGGATTGGTGAGATCGAAACATCAATTGAATCAATTACCAAGAACTCCAAACCCTCTAAATTATTGAGTTTTCTTTCAAGTAATATACAAGTATCAAGAGATATTTTTTGGTGTGAAACAACAATGACCTTTCATTACTCTCTTGAATATGAAGCCTCTTCAAGGGTTACTCTTCACTAAGTACATGTGTAGAGTAAAAAATCCATTGTTTCATCCTAAATTGGATTTGATTGAAATTCATTGTACTACTGATTATGTGGGGTTGAATATACTTTTAAGTGGAGTGAAATCATGATGTGACTCGATAAGATCCATTAACTACACTACTAAAATATTGTTTTTAGTGAATTTCCATCAACTGGAAAATGGATATCGTTATTTATTTTTCACTTAAGGATTTAACGACCACATTTTGGTAGGCACTGAATCTCTATATACCAAAATGTGCATTTGAGGACCTAGGAGAGGTTATTTGGGTGTTGTGGATTATCAAACTCATTCAACCTTAGGACTGGTGGTAATAGAAGATGTGTGGTGTCCATCATGCATCATGGACATCGAGGGTAGTTTGGGTTGTTTTCGGTTGAGGTCGTCGGGCATTGGGGGCATCGAAGGTGTGTGGATGAGGGTGATGTGAGAATATATGGGCGTTTATAGTGTCTAAGAGTGGGTGGTTGATGTGGTAGGGTCCATCAGGGGTGGTAGGGCAAAGTTATGGCAGTGTATAGAAGAGAATATGGGAAAACTCCAACTATTTTTCATTTCACTCTACTACAAATAAAGATTTTATCAATGATAGAAATTGATTTTATCAACAATAAAAAACATTAAAGTTACAATCACCTTTAAAATTTTGTTGATTTTTCATTTCTAAAATTTCTCTGATTGATGAATTCTTTTATCAACAATAATTCATGTGTTGGTAAAGGTCAAAAAATTAAATTATTATATACCCAGAAATCATATCCAGGAATCCAAAAAAATATCCCCCTTTTATTAGCATTATGTCAAGGAAATATAAGTGCTTACTATACAATTAAACTATCCATATCTCTACTCAGTCATGCATCTATGAGGATTTGAACTAAAGACCTCCTTGTGCATTTAAAACATTGTTACCACTACTCCATATTATTTTCTTCGATATTTTATAATATACATAAATATTTATTTATATACTTATATACATATTTCATTTATATTTTTATTCATATGATTATATATATTTATATAATTATTTTTAAATACATTTATAAAATATGTTTATATATGTCCATATATATTTAAATATTTACATGTATATTTATATATTTACATAGAATTGTATATTTTCATATAATTTTTTTATAATGTATTTATAAAATCTATATTTATTGTACATTTATTTGTGTGTGTGTGTGTATTTGTATATCTATCTCTCTCACTCACACACACACACACTCTCTCTATCTTTCTCTCTCTCTCTCTCTCTCTCTCTATATATATATATATATATATATTTGTGTGTGTGTGCGTGTATGTGAGTTTCTATAGGACAATGTGTGTATATATAGATAAATGTATAAATATTTTAATATATAGTTTTTTCATTGTATAAAGACACATACATATATATAGGCGCATAACAAACACACTTTTCAATAGCCTAGAGGATTTTACTTGTTATATATTTACATATTTATATCACTACTAGAAAATCTGGTTTTGGAGGCGGGGCACCTATAGCGGCCACCATTTGGCGGCCGCTAATACTATCAACAGCGGCCGCCATTTGGCGGCCGCTGCAATTTTTCCTAAAAAACCCCTAATTTCCCCTCCCTCCCCTCCCCAACCCCACGACCCCCCCTTCCCCGACCCCGCGACCAAGACCCCGACCCCCCAGCGACCCTCCCCGACCCCGACCCCCGGTGACCCTCCCCGACCCCCGGCGACCACTCCCCGACCCCTGGCGACCCTCCCCGACCCCCGGCGACCCCTCCCCGACCCCCAGCGACCCCGACCCCGATGGCGACCCCGACCCCCATCGACCCCGACCCCCGACCTCCCGGCTACCCCGGCGACCCGACCCCCGGCGACCCGACCCCCGGAGACCCTGACCCCTGGCGATCCCCACCCCCTTGCCTCCGTGCTGCACCACCGGCAACCCTGGCAACCCCCACTGCCTTGCCACCAGGCTGCGCCCCCGTGACCCCGACACCCCCTGCCCGCGCTGCACCCCGGAGATCCCCACCGCCTTGCCTCCGCGCTGCACCCCCGTGACCCCGACACCCCCCGTGACCCGGCAACCCCTACCCCTGCCCGCGCTGCACCTTTGGATAGCCACGTCGCTTCCATCCCCTCACGGCCCCGTTGCATCCCTCCGACAAGTCCTCCTGCCTCTGTTGGACCCTTCCGGTCCATTGTGCTCCGCCGTGTAGAACCCTCCACGCTGCGTCCAATGGTTCCGCTCCTTTCGAGTCCGGTCGTCGAACCTCTATTGTCAAGTCACTGCACTGTCATGGATCCGCAATCGAGTCAAACCCCGTTACCTACGGTCGAGTCCTCCGCAGGTAATGTTTTTTATCCAAATTTGGTTTTTAAATTTTAATGATATGTGTTTTTTTTAGAATTTAAATAAGATATTTCACTTTTGATTTCTATTAAATACAGATATGGATAGGAGTTGGATTGATATGCAAGATAGATTTTCAGCTGAATAATATGAGGGGATTAAGCGATTTATGGATTTCACCAACAAATTTCCAAGCGATATGATTAGTTGTCCATGCAGAAAATGTGCAAATAGATATCTCTTCAAACGAGATAGTGTTAGAGAACATTTGTTTTTGAATGGGTTTTTGAAAAACTATAAGACATGTACACGTCATGGAGAAGATTCTATTTCATTTCATCACTCAGAAAATATTCATATTAATGTTGATTCGAGAATAGTTGATCTGATTTCGTATTAGCGATGTTGACATGAACCGAGCCACACAAAATAGTGGCATTGGTTGTTCTTTTGTTGGTGCGGGTTATTATTATGGATTGTTGAGAGATATTATTGAGGTTATTTATGATCGTGGCTTAAAACACATATTGTTAGGGTGTGATTGGGTCGATCCAATTCATGGAACGAAAGTTGATAACTTCCAATTTACATTAGTAAACTTTAACAATATGCTATATAAAGATGACCGGGTTAGCAATGAGCCTTTCATACTGACATCGCAGGCAGAACAAGTTTACTTTGTCGGCATTGATTCTGATTGTAAATTTGTGGTGAAAATGTCTAGAAGAGGGGTTTTTCTGATTTACCAAGAGGAACCTGAAGTTGTCACATTTCCTGATCAAACACTTGACCAAACAACAGTAGTTGTACGAGATGAAGATATACAATGGACCAGAGAGACAGTTGAAGGAGATACGATAGACTTGCATGATTAGTGGAAATTGTAATTATATTCCTAGTTATTATTTGTAAAAATATTTATGAGTTATATATGTATAAAAATTGCTTGATTTAACTATAATTTCTTTTAATGTAGGTATGTCACAGGGTGGTCACAGTGGTTCACCTGATGTTGTTGGTATGTATGTTTTCATTTTTCTAAATTAATTGATTGCAATTTTCTGTTAATATTTCCCAAAATGTTTCTAATCATTAATTTATATTGTAATTGAATTATGAATTTATGTTTATCAGGATCTACTGCTTCTTCTAGCAGACATAGGGGTCCTGGTAGAGGGGTTCGATCCTGGAACTCTGGAGCCCGATTGGATGTGTTATTTGACGACACATTTCATCCAGTTGGAGATGGTGCTACTGCATTGAGTAGTCAGTTTGGGCATATGATACGAGACTCACACATATTCCCTATGACGACTTGTGACTGGAGTTCTTTCCCTCAGGATACGATGGACAGATTATGGAGGGAGGTTCAGGTAAATTCAATGTTTAATTTTTCATGATATTGTTATTATTATTGTCCCATTTACTGACAATATTTTTAATAGGATAATTTGACATCCTTTCCAGATGAGTTTCGGGCTGTTTGTATGTCCAAATGCCGAAAATTATGGAAGGATTACAAGTCAAGGGTGAAGAGAGATCACTGGACACCATTTGCGGGTGTGCCAGACATTCTCTAGCGAGTCCCTCTGGGTATTCTTCCTACACAGTGGTAGGATTTGGTTGCTTTTTGGTCGAGTGAGGCAGCTATGGTAAGATTTATTACTTTTAATCTATAAATGACTAATTTTTCAAATGTCTATTAAGTAAATACATTGAATGTAGACCGAGTCTGCTCGTCATTCACATAATCGGGCGATGTAGGCCACGCCTTCCAGACATGGCACTCGACATGTGTCACAGCTCAGACATGATGTAAGTTCAGAATTCACTATTTCATTCTTATTTTAAAAATATTGTAGTATAACATGGTGAACCCCTTTATTATAGTTACACCAACGCGGCGAGACAATCGATCGGATATCCATATAGATGAGGACTCGTAGGGCGGGTGATCCCGATGTTGCCGGTGTTATAGTAAGAAAATTATTTACTAATTAATAAATGTATTTTTTTAATTTATATAAATTATTCATATTTGTTCATTGATTCATTATATAATACAGGCTCAGTTTGACGCTCAGTTATCAGAGTTTCCAGAGGATCAACGTCGTATTATTGTGCGTAGAGATGAAATATTTCACCGTGTCGTGGGGCGTGACGGTCATGGTTATTCTTTGACTTAAGGCGATGGTGTCCCACGACGTGCAGTTGTTAGAGCAGATGTGATGGGTGCATGCAGAGAGTCAGGGATGTGCACACAGGCTGAGATAGATGCTTCCATGCAGGATATGCAGCGCAATTTTGATTCACATTTTCAGCAGTTACGTGCAGAGTATGAGGAGAGGTTGTCACAGATGTCATCACGTATCGATGAAATGACGACGCAACAAGTGGTGCCATAGGTAAACAATAAAACAAACCATACTCATATTGAATTTTATTGATATGTTTAAGATACATAATATTGATATATATTGAAGGCTTTGAATACATCTGGTGGACATCAAAGTGATATTGGTGATCCAGATGAGAATGAACCCCATGCATGAGGTAATTTCATTTGTCTTGCTGAATTATTTAGAATTTTTTATATCCTTGATGAATATAATTTTCCTTTTTTACCTAGATTATTTTGTTTTAATATTTGTGGATGACATCTTCGTGCACTCCAAGAGTGATTATGATCATACCCAACATCTTGACATCATACAGATTACACTAATTGACTATACGTCAAGCTATATATATGTCAGTTTTGTATTGATTATATAGGTATAGTTATTGGGTCAAATAATTTCATAGGAAGGTGTGTCAGTGGATGGAGAGAAACTCCAGACAGTTTTTTCTTGGGAGAAGCCCAAGAACTCTTTCAATATTTGTATCTTTTTAGGGTGAGTGAATTGTGACGTGCACACACAGACGGCACGTCAATCGAACGTGCGGTCTGTGCGGTAGGGCTCATTATGCATTCTTTAAGTGTTGCACGCGCTTGATAAACGTGCGTGGGGGGGTCCAAACGGGCCGAAAAAAGTTAGAATGGCCTGAAATCTGACGACATCAAAGGGTGAGTTAATTGTGAGGTGGTCGAGCAGACAGCACGTCAATCGGACGTGCCGTGTGCCTGCGGTGACCGGGAACACCGTTCTGGTGTCATAAACGGCCAAAACGGGCGTCTAACGGTCCAACTCATAGCGGACGACATCGGATTGACCTGAAATCATAGGACAACAATCCAATTATTATTCGATACATGCATGCATAGAGGGCACGTCAATCGGACGTGTGGTCTGCGCCGTAGGGCTCATTATGTGTTCTTTAAGTGTTGCGCGCGCTTGATAAACGTGCGTGGGGGTCCAAAGGGGCCGAACGAAGTCCGAATGGCCTGAAATCGGACGAAATCAAAGGGTGAGTGAATTTTGATGTGGTCGAGCAGACGGAATGTCAATCGTACGTGTCGTGTGCCCGCGGTGACCGGGAACGCCGTTCTGGTGTCATAAACGGCCAAAACGGGCGTCTAACGGTCCAACTCATAGCGGATGACATCGGATTGACCTGAAATCACAATACAACAATCCAATTATTATTCTCTACGTGCACGCGCAGACAGTAGGTTAATCGGACGTGCGGTCTGCGTCGTAGGGATCATTATGCGTTCTTTAAGTGTTGCATGCGCTTGATAAACGCGCGTGGGGGGGGTCCAAACGGGCCGAACGAAGTCTGAATGGCCTGAAATCGGACGACATCAAAGGGTGAGTGAATTGTGATGTGGTAGAGCAGACGGAACATCAATCGGACGTGTCATGTGCCCGCGGTGACCGGGAACGCCGTTCTGGTGTCAAAAACGGCCAAAACGGGCGTCTAACGGTCAAACTCATAGCGGATGACGTCGGATTGACCTAAAATAGCAGGACAACAATCCAATTATTATTTGCGATGTGCACGCGTAGACGGCATGTCAATCGGACGTGCAGTATGCGCGGTAGGGCTCATTATGCGTTCTTTAAGTGTTGCGCGCGCTTGATAAACGCGCGTGGGGGGTCCAAACGGGCCGAACGAAGTCCGAATGGCCTGAAATCGGACGACATCAAAGGGTGAGTGAATTGTGATTTGGTCGAGCAGAGACACATCAATCGGACGTGTCGTGTTCTCACGGTGACTGGGAACACCGTTCTGGTGTCATAAACGGCCAAAACATGCGTCTAACGGTCAAACTCATAGCGGACGACATCGGATTGACCTGAAATCACAGGACAACAATCCAATTGTTATTCGCGACATGCACACGTAGACGTAATGTCAATCTGACATGCGTTCTGCGTCGTAGGGCTCATTATGTGTTCTTTAAGTGTTGTGTGCGCTTGATAAACGCACGTGGGGGGTCCAAACGGGCCGAACGAAGTCCGAATGGCCTGAAATCGGACGAAATCAAAGGGTGAGTGAATTGTGATGTGGTCGAGCAAACGGCACGTCAATCGGACGTGTCATGTGCCCGCGGTGACCAGGAATGCCGTTCTGGTGTTAAAAACGGCCAAAACGGACGTCTAACGGTCAAACTCATAGAGGACGACATCGTATTGACCTGAAATCATAGGACAACAATCTAATTATTATTCGCGACGTGCACGCGCAGACGGCACATCAATCGTACGTTCAGTCTGCACCGTAGGGCTCATTATGCGTTCTTTAAGTGTTGCGCGCGCTTGATAAATGCGCATGGGGGGTCCAAATGGGCCGAACGATGTCTGAATGGCCTGAAATCGGACGACATCAAAGGGTGAGTGAATTGTGATGTGTTCGAGCAGAGGGCACGTCAATCGTACGTGTCGTGTGCCCGTAGTGACCGAGAACGCCGTTCTGGTGTCATAAAGGGCCAAAACGGGCGTCTAACGGTCAAACTCATAGCGGACGACATCGGATTGACTTGAAATCACAGGAAAACAATACAATTATTATTCGTGATGTGCACGTGTAGACGGCACGTCAATCGGATGTGCGGTCTGCGCCGTAGGGCTCATTATGCATTCTTTAAGTGTTGCGCGTGCTTGATAAATGCGCGTGGGGGGGGTCCAAACGGGCCGAACGAAGTCTGAATGGCCTGAAATCGGACGACATCAAAGGGTGAGTGAATTTTGATGTGGTCGAGCAGACATCACATCAATCGGACATGTCGTGTGCCCACGGTGACCAGGAACGCCGTTCTGGTGTCATAAACGGCCAAAACGGGCGTCTAACGGTCAAACTCATAGCAGACGACATCGGATTGACCTAAAATCATAGGACAACAATCCAATTATTATTCGAGACGTGCACGCATAGACGGCACATCAATCGGACATGCGGTCTGTGCTGTAGGGCTCATTATGCGTTCTTTAAGTGTTGCGCGCGCTTGATAAACGCGTGTGGGGGGTCCAAACGGGCCTAACGATGTCTGAATGTCCTGAAATCGGACGACATCAAAGGGTGAGTGAATTTTGATGTGGTCGAGTAGATGGAACGTCAATCGGACGTGCCCTGTGCCCGTGGTGACCGGGAACGCCGTTCTGGTGTCATAAACGGTCAAAACGGGCGTCTAACGATCAAACTCATAGCGGACGACATCAGATTGACCTTAAATCACAGGAAAACAATCCAATTATTATTCGAGATATGCACGCGCAGACGGCACGTCAATCGGACGTGCGGTCTACGCGGTAGGGCTCATTATGCGTTCTTTAAGTGTTGCGCGCGCTTGATAAACGCGCGTGGGGGGGTCCAAACGGGCCGAACGAAGTCTGAATGGCCTGAAATCGGACGAAATTAAAGGGTCAGTGAATTGTGATGTGGTCGAGCAGACATCACATCAATCAGACGTGTCGTGTGCCCGCGGTGACCAAGAACGCCGTTCTGGTGTCATAAACGGCCAAAACGGGCGTCTAACGGTCAAACTCATAGCGGACGACATCGGATTGACCTGAAATCACAGGAAAACAATCCAATTATTATTCTCGATATGCACGCATAGACGAAACTTCAATCGGACGTGCGGTCTGCGCGGTAGGGCTCATTATGTGTTCTTTAAGTGTTGCGCGCGCTTGATAAACGTCATGGGGGGTCCAAATGGGGTAAACGATGTCTGAATGGCCTGAAATCAGATGAGATCAAAGGGTGAGTGAATTTTGATGTGGTCGAGTAGACGACACATCAATCGGACGTGCCGTGTGCCCGCGGTGACTGGGAATGCCGTTCTGGTGTCATAAATGGCCAAAATGGGCGTCTAACGGTTAAACTCATAGCGGATGACATCGGATTGACCTAAAATCACAGGACAACAATCCAATTATTATTCTTGACGTGCACGCGCAGACGGAATGTCAATCGGATGTGCGGTCTGCGCGGTAGGGCTCATTATGCGTTCTTTAAGTGTTGCGCGCACTTGAGAAATGCGCGTAGGGGGGTCCAAATGGGACGAACGAAGTCCGAATGTCCTGAAATCGGACGACATCAAAGGGTGAGTGAATTGTGATGTTTTCGAGTAGACGGAACGTCAATCGGACATGCCTTGTGCCCGCGGTGACCGGGAACGCCATTTTGGTGTCAAAACGGCCAAAACGGGCGTCTAATGGTCAAACTCATAGAGGACGACATCGGATTGACCTGAAATCATAGGACAACAATCCAATTATTATTCGCGATTTGCACGCGTAGAAGGCATGTCAATCGGACGTGCGGTCTGCGCCGTAGGGCTCATTATGCGTTCTTTAAGTGTTGTGCGCGCTTGATAAACGCGCGTGGGGGGTCCAAATGGGCCGAACGAAGTCCGAATGGCCTGAAATCGGACGACATCAAAGGGTGAGGGAATTTTGATGTGGTCGAGTGGACGGCATGTCAATCGGACGTGCCGTGTGCCCACGGTGATCGGGAACGCCGTTCTGGTGTCAGAAATGGCCAAAACGGGCGTCTAACAGTCAAACTCATAGCGGACGACATCAAATTGACCTGAAATCAGAGGACAACAATCCAATTATTATTCTCAACGTGCACACGTAGACGGCACATTAATCGGATGTTCGGTCTGCGCCGTAGGGCTCATTATGCGTTCTTTAAGTGTTGCGCGCACTTGATAAACGCGCGTGGGGGGGTCCAAACGGGCCGAACAAAGTCCGAATGGCCTAAAATCGGACAACATCAAAGGGTGAGTGAATTGTGATGTGGTTGAGCAGACGGCACATCAATCGAACGTGTCGTGTGCCCGCGGTGACCGGGAATGCCGTTCTAGTGTCATAAACGGCCAAAACGGGCGTCTAACGGTCAAACTCATAGCGGACGACATCAGATTGACCTGAAATCACAGGACAACAATCCAATTATTATTTTCGACGTGCATGCGCAGATGGAACATCAATCGGACATGCGGTCTGTGCCGTAGGGCTCATTATGCGTTCTTTAAGTGTTGCGCGCGCTTGATAAACACGCGTGGGGGTCCAAACGGGCCGAACAAAGTCCGAATGGCCTGAAATCGGACGACATAAAAGGGTGAGTGAATTGTGATGTGGTCGAGCAGACGGCACGTCAATCGGACGTTCCGTGTGCCCTCGGTGACCGGGAACGCCGTTCTGGTGTCATAAACGGCCAAAACGGGCGTCTAACGGTCAAACTCATAGCGGACGACATCGGATTGACCTGAAATCACAGGAAAACAATCCAATTAGAACAATAGAATTAATGATTTTAAAATTTTAAAACGGTAATCAAAATTATGAATATTATTTTGAAAATCAAATACTTTAGATCTGTTACAGTATGTTTGAAGTTAAATATTTGTTTTCCAGGTTTTATTAGGTACTAAGTTTGTTATTAAATTTTGTTATGCAGTTATATGTGATGATGGATGCGGAGCTTGGAAGATGACAGCCGGGATTTATTTGGGTATATTAATGTATAATTGAATTTTTTAAAAAAAAATTAAAATTTAATAGCGGCCGCTATAGGTTTTTCAATGAGACCCATAGCGGCCTCTATTTGGCAGCCGCTATAGGTCCGGGCTTTAGCGGCCACCAATTGGCGGCCGCTAAAGCCCATCCCGGCTTGCCTACAGCATCCGCCAAATGGCGGTCGCTGATAGTAACAGCGACGGGGCAAAAGCGGTCGTCGTTTGGCTGACGCTAGGCGGCCGCTATAGGCCTTTAGCGACGGCTTTTGGCGGCCGCTAATGGTCATTATTGTACTAGTGTATATGTGTATGTATATTTTACAATATAAACTTATTTATATATATTTATTTATTTATTTATTTACATATATTAGAATATATACATAAATATATATATATATATATATATATATATTAATACACACACACACATGCACACGCACACGCACACACATATAAATTTATATACAAACATTATTTAAATATATATGTATATAATCATAAATCTTTATAAGGGAAATAAAATGGATAAATTTTTATTTTAAATAAAATTGATAATGAATTCTTATTTCTATATTGCTTATATATTTCATATGTAAATATGTTTAAATATTTATTGATATAATTAAATTTTTATATGTAAATATATGAATATATATATATATATATATTACTTTATAAATAACACCATAATATTGACATGAATTTAACCATAGAGAATAAATCAAGCCTGCACTAAAAAAAGACATGACGACCCTCTTAAAAGAAACTTAAATCTCATTGAATGTTCACAAATTAGGGTATCCCAACTTAAAGCTCAATTTTAGAGGAATTGTAGGCCTTTTTACTAATAAATAATAGGGTACAATGTAAATTTCATATTGAAAAACATATATCTATTCACAAGATTTTATTTGATATCTCATGGAGCCCAAACATACACTCAAATCAGAAGTTGTAGTCATTTGAAGTAGAAATATTTTATTCAACTTATCTTAAAATATTAATTGATTTGTTGATTTTTTTCAATCACAAAAATGTTATTAAATGTCTATTAATAAATAATAATTGGTCATTTTTTAATCAATATTAATTTTTAATTATTTTATAAACCATTTTTCACTAAATCTATTAATTATTAAGTGTAAATACATATTTAGTATTATATAAATCATATTTAATAAAATATATTATATCAATATCAATATAAATTTTTTATATACTAAAATATTATATTTAATAGTATATAAAGGTTTTTTATAAATTATAACTTTTATCGGTGCTAAAAAATACACTTAAGAACTCATAAGGGGAACACATTTATCAGTGCTATGAAAATAGTAGATAAAGAGGTACCTTTATCAGTGCTAACAAAAGTGCTAACAAATACTACCCTTTTATTAGTAATTTTTTAGTGTCATAAAGTTAAACTTTATAAGTGATTTTAGTTAGTGTAGAAAAAATTAAACCATTTTTAGTGATTTTTTAATTGTGATAAAATGTATCACTTAATACCACATGTTTTTTAGTAGTTTCACTATTAGTTACTATTGTTTAGTCAGGATGCAATAATTCCATTGGATGACGTTACTACAGAAACCACTTATGTTGCTTAAAAAAATGGGATTTTTCAGTGCTAAAAAATTATGAGAAGCTAAGTTCCCTAAAAAGAATTCATCCTTTATCAGCGCTAACAAAAGTACTGATAAAGGACACACCATTTTCTACAAAATGGTGGCCCTATAGTAGTCCTAACAGGAAATTATAAATTAGAAGAATAAAAAAATAGTTTAAATATTACTATTAAAAATAATTAAAATAAAAATATCACATTCCACCATAATTTCAATTCCAAATTTAGATTAAATAATTATGTAAAAAATATTTACATTCATGTAATATTTTTAATTAATCAAAAAAATTTCAACCCAAAACAAAAAAAAACTCTTATAGCATGATTTTTCCACCGATCAACTAAAGTATGTATAAAAGTATGTCCATGTAATAAAACCAATGTTTATTTTAGTAATAGTACATATAAAATAAAAAAATATATAATTTTAATGTTATATAATACACATATGATAAATAATATTAATTACTAAATATAGTAATGATATTATCAGTTATACTATTGATCAAATTTTGGATGATTATATTTTTAATTGTATTATTAATTATTAATTATAATATTAATTAATAATTTTATTATGAATTATTAATTATAATATTAATTAATAATTATATTATTAATTATTAATTACATTGTAATTTAATATTCTATATAAATTATATTTTTAATTACTGAATATATTGATGATATTATCTGTTATTAATTATCTCAATTACATGAAAATACACACTTTGAGTCATACTGGTCACATCGTGTGTCAAATTGATGTACGATCAATTCCTACAGTTCAAAAATGAATTATTGATCATTTTCATGAAGTATAAAGATATTCCAATCTTTTTTACTCCATTTTTGTGATGTGAATTGTGTTTTAGATGAAAATGACACTTTTATATTGAAAACAAGTACATTGAGTCATACCGACCATGTCGTGTGTCGGATTGATGTGTGGTTGATTCCTACACAAGAAAAATAAATTATGGATCATTGTCCTAAAATATCAAGACAATTAGAGCTTGTTTTCTTGGTTTTTGTAAGACTTGGTTTTTCATTCAGGTATGGATCCTTTAATTTTCTCTCTAAATCTTTACTTTGGACCTAATTTGGATGCCTAATGAGTTAGTAGAGGTTATGAGGGTGTCTGGGGCTTGTTCGGAGCCCAAAACCCATCCTTTTAGAGAAAACGGACTCTGCACATGGTTTAGAGAAAACCGTGTGGAATTCCATAGGGGTTTCCTAACCGTGTGCATGGTGTTTTTTTAAGAGAACCACCTCACACGGTTAGCACATGGCCGTGTGGCCAAACCGTTCAGACGCACCTTTCTCGCCAGGTAATCATGCATAGGTTGCACACGGTTTGACAAACTGTTCAGACCAAACCATTCGGGAAGAGCCATCCCGTGCGGTTTGACAAACCATGCGAACAAACTGTGCGCAGGCTAATTTTTTTAGGTAAATTTCCAGATTTTTCCTAAATGATCTAATTAAGACACCCCTTCCTCCCTAATGCGAGTTTATTTGGGATTAACCTATTTATCTCTTTTTTTAGGCCTTTTGAAGATTTAAACATGGAATCAAGATATCTATATCATCCAGCATTTTATTGAGCTTCTTTTTGTCACGTTGGATGCACAACAGTAAGTACTCATGTCTTCTTAAGATGTTCTTCTTCTCTTTTTCTCTCGACCTAGATATCACCATGTGATCGTTTTTACTCTTTCTTATATCTACTCTGATCCGAGGAAAATCAAGGGTTCATACCGTATGATAAGGATCATAAAACCCTAAGGTGGGTGGTCTATAACTCATCCCTAAAGTTCGTTGATTTTGGAATATTTTTTTGGGGCCCACCGGTTTCGTTGGAAGTCGTTTCTTAAATTTACATACCATGATTATACTTGATTTAATCGTATTGTTATGCTCCTTCCAAATATGAGATTAGTTGTTAGTGGTTACACCCACAACCAAATTCGCCTCATGTCGAAGGTTATTCCATAATTGAGTTTTAGTGTTTCAGCATGTTTGAGCCATCATTCGGGTGTTCCTTTGCTTGACCTTTCTAAAGTGAGTCTTCTTATAATAAATGGATTGTTATTAATGATAATTTCATAATGGAATATACCATGTATGCTCACCACTTGACCCACCTAAGGTAAGTGATTCCAAATGATCATTAAATGTGAAATGTGGAATGAAAAGTATACTGAGAATATAACTTGGCCTTAATAAATGAGATTGAATAAAGGATACAAGTCTGTATCACCCCTTGCTATGTTAATGGAAGGTTATGGAGTGAACCTCTCTAATTGAATATAACTTAATTGTAAATTAAGACTTGATTAAATGGTTGCGATGCTACTTGTCTTATCCACACTAATGGAAGACAAGGCTTGGACCAATAAATAAATGGTTGCAACTCTATATGGCCTATCCACACTAATTGAAGGAAATAATTGAACCAAATTAATTGTTATGTGATTGAAATATCAAATAGGAATGGACTGACTCAATCTTGCCTTGGATTCTGAGAGGATAATGCCTTGGGTCTCGGGAACCCCATTTCGATTCAAGGATGCAGTTTTCTTAGGTTGATACCCACCTAGACTCTGGTTCTTGTCTATTCCTCAAATGCTCGGTATACTACCATAGGTTTCTTTTCATTATTACAGGATACCTCGAATACACTCCTTAGATCCAAAATTTACTAGTAGGTGCCATGGTGAAAGTCCATAGGGCCCTGTCCTTAGCCCCATTTTACCTTGGTCGATCACCTTGGACTCGATAGGCGCCTTATTGTGGAATGCCTTGGATTACACTCTTACCCCCTTAGATAGACTCAGATACTACTGAGTTAGCATTCCGTGAGATTTATGTTACCTTGGTTATTACCCTAGAACTCCCTAACTGGATATCTTTTTCATGTTTCCTTATTACATCCTGGGACCTTCACTACTTATATTATCACGAGATGATGTCAGTGCTGGCTATGCCTTATGTGACCTATTAGCATTAAATGGTGATTACTTAATTAATGAATTGGCTACATATTCAGACACTAGCCAAGGGCTGAAGCAGGTACTTGGGTATTTAGTTATATGTTACTACTTACGATACTTTATATATGCATGCCTGCAAACTGCTATATTCCATTACATGGGTCGGAGGTTATAGACAACGTTGGTGGTGGCCCACTGAGATTTATCTCACACCCTCTTCGGGTGTCGTTTGGTACCTGGAGTAGATTACATGGTTGTAGGTGTTGATAAAGGGAAGAATACGGCTTCAAACACTTGATTGCTTTCTATTTATGATGTATCTTAATAGAAGATGACCGAGTTGGATCTCGGGATACTTGGAGTAGTCTTGGTTATCTTTTACCATGTGGAATTGTCATGCCTATTTTCTTGTATCCATGTTTTCTGGTTTTCTAGTGACATTACATTGCATTACCATTGTTCAGTTGATACATTGATTGTTACTATAGTTGATCTATTGCATAAATTTTCTTTCACTGCTTATTTATATTACTTCCGCTATTTATTATTCATTTATATTCCTTCTATTGTGCTACACTCTGCTAAGGAAGACATAGTCTTCCCACAGACACATCGTAGGCCCTCACTGCTAGTCGGAAGCCTCTGGAATTTGGGAAGATTCGCTTGAAGCCATGTGGCCCACTAGGCACGGGGCACCCGTTAAGTGGAATTCAGGTTCAGGAAGTCACATTTTTGGCTATGAAAATCATGTTTTAGACTAAAATGACACTTATATTTAAAACAGTCATATTGAGTTATACTGATTACGTCATTTTTTTTATTGATGTTCAATAAATTCCTACACATAAAAATTGATTTATGGATATTTTTACTATAGTATCAAGACAATTCGAGATCATTTTCTCAATTTTGGATATGTGATATGTGTTTTAGAGTAAAATGAAATTTTTTAATGTGAAAACACGCACTTCGAGTCATACTGGCCACATCGTGTGTCATATTGATGTTAGTTAAATTCATACATTTCACAAATGAATTAATAATAATTTTATTAATGTATCAAGACAATCCAAGATCATTTTCTCTATTTTTTTTATGTGATTCATGTTTTAGAGTAAAATGACACTTTTAATTTGAAAACACACACTTTGAGTTATATCAACTACATCATGTTTCAAGTTGATGTGAAGTGGATTCCTACACATAAAAAATGAATTATATATTGTTTACCAAAATCATCAAGAAAATTTTATCTCATTTTATCAGTTTTGGATATGTGAATCATGATTTAGACTAAAATGGCACTTTTATCTTGAAAACAACCACTTTGAGTCATAATGGTCATGTTGTGTGTTGAATTGATGTGGAGTTGATTCATACATGTCACAGCTGAATTAAAAATCATTATTCGGAATTATCAAGATCATCTAATCTCATTTTATTGGTTTTGTCTATGTGAATCTCATTTTAGACTAAAATACCATTTATATTTAAAATGCACACTTTGAGTCATATAGGCCACATCGTGTGTCAGATTGATGTGTGGTTGATTCCTAAATGTCAAAAATGAATTATGGATATTTTTACTAAAGTATCAAGATAATGGGAGATTTTTTATCTATTTTGGCTATTTGGTATGTGTTTTATAGTTAAATGAAACTTTTAATGTGAAAACACACACCTTGAGTCTTATCGGCCATGTCATGTGTCAGATTGACATGTGGTCAATTCCTACACACCATAAATGAACTATGGATTTTTTTACTAAAGTACCAAGATAATACGATCTCATTTTCTCATTTCAAGATATGTGACATGTGTTCGAGAGTAAAATGATACTTTTAATGTGAAAACACGCACTTTGAGTCACACTAGCGACGTCATGTATAAATTTTAATGTGTGGTTGATTACTACACATCACAACATAAGTATGGATCAATTTATTAAAGTATCATAACAATTAGAGATCATTTTATTGTATTTAGCTATGTGAATTAGGTTTTAGAATAAAATGAAACTTTTATATTGAAAACAATCACTTTAAGTCATACTGCTCAGGTAATGTGTTAGATTGACATGTGGTCGATATCTATATATCAAAAATGAATTTGGGATTTTGATGCTAAAGTATCGAGGTAATTTGATCTTTTATTTTTTTGCTACGTAATTCATATTTTAGACTAAAATGACACTTATATTTAAAATATGCACATTGAGTCATACTGGAAATTTCGTGTGTCATATTTATGAGAGGTCGATTCCTACATGTCATAAAATAATTATGGAATTTTTTTTAATGTATTGAGATAATCTGAGCTTTAATGCTTAGTTTTGGATAGGTGACACATGTTTTAGTCTAAAATTACACTTTTTAATTTAAAAAAAGAACTTTCATTCATACAGGAAATGTCATATGTAAAATTGATATGATGTAAATTCCTACATATAAAAAATGAATTATGGATAATTTTCTTAAATTATCAAGATAATACAAGATTTTTTTTCTTAGTTTTAGCTATGTGATGTGTGTTTTATAGTATAATGACACTTTCAATGTGAAAACATGCACTTTGAGTCATACTTGGCACATCATGTATCAGATTGATTTGCGGTCAATTACTACATGTTATAAATGAATTATGGATCATTTATATTGTGTATCAAGGAAATAAGATATCTTTTTCTTGATTTTGGCTATGTGAATCATGTTTTAGACTAAAATGACACTTTTATATTGTGAACAATTGATTTGAGTCATACCGGAAATATCATGTGTCAGCTTAACATGAAGTCAATTTGTGCAAATAAATAATGAATTAGGGATCATCATACTAAATTATGAATACATTCTGACATCATTTTCTTAGTTTTGGCTATGCAAATCATGTTTTGGACTAAAATTCCACTTATATTTAAAATAATCAATTTGATTCATACCATCCAAGTTGTGTGTTAGATTAATATTTGGTCAATTCCTACACATAAAACATGAATTATGGATAATTTTCCTAAATTATCAAGAAAATATGTGTTCATTTTCTTGGTTTTGGTTGTGTGATGTGCGTTTTAGTGAAAAATGACACTTTTTAATGTCAAAACATGCACTTTGAGTCATACTGGACACATCGTGTGTTAGATTAACATATGGTCAATTCTTAGATGTCAAAAATGAATTACAGTTCATTTTTATAAATTATCAAGAAAATTTGAGCTTATTTTCTTTATTTTTTCTAGGTGACATTTGTTTCAGAGTAAAATGACACTTTTGATGTGAAAACACACACTTTGAGTCATACTGGCTATATCGTGTGTCATATTGTTATGCAGTATATTCATACACATCGAAAAAGAATTATGGATATTTTTTATAAAGTATCCTGACAATAGGATCACTTTTTCTCAGTTTTGACTATGTAAATCACACTTTAGACTAAAATGACACATTTATATTGAAAATATTCACATTGAGTCATATTAGTCATGTCGTGTGTTAGATTTATGTGAGGTCAATTAATACATGTCAAAAATAAATTATGGATCACTATCCTAATGTACCAAGACAATATAAGCTTGTTTTGTTGGTTTTGGCTATGTGAATCAGGTTTTAGACTAAAATAAAACTTATATTTAAAACACACACTTTATGTCATACCGGCCACATTGTGTGTCAAATTAACAAGTGGTCAATTTTTACATATAGAAAATGAATTGTGGATTTTTTTTTAATAATGTTTAAAGAAAATACAAGCCTATTTTCTTGTTTTTGGATATGTGGTGTGTGTTTTAGAGTAAAATTACACCTTTTTAATGTGAAAACACGCACTTTGAGTCCTGCGTGTCACATCATGCATTGGATTGACATGAGATCAACTATTAAAAGTCATAAATGAATTATTGATTTTTTTTCTAAAGTATCAAGATAATATGAGCTCATTTTCTTAGTTTTAGATATGTGAAATGTGTTTTAGAGTAAAATGAAACTTTTAATGTTAATCCATTCACTTTGAGTCATACAGGCCACTTCGGGTGTTGGATTGATGTGTGGTCAATTCCAAAACATCAAAAATGAATTATGGATATTTTTTATAAAGTATAAAGAGAAATGGGGATTATTTTATTAATTTTGGATATGTGAATCATGTTTTAGACTAAAATTACACTTTTATATTGAAATCATACACATTGAGTCATACCATAAACCTTGTATTTCAGATTGACATGCAGTCAATTACTACATGTCACAAATTAATTATGGATTTTTTTCTTAAAGTTTTAAGAAAATTAGATCCCTTTTCCTTGGTTTTGGATATTTGATTCATGTTTTAAAGTAAAATAATGGATTTATAATGTGAAAATTAAAACTTTGAGTCATACCGGCCACATTGAGTATTAGATTAATGTGAAACCAATTCTCACACATCCAAAATGAATAATAGAACATTGAAAAAATAGAAAAATGTAATATTGAATTGAAAACAAAATAAAATCTAATGAACTACCAATGATATATATGCATAATGAAAAAATGAAAAATGAAATCATTGCATTATAGAGATCAATTGACCTCTCAATTGATAAATGAAAGCATTACAGTATCTTTAATTTCATTTCTTTTGTTGAATCAAATGTGAAAGTAAAGGAATCCATATTTCTTATCTATCATGGAGGAGGAATTGAGTATAATAGTTCCCATTATATTTTTATAAACACATAAAAAGACAATAAGTCACAAAATGAAAATGATGAGGCTAGGAGAATTGAAGTACTTTCCCTGTGTAAGGGCTACTATTATCAAAGATCTTGCATAAAATAGGAGAAGGATGAAATTGAAACACCTCTATTTTTTGGAAAGGTTGTTTCATTTCTGAATATTCATCATTTTCAACCTATATTACTTAGACACAAGGTAAAATAAGCTTTAATATAGTTCTAAAAACAAGAAACAAAAGGTATATACCTTTCTTAAAATGAATAAAAACAACCCTAAGGAACACACCATTGTACTGCTAGGGGTGAACCGCATCCCAATAGTTTGTATGATGTCTTTAGATTTGTGGGTAGAAGGATCCTTGAACCATTTCCCTCTTACCATTATCTCAAATAAATCCACAAAGTCTGATCTCTCATGATCATGAACAACATCAGAAAAGTTACTAGCTCTTCCAAAATCCTTAGAGTGTAACCCTCCATGATACTTCTACTTGATAAAGAGTTAAAATATTTATTACTTTTTAGTGTCATCACTAAATAGATTTTCATTTTATAGTAACTCATCCTACCCTCCATAGGAAGGAAATTAGTGAACAATTTAAAATAAGTGCATGGTTAATTGGGAAATGAGCATATACCCTTTATAATAATTTAAAAATTTTAGTAAAAATAGGAATATTTAAGTACTCACGTGAGATACAGGTTTAGTAAATTTATCTAAAATTTTTAATTTATGTCCCACTTCATTCGTAGAAGAAGAAAGTGGATTTTAATTTTTATAATTTATTTCTAAAGGTAATTATAAAATTATTATGGCATGGATATCTACTGTCAACTTTATCATATTCTAAAATGATTTCCCATAATGTTGTCTCTTATTATCGTGATGCTTTTATTGATACTCCAAAAGAATCCTTGGATAAAAATCATTGCCATATCCCCCATTAATAAGACACAATAAAGGGTTTGACTAATTTTTTTCCTTAGAGAGGTCCACAAATAGTTTACCATAACGAGATACTAAAGTTGAAACACCCTAAATCAAAACTGTCATACTGTTGGAATTAGGAGGAGGAACCATAGGTGGGATAGGATCATCAACTATGTATCATTTATTAATATGGGTACAAAATAGGTAGTGGGGTTCAAATTCCTTTGGAATAATTAGAGGATCAAATCTAGATAAATTTTTGGATAGAAATTGAAAATATAGGATTGGAATACCAATATAACCAAAACATTTCCAATACTACATGAATTTTATTTTAGAGAAAATAATATATAATCATTATAATAATAATGATTCATATCCTAAATGTATCTCTATGTTCATGGAAAATACTAGATCATAAACATAATATGAAATTAGCTCAACTTTATGTAAACAAACATTCTGAAATCACATAATCTAACCACTAATCTCTAAAAAACTATTTCATCATTTGAATACATAGACTATTGGAAATCCAGGTAGTAATAAAAAAATATAGGAAAAAAAGGATAATAAATATTCTAAATAAAATTTTAATTTCCTTCAGAAATACTTGTTTGTGGATGATATTTTTTTGATGGTATATGATATCTTTTATAAATTTTAAATAGTAATACGCATAATCATTATCATTATTTGGTTTTTCACACTACTGAAACATTGACCAAAATAAGTAAATTGTTTTGAAATATGTTTTAATAGGAAAATCTTACTATATATACCTTAATCTGTCTCTATTTTAAGAAATCCACAATCTTCTTATGTTTAATCACCAAACTCATACCATGATTTTGATGATATTTATAGATCACTCTATCATAACAAAATTCTCATTAAAACATAAACTAAAAAGTATAATTTGAATTTTATTTGTAAAATATTGATTCTGGTGCATTATAAATTCACAGTGGACATCATGTATGGTTGGTTTTTTGGAAATCCATACATTAGATCCAAAAAATAATCATTTGGGGAATCCAAAATGAGTGCAATGAGCATCCATTGCTTACTAGAAAAACAAAAACAAAAAAGTAATGAAAAAAGAAAAATATATTTTATATGATTATATTGTAGAGTTTTACCCCTATATTGTAGGAATAAAGAAGATTCTATCATCTGTTATTTTCTTTTCAAAAATAACAATTAGTTTATATTTTTTATCAATTTCTTCCATGTTCAAATTAAATTATGGCATAGAAATGATAGTAGGATTAATGAGGGTAAATTTTTCTTCATAGGGTTTTCCCTTTATATAGTTTAATATATACACCTATAGAATATATGAATAATTATTAACTATAATGAACATAGTAGATAATTTTTTGGACAAATATTATATGAAAATTTAATTCATGTATACATTCAAAAATGAGACGCACAATCTTTCAAACTTCATCTATACTCCCAAGACCAATCGTGCATGTGATGTCCTCTCCAAATATTTCTTCTTCAAATTCAATGTAATATATATTACCATCTGTGAATTTTGTACCAACATGAACTTATAGTGTTAACATATGCGGTAGTGGAACTGGTGGGGAGAAGGTACTCTCAAAATGTCATTTTTATTTCAAGGTGGATCCACTATATTGTCTTTATCTGATCTATTGTTTCCCCATTATTTTTTCCATTTATAATACCATACCTAATTTTAGACATTTTTTAATCAAATATTAAAGGTTTTTCAATTCAAAAAATTGGTAAAGGACATACCTCATTGTTTCCATATATATCTATAAGAGAAAACGTTCATGCTATGGAAGTTCAAATAGCATTATCAATCGTGGTGGAATCCAGATCAAAACTTGATTCTTAGCTGGGGAGAAGATTCAATCCCCACTCTCACATGACCTTTTGGGAGTTTATATTATGTATCATGTCTCCTTGGATATTATGAACCATGCCCCTCACAAAGATGTGATGGGTGGGTGCTAATATATATAAATCGTATACAGTTTTAACCTGTAGAATTTTATTAATATAAAGTTATAGGTAATTATTTAATTCTCATTTAAAAGAAAGAGTTATGAAAAAATTTATTACCTCATGTAAGGTAGGCGGTTGATGGGAATGGCTAGCCTCAAAGCCAGTGAGTTCATCCAACTCTTTATTTACTGATATTTGTTCTAAAATTGGTTCTCTTTAACCCTTTCTCATATACTGGTCCATAAAAATAGACCAAATAATAATATCTTTCAAAGAATATATTTTTTTACCTAACTTTGACATATGATATGTATCTCCTTAAAACATTATCTTCTCAAAATATGGTCGAGGTGACACTCCAAAACCCACACCTATAATGTGTACATATTGTTTTGTTCTATTTAAATCTACTTAAAGTAGTTATTCATTGGGTATAATCAATGAATATTTTTGTGTCTAAACTATATAAAAAACATGTGAACTTGACTATATATTTTTATATAATACTTCTATGAAGCATAAAAAATTACTATTATGTCATACTTACATGTGCTTCACATATTTATTGTGTGATTTCATCTACTAGTTTTCCCTATTTATTTACACGAGCCTCCTTTCATTGAACATGACATGGGATATAAGTGACTTTAGGATATGATTCATCAATCTATATATAAAAAAGAACATATGTTGTTTTATATCACATAAAACTTTTACCTGTAGATTTAAAATGCCTAACATTTTTTTCTCAAGTGAAGTTCACCTCATCCTTGCTTTATGGTAGGGGTGCATTGGTTTTGATGCACACTGTTTATTTTCATCACTCGTTTTTTGTTTCATAAATTAAATTTTTTGAATCAAACTGGATAAAATAAATAATTCCAAATAAAATATTATTGATTAAAATGAACCTTAAATGATTCCTCATCATGGGGACTAATGAAGTATTTCCATGTTTCTTAGTTTATAATGTGTGAATACATAGTCAGTGGGTGGGTGGTTACTTTCTCCTTAGAATCAATAAGAATTTGCTTTGTCATAAGTGTTTGTAAGGCTATATAATCATTTTCATCAACCATTAATACAAATTTCTTATGTAAATCATCTAAAATAAAATGAAATCTATAAGGGATAATAGATATTAAATTAATGTTTCATTATATAGTTTTTTGTAAAATAGATAAAGTATATCATAACATTACCCTAATATATTTCTAAATTGTTTTCTTCAATGTAGTCATGAAATTGTTCCATATATATATATATATATATATATATATATATATATATCAATTGACACATGAATTCGAGTTGTGACCCCAATGTAACTAATGAACATTGACTTGTTGTGGTCAAAAGGTTGGCCTAGTTGATTCTATCCGGCCTCAAATTTTATAACTTCACTTCTTATATATATAACTTTAGTTAATATAGTGATGTTCATCTGTTCTTGTTTTTCTCAACCACATGGTGTTTATCCCCTAACAATTCCATAGTTTTAGCATCGAGTGTGTGTTCTTCCTTGGGATTGGAAACATCAGTATGTAGAGAATTCATTATATGCATGAGTAGTTAAAAATTTAATTTATATTTTATAAATTTAGTATATAACACATAATATTATGAGGAAAATAATAGTATATTAAAAACACTTTAACTGGTTAATTAATCTATCTCGTTATTTCATTTAAAGGTTGAATGGATTTGGACCCTCTATCGGTCATCCAAATATCCTCCTTGTGGTCCCCTTTAATGTACAAGAAACTGTCTAAATTGGGAGTTTTATGAAATTATTATGATCTACCAATGAATGGGTTATCCTCAATTGAATTTTTATATAACCTTGTAGTTTTTTTAGTCTCAAATAGAACAATTAGTCAGTTCTTGTTTACAAAATCAATGACATAAAATAATTTCAAAGATTGTGTTTCCATTATGAATGGTTCACCCTTATACCCTTCTATATTGAAACTCACCTTCAAAAAGCCCAATCCATCATCTTTAATTTCACTCATATTTTCAACTCATTTGTAAAATAAAATTAACACTTGAAATGTTTTATAATATGACTCGTATATTTGTTTGATGATGATGAAGTATGACATATTCGCATTAATTGGATTTCTATCGTGGGAACCATTTAGGTGCATTGCTTCCATCATAATCATAAATCCAATGTTTTTAATCATATTTTTTCATATTTTCCATTCATATATAATGTAAAACTATTAATTACATAATAATTGTAAGATAATACATTTTCATTTGGTCTCCTAGCTAGCCATCAAATTCATTCATAAATTGAATTCATATTTGAAGATAAGTACTTATATATATTATCTTAGAACCAACCTATAAACTATTGATTATAAGTATTTGATATCCTTATTTCATCCCTTGATGGATTCAAATGTCTAAGAATTACTTTGTGGGATTCAATATTTGGAGAAGAACTTGCACTGTTATGTAAAATGTAAAGGTGAGAATTCTCCCACAATATAGTGGTAATTGTAAATACATAACATTTAGAAAAAAAATTTCCCATAAGTCATCCATTATGATGAGATTTTTGGAGACCAATGCTATCAACATCTGATAGGTAATCAATACATAATTCAACAACATCTTCAACAATATATCGTTATGAAATACAACTTTCTAGCTGACATTGATTCTTAACATACCCTTTCAAAATCATCATATATCATTTAATGGGGTATATCCAGATATAATGCATAGGACCACATAGTTGAATCTCTCCAACCAACTAAACCATTAAGTGGACCATCCTATTAAATAATAATTGTGGAAAGATCATATATGATTCACATAATATGGCTACAATTTCCTTGTTTTTGATTGGAAACTTCATAAGTTCAGTAACTTTACTACATATGGACTCAAAAAAGAAGAAAATTTTGGAAAATTTATGTTGTACATTTTAGGAAAAATGAAATTTAAATATAAAAGCATTAAATATTGCATCAAAACATGGAAGTAGTGTGATTTTAGACCCTATAACATCAAATTAGTCATTAACATGACATTATTGATATTTTATGAATACCCATATGGAACCTTTACACCATTAATAAAGTTTCAAAATTGAATAATTTCTTTTCTGGATAGAGTGTAAGCTTTTGGAGGAAGAAAATTTTATCATTCACCTTGAACTAGCGTCAACTCTTCCCTTATCCCCATATCAATCATATCTAACCTATCTTTAATACCATATTGGTCTAGTGAATTTAGTAATCTTAAAATAACACTATCAAACACATTTTTTCTAAGTGGATTACATAAAGAAAGTTTCTGATGTATAGATAATCCCAGTATGGTAATTCAAAGAAAACTAATCTCTTTTTCCAACCTGATTTTGTAATTTTTTTCAAAAAATGTTTACCAAAAACAATATCAATATATTTTACTATCTCAAATTGTTGATCACCCCTTAGTTGAGATGGTTTTGTGCCTCGTTTTTTATTTCCATAGAATGTTGTTTTATAGCATCAGTATTTATTTCATTGGGGTAAAAATATATGATGTTCTAAAAAAACACAGTGTTTGATGAATGTTTCAACCAAACTGAGTGTGAACATTCTTCAAAAATTGGACACCACAATATTCCTTTAATGTTATAGCCTGGAAAATTTCCATTAATAGGAAATACATTTATCATCCTATACAATATGGATCTCAACGTAAACTCTTCACTTATATGATCATCATAAAATTCAACACATTTATCCCACATTAATTTTATATCTTCGGTCAATGGATCTAAATAGACATCAATATCATTACAAAGATGTTTTGGTCCAGATATAAGAAGAGACAATATATTGTATTTGTGATTCATTCATAACAACACTGGAAATTTATAATTTTCCAACATAATTGGATATGTAATATTATAAATACTTTATACACCGAAATTATTTATTCCATCTATAGATATTGAAATACATAGGTTTCTAGGATTATTTTTGAATTCAGGATACTAATAATCACTTTTCTTCCACTGAGGAGAGTCCTCTTGGTGTCGTAGTTTTCCATAATCAAATCTTGTATATGGGTTCCTTGTTAATTGTCTAGTAGTTTTCCAACATCCATATATTCATCTAAACAATGGGATAATAGTTTATTACCATAAATTTTTTGAATAACTTGATTCATATTTATTATATTGGTATGTGCCATGCTTAGGGAATTTTATGAGTGATTCATGGTCCTTATGAAACAATATATTATCATTTACACATACATGTATCTTTTAGATATCATACCCATTGAATGAAGTATTAATTTATCATAATATGTTCAATAATCAATTTCATTTTCTTCTCATAGCATATTATTCAGGAAACCAAGTAGTCATGTAAATTCGGTTCCACTCCATCTGCTATCATCTTTTAATTTATATAGATTTAATACCACTGAAAATGTTATATATTTAGTACAATTGGTATACAATAGTGTATTTTCACAACTATTTAACTTCTCAAATGAATTTGGACAATCAAGAAGGTCATACTAATTTCCATTGTCATTTCCTCCATATGATCTTCACCGTCATATACACTAATATTCATATCAAATGATCTATAAATAATAGTATCATCCTAATAAGTATGTACATTAATATTTCTCCATGTTTAGTCCATAATTTATAGTTTCAATCTATTCTGTGACAAATCAAATGTTCTTATAACTCTTTTGGATGAATTCATCTTGAATAACAACAATGTAAACACAAAAGAAGGATTTGAGAAGGGCCATATGTATGCTCTATTGAAAACTTGATGAACTCTTTAACTCCATCCTCATACTCCTTTTTCATATGATTAACATCCATCCATTTTTAATTCATATCCATCCTATTAGGTTCAAAAATATTCATTTTATACATAAAATAAATAAATACACATAAGGAATACATATAATCTATATATACATTGATATGTAAACAAAGTATCAGAATTGGAGTGTAAATATATAATTATGTATGTGTGTGTAAGCATATTTTTGTGTAAATATATAATGTATATGTTTAAAATAAGTACATAATATTCAAAAATAAAAGGAGAAATTTATTGATACTTCTAATAAATTTGATTATTTTCTTAAGAGAAAAGTCATAATCACTTTAGACATTCAAGGAAGCAATGAAAATAAAAGTTATAATGACAAAAGGATAGAAGTTGGTGTGTTTCCATGTCTGGATAAACCTCAAGTGACCTAAAAATTAGATATCTTGAGTGAAATATTCAATTGTCTTTTATATACTATCATATTCATTATTTTGGGAATGTTTACATTTAGTTGAATGATTTTTTTTTCTTTTTTTATTTCTTCCCAAACAATTTAATGGATGTTTTATATTCCATTCATTTATTTAAATATGTTTGTTTGAAATGTTAATTCATGTTGGATGCTATTATGATAATTCAAAATTGAATAAGAATGGTTTCAATTATTTACAAACTGGTAAAATTTATCAAAACTCAACAGAGGTTGTGAGTAAAGTTAGTATTCAATTTAACTCTTCTCATCAGTGGTCATTTATTACTTAATAAATATTACTAAAAGAAAGAGAATTATCATTGTGGTTATGGTAGAGAATCTATTTGGTTTTAACCAAATCAGTTCTTAGTTCATAATTATGGATTAAGTACTAAAAGTCAATTATTGAAAGAAATCTGTTGGAAAATTGAGAAGAGGAACCTCATAGATTGAACATGTTTAAGGTCACTACTATAAATCTGGTTCTTAATTTCTTACAAAGATGAATTATTCCCTTTTGAACCCTTTTCCACTCTTTCACTTGTTTTTAATTCTTCAGAACCCCCTATTTTTACACTCATTTTCCAATAAAAATCACCATTATGAATTACATCATAAATCTGTTTCAATAAATCAAATTCTATTCATTTTGAAGAAATTAATCTTTTAAGTGACAAAGAACTCAATTAGAAACCACCTTGAGAGACAAATTAGGACAACTATATTTCATTATTAAGTAAAAAATATTTTCATTAGTACTTAGAGATAAAATTCACACTATCTAATTGACATCATTGTTAAGGGTTTACCAAGAAATTCACTTTTTCATATTTTGATTCAAATATTTTTTAAAATCCATCTTATTACTTTTGATTTTTGATTGAAAATCATTTTGTTTTATATGTAAAATCACATTCCAAAACAGCCACACATCAATTTAAAGAAGTTTGACCCTAAAATAAAAAATAATTTTTTTTAACAGGGTTGAAAAATATGGGGGAGAGAGATTATAAGATTTTAGAAGAGTTTTAAGGTCGAAATTTGTTATGAGAAACATAAAACATCCACTTCCAGAATTGAAAAATTATAAACACCCAAATATTAGTATATAAACCCTTTGGAAATCATGGTTGAAAAAGGAACCTGAAAGGAAAATCATGGCCAAACAAAAAACCATGTATTAATTAACTGCATCAAACCTGGGTAATGCATGATTGACTAAAAATGGGGATTCTTATAGGATTATTTCATAAATGAATTCAAGGGGGAAGAAGAACTAAAAACCATGAAATAATTCATGATCAACTAAAAAGGAGTACAAAGAATCACATGCATTTGTTTGTGGAGGGTTGATTTTTTTGAGAAGATCGATGAGAAGTGGAGGTAGAGGTTGAGTTCTATGAGTGCTTGAACAACGAGAGTGAGTGGGGTTATGTTAGGGTTGTTTTTAAAAGATCACAAAGGGGTTTATCATCACTTTTTAAAAATCACTAATCAAGATAGGTTTTATCATCATTGAAATGAAAAGCACTGATAAAACTAATCATTATCAGTGCTAAAAAGTTAGTGATGATAAAGATATGTCTTTATTAGTGCTATCATTTTAGCACCGATAAAGGATGGCTTTATCTGCACTTTTCACTTTAGAGCTAACGAATCTATCTTGGATACAATTTTTTTTAAGAGCTGATAAAAAATTTTAAAATAAATTACAAAAATATTAAACTAATATATATTAAAAATGAATAAATTATAAAAAAAGTAAAAAAATAATTAACATTATTAAAGAATAAATAATCACAAATGCATTAATGTTAAAAAAGAGTGAAAATTAATAATTAAAAATGAGTAGACTTCAAAAATATTAGAAAATGAATAAGTTTTATTAATTATATATATTTTTAAAAAAAATTAAAAATATATATATATTAAAATTTAAATGAATCTATATTAATTTTTTACATTACCACCATATTAAAGACATTAAATGTTAATGAATAAATATGTATAAAGAAATATTAAAAATTAATAAATTATAAAAAGAAAAAAAATATTTATCATTATTATAGAATAAATAACATTAAATAATAATAAATGAATTGATATAAAAAATATTAAAATTTAAAAAATAAAAAATAAATAGATTACAAAAATATTAAAAAATGAATTAGTGTTATTAATTATATAGATTATTGAAAAAATAAAAAATGAATATATGTTAAAATGAAAATGAATGCATGTTAATTATATAAATTACAACCGTAATAAAATTAAATGTAATGAAGAAACATGTAACAATAAATATTAAAAATGGTTGAAATTCAAAAAATATTAAATAAATAAAAATTAAGAAATTAAGAAATTAAAAAAATATTAAAAAAATAATTAATATTATTAATGAATAAATAATATTAAAAATGAGTAAATTAGAAAAAATATTAAAAATATATAAATAGTATATATTAAATAAAAATATAAAAATTGAATAAAATTTACCTGTTAAAAACATAATATATTAATTATGTTGTGTTAATAAATAAAATTTTAAAATGAATATTAAAATTTAAATAAAGTATAGATTTATTATTTTTGTGTGTGTGTTCTACATATAATAGAATTAATTATGTATATATGTGTGTGAAATTAATGTATATATGGATAGAATGACGAGAAGGCGTTAGTTTTTTATTTTTATTTCTAGATAATCCCCTTTTTAACTGGGTTGAGAGGGAACCCTTAAATGACCCAGATGCCCAGAGGCACAAAGCCTGAAATACATGGCCCAGAGGCCTAGGGTTAGAATCCCTTTACAAAATACTAAACCTTGACTACACTTGAACATCCCATCCCCAACTCCCCTGCATGACAACATCGGCTCCTTCACCTGGTGTTGCTACTGGCTTGTAGTTCCCTTGTAATAATGCACAGTCCAATGGCATGCCTATCATATCCCTCCTTCAATCTTGTGTATTGTTGGATCCTTCTGGTAACTGCTTTTATAATTATTATTTAGCATTGGGTTGCTCTGGTAAGTCATGGTCTACTCTGCTTCCTGGACTGAAAGGCCCTGTGGCAGATCGCGGGTGGGGGGGGGGGGGGATTTCAATGTTGTGGCAAATCCAGATGAGAGGAAGGGTAGAGGACCTTTTAACATGAGGGTCAGTCTTGAATTTTCTCAATTCATGGACGGTCGGGGCTTTATGGATCTTGGATACTCAGGTGATTGTTTTACATAGTGTAACAACCAACGGGGGAATCGTAGGTCTTAGAGCCGTTTGGATAGATGTATGGCTAACCTGCATGTAGTTTCAACGTTTTCCTCGACCCAGGTGTCGCACCTCCCACGTAGAATATCAGACCACTCCACGCTCTTGATTTCTTTATCCTCTGGGAACGAGAAGCATGTGAGGTTTCATTTCTACCAGCACTAGGCTAATTCTTCAGGCTACAAGGGTCTGGTGGAGGAATCATGGAGCGATCCTTCCCAGGGGAACACGTGGTTAGCGTTTCATAAAAAACTGAGACCTCTGAAACCGAGGCTTCAGGCGTGGGCGAAGGACATATCTGTTTCAGATAATGACCTGGAGGTAATCTTGTAGAATGATGATCAACTCGAGAGGTGTCTTGAAGAGGAATGGGTTGAGTAGACTTTTGAGGACCTATCCAATAGGAAAGTGCTTCTGGAGGACATGCTTTTGAGACATGAATGCAAGTCCAAGGAGTATGTAAGGATCAAGTAGCTCAAAGAAGGGGATCGTAACTCTGGGTTGTTTTTCATGCATATTTAAAGGAAAAGAGAAGATGGGTGACTCCGAACTTAGTTCTGGAGGATGGTTCCTGTACTAATGATAGAGAGGTTATCGGGGAGATGGCTACATCCCACTTTCGGGACCTGCTCACAGGCCAAAACTCATGCTTTCCGAATGGGTGCCCAGGAGGCAACGCGGATCTCTTTGGAGTTATTCTGTCCAACTTCTCTGCTCATGAAAACGATGCCCTAGGGCCATACCTTAAGAGGATGAGATTCATAATGCCATGATGTGACTGAATTCGGATAGTGTGTCGGGTCCGGATGGTTTCCCTGGAGGATTTTACTGAGCATCTTAGGAGATGGTGAAAGACGATCTTTCAGCGATGATCCAAGACTTCTTTCGGGGAGGTGCGCTGCCTTGGGCTACATGTGCTACATATGTTGTGCTTATCCCCAAGATAAAATCACCTTCTTTGATTAAACACTGTCATCCAATTTTAATGTGTAACATCCCCTATAAAATCCCAGTATGTATCATCAATGGTTGGATATCCATGCAGCTTCCCAAATAGATTTCCATAAAGTAGCATGGGTTTGTGAGGGGGCGCTCCATCCAGGGGGCGATCTCCTTGGCTCATGAAATGTTAAGAGATATTAACATCAAATCCTGAGGATCCAACATGGAAATCAAGCTCTATATGAGCAAAGCTTAAGACCGTTTTGAATGGTGCTTCATCAACAAAGTTATGGTAGGTATGGGCATCTCTCCTCGCAATACTGATTTGCTCTTTCACTGCTTCATCTCTGCTTGGATGGCGATCTCGTTCATGGAGAAATCTTTCAGCTTCTTCAAATCATTGTGAGGCCTTCGTCAAGTAGATCCCATCTCCCCTAGCATCTTCATCATCGCTCATGATTTGCTAAGTCGTCTGATCCAACGCAACATTAGCATGGGAGAGATCCTCTCCTATCACAGAAGGATGCGTTTTCCAGGTGTGTCACACCTCATGTTTGTGGATGACTCCATCATATTCATCAATGCATCCAGTAGGTCCGTTCGGGGTATGAACAAAGTCTTGGAGGAGTATAGCTATTAGGGCGGGCATGTTATTAACAAGCTGAAGAGTAGCTTCTATATTTCCAGTAGGTGCTCTATGGGACGAGTTCTGGATGTGAGCCTCTCATTGGGCATGCATAAAGCCGATCTTCCCATGATATATTAGAAGAGATTGTGTATGAGGGACTTTGATTCTCTCATCTCTAGAATCATGGAGAGGGTGTTTAATTGGAATAATAAGTATCTATCCTTCGGGGGGAGGATTGCACTGGTGAATAGTGTATTACTGGCCACTCCCGTCCATGTTTTGTCTTCCATCAAGGTTCCAAAAGGTGTCATACATAATATTGATAGAATTCTCACTGGTTTTATCTGGGACCCGAGGTCTGAGGGCAGAAGGCACCGGGCCTCATGGAACAAGATGGCACGGCCTATCAGCAAAGGAGGCATCAACGTGCGCAGTCTCAACAGCACTCTTTCCTGCATGTATGCAAAACTCATGTGAGATGTGCTAGAGAAACGGACCTTATGGGGGCGGACCATGCATATATATTCCGTGGGGAGGAGGGATGCAAGGGATGGTCACATCTCTCCTCTCTAGAGTGTGGTCGGGCCACTAATTTTCTCCGTTCGTCCGCATACCTGATGGATCGTAGGGCCTGGCGAGGTTCCCTTCTAGCATGACAACTGGTATGGGGATCCCATCGGATTTCTAGGATGCCCCACCACTGACATGACCTTCTGCGAGGCGGGTCTTCATCCTTCTTTTATCAATGTTGTGCTAGACCGGGATCAGCTAGAAGCGTTCCATCTCATTGAGCTGACCACGGGTTCGGATAGATGTGTGTTCACTCCATCTTCCTCTGGCTCGTTCGCGTCCAAAGATTACCGTCGGGTCATGTTCATGCTGGATGCTGGGGATGAATGGAACAAGCTGGTCTGGGAAAAGATTATTCTCTCAAAGTACAACTTCCTCACCTGGATAATTCTCCATAATGCTATACCCACTGAAGATAACATTAAGAAATGTGGTGTGAATATAGTTTCTAGGTGTGTATGTTGTAGAAGGCATGCAGAGGAGAGCTCAGGTCACCTATTCTTTGAGAGCGAGTGGGAGAAGGGGGGGAGAAGGGTCTGAAGAGAAGGGCGTGCACCTTGGTTTTGAATGCGGGATGTTGGTGTTTATGGCCGGCACGGAACAAATGGATCCATGAAGGGGTGGCCTCATCTGGATACGCGATTATTACAAGAATGAAAAACTTGCTTATTGATATGGTCAGGGCATTCGACTCCTGGAGGGAGGCTCCCACATTACAACATTTCGAAATGGCGTCCAATGGTTCCTCGTCCGTCATTAGTCCATTTATCGGCTCCGGGGTCAGATGGCATCCTCCACAACAGGGCTTGAAGATCAACATCGACAGCTCATGCGTCTTAGGTATCATGTGTGGCAAAGGAATTGTTCGTGATAGCCCCGGATCGGTCATCCTGGCATTCTCCATCTGGTTGGGACATGGCACAACGTTATTGGCTGAGGCTAAGACTATGCTGGATGGATGGCCTCATGGTTTGTAGGCAGAAAATCATGGCAATTGTGGAAGCGGAAACAGACTCCTTGTTGGTTCATAATGCACTTAATGAGCTGATAAAGGTTCCTTAGTCTATTTCTTATATCATTTGTAAGTGTCATGGCACTCTTTATTCTAACACTAAAGTGTCTCACACTTGGCGAGAGGGGAATAAGGCAGTGGATTACCTGGAATCATTGGACACTCCCGGTGAGGAGAGCCTATTTTTTCAAAACCTGCAAAGCCTAAAGGCAACTAGGGTTAATATCATTAGAGGGGAAGCTTTAGGTCTTCATCACTTTAGACCCCTGTAGTCTAGTTTTTTCCCGGCCTGCCTTGTCGGGTCCTTGTTTGTATTTATGCCTATATTTGAATAAAAATTTACATGATGATAATGATGATGTAGGATTACATGGTTTACCACTCATGTGTCACCCCAATTTCCTAGTGTGTGTGTAACACAAGTTTTATATATGTTAAATTGAAAAAAATGACATTTATATGATATGTTATTAAATGTCCATTATTTGATACTAATTATTCAATATTTTTAATTATTATTAAATTTTAATTATAAACCATAAATTGAAAAAATATTAAAAATTGAATGAGTTATTAATTATATAGACTTTAAAAAAAATTAAAATGAATATAATTTTTTGAAACAATGTGAGATATGAGATAGAAGATCAACTTATATCACCAAAATTTTTTAAAAAAAAATGCGATAAAAATGAAAATATGTCAAAATGAAAATGAATACATATATTAATTATGTAAATTTCAATAGTATTAAAAAAATTAAATCTTAATCAATAATAAAGTGTAGATAAATATTAAAAATGAATAAAATTACAAAAATATTAAACAAATAAAAATAAAAAATGAATAAATCGCAAAAATATTATAAATTTATTAATTAAATAAATAATAAAAAATGAATAATGTAAGGAATATATATATATATATAATTAATAAATAGTATATATTAAATAAAAATATAAAAAATGAATATAATTTAATAATTAAATACATAATATATTAAATATTAAATATTAATAAATAAAAAACTAAAACAATAATATTAACAATTTATTATTTGTGTGTGTTTTTCTTTATTAAATTGAATTAATTTTGTATATGTGGGGTGAAATTAATGTATGATAAGTGTAAATATATATTTAATAAATATTTTTAATTAATAATTAAATATATAGTATTTGATATATATGTCAAATTGAAAAAAATGACATTGATATAATAAGCTGTTATTAAATGTCTATTACTATTAATTAGATAGTATTTTTAATAAATATTAATTTTTAATTTACTTATAATCCATTTTCCCTCATTATTTAACATATTAGGTGTAAATACATATTTAGTATTATATTAATCATATTTAAGAAAATTATATATATATATAAAGATATTTCTATATTAAATATGATTTTTAATAATATATAATTTTTTCTAATTATTTTATAATACATTTTTCACTAAATATCATATATAATAAGTTTAAATGTATATTTAGTCATATATAAATCATATTTAATAAAATATATTATATTTCTATCAATATAAATATATTTATATATTTATATATAATTATTAATGATATAATATTTTTATGAAATATAACTTTTGTCAGTGTTTTTTAGCATTGACTGTCACGACCCGTCCCGGTGGGGCCCGCATCGTGACTCCTCAAGCCCACATCCAATAGGCCAGGGGCTGGTGACTAGTACCGAGTAGGCATGTCACTAACATAGGAGGCATTGCCTAAGTACCTGTACACACACACACATCTCCAAGCCCACAAATGCTGAAATGTAAAACACTAAGGAACAAAAAATGCATGCATACAACTAAACCCAACCAACAGAGCACGACGAAAGGTAGAGTACTGTAAAAGTAAACTGGGTCAGAATACAATCCCACCAAAAACAAGAGTCTGAAAAACTGCAAAGTCCAACCTGTAAGTACAAAGGTACTGGGACTGCTGCTCGTAGCCGTAGGAACGCCTCGGCCTGTAGAAAACTCAGAAATCTCGGTCATGTCTTGGTCCGCCCTGGACTCTGTCAAAAGGTTGCTCGTCTACACAAGACACCAGACGTGCGGGCAAACCCCGTGCAGGGGTGAGTATAACAATACTCAGTAGAGGACCCCGAAAACCACAAAGAAGTACACAAAGTAAAGGTACAGTCAGCTATGCATAATATATGTTTACAGAAGATATAAAACAAACCAGATATACTCAAAACTCAGGCCCGTGGTCTAGAGACAAGTCACGCAACCGCATACCCCCGCAAGGGATTCCGTTAGAAGATTCTGTGATGCGCTCGTTCTGGGAGAACACACTCCACGAGTCTTATAGTTCTGATGACGTCCGTCCGAGAAGTGATGTTCGTCGGGAACCGTCACGAGATATAGCTACACTCATTATGGGAGACACACTCCTGAGTGGAAGGGTTACGATAGATAGAAGCACTCATTACGGGAGACACACTCCTGAGTGGGAAAGATCTCGATACACAGATGAGGATCACTGCTAGGGCCATGGCGGATACCGCGACTCATCTGAAATTCACCTGCTAGGTAGAGTATCAACGCCCGGTAAAGTTGGTCACGTCGATGCCTGACTCTACCTAGGGTCTGGAATGGATAGAGGATCTCGATCCGGGCCTCTCGGATGGATGCCTGACTCTATCACAGAAAAGTCCTGCTGAAGGGATCATAATCCTGCGTGAGGAAATGATGTCTGACCTTCAGGGGAACAAGAAGAAGGGGCACTAACCCAAACGAAAGATGTTCAAGGCACGGTGAACAAAAGGACCAAGCCTTTTTTTCAAAAAAGTACACTGCTTGTAAAAATGATACACGCCGTGTTGTCCGACCCCGGGTACTGCCCATGTACAACGGCCCGTGTCGTGAGGCTGGTCATGTAGAAAACTTAGTACATGGCATGTAGTATGGAGTACACGCCATGTCTGAGTAACTGGGGTTGGCTCCGTGCACTCTAGCCATGTGCCCATACACGGTCACCAACCCGTGTACTCCAACCCGTGCGATCCGCACACGGGGTGACCCGCGCTGTTTACCTCGCCTGGCCGGGTGATGGAGTACACGGTCATGTACTTCATCCCGTGTCTGTGTATCCCCGGGATACACGCCGAGCTCCGCGTAGCCGCCTCTTCCGAGTTGTACACGTCGTGCCGCCTGAAGCCGTGTAGACCATCCCGTGTCCGTGTACTACCCAAAGTACACGCCGAGCTTTGGGGAAGGTCGAACACACCGTGTGACCGGGGTCACACGCCGTGTGATCCTTCTCTGACCCCAAAACCCTATCCGCCACCGTCAGAACTACACGGCGTGTTCTTCGGAAGTACACGCCGTGTATTCTTGAAATTTTCAGAAACGCGGACCTCCGCCGTCGTGCCTCCCGTGGTGCTCCGATCATCAATCCGGCCGTCCGATTGCCACAAAACTTCCAGGTTCTGGTAGCCCTGACCCCACAAAGCCGCTTCCATCTCTTTCGGGCCTCCGATCGGCTCCAAAAACGTGATTTGATTTTCCCGCGCGAAGAACGCTTGAAGAACGCCCTTTCCCGGTCGGGTCTGATTCGTCGTCCACCATCGTCGTCGCACCTCCACAAGGTCGTTGCGGTGTCGAACCTTCTATTTGGGATTGTTGCTTCACAGAACGGATGCGCAACGACCTATTGTTCGTCGCCCCGCGAAGAACGCGAAGAACGCACGAGAAAGAATGGGGGAGGAAATCCAATAAACAAATAAATTGAGGAACGAACATCTGTCTTCGTTCGTCACGGCGTTGATCCGCTCCCATTAATAGGTTTAGATGGAGTAGAGATCAACATGAATAAAAATCATGGATTAATTCCCCAAAATCATCCCAAAGAAAACCCTCTCGTAAGAACGTACGAATCCGCAGATCAACTTGTTCGCGGTTGATCCGCATTCGTCGTTTAAACTCTAAAATGGGGAAAAGAAAAATCAAAACAAAAACCCCTACCTTTTGAAAGGATCGATCGTTGACGAAGGCGTCACGCTGCCGTTGTCGTCGAGATCCTTCAACGTTGTTTGGCGTAGCGATTCTCGACTTCGATTCGTCATCGTTTGCCAACGCGTCCTCCTCCACCCAAGCTCCAAGAGAAATCTCTCTCTTTTTCTCAACTCACAGGGTTATGAGGCTAACCCTGTGAATTTTCCATAAAAATTCATTTATAGGGGAGGATTAGGTCGTTCTCAAAAAAAAGGAAACGTTTTAAAATAATAAAATAAATTATTAATTTATTTTATTCCCTCCAAAGAGATTTCCTTTTTAAAAACGTCCCAAATTAAATTTTGCAGTCGACCTGTGCCGGTTGAGGTTAGAATCGTTCCTAGGAAAAGTCGTCGTCCCGGACGCAACGGTGTGCTCAGATTTTTAATCCGGGCATCCGTTTGGAAACTGCCACAACCGCGCACAAGTGCCGACTCACTTAACAAAAAAAAGTTCAAACCACTATTCCGGGCTCACAGGACCTCGGAATGATGTGTCGTCTTCGCGCCCGGTCTCGAAATAATTCCATATAATATTTAAAAAATAATAATAAATGGAAAATCCGAGACATTACATTCTCCCCATCTTGGGGCTTTACGTCCCCGAAAAGCCAAAACAAAGGCTACTCAAAAAGATGAGGGTATTGGGCACAGATCTGGGCCTCCCGCTCCCACGTGCTCTCCTGAAGATTCCCGTGCTGCCACCGGATGCGCACTAAGGGAATTGATCGCCCATGAAGGATCCTCTCCTATCGATCCTCGATCTTCACCGGGTACTCAGCAAAGGTCACTCCATCCTCGATGTACAGCTCGCCCCAGTCGATGACGTGCGATGGTTCATGCATGTACCTCCTCAGCTGCGACACGTGGAAGACATCATGTACCCGATGCAACTGCGGTGGTAGAGCCAGGCGGTACGCCACCTCACCAACTCTGCCCAGGATCTGGAAATGTCCGATTAACCTCGAAGATAGCTTGTCGCCTCGGCCAAATCTCTGCAACCCACGTCGAGGTGAGACCCAAAGAAAAACATGGTCTCCCTCCTCGAACTCCAGAGGCCTTCGTCGTCTGTCAGTATAAGACTTCTGCCGGCTCTGTGCAGTCTTCATCCACTCCCGGATGATCTGCACCTTCTCTGTGGTAGCTCGCACTAACTCTGGACCCATGAGTGCTGACTCTCTGGGGTCGGTCCAGAAAAGCGGTGACCGGCAGGGTCTCCCATACAAGGCCTCGAACGGTGTCATGTCAATGGTGGAGTGGTAGCTGTTGTTGTACGCAAACTCCACCAGTGGTAGGTGGTCCTCCCAGCTGCGACCAAAGTCCAAGATACAGGCACGCAACATATCCTCCAGAACCTGAATGGTCCTCTCTGTCTGACCATCTGTCTGGGGATGAAACGCTGTGCTCAAGCGTAGCTGAGTCCCAAAAGCCTCCTGCAATACCTTCCACAACCGGGATGTGAAGCGGGCGTCTCGGTCTAAGACTATAGTTGAGGGGACGCCATGAAGCTGAACTATATCCTGTATGTAGAGGCATCCCAAGCTTTCTATGGAGCTCTGCTCCCTGATGGCTAGGAAGTGGGCCGACTTGGTGAGTCGGTCAACGATTACCCAGATGGAATCGTGCCCCTTGGACGTCCATGGTAAACCTGTCACAAAGTCCATCGATATTCCATCCCACTTCGACTTTGGAAATTCCAAGGGGTGAGCTAACCCTGCTGGAACCTGGTGCTCAGCCTTCACATGCTGGCATGTGAGGCATCGAGAAACAAACTCTGCTACTGCCTTCTTCATGCCTGACCACCAGAACTGTCATCGGAGATCCTGGTACATCTTTTCCACTCCAGGATGTACCGCTAAAGGGGATGTATGAAACTCCCTCAAGACCTCCTCCTGGAAGGCCACTGGTACAACAGTGCGTCCTCTGAAAAGAAGTACGTTCTCCCCACCTTGAGAATATCCATCAGGAGCATATCCTGTGGATAACTGAGCATGTAAGGTCACACAGTCGACATCCCCAAGTTGTGCCTCCCTAACTCGCTATAAGAGTGGAGGGGTGACAACCATCGACTGTAGGTAAGTTGTATCCTCTCCATCCATGAAGGATAACTGCAACGTGGCTAATTGTTGTGTCGCCTCACTCAACAGCTGTGAGCTTGACCTTCTGCTTAGAGTGTCCGCCGCCTTGTTCCCTTTCCCAGGAGTATAGATGATCTCGAAATCATAGTCCCGGTGGAACTCTAGCCAACTCCTCTGCCTCTGATACCACTTTGTCACGACCCGTCCGGGTGGGGCCCGCGCCGTGACTCCCCAAGCTTGCCTCCAATAGTCCAGAGGCTGGTGACTAGCACTGAGTAGGCATGTCACTAACATGGGAGGCATTGCCTAAGTACCTGTACACACACACACATCTCCAAACCCACAAATGTTGAAATGTAAAACACTAAGGAACAAAAAATGCATGCATACAACTAAACCCAACCAACAGAGCACGACGAAAGGTAGAGTACTGTAAAAGTAAATTGGGACAGAATACAAGCCCACTAAAAACAAGAGTATGAAAAACTGCAAAGTCCAACCTGTAAGCACAAAGGTACTGGGACTACTGCTCGTAGCCGTAGGAACGCCTTAGCCTGTAGAAAACTCAGAAAGCTCGGTCTTGTCCTGGTCTGCCCTGGACTCTGTCAAAAGGCTTCTCTTCTGCACAAGACACCAGACGTGCAGGCAAAGCCCGTGCAGGGGTGAGTATAACAATACTCAGTAGAGGACCCTGAAAACCACAAAGCAGTACACAAAGTAAAGGTACAGTCAGCTATGTATAATATATGTTTACAGAACATATAAAACAAACCAGATATACTAAAAACTCAGGCCCGTGGTCTAGAGACAAGTCACGCAACCGTATACCCCCACAAGGGATTCCATTAGAAGATTCTGTGATGCGCTCGTTCCGGGAGAACACACTCCACGAGTCTTATAGTTCTGATGACGTCCGTCCGAGAAGTGATGATCGTCAGGAACCGTCATGAGATATAGCTACACTCATTACGGGAGACACACTCATGAGTGGAAGGGTTACGATAGATAGAAGCACTCATTACGGGAGACACACTCCTGAGTGGGAAAGATCTCGATACACAGATGAGGATCACTGCCAGGGCCATGGTGGATACCGCGACTCATCCGTGCACTCTGGCCATGTGCCCGTACATGGTCACCAACCCGTGTACTCCAACCTGTGCGATCCGCACACGGGGTGACCCGCACTATTTACCTCGCCTGGCCGCGTGATGGCGTACACGGTCATGTACTCCATCCCGTTTCTGTGTATCCCTGGGATACAGGCCGAGCTCCGTGTAGCCGCCTCTGCCGAGCTGTACACGTCGTGCCGCCTGATGTCGTGTAGACCATCCCGTGTCTGTGTACTACCCAAAGTACACACCGAGCTTCGGGGAAGGTCCAACACGCCGTGTGACCGGGGTCACACGCCGTGTGATCCTTCTCTAACCCTAAAACCCTAGCTTCCACCATCAAAACTACACAGCGTGTTCTTCGGAAGTACACGCTGTGTATTCTGGAAATTTCCAGAAACGCGGACCTCCGCCGTCACGCCTCCCGTGGTGCTCCGATCATCAATCCGGTCGTCCGATCGCCGCAAAACTTCCAGTTTCTGATTGCCCTGACCCCACGAAGCCGCTTCCGTCACTTTCGGGCCTCCGATCAGCTCTGAAAATGTGATTTGATCTTCCCGCGTGAAGAACGATTGAAGAATTCCCTTTCCCGATCCAGTCTGATTCGTCGTCCGCCATCATCGTCGTACCTCCACAAGGTCGTTGCGATGTCAAACCTTCGATTTGGGATCTTTGCGTCGCGGAACGGATGTGCAACGACTCGTTGTTCGTCGCCCCGTGAAGAACGCGAAGAACGCGCGAGAAAGAATGGGGGAGGAAATCCAATAAACAAATAAATTGAGGAACGAACCTCCGCCGTCATTCGTCACGGCGTTGATCCACTCCCATTAATAGGTTTAAACGGATCAGAGATCAACATGAATAAAAAGCATGGATTAATTCCCCAAAATCAACCCAAAGAAAACCCTCCCGTAAGAACGTACGAATCCGCAGATCAACTTGTTCGTGGTTGATCCACGTTCGTCGTTTAAAATCTAAAACGGGGAAAAGAAAAATCTAAACCACAACCCCTACCTTTTGAAAGGATCGATCGTTGATGAAGGTGTCGCGCTGCCGTTGTCTTCGAGATCCTTCAACGTTGTTTGGCGTAGCGATTCTCGACTTTGATCCGTCGTCATTTGCCAACGCGCCCTCCTCCGCCCAAGCTCCAAGAGAAATCTCTCTCTTTTTCTCAACTCGCAGGGTTATGAGGCTAACCCTATGAATTTTCCATAAGAATGAATTTATAGGGGAGGATTAGGTCATGCTCAAAAAAAAAAGGAAACGTTTTAAAATAATAAAATAAATTATTAATTTATTTTATTCCCTCCAAAGAGCTTTCCTTTTTAAAAACGTCCCAAATTAAATTTTGCAGTCGACCTGCGCCGGTTGAGGTTAGAGTCGTTCTTAGGCAAAGTCGTCATCCTGGATGCAACGGTGCACTTAGATTTTTAATCCGGGCATCCGTTTGGAAACTGCCACAACCGCGCACAAGTGCTGACTCACTTAACAAAAAAAGTTCAAACCACCATTCCGGGCTCACTGGACCTCGGAATGATGTGTCATCTTCGCGCCCGGTCTCGAAATAATTCCATATAATATTTAAAAAATAATAATAAACGGAAAATCCGAGACATTACATTGACAAAGGTTAATCTTTATCTGAAATTTTAGCTTGCTGATAAAAGGTAGCGCAGATTATTGAGGGCCCTGTAGTAGTGGTAGAGGCATTCATTCCCTTCCTCATATTCATCGAAATGAATCGCGACGCCTCCTATCTTTTTATTTTGCAGTGTGGATCGAATTCACTCTAAGGCATCAAAATATCCCTCCTTGAGGTGTTGAGACTATTAAATGGGCATGGGATTTTGATTTTTTTATAGGTATGCGATGGGAATTGGAATGGCCACATAAGGAGAGATGGAAAGGATATTGGGATATTTGAGTGTAGGAAATGGAAAGGGGTGAGGACAGATAGGATTAAGGGTATTTATGGGAAGAAAATTGGAAAGAGAACATGGAACGTTATTAGAGGGGATAATAAAATAAAATAAAATAAAAACATGAAAAAAATTGATAATATTTATAAAAATTTATAAAAATATTAGAAATTTATAAAAAAAAGGAAATCGGGTAAGAAAATTTTGTTGTGTATATATATATTGTATCTTATTAAAAAGAAAAATAAAAAATGAAATAAAAATGTTTGAAAAGGGATAAATTTAAAACATTTTTAGATATATATAAAAATTATATTTAAAAACGTTCTCAATTATAAACTTATGAAAATATTTATTATAATAACAAAATTAATTTATATTATATTAATGACATTTTTATATATTATATTAATTATATCACTACTACATATTCTCATATACTCAGTATTGTAGTTTTCCAATGCTAGAAAAACACTGATGAGGATAAATAAATTGTGTATGTGTATGTGTATGTATGTCTGTTTATGTGTATGTATGTGCATATATGTGTATGAACATATATGTATGTATTTTTATGTGTGTGTGTTGTTTATGTGTATGTATGTTTATCAATGCATATGTATGTGGGTGTATGTATGTGCATGTATGTATGTGTATGTATACGTATGTATGTGTAGGAATTTGTATGTATATATGTATATGTGTGTATGTTCATGTTTTTTTTGTGCATATATATGTATGTGTGTTTATTTATGTGTATGTGTATGTGTATGTGTATGTGTATGTGTTCACCACTGGGGAATTAGTCGAGTGATACACAAGGTTGGTCCATCTCGCTACCTGGGGGAACATGCTCATGCTCAAGTCTCTCCATAATCGGACACTGTTCGTATTATGAACAAGGCGATTCAAAGCCATTGCTTAGCTAGGGAATGTGTGGCGTGCTCTTGGCTTGGTTGGGCCCCTTGTTGGGAGTTGAACATTAACCATTCACATGTTTTTCAATTTGGGAGAAGCCTAAGTGGTTAGACCTGTAATCCTGCATCCAAAATACCCGAGTTCAAATTCGGGAAGAGGAAAGCTTCTGAGGGTACTATAGAAGTATTTTAACAACAACACTAGTCACCCGATTTCGACCATTGGGCCAAAAAAATTTGGTCTTCAGGCTATAGGGACTTCGGGCCATTACAAGGCCTTCAGGACATAGGGCATATGGGCCAAAAATATTCAGGCATTTTGGCCATAGGACCTTTCAGGCAATAAAGAAAAGTAGGGCCAAACTTACTGGAGCAACCACATGCTGATGGATTAGAGCAGAAGCAGTCACCATGTAGATTCAACCAAGCTGATGGCTGAAGGAGGGATATTATAGGCATTCCATTGGCTCGTGCATTAGCACAAGGGTGTTATAAGCTAATAGAAACACCAAGCGAAAGAGTTGATGCAGACCCACGGAGGAGCTGGGGAGGGGTTGTTCAAGTGTATTCATGATTCAATATATTGTAAAGATATTTTCCCCTCATCCTCCATGTCATGTAATAGTTCTCTCTCAACCAAGTTTAAATGGAGATTATCCATAAATAAATAAAAAATTTAAGGCCTTCGAGCCATTCCATATATATGTGTATGTGTATGTTTATTTATGTATGTATATGTGTATAAATATGTATGATATGTGTATGTTTGTTCATGTGTATGAATATACCATTATATTGTATTAAAAGTTTTTTTTTCAATTTGACATATCTCATTATAGTGTGTGTGTGTGTGTGTGTGTGAATTTTTAATATTTATTCACTTTTAATATAATTCATTTAATATTTCTGTAATATATTCATTTTAATTATTGCATTTTTTTCATTTTTAATACCATTTGTTTAATATTTTTTTAATTTACTCTTTAATATTTTTATACATTTTTATTTATGAATATTTAATAGTTTTAATCTCTTTTCACTTTATGTTATTTATATTTATTCATTTTTATTTTTAGATCTTATATTTAAATATTTATATAATTATTACTTATTCATATTTAATTTTTAATTTATTGTAAATATTTTTTATTTAAATGTAATTTTTAATATTTGTTCATTTTTAATATTTTATAATTGATATTAATATTATTTGTTCATTTTTTTATATTTTTTTAATTTATTCATTTTTATATTTTAAATATTATTCAAGTTAAATATTTATTTATTTAATATTACTGGGTCATTTTTAATATTTTTTAGTTTATTCATTTCTAATATTTATCCATTTTTTATATTATTCGTTTAATATTTTTTTAATTTACACATTTTTAATATTTATTCATTTTTAACTATTAAATTTGATTCATGTTTAATGTTATTCATTTAATATTCTTATGATTTATTCATCTTTAATATATATTTATAAATTTATATTCATTAATATTCAATATGTTAAATATGTTTATAATCTCTATAATTAATATTTATTCATTTTTTATTTTAATTTTATTGAATTCAAATCATTTATACTATTATTATTTATCAAAACAAGCTAGGGTAAAACTCCTTTTATTAAGGGAAGCAACCTCTTTTTCATTTAGTTGAGAGGGAACCCTTACATGACTCATAGGCCTAGATATTACATGGTCTGATGGATCAGAAGCCCAAAAGCCTTCAAACATGGATGACTTGTAGACCTTATAATTTGATCGAATGAATTCCATATGGCTTGAAAGTTCTTATTATTAGACCAAAGACCCATTTTTTGGCCCAAATGCCCCTTTGGTTAATAGTACTACTATAATACACACAACTACTACAATACCCACCAACACTAAAGTATCTGACACCGCTATAGTGTCACCCCTACTATAGTTCCACTGCTACTACGGTGTCACTACTACTATAATCCATGTTATAGTACTGTTACAGTACCCTATAAAAATCCTCTAAACTTGGGGTCATTGATGGTTGAAACTTATTCATTTTTATTTATTAAATTTTATTCACTTTTAAAAGTTATCCATTTAATATTATTTATTCATTTTTAATATTTTTGTGATTTATTCATTTTATGTATGCGTGTGTATGTATCTTTGTGTGTGTGTTTGTGATGTATATATGTATGTATTAATTCATGTGTGAGTGTGTGTTTTCGTTTATAAGTAATTTATATAGGATTTTAAAAGTTATAATTAAAATACAAAAAATAACTATTACATTAAGTTTTAAATATAATTTATAATAATTTTAAAAACTAATTTCTAATTATTGAAATGTGGATTCATTGAAAATCATTGGTATTTAATTAATACTATTTTATCAAAGTGTAATTAATAATATTTGAATACATTTTTATAATATTAAATATTGATCCATTTATATAATCAATAATAGTTTTTGAACATTATAAAAAATATTTAAATAGAATTATTACTAATATTATTTATATAATTAATATCATATACATTTATATAATTAATAATTTATGGTAAATTTTTTTTATTCAAATGAAGTTTTTATATTTATTCATTTTATTTTAATATTTATTCATTATTATTTTTTTGTAATTTATACAGTTAATATTATTTATTAATTTTTTAAATATTTTTTTCAAATTATTCATTTTTAATTATCAAATCATGTTTTTCTATTATTTCACTTTTAATATTTTTTATTTATTCTTTATTAATATGTATTAATTTAATATTTTTTTAATTTATCCATTTTTTAATATGTATTTATGCATTTTTATTTATTAAAATTTATTTTTTTAATGTTTTTAATTTACATAATTATTATTTATTCATTTTTTTTAATATTCTTGTGTTTAAATATTTATATAATTATTATTTATATTTTCAAAATAAAAGATTATTGTAAATTTTAAAATACAGTTTTTAATATTTGTTCATTTTTCATATTTTTTAAATTTACACAATCTATATTATTTATTTAGTTTATAAGAGTTAATTTTAGCATTCATAAATACTATGTTTATCAACGCTACAATCAGTGCTCACAAAATAAACCTTTCTTAGTGCTAAATATTTTAAAGCAGATAAATGTGCTTTTATCAGTTTTAGTTTTATCACTGATAAAAGGTACTTTTATCAACACTTGTTGATTTAGCAATGATAAAGGTAAATTTTATCATCACTGTTTGGTTAGTGCTAATAAAACATTTTCCCCTCTTTTAAAATAATAATAAGAGTTTTTGTTGCTCATTTTTTCCTTTCAATCTCATGTGATAGTTGGCCCTTACTACGACTATTTTGAAGGTTTTGGACTAATCAAGACCCCCAAAACCGAAGATATGTTATTCAAATCTTGTACATATGTATTTTTCACTAATTGTTCTTGAGTATTAGCACTATTTTGATATTTTTCTTCATGGAAAAAATGATATGCACGTGCAACACCCCAATTCACACCTCCTTGTTCTCGGACATCCCTCCCCTTTTCTTGCACCTTTTCCCTCCTCCGTTAGCTACCATGGAAAGTGAACCCTTCACACCTCCTTAGTTTTATATAGAGATTTGAATATAGATACATCTGTAATTTTGATATATATATAGGATCTGTTTAATAAATAATCTTAAAATTAAATATCGATCAACAATTTAAAAAATAATCTAATGTGAAATTATATATCAATTTGGAAAATTATACCTATATTTATTTTTTCCTAAATCTTTTTGATGGAAATGGTTGAACATATAGAATTGGAAAATTGGTTAGTGTATCAAATTTGAAGTTATCATGTTAATAGAGTTTATGAAATAGGAATGATTAAGATGGGAAAAGTGAATCTTATAAAAATAATTAGAAAATACCATAGTAAAATAAAATTATCTTATATAAATTATCTATTTAATATTATTTTATGCGTTTTTTTATATATAAATATAAAAAAAATTAAATTCATTAAATATTGACTGTTTATAAACATGCGAAGATCATATCTTATGTGTATTTATTTTTCCCTTAAATATGAATATTATTGAATAAAAAATGATAGATATGATTTGAAAATGGATGGATTCCAATCATATGAGAAAAGTGTATGATGTTATGGTTTTAGATTTTATCATTTTTGAAAAAGGAAATGCATATGACCCTTCTCAAATCCTTTATTTATACTTACGTTGTTGTAATTCAAGACAATTTTTTATATAGGATTTGGAAGAACACTTTATCTATGAGGGAATGGATCAAAGTTATAAATGTTGTAAAAAACATGGAGAAAAAAATATGGCTAGTAAACAGGATAACATTGTTGTTTATGGATCATCTAAAATGATTACATGTGTAAATGATGATGAATATTGTACTGATGATATGATTACAAGTATAATTGATGATGAATATCGTATTGAGGAAATGAAAATAGTAGTTGAAGATGGCCTTCAAAATTGACCAATGCTATTTGAGAAGTTAAAGAGTTGTGTAATTACACCATTGCATGCTAGTTATACTAAATATACAATATTTTCAACCATCTCGAAACTATATAATTCAAAATCTGACAACAGATGGAGCCACACCAACTTCCTAGAACTATGTTCTCTATTGAATGATATTTTACTAGATGATAATGAGCTTCCTTATCGAATATATGAAACTAAGAGAATAGTATGTTCAATAGGTATTGCCTCTGAAATAATACATGCTTACCCAAATGACTAGATATTGTTTCTCAAGAACTGTGAATCACTTAAAAAATACACTAAGCGTGGTTCATCTCGATACGAGAAAGTTGAATCTGGTATTTTGAAAGTTGTATGGTACTTTCCAATAATTACAAGGTTTAGATACCTATATGGAAGTGATGAGGATGAAAGGAAATTGACATGGTGGGATGATACAAGAATTCAAGATGGGAAACTTCATCACCCATCAGACTCTCCTCGGTAGAAGAAAATTGATCATGAGTATCTTGAATTTGGAAATGATCCAAGAAACCTATGTGTTATCCTATCTACAAATGGAATGAATCCTTTTGGTGTACAAAGTAGCATTCATGATATATGGACAATTGTTTTGGAAAATTATTACCTACCACTATGGTTATGTAAGAATCTCAAATACATTATTTTGTATCTACATACATTAAGACAAAAAGATAGGGTAATGATATCAATGCTTATTTTAATCCATTGATAAAATATTTGAAACTAATATGGGATACAAGTGTTACATTTTATAATTCATATAAAAACAAATATTCCACGCTGATAGCCATATTTTATGTCATGATAAATGACTTTCATACTTTTGGGATTTTTTTTGGATATATTGTTAAAGGAATTCTAGGGTGTCTCATTTTTTATGGAGTTAAATAGTAATTTAGGTTGAAATATTCTTAATAGAATATGTTTCTAGGGCATCACAAATTTTTACCCTGATGACATAAATATCAATCTAAGGTGACATTGTTCAATGGGAATTCAGTACAAGGTACAACGCCATATCCACTAAGTGGTGATAAATAGTTTGGGAAAGTGAATGATATTGTCATCATTTTGGGTAAACATTTTTCAAAAAACCTTATGAAATATGGATAAAAAAGAGATCATATTTTTTTGAATTATTGTATGGAATTTTTTGTACATTAGAAATTTTCTTGATGTCATGCATATAGAAAAATATATATATGTCATAGCTTCATTGACATGATACTAAATGAACCTAAAAAATCAAAGGATGAAATTAATACTAGGTTAGACAATATTAACATAGAGATAAGGGATGATTTGGTTCCAATGAAGGGTGAAAGGAAGACTTTTCTGCCTCCAATATCTTACACTCTTTCCAGGAAGGAGAGATGTCAATTCTATAACTTCAAGAGTGATGTAAAGGTTACAGATGGGTATTCATAAAATATAAATAATATCTCTTCCATGATTTATTTGAAGTTAAACGGACCAAAATCATATGACTTTCATGTTTTGATGCATGATTTAATACTTGTATCTTTACATTGCATTCTGCATAAATTTGTACAACACACATTAATCAATATTTTTTTCTTTTTCAAATATATATAGAGTAATGTTATAGACTCGAAAAGGTTTTTAATTATGAAAAAATAAATTTATGTCATATTAAGTGAATTAAATATATTCTTCCCATCATCATTATTTGATATAATGGTTAACTTGATGGCTTAATTAGATAGAGTGATATGACTATGTGGTTATATACATTATAAATTGATGTACCCCATTTAATGATATATAAAATTATTAAAAGGGTATATAAAAACTTAAATCATCAAGAAGCTTGTATTAAAGAGAGAGATATTGTTGAGGAAGACACTGAATTTTATACTGAATACCAATCTGATGTGGATAACATTGGTATCCCAAAATATAATCACAGTGGGTGCCTTGTGGGTGAAGAAATTTCTAAAAGAGATGTTGCCAGAATTACCATTACATAGAGAGTGCAATCTTAACTTTATATTTTACATAAAATTTTAGAGGTTGTTCTATTTATTGAAACCCATAATGTATTTATATGGAATTTGAAATCATCAAGGGCTAACAAATGGATATCAAATACCCAAAATCAGTAGTTTATAGGTTGTTTTCAAGACCATATTTTTAAGTAGTAATTTAAAATTTTGAATTCAATTTCATAATAAATTTTATGGGTATCAAGGTGACCAAGTTTTCATGTATTATTATATAATGGTTATGTGATTAATGGTTATAATTTCTATACAAAGGAACATGATGAGCATAGTACCATGAAAAATTTTGGAGTTACTCTTATGGCAGATTTGTTGCATGTATCTATTACTAATGATAAAAAACCAATTTACATGAATATTTCATAATTTTTCATCATAAAAAATATGGGAGTTGGATTATATAACATTCAATGTGGAAATTTTTTAATGAAAATGGGTTGATGATAAGAGTGTAGTCAAAATTGATGAATTAAGATTCATGAAACTATATATCAGTAAGGAAGGGTGGGAGGATGAACCATTAATAATTAAATCATAGTAAAAACAAGTATTTTATGTCCTTCTCCTCCAATGGCCCGAAGGCCTACATTTTTTATTGATTTTTGATAATCCACCTTTCAAGGGGTGAGGTGGAACCCTTACAAGGCCTCTAGGCATAAGTATAACATGGCCCATAGGCCTTAGAGGAATTCATTTTCCCATAGGCTTCAAACATTACATACAACCCAAACTAACTACTTAGAACTGCTCCTCCCCAACATCTTCATCGTGAAATTAGCTCTCCACCTTCGCATGGATGTTCGGCTAGGCATTCTTGTGCATGCACAAGCTGGTCCCGATGGAAGGTTCCATACCCTCTCATTCTTGCAATCCATTTAGCTTCTGCTGTGGTGAAAGATCCTTTCTCATCCTCCTTGTAGAGCTTGTTCCTCGTAGGTCGTCAAGTTTGAATTTGCACTTAATGTGGCCCGAAGGCCTTGAGGTGGCCCGAAGGCCTTACTAACCCGAAGGCCTGGGTGGCTCGAAGGCCTTAAAGGACTCGGGGACCAAATCGGTGGCCCGAAGGCCCAAACGGGGGCATATTCCTGGCTTCTACAGTGCCAAACAGTACCTGCTACAGTTCCCGCTACATTACCAGCTACAGACTGCACATTTCCCGCTACAGTACCTGCTACAGTACTGCACAGTTCCCACTACAGTACCTGCTACAGTACCCGAAAATAATGTCTTCACCTGGATTTGATCCCAGGTCTCCCGGATGTACTTACGGAGTTCTTAACAACTGGGCTAAGGCTCATGTGAAAGTATTTTATATCCAAGATCCTAAAAATAGAATATTATCATTTTTCCTATTATCAACCAAAACCACTATAGGGTTAAATGACAATTCCATTGTGGATGGCCATTTCACATGGTTGTCAAAATTATTTTTTTTGTGATACTAATATATACAAGGTCGTGTATGATAGAGGGGACCACAAGAATGGGATTTAGATACTAAATATAGGGGCCAAATAATTTTAACCTTTAAAGAAAAAACAAGATTGCAACAAATAGGTTAATGGTTTTTTAAATTTAAAATGTGTTTCCTCATAAAATTATGTGTTAAATACCACATTTATGTAATATAAATTAATGTTTTAACTACTTATATAGACAATTTCCTCCCCACATGTTGATGTTCCTAATACTAATGAATAACATATCAATAATGATGAAATTGGAGAAATGTTAAAAGGTGAAAAAAATGTGGTTGAAAAAAGACAAGAACATCATAGCATGTTGGTCTTAAAAAAATTATTATGGTATGAAGAAAAGAAATAAAATTTGAGGTTGGATTGAATTCACACAACCAACTGATTGACCACAGTAAGTTCATTTTTATTAGTTACATTGGGGTCATCAATCGAACTCACATGCTGATTGATTTGAAGACATGGAATAATGTTATGCCTGTATTAATGTCATGAATTTGGAAATACATTAGCCAAACATTGTGATATACTTTATCTAGTTTACTAAAAATAAAATAATGAAACAGTGATTTACTATTAATTATCCCTTTCAGAGTACATTTATATTTGATGACTGTCAAATTAAATTCATATTAATGATTTCCAGAAAGGCCCATAGATCCTTTTAGACAATTTCATAAGAAGCATTATCTCATATATGTTGAAGGAAAATTATACTCCCACCAACCACCTATATATGAACATATAATAAATCAATAAACATGGAATTCTTCCATTGGACATTATGAGGAGGAATCACTTTAGGTACACTGTAATTGGTAATATTTTACTTAACATTGCATAAATTAATCACTTTGATTCATAATTGTTAATTTATGAAATTAAAAATGAGTGCTGAAATTAAGAAGCATGCATCAAAACCTTCATACCCCTACTATAAAGCAAGGATATGGTAAGCTTTACTTGAAAAAATTTTATTCAATTTAAATATATAGTAATGATTTTATGTGATAAGAAAAAACAACATAATTATATTCCTTTGTTTATATGAAGATTGGTAAATTAAAATCTAAATCCACTACTTTTTTTCCTATTTTTTTTATATGATTTATATACAAGAATTTTTTAACGGCTATAAATTATGAAAGACTATTTTCAGTGGCCTTTCAGTGGACAAAACAATATGGACACTTCATAGGTTCATGTTTGGGACCGTCACCTCAAAAATATTTTGGGAAATCAAAGACACAAAGGGATAAAGATTAGAAAATAGATGAAATGAATTTAGAAATATATTCTATAAAAGAAAATTTTAATTGGCTCTTTGAATTGTTAGAAATGTTTTTGAGAAAGTATGAATGATATTAAACAAAACAACATTAACCACTACATGAATATCCACACCTCCATATTTGCATCTAGTCATTCACCTCAAAGGAAAACCTTAGCCATGCCCATTGATTTTATCATAACTATTTGTTCTAAGTGTGAATAAGAGAAATATCGATACCTTTCATGTACTAAAACTATTCCAGGTGAAATTGATGTGGATTTATATCTATAAATACTCAACCACCTCCTTTTTTTAGGGGTATGTGTACAATATCCAAGTATAAATTCTATATGAAAAAAAAACTTCTAAAAGATAATGTAAGAGTATGAATTCACATAGTTGATGAGTTGAGCACTAAGATACATATTCACCATGATTGTCTGGATTTTCACATAGTCAAACTTGCTATTGTAACTTTCATAGCATGGTACTTAAACCTTATAAATATATACTGATAATGAGGTATGTCCTTTCAATTTTTTTATGAAAAACATTTAACAATTACTGAAAAAGGTCTGAACCAAAGGATGTTATTATTGATAGAGAAAAAAGGGGAAATAGAATATCGAAAAGAAAAAATATATTGGATCAACTAATAAATTGAAAATATCTTATGAGAGCACCTTAATCCAACTAATTTAGCTGTTGTGTGTGAAAGAATTATAAGTTCATGTGGATATAACATTAAAAGATAATAATAAAAACTATACAAAATTTTAAGAACAAATGTATAAATATTCTATTCCAGATATGATTTTTCCTGAGAGTGTAATTGAAATTATCATGCATCAATGGTTGTGATCCTTATTTTTGAATGTATACATGAGGTATATTTTCATAATTTATTTGTCCAATAGTTGATATAATATGTTAATAACATTTTAATACTATTCATTTATTATGAAAGTGTATAGATCAATACTATATAAAAGGAAAAATATCTGAAGAAAAATTTGGACTGGTTAGTCCTCATATCACTTCTATAGAAGAAACTTCAATGGAAGAAACTAAAATTTCACTAAACATAGTGAAACTGGCTGAAACTTTTAAAAGGAAACTAACAGATGCTAGAAACTTCTTAGTACCTATAAGGAAGGGATAAAACTCAAAAATCTAATCATAAAGAATATTTTATCATTTTTTCCATTACTTCTTTTTTTTAAATCATTTGATTCTCATTACAATCAATTTTAATACCCTAAAGATTTATTTTTTTCAAAAAAATAATGGATTACCAAAACATTAACCACACATGACATCCTTTATCGATTTTCAATACACTAGATTCATCATTTTACATATAAAATTCAAATTATATTCTTCATATTATGTTTTAATGAAAAAATATTTATGATAGGGAGGTATTTACCTATTTTCAAGATCATGGTATGAAAATGAGCTATGAGAACAAAAATCCTATGGATTTCTAAAAATTCATAAGTATTAGGATTATATATTAATATTTGACCATCAAAAAATATATCAAAACTGATTACTTATTTTTCTTAATATTTATACCATGTCTAGAATAAAGTAATGAACCCAGTTTTGGTTATTAAATTTGAAATTTTATAAAAGATTTCATATTCCATCAAACAAACTAACATCACTGAATACGTATTTATGATGATAATGAAAATTTCATTTTAAAGTATTTATTAATAATTTGTTTATTTATATTTTTCAAGTAATTTCGGGGATTTTGAAAATCCACATATTCAAAAGTGGAAGTTAATTGTTTTATAAATTAGTGGAAAGGTTACACAGTGTCAAAATATTTATATACATCATGAAGAGGTGATTTCCCAATGTTTGTTTAGTTAGTTTTCATATCATTTTATATACTAGTTATTTAGTTGATTTTATTATCATTTTTAAATACTTAATATTTAGTTAATTTTTATAATGATCATGAAGATGTGACTTCCTACTAGTTTTTCTCCAATTATTTTGTATCTATGAAGAGCATAGAAGGCCTCCATATAGAGTTCATGGTTTTCTTCTAGGCTAAAATAATTTCCAAGGAGAACACCACTGAATTATTGAATTGAAAATGATTCATTGATATAATGTGGGTTTTTTATTTTAAATGATATTAATATTGAATAAGGAACCCAAATACTTTATTTGAGGCCTTTTGTTCTCTTTATAGGTTCAAAATTCTTTGAAAAAATAAATTCTCAATGAAGTATTCAATAAGGATGATGCACTAAGGTATTATTTGATGTTCTATCCATGGATATATTTATTATTTATTGTTTCTAGTTAGTATTTATGAAATTCATTCCCTTTTTGGGTATAATCCCTTTTAATAACATGTTTTGAGACAAATTTGTGTTATATAAGAGAACATAAACTTATTAAATTTAATAAAGTATGTTATTTGGGCATTTATATATCACTTGTAAAAATTTATACCAAATTACTTTAGGGGAATTTTATACATTTATGTCTCCTCCATCCATGATTATCCAAATTTTTTTGATGATATCCATTCCACTCAAAGTATACTATTATCTCACAACACACATCACATAGTTAAAATCAATAAAAAAATTCTTGGATTGTCTTGATAATTAAGTAAAATAATTATTGATCGATTTATGATGTGTAGGAATCAACCTCATGTCAATCCAACACATGATGTGGTTAGTATGATTAAAAGTACATGTTTTTATTTAAAATTGTCATTTTAGTTTAAAACACACATCACGTATTCAAAATTGATAAAAAACTCAAATTGTATCAACATTTTAGGAAAATGATTTTTGATTTATCTTTTTGGTATATGAATTAACCACACTCGATTCCGATACAAAATGTGGTGGGTTTGACTAAAAGTGAATGTTTTTAGTTTAAAAATGACATTTTATTCTAAAATGCACATAACATACTCAAAAACTAAGAAAATAAATTCAGAGTACGACTCCCCATAATCCTGCATCAGACCTGGGTTCAAATCTGGGTGGGTGAAAAAATTTGTATATACTTTAGTAGGAACTATAGCACTATAGGTACTATAGTAGGTATTGTAGAGTGGTATTGTAGTAGTACTACTATGCATCTCTAATGGGCCTTCAGGCCACTGGGCCTTTGTACCATCAAGGGGGCGGTGACACATGCATGATGGGAAGGCAGTGATGCTTGAATGATTCAAGTGGGGCCTTTAGGCCATCCAATGTTAGTCCTACAGGCCATGTAATATGGTTCATTCCTAATGGGACTTCAGGCCAAAAATCTATAATATAATAAAGTGACTGGTTGGGTGGGTTATCCCTTAGGGGGTTATGACCTTCTTTCCAATATATGTGTGTGAGGTTTTTGTGTGTTTGAATGAAATTTTACCCCCAAGTACCTAATATAATATGATTGATAAAATATGTTTTCATTTAAAAATTACATTTTAGTTTAAAATGTGCATAACATACTCAAAAATAATAAAAAAACACTTGAATTTTCTTGATATTTAAATATAACAATTAGTTATTCATTTGTGACATATAAGAATTAAATTCATGTCAATCTAACATGCGGTGTGGCTGGTATGACTAAAACATCTTGTCTTAAGTAATCATTTTAGTTAAAAATGTACATCACATACTTAAAAATTGAGAAAATAACCTAAAATTTTCTTGGTAATTTATTAAAATCAGATTCATTTTTTATGTTTAGGGATTAACCTCAAGTCAATCTAATACATGATTTGTTTTGTATGACTAGTAGTTTCATTTTTCAATTAAAATGATATTTTAGTTCAAAACATCATGAAACACTCAAAACTAAGAAATCACACATGTATTATAATGATATTTTTCAAAAATGATATGTGGTTTATTTGTGATGTGTATTATTTAACCACACATCAATTTGACACACAATATGTCCGGTATGACTGAAAGTGCATGTTTTAATTTAAAAGTGGAATCTTAGTTCAAAACACACATCACATACTCAAAACCCATAAAACATGTTTTTATTATCTTTATACTTTAGGAAAATAATCCATAATTAATTTTTGAGGTGTAGGAATAAACCTCACATCAATCTAACATATTGTGTGGCCGGTATGACTGAAAGAACAAATTTTCATTTAAAAGTGACATTTTGTTTCAAAACATGTATCACATAGTCAAACTAAGAAAAAACACTATGATTGTATAGATAAATTATGAAAACATTAAATAATTATTTTGGAAATATATGAATCAACCACACATCAATCTGACACATGGTGTGGATGGTATGCCTGAAAGTGTGTGTTCTCATTAAAAAATGGAATTTTAGTTCAAAACATGTGTAACAAACTCAAAACCAATAAAAATGACACTAATTGTATTTATATTTTAAGATAAATATTGATAATTAATTATTGAATCATAGGAATTAATCACACATCAATTTGACACATTATATGGCTGATATGACAGAAAGTGCGTGTTTTTATTTAAAAGTGATATTTTAGTTTGAATCACGTATCACATAGTCAAAATTGAGAAAACATGATTTGATTGTCTTGATACATTATGAAAAAATAAATAATTTATTTATAACATGTGGGAATAAAACCCACATCAATCTGACACACATTGTATCCAATATGATTGAAAGTGTGTGTTTTCATTTAAGAATGACATTTTAGTTCAAAAAAGGCATCAAACAATAAAAACTGAGAAATATCACATGAATTGTATTCATATTTTTGTGAATATATATATAATAAATTTTTTATGTGTGGGAATCAACCACACATCAATCTAAAATACGTTGTGATCGATGTGATTGAAAGTGTTTGTTTTCATTTAAAAGTGATATTTTAGTTTAAAACGAACATCACATAGTCAAAACTAATAAAAACACTCTTATTGTCTTGATACTTTAAAAAAAAAAATCATTTTTGATCTGTAGGAATCAACTACTCATCAATATGACTCACGGTTTGGCTGGTATGATCTAATGTGCATGTTTTCATTAAAAAATTACATTTTAGTTCAAAATGTACTACACACACTCAAAACTAAGAAAAAACACTCATATTTTATTTATATTTTAGTAAAAAGATATATAATTCATTTTTTATTTATAAAAATCAACCACATATGACACACGGTGTGTCCTGTATGTCTGAAAGTGCGTGTTTCAATTTAAAAGTGATATTTTTGGTCAAAACATGTGTCACATAGTCAAAAATAATAAAAATAACTTTTATTATCTTCAAACTTTATTAAAATAATCCATTATTCATTTGTGACATGTTGGAATCAACCTCATGGAAATATGACACACGGTGTGACCAGTATGACCAAAAGTGATTATTTTCTTTTAAAAATGATATTTTAGTTCAAAAAATGTAAAACCCATTCAAAAATAATAAAATAAACTCAATTTGTATTTATATTTTAGTAAAAATATCCACAATTCATTTGTGATGTGAACAAATCAACCACATGTCACTCTAATACACATTGTGGCTTGTATAACTAAATTATGTGTTTTAATTTAAAAATGACACTTTAGTTCAAAACATGCATATCACACTAAAAATCAAAAAAACACACTTTAATTATCTTGAAATTTTAGGACAAATATATATAATGAATTTGTGATATTTATGAATAAACCACACATCAATCAAACACACTATGTGGATAGGATGACTGGAAGTGTGAATTCTCATTTAAAAGAAAAATTTTAATTCAAACATGCATCATATAAAAACCCAAGCCTCAAACACACATTATTTCATAATTTTTACATATATTTATAACAAATACAAACTGAGTATCTATCAGTCTAGTGTCTTTGGAATATTAGATACATAAATACATTATCTAAAATGTAAAATACCATATTTATTTAAAACTTCACATAGTGATCGTAATTCTCATATATCTATTAAACTTGCATAGAATACCCTATGTAAAACACATAAGAAAATGGGTGAGCTAGAGAGCCCGGTAAGGGAATAATCATGGCAATAAAGCATAACATGTGATTCAAGAGGCATAACATGATATAATAAATAGGATGATCATAATCTTGTAGACATGACATAATTAAATAAAATAATAAGAACATGTAATCAAGGATTATGTGATAATGAAAAAAGATATGGAATCATAAACATAATTCAAGGGCCAATCCCAAGACCATTATCATAACGCAAACAAAGTCCCATAGTGGATTTGGTTTACTCCCCATTCCCTTAAACATAATGTACAAAGTCTCATTGTGGATTGAGTTCACTATCTAATTCCTTACATAGTATCTCATGAGATATAAATATTTACTCAATTCATTTTAGAACTATATAATTATAGGATCACCTGTCACATAACATTGTGTGCTTAGGCTAACTGCTCATGCACCATACATAGTGGGAAAACTCCCATAGTGGATTAGGTACACTCTCTAATCCCACACATAGCATCTCATGAGACGTAAATATTTATCCAATACATTAGAAGGATATATAATTTTGGTCACACCCAAAACTTTTTGAAACTCATACATATGTGTGCCACATGAAGAAGAGAAACCGTATAAAAATCATAATCATGATCAAACCTATGAGAAGGAAGTGGATTTCATTGTTCTAATTTAAGGCATACCTAAAGGCTAAATCCTAAGGATTCCCAATATAAGAAGGAACTAAATCATTTTGAACTTTCGTAATTGAAAATTATAAATATTTCATGAAAATTGAGTTCTAGTATATAAAATTCATGAGAATGATCTGGATAAGAAAGAACAAAAATGAACCACACAGGTGGAGCTTTATAAAATAACTGAAGGATGTTTTAAATAATGAAAGAGCATATTGTTTTCCATAAAACTATAATTAAACCAAAAGGGTTCTCCATGGAGTAATGAGTTTTTTATAATCTATTCGTGATTTAAAAATATTTTATGGGGGTCATTCTTGACATGAGATAATAAATATGAAAGTTCTCTTAAATTAGGTTTTCTTAAAAGTTAGAATGTTAAAGGGAACTAAAAACATGTATAACCCCAAAAAAGAAAGGTATATTTTACTAGGTATATATGTAAGGGACATATATACAAAAATATAATAAGTTCATGACCATAATATTTCATAAAATGAGAGAAAATTAAAGGCAACATTTAACCAACAAGTAACGAGGGTGGTACGGAAGATCCCTTTTATGTGTTAAAAATACAATTTTGAACTCCCACATCAAAAAATATGATAATAAAATTATTTTTAATATATGATAATTTAAATATTATAATCAAATGATATAAAACTTAATTAATTTTCCAATTAAAAATGATAACATTTTTGAGAAGGGAAATTATGGACAAGGGGGGACCATCGTTTTAGTGGATGAGAATTATTCTTAACATAGTTACATTTTAAAAATGTTTATAACTCAAAATTAAATAATATTTTAATACAAAGTGATCTCTAAATATAAAAATAGGGTATACCATATGAAATAAAATACATAACTCAAGGAGAAACATTACAACTCAAGATATCATATTGAGTTATGAAAGACCCTTATATTTTAAGGAAGACATCAATTGTATCCCAAAACAAGTAAGATAATGAATTAAAGTGAAGTTTAAATTAAAATAATAATTTATGATATTATAATTCATGGTGGTCGAAGTTAAACCATACCGATTAATATTTTTGTATAATATCAAAGCATGCCTCAATGAAGGGTGATTGAGGTAGAAACCCTCACCTCGTTTCTGAAAGTGCTCTACACTTTCACTTAACTTACTAAATAATAAAATTAACTTCATTAAAAACATTTCTTAAAAAAAATCCATATATATTTATTTTAATAAGGTCTATTTATAATCATGTTTCACCAATTTATTACATCATTCCCTCTTATATAGGTTAATTGACGTTCATCAGTCAATTTCTTGAAAATGTTCATGGTATGTTAACCAAGATAAAATTGTTGTAAAATAATTTCATAATCTCCAAAATTGTAAATAAGTATGTCCCTTATTATTCCATTAACACATAATTTATATAGGTAAATATATTTTTCAAGAATGGTCTCCAATTATAAAAGGTATCATGATATTTTCTTTATAGTGGTTAAATTTACTATAATTGTTTATTATTAATATCAGTTATGGAATGTTTAATATTATATTTACATAATGTTAATGGATTATCAAATAAAATTTTATAAATTAAATACATTCTTTATTTCACCCATGTTAGTTGGTAAGGACAATGAAATAGATAATAATCATGTAGAGGTGGTAGTTCACATGTACACATGAACGACACTCTCATTTTTACAAAATAGAAGGAAGATAGAAAATAAAATATTTTATATATTTATAATAATTAAAATTTTATAAATATCATATTGTCTTAGTAAATAAACTTTTTTACCCATCCATTAAAGGCGGTGATGGGAAATTGAACATGTCGTTCATAGAGGTATTAGTCTGCACGCACGCATAACAACATTTTCATTTTTCTCAATGATTTTGTAGGAAGGTATAAAATTGATGTTCCATTAGTATAAAAACATACCATAATATTAATAGTTCTTATTTTATCATAATCTCATGGATAGAAGAGTTCTGTGTGGTAGAAGTAAAAAATAATTAAGAATGTGTGGCAGAAAATATTACCTCTCACTTTGTATTTTCTCCTTTGGTCTCCACCTTAAGTCACCTTAGCTTGGTATTTTTTAAATATAAAATATTATAATACATGAGGAGTGGTTTTAAAAGAGACTTTATTAGGTTTTGGGTAGATCCTAAAGGTATTTGGAAGTGTGTAGAGGGGGATGGGTGGTGGTTCCTTTTATAATTGAAGAGAATAACATTTTGGCACATATAACAGTTTAATAAAAATAGAGAAATTGTATCACATGGAATGTGAAGCCAAATAAGACAATAATATAGTGTGACAAGGTTTAAGGTAGATAAAACATAAACCATGATTTTCTACACATGTTTTAGGAATGTTTTTAATTCATTTACTCTTAGACTTTTACTTTCACCATTTTTGGGTGTCATCAAGGTAACTAATTTTTACATAAGTAATATATTTTTAATTCCTAAAAATTAAATGAGCCTTATTATATAATTTTAACATAAATATTCTAAATATAAAATCTAATTTATCAAATAAAATTTCAATGTGTTATAATAATTAATTTTAACATTAGCACATGTAATGCGCAAAAACTCATTCTTAGAAGAAAAATTATTTTTAAGCATAAGATTTATGTTTAGGATAAAATTTTCAGGGTTATTTTTTATATTAACATTTAAATTTTTATTATTATTCAAATAATATTTAATTAATATTAAAATAATTCAAAAACTGAATTCCACCATGTGAAAATTTGATTAAAAGAAGAATATGAGAAATAGTTTTGATAATATATCAATATAGAAGTTTAAAATAAATATATTTACTTTATAATATATATATATTTATTTATTTATTTAAAACATTAATTCAATTATTGTATAAAAATTTTGTGAAAGATATAGTATTAGTAAAATCGGTATTTTCATTATTAAAATGAAAATCAATCATTTTAGAAAAATATAAAGCATCCATTCTGAGATATTTTGGACATTATAAATCGAAAAATGAATTTATATTTATCAAATTCATATTATAAAATTTATGAATTTATCTTTTAAATAAAAATGAAAAATATAAAAAACTACTTTTATCGAAAATTACATTTTTAAACATTAAGCGTTCTTAATATTATTTCATATCAATTTATAATTTAAAATTTATTAATATGTAAGCTAATATATAATATTTTAAATGATTACAATTTAATCTATTAGGATAAAATATACAATACTTAACAAAATGATTCATAGAAAAAGAAGTATTACTTTAATATTGAATACGCTTTAGCAAATACCAAAAAAAATAATTCTTTATATTCTGAAATGTAATTTTACTTCTCCATGAATCTTAAAATATTTATTTTAATTATATATATAAAACATATCATTTTAATAATAATATTATTAATATTTATACATAACAAAAAAATAAAAAAATATATTTATAATATTTTTGTATCATATTTTTATTTCATTGTGAGTAAAATTATTTTAAATTGAATACATATCAATACATTAATTTATTATTCCAATTGGATATATGACCAACGGACATATTTACAATGACTATATTTTCATCGACCACATTTACAATAACCATACTTATAAAATCCAAATTTCATTCATTTATAGACATACTAAATCAGTCATTCATTCTGTTGTCACTTCACCAGGCACATTTATTATTTCATATTATAGATTTGTAATAATGATTTATCCTTTCATGGCACTCTTCATCATTATAGGTTTTTTTATATTATTATTGATCCTAAAGGTTGAATATAATCCATCAGATTTTCTAGTCATGGAGATTTTATTATTTTTTATAAATTTCCCCTATTGATTTATGGAATTTTAATTTATGTATTTCATCTATGGTGAATAATAATCTATGGTGTGTGGCACTTAGTTTTTTGTTATTTTTTTGTAATGTACCACTTATGAATGAATAATGTGTATTTAGTTTGGTTTATATCTTATAGGGAACATTTTATAATCATGTTTCAATTCTTTTTAATGAATATATAAATGATATTTAAAATTATAGACATAAATAATAATAATAATAATGGTTCATAAAACTAGAGATGTTTCCTTCTCCCACCACAAATAAATTGCGTCCTCACAATTTTAATTATCACATACCAATGGAAATGGCCTAAGGGTGTCTAAATTATTGAGATGATGCATGAAATAATTTCTTGAGAGATATGAACCTTTAAAACTTGGAAAACATATCTCTTTAATCAAAATAGGATTATCCCTAATATTATTATTTTTCTCCAACTATTTGGACTAATATTCTACCATTATTTTGTATCAAGAATAACATTATCTAATTTTTATATAGAGGGTGTTTATTATTATTCTTTCATTGATAGAATATCATAGGTTAATATGATATGTGTTTTCCTTAATCAAGATAATTTTTCCTCAAAGTGGAGGGAACCAATCCATCACTAAAATCACATTTAATTAATCTAAAGGAAGGAAAATAAGATTTCCACAAGGAACATTCTAATAAGATTCAACTTGGAATAAAATAATCATACCACTAGAATATTTATTTGATAATAAAATTATTGGGGTAGTGATTTAATTGTCATAGAAAAATTATTAGATATAATGGAGTTCATTTAATCAAATTCCAACAATATATCTAAAACTCCAAATTGGAGGGTATGTGTACCTTAAATATCGGGATTCACTTAGGGAGTAGCACTTACATAGGAATTCCATTGCCCTATTGGTCTTAGAAGTAGGTTTTACTTTTCATCTTGGTTAGTCATTGGATTGGGTTATTGACTTGGATAATTCTCAAGTTCCCCACCTATAAGACATTGAATTATTAATGGTAACTTAGTATGAAATATATTTTTTTCAATCATGTTAACTGATCTCTTTATTTTCCTATGATAATTTAATACTCTTTGACACCCTCTTCCACAATTGAAGCATCTTCTAGCCCCCTTGACGCAATCCCCCTAGTGAATCTATCCACATTTTTGACATAAAGGAAACTGAGTCTTCTTTCATTCACCATCTTCTTCATCATAAATTTCACAATGCTTTATCCTTCTCTTCTTGGGTGTACTCAGGATTTCATCTATGGTTACATTGTTAATCACGTTTTGTGATAGTTGGTTTGGAATAATCATAATATGTCTTAGCCCATATCTAATTATAATGGGTTGATATTTGAGGTAATCATCTCATTATCCCTCATACCCAAGGTTAACTTAGTTCCTTCTGGTTCCAGAAATCACTAAATCTAGAAGAGTTGACATGAGTGAAGAGCATTTAACATCATAGTGTATTATCATTATCAATAATATAAAAATGGATTCAACCTTAAAACTATTTACCCTTTTACATTGTCACGTTATCCCATAATTCCTTTAGTTAGACCTATATAAATATTAGTTTAACCTATGTTACTTTAAGTTGGTTTATCTCATACTTCTCAACCTATTCCCTTAAAGTAACTAGGAAGTCAATCCTTAAATTTTCTTCATAAAGAACATATGATTAACCAAGTCCTATCTCCCGATATTGTTAAACTAGGTGTGCAGTTAGAACAATTTTTCATTAACTAGGTAATGATTGATTTAATACCCAATATTCCCTTTTCGGGGTTATTATCCCTTGGTGTATCTTTACCAGATCCTATATCCACTTCTAGTATCCAGATAGGGATATCATTTATATGAAAACAAAATACTCCAAACTTACAAAATTTTCAGGATGTTATCCTATAAATAGAATTGTCCCCTAGGTTTTTCACTAATGTTATTTTATCTCCATATCCAATTTATCTCCATATACAAAAATAATTTAACCTTTATCTCAAACCAAATATAGTAACCTAATCCTTAAGAACACTTTATAGCATAATTTTTTACATTAATTTACAAAAGAAAAAAGAAAAAATGAGGATCAAGAGGTCTAGTGTCTTTGAAAGATTACATACATAAATATATCATCTTAAACATAAAACAACATCTTTATTTAAAACTCTACATAGTTCTCCAAACTCCTAGAAATATTCTAAAAATTCATAGTATACCCTGGGGAAAATACATAACGAAAATGGTGATCTATAAATTTTATTGAAGGAATATACATGGTAATAAAGAATAACAAGAGTCAAGAGGCATAACATGAAAGCATAAAGAGGATTATCATGAGCATGGAGACATGAAATAAGAAAATGAAATCATAAGATCATGAAATCATGAAATATTTGGAAATACCATAATTCATGACATCATAAATATATGTCAAGGGTTACTCCCAAGACTATCATCATAAAGTGGACAAAATCCTATGGTGGATTAGGTTTAATCCCCATTCCCATAAACATAGTGGACAAAGTCCCATGGTGAATTGGGTTTACTCCATATTCCCTTACATAATATCCCATGATATATAAAGTTTTACCCAGTGTATTTGAAGTCTATATAATTATGAGACCACCCATCACATAACATAATGCTATTAGGATAACAGAACATGCACTATATATTGTGGACGAAGTCCCATATTGGATTAGGTTTAGTCTCTAATACCATATATATAATATCATGATATAAAAAAATTTACCCAATGAATTAGAGATATATATAATTCCAAGACCACCCATCACATAATGAAAATCATACATATGCGTTCCACATGAAGAAAATAAAGTATACATAAATCATAAGTATAGTCAAACCCATAATAATGAAGTGGTTTTCATGGTTCTAATTTAAGGAATAATTGAAGGATAAATCATAATTATTACCAAGAGAAGAAGTAATTAACTCATTTTTAACATTCATAATTGCAAATGGAACATAGTTCTTGAAAATGGAGTTCTAATGTATAAAATTCATGAGTAGTATTTGGAGAAGAAATAATAAAAAAGAACCACTTGGGTGGAACTTTATGAAATAACTAAAGGACATTTTTAATAAGGAAATAGAATATTATTTTCCATAAAACTAGAATTAAACCAAGAGGGTTATTTATAAAATAATTAGGTTTTTTAAAATCTATTCATTTTTTAAAAACATTTTATGTGGGTGATTATTTCCATGATACAAGAAACAAGAAAGTTCCCTTAAATTGAGTTCACTTAAAATCTATAATTTAAAAGGGAAATAAAAATATGTATAACCATATTAATGAAAATTATATTTTACTAGAGATATATGTAAGGGAAATATATAAAAAATATAATAATTTTATGAGAAGAATATTGCATAAAATTTAGAAAATTAAATAGAACGCATAACCAAAAAGTATTGAGGGTGGTACTAAAGATCCTTTTTTAAAACACATTTACTAAACTCCAACATCATAAAATAAGTTGATAAAAAATTATTTTGAAAATAGGATAAGTTAAATATGATGTTCACATCAGATAACACTTTATGATGTTTCTAATTAGAAAGTAGAATATTTTTGGGAAGGGAATTTATGTACAATGAGGGGAAACCATCATTAAAATGGATGAAAATAATTTTTAACATAGTTATACTTTCAAAAAGGATTATAACTCACCAGTAAATAATATTTGAATCAAAAGTGATCTCCTACTATATAAATAGTGATCAGGATTATGGAACTCATGGGAATCAAGGAGTTGAAGATGTAGTTGATGAGGAGAGTGGAACACACACAAATGGACAAGACCTATTTCAAGGAATTGGAGACCCAATGACATGAACAAAAATTAAAAGAATAAATGGGGGATTACATGGATTAATCATGAATATACATGGGGAGTCCCAATACCCATTCATAGGGGAAGAATTTAGGCCTATAATTATATTAATTTAGGCCCAAAATTTAATTTAAAAACCCTACCCATTGTATGATACAAATTTAAATATCACCCCCTCTGTAATCATCAAAGTAAAATTTAGAGGAAAGAATTTAAAAAGTGGAGGGATATTTTTCATTACATTATTAAAGGGTGTACTAGTTTATCCTAAATTCATGGGATTTTTTCAAAACTTTGAAAAGTATCATTTAGGCTTTTTGAATTATGAAAAATAGGTGTTATAATTTTTTATTACTTTTTGGATATAAATATCTACCCCATTATACTCTTGGAACATAGATTAATGGTTAAAATGTTGTTATAGTGATTTTTACTTGCATCATGTGTGTTATTTCTTAATTATTTGACTTATCAAAGGATTATTCATCATTTTTGGTGTCTTGTGGCAAGAATTATTAGAGAAAATTTCTCTTTAGGTTCTACATAGACTATTTCCCCCCATCCTTCTCATTTTCAATATCCTTACATCAAAATTTTACTTATTTTATTATTGATATCTTGTATCTCATCATGTGGATGTTAACCAAGGCTCTTAGGACATTTCCTACTAGGTATTAAGTCGCGTATTGTTTTGTATCATAGCTCACTTTTAAGAGATCAGGTTCCTCTTTCATAACCATTCCTCCATCTACATTTCTCTTTGAATTGGTCTGAAATCAATTATATTATATTTTCTTGTTCACCTAAAGAAATCATTTATTCATCATATTTTATGTACAACATATCATTCTTGTAGTTTATAATTTCATATTTATTTTTCATTTTAAATAATCTAAATCAACAATCTAAATTGTAAGATATAACAAATTCAATTTTTGCAATGAATTTTTTAATTTTAAAACTGGACATCTCCCACTTTGATTCCATTTTAGGTTTGAAATTATTGCTTATCCAACATATAAATAATAGATTTTTTGGCTTATATTATTCAAAAAATACAAAAAAATAATAAAATTAAAAAAAATATTAATTTTTTTTCAAAATCATGAATCCTACAACTCATTATAATTTTCCTTCATCAATTTTCTTCCCATTCCCACATTTTCTCTATTGAATCCTTTTTGAATTTTATATTTTAATTACTATTTTGGATTTCCACATTCTAATGATCCTTTATATTTTGTGGAATTGGGTAATAAAACTATAGGAAACAAGTGGAGTGGTAAAAGGAAATAGTTTTATATTTTTTTTAAATCCAAAATTGAGTGAAACAGAAGGGAACATATTATTTTAGAGTGTAAATGAATGATTACTTGTGTAATGTCCATATTCCTTTATGTTTAAATTTCCATTAATGGTTACTAAATGGAATAAGTGAATAACACTTATGAAGTGGGAATTAAGATGTTCATGGGGTTTGTACAAGAAAAATTCCAAAGTTTGAATGTGTAGATGGATTAATTGAAATACATTTTTAATTATAGAGAACCATCAAGGAGGCAGGTCTTTAAATAATAGGTGGAGTTATATGATTTTGATGATTCACCAATTTAGATAAATCAACCACCATTGAGTTAGACCAATGATCTTAGAGGTATATAGTTGAGGATCCCTTAATTCCATGTAATTAATGATCTTGAGACATACTTTGAGTGGGGAAAAAGGTAAAGAATTTTTTTAGTTATCACAACTATTTGGAGGAAAACAAGGTGAAGTTGGTTTTCATGGAATTAACTAACTATGATAGTGCTTTTTGGGACCAACTACAAGTTAGTTGATGATGAAGTGGATAAAGAACCATCAACACTTAGGAGTAGATGAAATTGGTAATGCTTAAGAGGATCATTTATAGCCACTATTATTGTGACATGTTCCTCAAGTTGTAGGGTTTCAAAAATGGAACCATGATTGTTGTGGAGTATCACAAAGAGGTGGACGTCATCATGATTTAGGATAATATTGATGAGGAGAGAGAGGCCACCATGAAAAGGTTTGTGAATTGTCTAAACCATGACATTTATGACATAGTTTACATGCACAACTATTTAGATATAGAGGATCTACTTCACATGTATACTAAAGCGGAGAGGAAAGTAAAGGTAGGTAGGATAAGTTTGGATCATATAGTAAGGATTCAAGATATCCGTTCATGTTAAAGAATTCCATACCATAATATAATGTAATGGAACAAAAAACAAATTCTATGGTGGTGACTAAACAAAAACCATTACTTCTAGAATCCAAAATTAAAATGGAGGGTAAGTATATTTCAAAGTCACATGATATCACATGTTTTAAATTTCAAGGATTTGGACATTTTACCACACAATGATAAATTAAGGAAACCATAATTATTTTGAATTATGTAGATATTCTTAGTTCTAGATCAAGTGAAGATGGAATTACACCATTTTGGTAGTGTTCATATGTAGAAATAGAGAGCCCCATATATGGAGAAATTCTTGTGGAAGTTGTTCTTTGAGTGATCAACCTAAAGGAAAACATGATCAATATAAATGGGATCACATTTTTTATACTATATAGATCGTCAAAGATAAGTTGTGTAGTATTATTATTGATGGAGGTAGTTACTAAAATGTAGAAAGTGGTTTGATGGTTGATAAATTGGGATTAGCTATGACTAAACATCCAAGGCCTTATAGATTGTAATGGAAAAATAATAGTGGGGATGTTAAAGTGACTACATAAGAACAAGTTCCATTTTATATTAGAAATTATGAACAAAATGTGATATGTGATTTAATTCCAATGAATTATAGTCATATCACTTTGGGAACACTTGGAAATTCTATAGGAGGGTTATACATGATGGATACACCGGTCACTATTCTTTTGAGTACAGTAAGAGCATGGTTATACGTACACCCTTAAGGATATTTCAAGATTATGAAGACCACTTGAGGATTTATAGAGATTTTTAAATGAGATAAAAATAAAATAGAGATAAAATAGATAGAATTAAAATAGTGGAAGAAATAAAAGTGAATAAGGAGTGATGAATGTCATAAAAGATGAGGGAAATAAAATAGTCAAAAATAAGAGTAAAAACAAGATTGTTAAGGGAAAAGTGAGTTTATTTTTAGGAAAAAGATAGATATATAGAGATTTAGAGGGAGTGAAAACTATCATTCTTCTATGAAATGGATAATTATTTACCACTAACTCTCTTAAACCATAAATTCCATATAGTATTGGGTCTATTTTTGATAAATTTAGTGATATGTTTCTAGAGGAAATTCCCAATGGATTTCCTCCCTTTTAGGTTATCAAGCACCATATCTACTTCCTCCCTAGAGCAAAACTTCCTAATAAAATGTTTTATCTGGATAATCTAGAGGAGACATGAGAAATCCAATGTTGAGTGGAAGAATTTATAAGGGAGTTGTTCAAGAGATCTTGAGTCCTTGTGAGGTTTTAGTAATTCTTGTCCCCAAAAATATGGAACTGATGGAATGAGAATCATGAAATGAATGTGAATGTGATTTGGGAATGGCCAAAACCATATAATTTCAATGAGTTTAAAAGATTCCATTACCTTGAATGATTTTACTAGATGTGAGGGACCTTTTGACCATTAATATACTATTGAATGAGTTGGTCAAGATAGATTCAATTGGGGAAAAATCAAGAAGATTCCTTATCTACACTCAAAGGTAAGTTGAACAATTCCCCGCTCTTATTTATACCTAAATTTTCTAAGGTATTTTAGCCTGAATGTGATTCCCCTAGAATTGGAATTCAGGTTCTCTTAATTAATGACTCTAAGTCTATCATTTCCTTTAATGATAATCTTAATAGGGTTGTATTTAACTACTCTACATGTGTCAAGGATTTATATTCCCTCAGAATTAATTTAGAAAATTGGAAAAATTACTCTTTACAAAGGAATTTTCGATTCATTCAAGTTATAAAAACCTAAAATTTATAGTCATAAGGAAAGTTAAATATTAAGTATGAAAGATGTATTGAATTCATTGAAACATTTACTTATGTAATTATGTATAAAAAGGGAAAATAAAAATTATCCATTGATTATTTTTCTATGAGATATTGTATTATCACTTCTATGAAAGATAAAATACTTGGTTTGAAATGCTGAAAATCATGTATACCAATGATGTTCATTTTTCCGAAATTTGGTGTGAAGTGAATGGGAAAAAGGATTTTCATAAACATGATGGGATCCTTTTTCAAAAAAAATAATTTTTTTATTCCATCTTGTTCCATGAATGAATTGATTATTAGAGAAACTCATGGTGGAGAATTAATGGGGCATTTTGGGTTTGGGAAAGCATTTTCATTTTTGTGTGAACATTTTTATTAGAATCGTATCCATAGGGATGTTATTATTGAATGTGTAAATTGTAATGTGTGTAAAAATGATAGATCTATAGTGCTTCTACATAGTTTAAACTCTCCTCTACCGATTTATTCTTATCCTTGGATTGACATTTCAATGGAATTTGTACTCATCTTGCCAAGATCACAATCTAGTAATGAAGGAATATTTTTGGTTGTGGAAAAGTTTAGTAAAATGAATAATTTTATTTCTTATTCTAAAACCAATAATGCAGCTCACATCATTAATTTTTTTTTGTAAGTAGTTTAGTTGCATGGTTTACCTAAGAGCATTGTGAGTGATAAAGATTTAAAATTCCTTTGTCACTCATAAATTATAGTATAGAACAAACTTGGAACAAGACTTTTTTTCTCCACCACTCCACACCCACAAACTAATGGTAAAACTAAGGTAGTAAGTACAACACTTTCCACGTTTTTTTTGATATACTTAGAAAAATTTTAAAACTTTGGGAAATATTCTTGCCACACATTGATCTTGCTTATAGTCGATAAGTTCTCTCAACTACTAACATTTCAAAATTTAAAGTTGTGTATAGTTTTAACCCATTGACTCGACTTGATATTTTTTCGTTTACTACTAATAAATTTTCTAATATTGAAGGTGAAAAAAAGAAAAAAAATTACAGGAGATTCACACAAAGGTAAAGGCTAACATTGAGTGGAAGAAATAAAAAGTGGCGAAACATGCCAACAAAGGTTGGAGAAAACAGAGTTTCAACCTAGAGAATGGGTGTTGGTACACATGAGGAATGTGAATTTCCTAAATCAATGAAAATAAAAACTTTATCCATGAGGAGATGGTACCTTCCAATTCTTAGAGAATATCAATGATAATTCCTACAAGATTGAGTTACCTGAAAGATATGGAAATGTTATTTACACATTTAATTTTTATGATATCTCTAGCTTTGAATTTTAATATTTTATGTTGAATCCTTTTGATGAGGTATTGGATGATGAGGATCATGGAACACATGGGAATTGAGGATTTGGTCGCATCCATGACGAGGATGGAGGGACGCACACAAATGGACAAGTCTAATTGTGAGGAATTGGAGGCTTAACAAAAATAACACGGGTTAAAATAATGAAGTGGGCCTTATATGGATAAATCATGAATATCCATTGGGAGGCCCAATACACTTTCTTGGGGGAAGCGGTCAGGTCGATAATTACATTAATTAAGGCTCAAACATGCTTTTAAAAACCCAAACTACGGTGTACTAAGAATTTCAAGCCCATTCTCCCACTGAATCTTCAAAGTCAAGCTCGAGGATAAAATATAAAAAGTGGTGGGAATGTTTTTATTACTTTCAAAAAGGTTGTTCTAGTTGTCTCCTAAAGTCATGATCATGTTCCAAAATTATCAAAAGTATCATTTAGGTTTTTTTGAATTGTAGAAACTAGGTGTTAAACTTTTGTATCATACTTTGGCTATAAATATCCTTCCCATTATACTATTGGGAGTTAAATAAATGAATGTAATAATATTATGTTGAGTTCTTCTTACATCATTTGTGTTATTGATTTATTATTTGACTTATCAAATGATTGTTCATCCTTTCTGGAATCTTGTGGATAGGGTTCTTAGATACAAGTTATCTTTGGGTTATACCTTTACCATTTCCTCCCATCCTTCTCATTTTCACTATCCTTACAACGCATTTTACTTATGTTATTATGGAGACTGGAGATCTTGACACATAGATGTTAACCAAGGCTCCAAGGAAATTTCTTAATGGGACTTTGTTTTTGTATCAAATAGGGTATATCATATGAAATAAAGGAAAAAAGTCATAGAGAACCATTATAACTCAATAAATCAGATTGAGTTATGAATGACCCTTACATTTTTGAAAAGATATCAATCGTAGCCCACAACAAGGAAGATAATGAATGTAAGTGAAGTTTCAAAGTTCAATAATAGTTTATGATATCATAAGTCATGGGGGAAGTAGTTACACCATACAAATGAAGATTGATATATAATATCAAATCATTCCTCGATGAAGGGTGATTGAGATAGAAACCCTTTCCTCATGTTAGAAAGAGCTATCCACTTACACTTAACTTACTAAATAATAAAATTATTTTTATTAAAAACATTTTTAAATACCTTATCCATCTATATTTATTTTTTAAAGTCTATTTACCATTACATGTCACCAATTTATTACATCATTATCTCTTGTGATGGCTACATGAAGTTATTCGGTCAATTTCTAGAAAACATTCAAGGTATACTAACCAAGGTTGATCTATTTTAAAATAGTTTAATAATATCCACAATTTTAGATTATTATGTCCTTTATTATTCCCTTAGAATATAATTTATATAGGTAAATAGGTTCTCCATCAATTATCTCAAATTAGAAAAGTTACTTTGATATTATCACTATGGTAATGTATAATATTATCATAAAATAATGTTAATGGTTCATTAAATAACCTTTTTATACATTATATACATTTTTATTCCACTTATGTTATTCAGTATGAAAAATAAAAGATAAACATCATCACATGGAGGCGGTAGTCTGCACGTACACATGAATGACACTCTCATTTTTTGCAGAATATAAGGAAGGAAAAAATAAAATATATTATCTTTTTAGAATCATTAAAATTTTATAAATATCATATTATATTATTAAATAAAATTTTTTAACTTGTAATGAAAATCGGTGACGGAAAATTGAACTTATCCTTCATGGAGACGATATTCCGCACACACACATGACTATATTTTTATTTTTCTCAATTATTTTCTAGGAAGGTATAAAATTTATTTTCTATTAGTATAGAAGAACATAATAATAATAATAATAATATTGGTTTTATACTACACTCATGTATACAATAGGTTTGGGTGGTATAAATAGAAAATAATTAAGAAGGTGCCATGGAAAATATTACCTCTTGTTTTGGATATTCTCCTTTGGTCAGCACCATAAGGAACCTTAGCTTGGTCTTTTGGAAATATAAAATCTTTTAGGATGTAGTTAGAGGTTTTATGAGATACTATGTTATATTTTTGGTTGATCCTAATGGGATGTGGAGAGGTGGAGGGGTTGTGGTTTCTTTCATAATTGAAGAGAAAAGGGCATTTTGACACATATAATTCTTTAATAAACAGAGAGCACGTAATTCACATGGAATGTGAAAAAAAATTACAATAATTTATTTTGTTAAGTGTTAAGGTTGATAAAGGCTCAACTAAAAATTTTCACACATGTTTTTAAGTCATTTACTGTTAGATTTTTACTTTTTCCATAATTTTTTATCGAGGGAACTGATTTTTACCTTTGTAATTTTTTAAAATACTTAAAAATAAAATAATACTTTTAAGATAATTGTAACCAAATAATTATAAATATTATATAAAATTTATCAAATAAAATTTCTATGCGTAATAAAAATTAATTTTAATATTACTTCATGTAACGTGAAAAAATCTATTTTTAGGAAAAAGTGTTTTTTAAGTATAAGATTTATTTATAGGATAAAACTATCAATGTTATTGATTATATTTACATTAAAATGTTTATTATTATTAAAATAACATTTAATTAACATTAAAATAAGTTTAAAACTTAGTTCTACCATGTGAAAGATTTATTAAATGAAACAGACGAAAAACAATTTTCGTTAAAACATTACCTAAATTTTATAAAATGTTAAGCAAGAGTTTTATATATTGAAATATAATTTTAAAATAATTATTATAAATTAAAAAAAATTATTAATAAAAAGTTTTTTAATTTTTTTAATTACATTCTTGTATAATAATTTCATAAAATTTACAGAATTAGTAAAATTAATATTTTTCACTATCACCAAAAAATAAATCATTTTAGAAAAATATAAAATATTAATACTAACATAATTTTAAAATTATATATATATAATGATTATATATTTATATATTTTAGATACTTAAATTTATGAATGTATATTTTAAATGAAAATACAAAATATAAAGAAAAAATGATTTTATTAAAAAATGTCATTTTTAAACATTAAGTCTTCTTAATATTATTTCATATCAATTAATAATTTAAAATATGTTAATATGATATTTCATATATAAATTTTTAATGGTATTCAGTTTAATATATTAGGATAAAATATAAAATACTTAATAAAGCAATTCTTTGAAAAAGAAATATTACTTTTTTATTAAATATGCTTTAGAAAATACCATTAAAAATAATTATTTATATTCTAAAATTTAATTTTACTAATACATTGATATTAAAATATATTTTTTTGAATTTTATATATACATCATGTCATATTTTAATTACAATATTATTAATATTTATACATAACACATAAATAGTATATATTTATTGTTGAAATACTGGGTTCTCTAGACCCAACTATGTCGTACTTTTGATTAACATATCATGTATACAGTTAGTTATACATGATTTTTTCTTACTATTATAGTGTAGACTTTTCTGTGTCCACTAATGAAATGGTAATCTCCATAGATTAATTTTCATTTCGAGAGGTTATAGCAGATACCAGACTATAATGAGAACCTCGAGATACTATGACATTAATCTTAAATATATGTTCTATGGTCTAGATACATCTTACTGATTGGACATAGTAGATGTTTGACTATCAGGTGTTGGGGGCTCATTAGCATTGAGACATCTTCTCATGAAGTTATCACTTGGTGATCTTTAGTTGTGAGATCATGAGGACAGACCCGCCAATAGGAACACCACATGTTTTGGGTGTCATTGGTCCTTACTATCTATGGACATGTGTATTGGTCTTCTGACTTGAGACCATTACCAATGTGTATCATTTGATTGCATACTTTGATGCAAGGAAAAAACCATGATATAGAAATCGTGGTGAGGTAGCTTGTGTTGGGTGCGTCATTGGTGGTATGACATTGGTTGAATGGTTAAGAAAGGATTTGTCACTTCCAAGTTTTGGAAGTCGTATATCTCAGGCCTGGTTAATCAGGATGGTGCTGCCTTCATAAGTCTTTGGCCAAAGAAGTCAAAAGGCAAATCCATCCAGATATATCAACAAATAAAAAAGTAAGAAATAGGATGATGACACAAGTGTGCGTCCTGCTTTATGAGATATTTAATGACAAAGAGATTATAGTACACAGTTAGTGTCCGTAGGTTTGTTGTCGTTTCTATGACGATCTTTATCTCTTTATGGGCCATGATGGGTTGTTAGACACCACTCTTGGTCAGCGGATTTTATTCACTGTTGTCGAGATAATGTCCTAGAGGGTCACACACAATAGCGTATTCAAGAATCCATCCTATTCAGTTGAATAGGTATATGGACATGGTGGGCCCCACAACGGGGTCCGAGTGTTGTCCAAGTTATCGATCACTGATAATTAAATAAATTCATTATTATTCAAGTTATGAATAATTGGGAATGAGTTTATTTAGTGTATTTAAAAGTTAAGAAAAATACGAGATAATATTAATCAAACGAATATTATTTTAATATTCAAGGTTCGTTTAATATTAAGCGGGATAGCGAGTCGAGTTTAATGGATCGGTTTTTATTAAGTAATATATTTTATATATATTACAGGTATGTGATAAAATAATAAATAGTTTTGGAGCTATTTAGTTCATCGTTATTATTTATTTAGTGGACGTTGAAATAAACGGGGGCCGGGGAACCCAACTGGGTATTTTCCAACACCACTATAAATAGAGGTGAGGCCCTCTCTCCAAAAGACTATTCATTCATTACATGGAATGAAAATTGAGATTCTCTCTCTCCTCCCACCACCTAGAGAGAGAAGCAGTTGATCCAAGATCATGGATCAAGATCTTCCTCAAGCATCAAAGGGATCTCGATGCGGTGATCGTCGGGATGTCGAAGACATCGTCGGATTTCCCTGCTAGCACCTGGAATTCGATGATCACCGCTCCAGCAAATTTTTGAAGCGCATGTGGACGATCTAGAGGGATCCTACTATATATTCTTCATGCAGCAATCGCTAGCGATGAGTTTCAGTCGAGCGCACCTTCAGATCTGGAACGATATGTTTTCAGTTTAATTTTGTGCTCTTTATAATTTACACGAGATCCTCGGACCTCACTGGGGCTAGGATCATTGGAAACGACAAGTATCGTCATCCCTTCGATGAAAAATTTAAAATCTCCGGCCCACCGGCTTCTGCTGCAGGCCCCGGAACCTATTTGTGGTATCAGAGGGATAGCGTAGATTTTCTGAGCCTAGAAAATTAAATTTGCATTACAATTAAGTAGAGGGTTCAAAAACGGTCTCATCGGTTCAAACCGCGCGTCGATCTGATCTAGAACGGCCAAGTTATGGCCATTTTAAAATTTCAAATTGGTTGAATTTGTGTTTTGATCACGGGTGTTAATTTTTATTCATTTTGAAGAACTGATCAAGTTTAGACTGGCTCATCGAATATAATTAAAATTATATGCAAATTATAAAATTTACAATTTTTCTAATTTGCAAAATAATTTTATTATTGTAATAATATTTATTTTATTATTATAATAATATAATAATAATAAATTATTATTTTATTATAATAATTTTATTATTATTAAATTAAAAGGCTATCAAGTATCCTTTAGAAAATTGGGGTGTGGAAAAAAAATTGGGGAGGGAATACTTCAAAAGAAGACTCAAGTAAAAAAGGAAGGGTGGAGACTTATAATATATATATATAATAAAAAAAGAGGGTGGTTGTTTTAAAAAAAGGAAAATAAAAAAATAGCAAAAAAGGGCTCCGCACGGACCCCCCTGGGCTCCTTCCTCAGTACGCTAAACCCAAGAAAGGGCTCCCTATAGCAGCTGCGTCACGCCAAAGGAGCTGGCCTCCTCCTCCCGCGCTTCGCCCCGCCTTGCCAACCATCGTTGTCCCCTTCCCCGGTCACCGCACAATGTGTGCCGTCGCGCCCCTATCCAGGCCACCGCCGAGCGCCGCTCCCCTCTACGACACCTCCTTTCTCAGTACGCCACTAGAGGGCGCCGCCACGCCCAGGCGACCCACGGGAGGCCCCGCCATCCCGCCTTCCTAGAGACGTCGTCGTGACCCCGACCTCTAGGCACCCTCGCCCGCACCCGCCGCACTCGGCCTCCTCCTCCTCCACACTAGGAGTGCGCTGCACCAGCCGATCAGTAGTCGGCAGTTGTCGCTCTGGCCCTCGCCCCGCGCCCTGCCGAATTCTCCTAGCCACCGCCGGCCTCCTCCCTACTATTGACCCCATGCACTCTAGACCTCCCCTTGCTGCCGGAAAAACCCAACTTCGGACAACCCTGCTGCCTCGCCGCTACCGTGTCAGAGAGACCCGATCAAAACCGCTTCCTCACCGTCGTCCCGATCTTGGACGTCGCTGCGTCGCCCCCATCCTGGCAGCCACACCACACCGGCCCACCCGGATAACGTCTACACCCGGTAGGTACATTTATTTTGGCTACAAATTTATCACAGGGAAAAATTGGCCTCGAAATGGTCTAGGCGGATCGTCCTAACCCAAAACGGGTTTGGATGGATCCGTCCAGCCCAGTTTGGCCCTACACGGCCTAGGATAGCCCTGCACAGGTTTGACCTTACCCGCACAGGTCATGCAGTTGTGTTTCGGGGACTAGTCATTTAAATTAATCAAAAAAAATTAATTTAATTAGTTTAATTTCAGTATCTAAATTAAATTAATTAGTGGACCGATGAGTAATTAAATTATTTGAATTATTTAATTCATTTAATTTAATTTATAACCCTCGTACTTAATTAATGCAATTTAATTTTATCGCGCATTTTACCCGCATTCTAGTCCTGAGAACCGACCCGTGTATGTTGCATTTAATTATTTAATTATTTAACTGCGTGCGATGATTGTAATTAATTAAATAGACGGTCTACGCATCGTCATTCTTTTTGGTTAAAATGTATAAGGGCATGCGCGCCCAATTTTACCCGATGTACTTTTATATCCCTAGTCCCCCTCGCCTGCACGCGAGAATTTCTGTACTTCGGACGAACACGATGCAAGATGCGACATGGACCCTGCCAAGATGAGGCGGTGTATGTTGATCAAGAAGGTGCAAGGCGACACGTGGATCCCGCCAAGATTAGGCGGCACACAAAGATGTGACGTGGACCCCACCAAGACGAGGTAGTGCTCCAGATTACAAGCGGACATACAAAACGGGGTGACCTACATCAAGAGTCAACATGTGACTCATGTATGATGCCCCTAGGTTGTTTAGATTCTCAATACCAATCAGGTAATAGTTTACTATTATGCATTTATATATTATTTTATGCATTTTAGAACAGCAGGAGAAATACATAAAATAATAGATAATAAAATGTATAAAGAAGCAGCATATGTTTTTTCTATTAATGTTCAGTTTTGAGAGCGATAACATAGGTGAACAAGATTAATATAAATGGATTACATTTGTTGAGAGAGAAACACAAAACCCTCGAAGTAATATTAAGTCATTACGACCATCCATCATTCAAGTTTGAACAAAACCGGGTGTTTGGGGTGTCGGTCATGCCATAGCTGAGGGTGTCTCTTACTACCGGGGAGTTTTTATTATGGTGATGAGTTGACTTAAATAAAATTGCAGGAAATAAACAACCATTTCTTGCTTGTTTAAATTTTAGAGGCAAGCATTGAGTAAATCAAGTTAATATTTTTTGAAGTTGTGACTTCACTCAACAGATCAAGGAACCGCGAGTTAATGCAGTTGGCCAACCAAAAGCCTACCTTGAACCCTCTGAGTAGTGGCGTATCCATAGCTTGTAGACTATGAAGGGGGTTCAGGGATCCTTTCCACTATAATACTCAAACGATAGAGTATTCTGATTCTAGTACATAGGGTTCCTAGAATTCAATAAATTAGTTGGAGACATTTAATGATTAAATTAATCGGTAATGTCACATATGGTAATCAAAATAAAAAGTCTTAATTTGTTAAATTTTATTTTGTAGAGAATGGCATGTAATATCACAAGTAAAAACTATGATAAATAATGTATAAAGTTAATATCCAAACTAGCACGAATTTCAAGTGTAGTTTAGGTGTTTGCACACATTACTACTATAATGGAAATTCAAGGTGCTTGTGTCCCAACCTGTTAATCCACCTCAGGAAGTGTGGGTATAAATGATTACAGGAGACTCATGAATCAAGCATATGATGGTTCTATCATAATTCCATCATCAAATTCTGCTGCTAGTTGTAGTCTCTATATCATGACATGGATGATGTTACATGTGGTCTCATCTCTAAGAAGTTTCCAAGGAGAAAGCAAAGAAAGATTTGAATGTGATGATTGCACTCACTTTGTGTAAAGTGAAAGACAATTCACAATATTTCATGCCATCCCATTCTTATACATTTTACTCCCAATTAATCTAGTTTTGTTTAAGGATACAAATGAACGTTATAGAGTAAGTGCTTTATTACCTTTAAGGTAACATTCTCCAAGTAATAAGAATATTAAAGATAGCACCATCTTTTGTTCTTATGATGAATATATTTAAAGACAAGGTGAAAAGGCCTATGGAAAGTTACGTAAAAGGAACCTTCATCATTTCCTTCAAAGAAAAGTGGTTTGTTATTTAACAGGAGTTTATTTGCATCACATATTATAAATAAATTTATGGAAGTTTAAAAATGCAACGAACTGAAATACTGGAAGCAAGTACCCGCTTCACGTTCAGGTATATTCATCGATATAAATTAATGTTTCTAACATACTTATTGGGTATTGAATACAATATTTCAATAACATATGTGTATTTTAATATAGTAACCAAGTAAAGGAACATTATAAGAAGTAAAGTGTCTTATCCAAGCAGCTGAGAAAGGGTGATTTCTAAGTCAGCGGTGAGAAACACATAACTGTTATTTGACAAGTGAATGATTCTAGATGAAAAAGATGTTGAGTATAACCGAAACACTTATCTCACATTCCATTTGGACATAATAATAAATTATTCCATGTTTTATAATGAATGTTTTTTGGTGTCTCATACTCAACAAATAGTTCAGTGGTACTTGAATCATTGACAATGAGTGATGAATATAAAATTTAAGACTTATCCAGTTGTGTCAAGATGATTCTTTGTCAATTAAAACTAAAATTGGATGTCAAGAATATACCTAGTATGGTATTTAGGCTCGTCGCAGCTAAACACCTTTGGTATTATTGACATACTTAGTTTAGACAAAGAAACCTTTAAAAATAATGGTATGCCACAAAGCTTTTGGGGTTAGTTCAACAAGAGAGTGTGGACTATTCCAAAGGAAAGATAGAGGTAAAGATACTTCATAAGATTCCTTTAAGAAATTAAGGAATGGTAAAGTGAAGTAAGTTCATGGTCAAAAGATATGAGTTGCTTCGTGTCGGAATTTTGAAGAATATCTTGACTATGCAATCATCGATCGTGATAATGTAGGCTAGAGAAATTCCTAAATGCACATTACCTTATCGACATCACGGTATTGATGTTTATAAGGAGGATCCATGATAAAGTCTTACATGTCAGCATAGATCAAAAAAATGTAGCATGGAGAAATTCTTAAACACACATTTTATACATCAAAGTTATGGTGTATGGAGTATCAATGTTGCAACTTGCAAAAACTTCCATTATTTTTCAATATGTGTTTTGCAAATAACAGTGAAATCCCATAACCAATATACCAACTAATAAATGATAAATGGATATCATACGAGTCATATTATGATGAAAATCAATTATTTCATAGATCATGTGTTAGGATGCAAAGAGTTTGTTAAGATATAAACAAACATGCATCAAGCTAAACACATGGTGCATCTAAGTAAATATCCTAAAAGTTTCTTAGGATATTACCTAAATCCCTAAGATAGAAAATATGTGGTCAAGTATTAGACTACATTTCTATATAAGGGTAAACATCTCTATTAGAGATAGTGGGAGCAAGATTGACTTGGATTTAGTCAATGGTTGAGATGCACAAATAGTTGACATAGGAACAAGTTTCACAAGTTCATGTGAAATAGGCATGTTCCAGTGACACATAATGCGTAGGAAGAATAAAACCATTATGATGGTTTTTATATTCACCACGGCTGGTGATAAATTATTCATTAAGAATAATAAATCCTACAAGTAAGCAGTATATGACAATTAGCTAAGATTGGTAAGATCAATTTAAATTCAATAATGGATTCCATGTATCAAATTGAAAAGGGGCTTATAAATTGAATACTATGGTGGGTATTCAAGTGAATTGATACATGGTTGGTACAATAGCAGTATCAATAAGGCTTGATTGGTTATACCAAATCGGTATGCCTAAATCCATTAGAATTTTACTTGTCATAGCTAACCTCTAAGATCATTAAATTGGTCATTGTATGTCACGATCATCTTTCATGGAAGGTGTCTATACGACGCAACCAGAAAGGGATAATGACACCATCAAATTCCAATGAAGGTTGCAAGTTACTAAAATACAATTCAGTATTAAAGTAAGCAACAAGATCTTAGATCATTCATTTCAAATGAATCTTTTCCTTGTGTCTGTAAAAGGTTAGTGGGAGCACCAATGTTTTCTAAGATAAATATGTTTGGAAACATATGGAAAATAGATCTTGATCTTACAGATCGATAAGATCAGGATAAAACTAATACTCCAATGATTGACTTAAATTAGCAACCTAAGTTCTAGGGAACAAAATCTACTGAGGTAGTTCTATAGGTTTCTTGGTCCTAGTGAATCATACATAAAGTGACATTGTATTGAAAAAATAAAAATTAGAAAAATTCAAGAGCTGAATTGTTGCCTATGTCACAGGGCATAATCTCTTCAGATTAACATGTTTGGAACATGGGAAGAAATTAAAGTTGTCATTTAAGTTCCATACACTTCAACAATAGATCAATCATGCATACCATAATATGTACAATAATTGATATTTCCATAATATTCTTTATAGTAAGCAGATATGAATTATATCCAGGAGCACTGTAAGTGATGCAGTCAGAACTATCATCTTGTACTTTGGTAAGTACAAATGATATGTACCTGGTATATGGAGAAGAAGGTATAATAGTTTTTTTGGGACAAAAACTAGTAATCCTTAGATCAATTTAATCTAGTATCGCAGTTAGGAAAGGGTTATGAGGGAGTCAAGCTCATAAAATCCAGTGGTAGCCATATCTACAAATACCGAGTATGTTGTAGCTTCTAAGGCAGCTAAGAAGTAGTTATCAATAGAAACGTTTTGTTTCAGTTATTGGAATCACACATAGTGAGAAAAGTATATAAATTATGATATTATTACTATCCAAGTTGTAAAGTTATGAAAATGGAAAAAAGGGATATACTTGGGGATACCTTATCTTGAGAAGTTTTACTCAAGGAGATGAGGTCACATACATCAAATATGCCACGCGATGAAAACGTGGTAGGCCCATCAGTTAAATCCATTACTTAGCAGAAGAATTATCTTTATCATGTGAGTAGCTAACAAGTTTGGTTAGCAAGTTGTCTCTAGTTCAAGTGGGAGTGTTGAAATAGTGGGTTACCTAGACCCAAATATGTCGTACTTTTGATTACCATATCATGTATATAGTTAGTTATACAAGATTTCATCTTACCATTATAGTGTAGACTTTTCTGCGTCCACTATTTAAATGGTAATGTCCATAGATTAATTATAGTGTCAAGAGGTTATAGCAGATCCCAGACTATAATGAGAACCTCGAGATACTATGACATTGATCTTAAATATATGTTCTATGGTCTAGATACATCTTACTGACTGGAAATAGTAGATGTTTGACTATCAGGTGTTGGAGGATCATAATCATTGAGACTTCTCTTCATGAAGTTCACACTTGGTGATCTCTAGTAGTGAGATCACGAGGACAGACCCGCCAATAGTAACACTACATGATATGGGTGTCATTGGTCATTCCTATGTACAAACATGTGTATTGGTCTCCTGACTTGAGACCATTACCAATGTGTATCATTTTATTGTGTACTTTGATGCAAGGAAAAAATCATGATATTAAAATCGTGGCGAGATATCTTGTGTTGGGTGCATCGTTGGTTGTATGACATTGGTTTGATGGTCAAGAAAGAATTTTTTTCTTCCAAGTTTAGGAAGTTGTATATCTCAGGCCTGGTTGATCAGGACAGTGCTGCCTTCATAAGTCTTTGGACAAAGCAGTCAAAAGGAAAATCCATCTAGATATATCAACAAATAATAAAGTAAGAAATAGGACGATGACACAAGTGTGTGTCCTAATTTATGATATATTTAATGACAAAGAGATTATAGTACATAGTTAGCGTTCGTAGATTGGTTGTCGTTTCTATGAAAATCCTTATCTCTTTAGGGGCCATGATGGGTTTCTAGACTCCGCTCTTGGTCTATGGATTTTATTCACTACTATCGAGATAAGGTCCTATAGGGTCACACATAATAGCGTATTCAAGATTCCACCATATTCAGTTGAATAGGTATATGGACATGGTGGGACCTACCATGAGGTCCAAGTGTTGACCAAGTTATCGATCACCGATAATTAAATAAATTCATTATTATTCAAGTTATGAATAATTGGGATTGAATTTATTTAATGTATTTACAATTTAAGTAAATATGATATAATATTAATCAAATGAATATTATTTTAATATTCAAGGTTCGTTTAATATTAAGCGGGATAATGAGTTGATTTTAATGGATCAGTTTTTATCACGTAGTATTATATATATATTACAAGTATGTGATAAAATAATAAATAGTTTTGGCACAATTTAGTTTGTCATTATTATTTATTTAGTAGACATTGAAATAAATGGGGGTCGGGGAACCCAACTGGGTATTTTGCAACACCACTATAAATAGAGGTGAGGCCCTCGCTCCAAAAGACTATTCATTCATTCCATGGAATGAAAAATGAGAGCCTCTCTCTCCTCCTGCCACCTAGAGAGAGAAGTAGTTGATCCAAGAGCATGGATCAAGATCTTCCTCAAGCATCGAAGGGATCTTGATGCAGTGATTGTCGGGACGTCGAAGACATCGTCATATCACCGTGCTAGCACCCAGAATTCGACAATCGACGTCCCAATGGATTTTTGAAGCACACGTGGATGATCTAGTGGGATCCTACTATGGATTCCATAAGCAGTGATCGCCAGCGACAAGTTACATTCGAGCACACCTTCAGATCTGGAACAGTATGTTTTCAGTTTAATTTTGTGCTATTTATAATTTATTTGAGATCCTCGGACCTCACCGGGGATCGGATCGTCAGCATCGACAAGTACCGCCGTCCCTTCGATGAAAATTTTAAAATCCTCAGCCCACCGGCTTCTGCTGCGGGCCCCAGAACTGATCATTTAAAATATTTTTATATCATATTTTTATTTCATTATGAGTTATATAATTTTAAATTTACTACTTAACAATACAAGTATTTAGTGTACTTATTGGATATATAACCGATAGCCTTATTTTCAATGACCATATTTACAATAGTGATATTTTCAATAACTATATTTATAATTTCCAGATTTAATTCCTATACATAAACTTACTAAATAATTCATTCATTCCACTCTCACTTCATAAGGAATAGTTATTATTTCATATTATAGATTTTTTATAATGATTTATACTTTCATGGCGCTCTTCCTCATTATATATATTTTTTGGATATAGGTGATCCTCAAGGTTGAAGAAGATACAGGATATTTCCTAATCATGAAGATTTTAATCTTTTTTAATATATTGTCTACAATTAATTTATACAATTTTAATGGATGTACTTCATCCATGGTGAGTAATAATCCATAGTGTGAAGTAATTATTTTTATTTTCATTTTTTGTAATGTACCACTTATGAATGAATAATGTTTATTTTGTTTGGTTTGTATCTTGTAGGGACATTTTCTAATCATGTTTCAATAATTTAAAAAATAAATAAAGAAATGTTATTTAAAATTATAGTCATAAATTATGATGATGACGATAATGACAATGATGATGGATCCTAAATCTTGAGGCGTTACACATCATATAGTCAAAACCAAACAAACATGATTTGATTTTATTGATATTTTATCACAATAATCCATAATTAATTTGTGACTTGTTGGAATCAACCACAAGTCAATCTGACACACAATGTGCTTGGTATGACCAAAACTGCATGTTTTCATTTTAAAAATGAAATCTTAGTTAAAAATATGTGTCACACACTCAAGACCAATAAAACACATTATATTTTTCTTGATATTTTAGGAAAAATATATATAATTATTTTTTGACATGTGGGAATCAACCAGACACCAATTTGATACATGATGTGGTTGGTATGATGAAAATGCATGTTTTCATTTAAAAGTGACATTTTAGTTCAAAACATGCATCATATAGTCAAAAAAACCATTCATTGATTTTTATGATACATTAAGGAAAAATAATTATTATTTTGTGACATGTAGGAATCAACCACATGTAAATCCAATACACTATGTGGACAATATTACCAAAAGTCCATGGTTTCATTTAAAAATGACATTTTAGTTCTAAGCGTTCATCACAGACTAAAACTTGGGAAAACACACTCATATTTTCATGTGGTTTTTGTAAACATATCTATAAATAATTTTTGATGTGTATGAATCAAATGCACATCAATATGACATATGGTATGACTGGTATGATTGAAATTACAACATGTTCTAGTAACAGATAAAATGCTTTGTGAGTGCCCTATTACTTTTCAATATGTTTTATTTATGTATTATGTTATCATTTTTATTTATGTATTATATTTTAGCATTTCTGTTATTGTTTTTTTATAAATGCATTAATGTTTCATATATTTTTTATTTATTTCATTATTGTATAATTAACATAAAATTTCTTTTTTATTACAGGTACACTCTTCTTTTGTTCGATCTATGGTGGTGTGTTTTGGAACCGGTAGTGTGATCGAGCTCTAAAAGGGGGTCTAAAGGACGTTGGAATATAGGTCTTCTTGACCTTATACATGTTAAAGTTATTTTGAATTTGTTGGAAAATGTAATGTTTTTAATAAATTTTACATATTAATGTAATTGTGATGTTTTGAAAAGTTTGTAATGTAGATTTATTTGTATTTTTTATTTATTGTATTGTAAATTTAATTTAAATTAAGTTGTAATCTAATAAATGGTTATTTTAGGGTTCTATAAATGTAGCACCACACTACTGTAATTGGTATATTTTATCAGCACTAAAATAAGTATTGGTAAAAGGAACTTTTATTATCAATAAAGTAAGCTTTGATAAAAGGTAATTTTATCAGTTCTAAAAGAATAAGTAGTAAGTGTCCCCTTAGGAAGCTCTTTTTTTAGCACCGATCAAAGTCACTTTTATCAGATCTTTTTTAGTGTGGAATAAAGTTCCTGGATTTTAAGGGCATGTAAAACGTCAGCGCTTTTTTAGCACTGATAATAGTTATTTATAACACCGATAAAAGGGTAATTTATGGTAATATATATCAATATAAGTACGTACTATATATATATATAAATTAATGGGTGTTTACATACATACATATATGTATGTGTCAAGTATATACCTATACACACACAAAGAGAGAGAGATATATATATACACATGCATACATTTATACATGAAAATTAATCTAAGCATATAGATACATACTTATATACATATATTTAAATATAAGTACATATATACATACATAAATTTATATTAATATAAGAACATAAATATATATTAATATAATTATATACAAATATACATGTATAAAATTCTCTACAATTATAAATATACACATGCACACATGCATACATATATATAAGTATACATACATATATACATTAATTTATCTATATATATTTGTATTTTTATATACTTTCACATATGTATAATTGTAAGTACTTATAATTTTATATGTGTATGTATGTATCTATACACTAGATATTTTTTATGCAAGTTTTACATTGCATATTTCCAGTTCAATGTTTCCAAATAATAATATCTAGATTTATGTATATACTTATATTAAAGTTTACTTATAAATATTTATACATTTATATACTTATATACTCATATATACTTATGTAATTATGCATTATATGCACATATTTCTATATAATTATGTAGATTTACAATTTCAAATCTCTAGTGCAAAAATTACATCGGAAATCTCGAGTGAAAAAATTACACTAGAGATATCTTGTGCAAATTTTACATTGGAGATTTATAGTGTAAATTTTAGATTAATAATATATAGATGTAGGTATGTATTTTAATTAAAAAATAATTATAAATATTTGTATTTGTATGTTCTTATATATATGTATATACGTATGCATTTATAAAATTATATTTTTATATAATTATAAAGATACATAATTGAAAATATCTGGTGTACTAATTACACTCGAAATCTCCAGAGCAAAATTTACACCGGATATTTCTAGTGAAAATTTTAGATATAATAATATATAGATGTATGTAGGTTCTTATTTTAAAATATATGTGTATATATATATGTATATACTTATATATATGTATGTATGCATGTTTATTCAATTAACTGTATACTTATATGTGTGTGTGTGTGCAAATAATTATATTAATATATACACATGTATGTAGGTACTTATATTTACATGTATGTATGATTTTATGTATATTTATGAATGTTAATTTAATAATATTTAGATGTATGTATGTGCATGTTTTAAAATATACTTATTAATATTTATAGTTCTCTATACCTATATATATGTATGTACTTATATTTGTAAATAATTACATTAATTATATTTTCATATAATAGTACTAATAAATACTGGTGTACATACATTAATATAGATTTATGTATGCATAAATATATGTACTTATATTTAAATATATGTATTTAAATATGTATGTATATTATTTTATCAATTTATATGTATAAATGTATATCTCTGTGTAGGAAAATACTACATATACATATATATACATATATAAATACTTATTAATTTTTATGTTTATATATATAAATATATATAGTTTTTTAAAAAAATTATGCTCATTAATTTTTCAATGTCTTTATCTATATACAAGTATAAAAAATTTAATTGGCATATGTAGTGTATACAAAAAACATATTGTAAATTTATACCGCGTGATTTAGAGTATCCTTTTACACAACATATTTATATTATGTGCACAAACTTATGTAAAAATGAATTTTATACAAATATATATTCATTGATTTATAAATATGTGTGTGAGTGATCAATAATTTGTAGATATATTTATCTATATATATGTATAAAAAACATAATTAATATATACAGTGTACAAAAAAATACACTGTAAATTTTATAGTGAAAAATTGACAGTGTATGTATAATTATATATAACTTTATTTATATTTACATATGTATATGTATATGTATAATTATATTAATATTGATTTATATATTCATGTATGTATATAGTTCTATTAATATATACTTATAAATAATAATATTTTTAAATACTTATATATATGCATGGACGCATGAATGTGTGTATATATATATAATTTTATGTACTTATACATATGTATATTTGTAAATAATTACATCAATATGTATGTTTATACAAATAATATATATATATATATATATATATATATATATTAGGTTCTTCTTGGGGGTACAATTACATTCAAACACACACACACTCACACACACAGGTCAAAAAGACAGGCCATAGCCCCCCCCAAGTGGATTACCCACCCATCAAGCCTTAATTATTTAGTACATGACCCATAAAACTAGTGATCATGAATCCCATTACATGGCCCGAAAAGCCCAGTGTAGCATCATCCTTCCCGCATCATGCATGCGTCACCACCTGCCTGTATAAAGTTGTAGTGCAAATCGATACCTCTATATAAAAACATTTGAGTTGAAAATAACCTATCATATATGGGTCTAGAATTATTCATATTGATATCAGGATCACATTGGTATTTTGAAATTTTGATATAATTTGAATAAAATATATTATATCATTGTTTATTAGTAAAAAAAACAAAGAATGTGTGGATAGAGGATAATATAAATTTTTGTGGTTGTACAATGGGGCATGGTGCATGAGGGAATTGTAGGTATTATAATAGAATTGTTTAATTTATTAAAAAATGATGGAAAATGAAATTATTTAGAGCAAGGTTCTACATCCTAAAACAAAAATTGACACCAAATTGATATTCCAAAATGGAGATGATATCAATAGTAGGGAAGTGGAGGATAGGGGTTTAAAAAATGCGGTGATAAGAGAGAGTTGGGAGATTTTAATAAATGGGGATGAGTTTTAATTTCTTTTTTTTTAACTTTAGAAAAAATAAAAGATGGATTAAAATAAATAAAAATACTAAAATATATAATATCCAATATATATGTACAATAATGTTAAAAAAATATTCGAAACAGGGTGTAATCAGAGACCCCTGTATTAAAAAGAAAAAATCAAGGAGGAAGATAATGAGGTCAGACAAAACAATCATGCCCTCATTCATGTCAAAAAATAAAGGATAATCAATGCATGGAAATATTAGATATCATAGTATAACTCATTAAAAGATTCATAGTCTTCACACCAGTAAAAATCATATCTCAAGGGAACTTGAGATCTGGTGACCATGGTCAGCTACAAGTGAGTGTAGTCCTATATAGGAATGGCCTACTTGGGAAGGACAGTTTGGAACCACACATCATTGAGGGTCTTATTCCCTTTAGACAATTAAATTTTGTATGCATTCTTCTTTGGGGGGTCTTCCTCCCCCATATGAGCCCAATTTCCATGAGTTTTCATTATTTCATCAATTCCACCCTGGATACTTCAATGTTGAACACCTTCATCACCCCGAGCTCCAATCTACACGAGAATGTCCATATGAGATCCCACATGGAGTGTGACACTAAAATCCACACCAATGTGTGGAGTATTAATGAATAGGTACTACTCATGTGACTCATCCCTACTTAAAACAGATTGTCCATGTAGAACACCAATATATCCAATTGATGAGAACAAGCCAGTCGGGCCAGTCCTCCTGAGTGAGATATCATCTTCAAACTGCCCAGTACATACAACTTGTATCAGCTAGTGATGGTTAGTGATCCCTTAGTGATCCCTATCAGAAGGCTCGGTTCCTCCAGCCTTTTGAACCACCTTAGAGGTGCAAGATGCCTAAGGAACTTTACCTCATTAAATTATAGTTAAAACTGCTCCTGGATCAGTTTCAGGATGTAACCCAGATCCTAGAGAACCCTGTAATCTGCCCCATAAAAACTTCACTGGTATCACCTAAAAATAAATATTTCTTTGAGGAATACTAGATTCAAAAAATGGAATCCTTACAATTATTTATGTTTCCCATCTCTCATGCCTGCCTTCCATCCTTGCAATAACCAGGGTTCCAATATTCCCCAATAGATGTCCCAATTCACTAACAGAACCCTACAAGTTCCCCCGGTCACCTACCTTCCCAGTTGAAATGCCAACATATGAAGTCAAATGAATAGTCTCTTTCTCATGATACATGGTAGTGTCAGAAAAATTCATATATTTTTCATCCACTCTATCTAGTATTTAATTATTTCTGTGCATAGCCAAACCTGAAGCACCAACACCCTTTCTTTCAGCCTCCTACTCAGACTGAACTTCAAGTAACATACCATCAGACTTCACACATTCCCTAAAATTCCTTCCTAATTTCTTATGATCTTTGATTTGCATACTATGAAAATTTTCAATAACATTACCTTTCATAGAGTAGTGTGAACAAAGAAAATCCTTGAAACAATTAACTTGAAGGTGGCCAATTGATTAGTAAGAAAAAAAAGTACGAAGACACACATATTCAATTTGAAATGATTAATCATCATTAAAGGTAGATGGAACAACATTACTAATAAAATAATAAGAAATATCAACTTATACAAGAATCTTAGCATAATATCTGAAATGAGCTTCATCAGTTACCCTATCCATTTTGATGGCGATCCTTATTGTAGAAGCATCATTATACAATATGTGAGGATGCAATAATATCGAGTTCAATCAAAAAATCTTAAACCAAACTTGCACCCTCAAGTTCGGAATAGAAAATGGATTAAATTAAAATTCCCATTATTGAATGCATAGAATAATTTTTTAAGCGCAATGGAACCAAATCACCATGGTTGATACTTCAACTCTTCTAAGGGAAATAGAATGTAGAAGAAGCCCCTATCGATATAAATGAAATTCCAATAAAAAATCATCAAACAGAATAAATGAAACTCACCAAATTATCTATTTTCCAAGGTTTATTCCCAATAGGAAGGATAACCCTCATTAACACCAAGTACCTACAAATCTTGAATCAATTTGAAATAGCATCTTGATTGGAAATAACATGCTATGTAGTGCTCCTAAATTGAGATCCCATTGTGTGGCTTTGGATCAATTTCTTTCACCCGATTTTCCAAATACGGAACTCCAATAGAATCTTCTTTGATGTGAAGCAACAAAAATAGAAAAGGATCATAGGTAAACACCATGAAAACCTTGAAATCAATATAAAGGATCTGATTTCCAACTGAGTATCCGGAGAAAGAATGTGTAAACCCTACCCCCATTCTCACTATAATGATAAAATTAACAATGTTAATTGTTATAATAATAATAGAATAAACAATTAACTATAGTTATAATATTATTTAATACTAACATATAATATTTTTAGAAAATTAATTAAATTTTCCATAGAAGAACACGACACAAGGAAACAAAGTTCAATAAACTTACATACCCAATAATTTGACCCACGACCTATCCCTCACCCCAAAACCTTTACCACCCCACCACCAATGGCGGGACACTAACATATAATATTCATAAAAACTAAATAGTAAAATAAATATATTAGATTAATTACTAAATATCCTAAAAATTAATAAAAATATAAAAACCATGAAAACCTAGAAATCGAAATAAGGATCTGATTTCCAACTGAGTCTCTGGAGAAATAAAGTACAAACCCTACCCCATTCTCCCTCTGATGATAAAATTAATAATGTTAATTATTATAATAATAATAGTGTGAATAATTAACTATAATTATAATAATATCTAATACTAACATATAATATTCATATATGATCAATTACATCTTCCACTGTGGAACAAAATGCAAGGAAAAAATGTTTAGTAAACTTGCATACCCAGTAACTTGACCCCATGACCTATATCTCTCACCCCAAACCTTTACAACCCCACCACCAATGGTGGGACACCAACATATACTATTTATAACGACTAACTAGTAAACTAAATATATTATATTGATTACTAAATATCCTAAAAATTAATAAAAATGTAAAAACCTTTAAAAATAATAAAAATATAAAAACATATATTTATTTAAATATTAATTATTTACATTATATAAATAAGTAATTTTAAATTTAAAATATACTAAATTATTGACTCTTGAAAATATGCCACCAAAGGATGGTGGGATCACATCCTTCATATTTTAACAAATATTTTGGATAAACTCTTATAATGGATAAAATTCCTTTTATGATAAGCTTCGTTTCTAGTATGTTATAGAACCTGATGAATCATAAACCATGTGTAACATCCCATATTGTTCATAACAACACATTATTTACAAACAAATTCTCTTATCATTTAAAATTGAAAAATACACATTCATTATTCATATCCATGTTATCTTGATATATTCATTTGCATTCAATTTACTGATTTAGAAACCCTTTTATTTATCATTTGAATGAAAACTACAAGATCCTTCAAATCATACCTTGATTTTGAACTTCTGTATATTTAAAACACTTGTAAAATATACAGTTGGTATTATATACCATCCAAAATTAAAAAATTGATTTCTATGACATTGATACCTAATGTGGGATTTCCATGGTGTTTCAAAATCCCCTTCAGATAGCCTGAATAATTTTCATCCTATCGAATCGTTGCCCCTCCCTCGTCACACCTCCTTTGGGTTTCAATGACCGAGTATGAAAATTGATCAAATCCAATATTCTTTTAAATCTTAAACTTTTACCCACCATACTAGAAATAGAAAACCAGAACCTAAACATCACATGCCTTAGTACATATATCCTCAACACTTTTGAGAAAATAGGGTGAATATTTCTTCAACTCATTCAGATTTTTAGAACATTACCAACAATGATTCCAGAATGAATTCAACTGTGAGACCATTCCATAAAGGATATTTTTTAGTCTCACCAGGTTATTAACACACTCAATCACATTGATTATATGAGGGGAGACTAAAATTGTGTTGGTTATTTTATATATAATTCCTCTAAAAACCTTAAGTAAAATTTTCTATGTTTCTCATAAACATCTAGATTCACTTTGTGGAACAAATTCAATAAAAAGTTACTCAGTAAGGACTTTCCCCTAATAGATAGAAATTTATTTATTACATAAATTTTATTAAATTTTTCATCAGTTTAAAAAGTTTCATACATTATGCTTGTCCTTTATATAGGATTGATCTCAAAATATTGTTTGATGGTGATGATATTATTTATCTACAATATAATATTTTATCAGATGAGTATCATGGTTTACAATCATTTAACATCACTACTAGAATTTTTACTTTTGGAGGCATGAGACCTATAGCGGCCGCCATTTGGCGGCCACTAATGCTATCAACAGTGACCGCTGCACAGAATACCTAATTTTACCCCTTTTCCCCTCCTGACCCCCACCCCAATTACCCTCCCTGACCCCACCCCCCGACCCCGCAACCCCGACATCGGCGACCCCGCCCCTGGCGACCCTGCCCCCGGCGACCCCGACCCTCGGTGACCCCGACTCCCGGCGAGCCCCTGCGAGCCCCGGAGACCCCTGGCTACCCCCGGTGACATGACCCCCAGCGACCCCAACCCCCAGCAACCCCCGATGACCCCAACCCCGCACTGCGCCACCCGCAACCCCGGAGACCCCCTACGCCTCCCGCAACCCCGCGCTGCGCCACCCGCAACCCCGTGCTGCGCCACCCACGACCCTGGCAGCCTGCACTGCACCTTCGGACAGTCCTGCCCCAACCCCACGTTGCGCCACCCACGACCCCGACAGCCTGCGCTGCACCTTCGGACAGTCCTACCCCCTTCGTCCCCTCTCGGCCCCGCTGCATCCCTCCGGAGAGTCCTCACGTCCTGCCTCCGTCGGACCCTTCCGGTTCGTCGTGCCTCGCCATGTAGAACCCTCCCACACTTCGTCCAGCGGTTCCGCCGCTTTCGATTCCGGACGTCGAACCCCTGTCTTCAAGTCGCTGCGCTGTCATGAATCCGCAAACGAGTCGCACCCCGTTACCCGCGGTCGATTCCTCTGCAGGTAATGTTTTTTATCCTTCAAATTTATCTTTGAAGTCATTGGTTTTTAAATTTAATGATATGTGTTTATTTAGAATTTAAATAAGATATTTCAATTTTGATTTCTATTAAATACAGATATGGATAAGAGCGGGATTGATATGCAAGATAGGTTTTCGGCTGAATATTTTGAGGGAATTAAGCAATTTATGGATTTCACTAACCGATTTCCAAGCGATATGATTAGTTGTCCATGCAGAAAATGTGCAAATAGATATCTCTTCAAACGAGATAGTGTTAGAGAACATTTGTTTTTGAATGGGTTTTTGAAAAACTATAAGACATAGACACATCATGGAGAAGATTCTGTTTCATGTCATCACTCGGAAAGTATTCATATGAATGTTGATTCGAGAACAGTTGATCCGATGAACATAATGCTCAATGATATGATGTTCCAGTTTCAACCTGAAGACATTAATGTCGTAAATGACGTCGTTGGATCGAGTAATCCCCGTTCTTTTGCAGATGGAGAAGCATTGAAATTATTTGAAATTCTTGACGATGCACGTACTGAATTATATCCTGGATGCACTAAATTTAGTAAACTGTCATTCATCATTGAATTGTTACACATGAAGGCTTTGAACCAGTGGTCAGACACCTCATTCGACATGTTGTTGGTATTGTTGAAGAAAGTACTCCCTGCTGGAGAAAAGATTCTGGAGTCATTCTATCAAGCTCGAAAGTTTACCGTTGATCTTGGTTTTACATATGATATAATTGATGCGTGTCGTAATAATTGTATGTTGTTTAGAAAAGAGAATACACAATTAAATAATTGTACTGTTTTCTATACATACAGGTGGAAGACCAATGAGATTAATCAAGGTAGTCAGATTCTTCCTAGGAGAGTCTTGAATCAAGGGAAACAAGTTGCCGCTAAATAGATGTGTTATTTCCCACTGAAACCGAGACTGAAGAGATTCTTCATGTCAAATAAAATTGATAAATTGATGACTTGGAATTCAAAGAGAAAGAAAGAGGTTGATAAATTAACTCACCCGGAAGATTCTTTGGCATGGAAAGAGTTTGATCAAAGACACCCAGACTTTTCCCGAGATGATCGTAATATTCGACTGGGTTTGGCTGCAGATGGTTTTAACCCATTTAGGTCCATGGTTGGTGCGACACATAGTACGTGTACAGTGGTGTTGGTTCCATACAACATTCCCCCATGGGTATGTATGAAGCAACCTTTTTTTGTTAATGTCAATTCTAATTGATGGACCTAGAGGACCTGGCGATAAAATCGATGTTTACATGCAACCTTTGATTGATGAGCTGCAAGAATTTTGGGCCAATGGTGTAATGACTTTTGAATCGGCAGCTAATGAAATGTTTAGACTTCGGGCTGCTTTCTTATAGACAATTAATGATTTCCCATCGTATCCTAACTTATCAGGTTGGAGTACAAAAGGAGAATTTTATTGCCCTTGTTTTAATAAGAGTAAGAAATCTATATGGCTTAAGAACTATAGAAAGTGGGCATATCTTGGTCATAGGCGCTTTCTTCCTCCATTGCACAGGTTCAGAAAAGACTGTGTATCGTTTGATGGGAATAGAGTATGAACCATCACCACAAATATTGTCTGGGGTTCAAATTTGTGCACAACTTGATCAAGAAAACATCCGTACAATGTATAATTTTCAAGATTTATTGGCTCCTGCATTGCCTTCTATTCCTACTGCAAATAGACAACGCAGTCATAATTGGAAGAAACAGAGTATTTTTTTTGAATTGCCTTATTGGAAATATAATATTTTATGACATAATTTGGATGTAATGCACATTGAAAAAAATGTATGTGATAATATATTGTGCACCATTTTAGGCATCAAGGGGAAATCAAAGGATAGTGCTAATGCTCGACGTGATTTTCAAGAAATGGGATTGAGAAAACCTTTACATTTACAACTGGGTGAAGGAAATCGTGCATACATGCCTGCTGCATAGTACACAATGAGTAAAAAAGAGAAACAAACATTTCTATCAATTTTGAAGACTGTTAAGGTGCAAGATGGTTATTTCTCTAATATTTCCAAGCATGTGAATATGACAAGCATGACATTACAGGGGTTGAAAAGTCACGATAATCATATTCTGCTTCAACAGTTAATTCCTATAGCAATTTGTGATTGCTTACCTACTGTAACATCCCAGGTAAATAATCAATAAAACATTTTTACATTTATTAATATTTACGAATTAAATATTAATTTTACTTTAAAAGGGTTGCTATGTTCGATAGCGTACCAGATACGCAACAAAGAGTTTCATTGAAATCTTTCATTGCACACTAGTAATAAAATAATATTATTTTAAATGGTAGTTAACACATAGCCGTTGTGTTGGCGGGAATGGATAGAAATAACTAAAATATGATTATATATGTTTTTAAATGTTTTTTCTTTTATCTAATAAAAGATAAAGGCTTAAAATGCGGAAAGAATTCAATTTTAGGCGTATATGCCCTAGTTTTCACTAAAGGTTCACTTATCGCCTTTTGATGGAGAACCATCATTAAATATAGTTTTTTTCACTCTTATACATTCTATTGGGCCAAATAAAACTCTCAATTAGAATCAGGACATCAAAATTTACTTTGTGTAAATTTTTGGTATTTTTCCGATAAAGTTCATTTTTTAATGAATAGTGTAAAATGTTGTATTTTAATTGAAAACCTCTTTTTAATCTAATTTATTTATATAATTAGATTATATTTTGAATTGGTTTTAAAGTGAAATTAGAATATATTTTTACCATTTAATCCAATAGTGGTCATTGTAATTAATTTCACTTTGAAATCGGACTTAAACTAGTGTCAATCTTTTGATACTTATTATTTCATAAAAACACGCTATTTGCTCTGACAGCAGGAATTAATTATTAAATTAATTAATGCAACTTATATGTTTGGAATTTGGTAAAATGGACTTCATTTTTGAATTCATAATATCAAATATAGCTTAGGGTAAAGTTTTGGTATTTTTCTGAAAAACATCAATTTTTGATGAATAGAGAAACCACTAAGTGGTACTTATAAAAACTGATTTTCCGTTTAAATGTAATTTTGCCATCTCTGTGTTTTGAATTTCAAAAATCCGACATACATGGTTGTCATTAAGAAGTAAAATTTGGTTCAATGGGATTAAAATAATTTTTTGGTGAATAGTAACTTATTAAGTTTTTAATCACGATTAGAGGTAATTAGTGTAGTTTAAGGTAAAAATAATGTTTTAATAAAATGTGATGAGCTTGAAACATGTCCTACCCTAATTGGATGTGTCATGGCCGACCAAGAAAATCCATGGGTCAACTTGGGGACCCCATGGAGACACTTTGGTTGGGAAATGACATAAATAACTTTTTATTTAATGTTAAAGTAAAAATGACACAAACATGAGATGTTTTACTAAAACAATTTTTACATGGGGTTATACAAGTCATATTTTTGACTATAAATATTAATTAGAAAGATAAAAATATTTCCTACATCATGATATTTTTTTTGAAATTTTTAGACATTAAATATATTTAATTATTTACGACATCATGATGATGCAACAATTACCTCATTAATAATGGATTTAAATAAAATGAAAAGATAATGTAAAATCTATGACCTACACATGTAAAAAACCTATTGGATGGGTATATTTAGAACCCTTATAACCTTATACTCGAATTATATCAATGTGGGACCTCTTAAATCCGAATATCATTTTAAAATAAAGTAACTTTTCTTTACTTTCCAAGAGTGCCCCTCCTCTCCTCTTATAAAAGGCCCCCACATCTACCTCTTTACCCACACTTCCCAAGCCTTTGTCTTGGAAAAAACCTACCCATTTTTTCTCTCCACATCCCTATCTTACTACTTGAAGCCTCAATTTGGTCATAAGTCTTCCCAAAGAAGCCTTTGAGCTCAAACCAAAGGGAGTTACCCGATTTTAAGGTAATGTCTTCTTTTGAGTCCTTTTGTTTTATGTTGCTTCTCCAACCCCTAAACTCTTTTTATTATTTTCTTTTGTAACAAATACAGTATCTTAAATATACTAGGATGTTTTTATAAGAATTATTCGAGCTACACTTACACACACCTACATCTAATGGTTAAAGAACATACTGTTTCCGTGGATGGCGAATTTCTGCCTCCCGAAACGATGATTGTTCAACATTCTTTTAACACCTTCAAAGGTGGCCATTAAGATGAAACTATATTTATATATGATATATAATATGTTTATGTTTTCCTTAAGCTTCTGTATTTTTCATTTTTAGCATACCTTTATGGCTTCCATTATGGGTAAACACGATAATTTCATTTTAGGAAGTGCGGACTACCGCCCCCTCAAAGTGATTTGATTCGTTAATGCCATATGTGGGATGTATAAAGGATGTATTTAAAGTTATTATATATGATGTTATACTGGAATTATAATATACCTCTATATCATTATTATTTCTTCCCATTAAAGTATGAGATAGAAATGAATGTAGCTTTCAAGCGTACGTACGGCTTACCGTCTCCATGAACGGTGCATTTCATTTCTTATCCCCAAATGTAATGTAATATTATAAGTACATATATATAATGGATATATATGATGTATGTTACATCTAAATGATTAATATAATTCTGGAATTAAAATATACATACCTCTCATTTAGTTTTAATTCCATTAATATGACATAGAAATGAAAGTAGCATTCATGCATACGTACGACTTACCATCTCCATGAACGGTGCATTTCATTTCTTACCTCTAAATGATTATGTAATATTATAAATGCATTTATATACTGGATATATATGATATATATGATATCTACATCATTAGTATAACTTTGGATATAATGGATACATGAACAACTTGTAATTATAAAGAGCATATTTTTGACTCAAGTACCAATGATCGTTAAAACGACCGTTAATAACTTAAATAATTAAATAGTGTTCATGACATGGTAATAAGTGATATAAAAAGAATAATGAACTTGAAAAAGGTTCTTAATCAAGTAGAAATTAACTTAAGTTTATTATTCAGGAGGTTAAAGAACGATCGGGTCAAGATGGACCCGAGGTAAGGGACTTCGTCTCAATCTCCTTTCATTGATGCATATTTCGTTTTATACACAAATTTATTTTATACGGTGTATAAACCCCTTTGACTTTTACTTTTATACAAAAGGAATCTTTTTCTACGAAGCATTTTACAAAACGACAAAAAGGAATGTTTCTTTTAACGTACGCGGTGACAACGACCTTTTCCGCCGCCGTGAGTATTATTTGGTCTTTGGCTTCTTGAACAAGACTTAATGTTTTTTTAAAATGAAATAAATACCCTATACTCTTTTATGTATTTTGGTATTGAAAATGGTTTTTATAATGGATTTTTTATGTCAATATATTTAAGTGATATATTGCGATCAATGTGTGGAAATGTTTTCTTTCCATTTTATTTGTTTTATGTCTTATGATTTTTATAATGGAACTTGGATATTTGATGGGTGGTTACGTGATAAACCATATGACGGGTGGTGTCGTGAATACCAGGACGGGTGGTTACATTATAACCTCCAATGCATTGGGTATGGAAGTCGGCCGTATGGCTATTCCATTAAGTATGTATGGAAGTTGGCCGTATGACTATTCCTTTAAGTGATATGTGTGGAAGTCGACTTATGAATAGTAAGATAAGGTATGAGGTGTCCCAAGTGGCCAATACCATGGGAAAATACCATGGGAAAGCCCATGGTTTTTCCAATACCACCGATGAGGTGTCCCTCGAAATTAATGCTTTGTCCCCTCACTTCTCCTATAAATACCAAGCCTTTCTCTCATTCATTTCATTTCCAAATCCTCCCCAACGAAGTTATAGTCTCTTTAAATCCCAAGTAGTCCTCCCAAGGTGCCCCATTCCCTCAAGGTCCCGACCTTCGAGTTTTAAGAGTTATGTTTTAAGTTAAGGGATCCTACCCCTCTCTTTTTCTTTTCATGTATTCTCCTTTATATAATTTATTTTAAGCTCCATGTTCTTATGTTGGTGATGTTATTTTATACTCATACTATTTTCCTTTTAATGTTTATATGATGAGATACCCCCTCTTGCTCTCATCAATTCATTTTAGGAATGTTTAAGTGGCACCGTTAGGCTGCCGAATTTTTGTTTGGGATTCTTTCATCCTTCTCATTTTCAAGTTCTATTTTCATGTCAAGTCTTTCAAGTTACTTTTTATTATGTTGGGGTTTTATCTCTATATCAATCATACTTTTATTTTATGTTCATATGATGAGATACCCTATTTGATCTAATCTATTCATTTTTTGAAGTTTTAAGTGACGCTGTTAGGCTACTGAATTTTCATAAGAGAAATCTTATTTTTTTCTTTCTTCCATGTTTTTAATTTCATATGGTATGTATTTAAAATTTCATTACCATGTTCTTATATTCTTTATATTCTGTCCCTATAATGTTTTATGGATCATTTATGAGTGGGTGACCCATGTCCCCTCTCTTTTCAATATTTTCTAAAACCCGGTAACATAGCCGTTATGCTGCAGAATTTTCGTCTCAAAATGTCTCTCTCCTTTTCTAAAATTCTTTTATTTTATTAAGTGAATACTCAAAGATATTTCTTCTATAGGGGTATTCACATATATATCAAAATTTCCTATTTTAAATTCTGGGATTTACATACATGATACCCGCTTTACTTTTCTGTGGGTTTAAAGTGACATAAAGATCACGTCTTTAAAGTAGTTTTTAAAATGTTATGACTATGAAATGAAACCCATTTCTTTTATGCTATATGATTTATTTATGAAATTATTGATGATGATATATGTGGCTCATAAGATAATAAAGAAAAATTAAGGGTGCACCTTGATAGCGCTCCAATGCATTGGGTAAAGACTTAATCTCTAGAGATGACCATTTTAACGATACCTTGGTGAATAACCTTGGTAATTTTTTTAACGACACCTTGGGGATGGACCTTGGTGATACAGAAATGATTGTATAAGTTAAATGTTGTAGAAACATCTTCAAGTTATGAAACACGTTATTTTTATTATGATATGCCTCATGTTTTCTTTCTCATGCCTTAAAGTTCTTTCTCATGACTTTATTGATGTATCTCAAGTTCACATGTTAAATGTTTCCCCTTAATGGGCCTTCTGCTCACCCTTTCCTTTGATGTATGTCCCCAGGTTATGAGATGCAGAAATGAACCTAGGATGAACATAAGGAGAAGCCTTTCAAGTGTTTTAGAAGAATGTTTATGTTTTTTTCTTGTATTATGATCCTGATTTCCAAGACACTAGACTTTAAAGATCCTCTATTTGTAAAATGTAATGAAAAGTTATGTATTAAAAAGGTGGGATGCTATACTCAGGGTATCTTGGGTTGTAACAAACACAACCTCTTTAACCTCTATTGAGTGGATTCAGCCATGCTATATGGTCTACCATCCAAAAAATTGGCACCATACCTTGGTATTGAGTTTAATAATTTCATTCCCAAATCTTGAAGTCAAGAAGTTAAAGATAGAGATTTATTTTATTCTGTGGATAATTAAAATTCATGTATTTCTCTTCATAAATGGACTCATAGGTTCTTTATACAGTTCTAAGAAACCGATCACCACCGTGTCATCTGAAAGAAAAATGATAACTTATGATATCGATATTAACCATATTATTCATGAAAAAACTCAATGTTTGTTGTTGTTAATATTCGGTAATAAATTCTTGAATAATGTAGCGCAAAATTCCTCTATTTATACTGTTTGGGTGAAGTTATACCATTTTTATATGACTAAGTCACTTCTTAGTAGACTTTATAAGAAGGTGTGACTTTGTAGTTATAAAATTATTCATAAAACCTCTATCCATGGTTGTTTATATGAATTTAATAAATTTTGGATTGATTTTTCTAATATAGATGTGAATATAAGTGGAAAATACCATGAAATTATATTTATGACCTCCTTAGATGATTCATATAATCTAGTGAAGGTTTTTATAATGTATGGTAGAGATTCAATTACTCAAGAGAAAGTGAAGGATTATTTATTTTCTAGGAATCTTCATACCCATGATCTAAGGGTGGAGGATTGTGGGGAGAAATCATAGGTCTAGATGATGAGTGTTAAGGTCCAACTGATAAATAATGGAAACAAAAAAGAAAAGGGGAAGTCATTTTATGAACATTAGGTACTATTAGTGTAGTAAAATTGGCTACATTAAAAGGTATTACCCCAAGAGTAAGTTTAGGGATGGTGGAGCTCAGTAGAATGTGGTGGAACACCCCAGTTTTGATGGTGTGGATGTATTTTAGAACTAGATGGTCCCCTTAATGTAGATTTATTGTATAATTATAGGCTATATTTATTCTTTGATCCTAGGACTGACTCTTTATGTGATTTATAGGGGGACTATTGGAAGAAAGGGAATGTGTTAGGCTAGGTTTCTAGGTCCATTTTGGTTTAGGTAGGGAGTCTTTTCCTATAAGATTACAGTATTTAGCTTGAGGTTTGTTTCTATTGCTTGTACTTCTTACAAATTTGAGATTTGATATATCTATTATTTGTTTTGTTATCTATTAAGGAAAATGGATACTGCTTTTTTATTTTTTTGTGATTAAAGGTTCCAATGTAGTGGTTTGGAATATGTGGTGACATTGTTGGGTGAATATTCAGATTGTCTTTCACTATAAGGTTGAAACATATATATGTGGGTAAGATCATTTATTTAGTGCTTCTTGGAATTTGTATTTTGTCATGTATTTAGAAGTAGATAAATTTAAATGAATTGGTATTAGAAGATATGTATGAATGAGACACATTATAAGGGAATGATCAAACCTAGATGATCAATGTCATTCTTAATTTTTTCCTTTAGTTGTAAAAATTCAAACCAATTGATAGATTAGAGTAGAGTTGGAAGGGAATTTCCTGGTTAAGTTTCCAATTTATTTTGTAAGGTAGATATTTATTGAATTTGGCTTGTCTATTTTTGGTTAAAAATTAAACTGTATAGTTTTTTTTATTCTCAGATTTATATATCCCACATCACATGATTGTATTTATCCATGTATAATTGTTATATTAATTCTTATTATGGAAATATTAATATATTTTTTGTGGCTCGATTTTGGTTTCTCATTGCGGACCTTCCATTTTGAGGATTTCTTAGGCATGTCACTTGGTTTGTACTATTTTCCTGTATTTATGAATAGAGCACTCTTGAGTCAGCTTAAATTTATAGCCCTCTTCCTTGCAGTTTGATCCATTGATTTTTTAGATGATGTGATCACCATTGTAGATGGGTTGGACCTAAATAATTTGCCCGTGGTTGTTTGTGTTTATTTGACTATGTTTCATTGCACTCTAATTTTTGTGAAATCCACAGTAGTGAGGTGGAATCCTATCTACTTGTGTTGTGAGTCCTTTCCAACCATTTTAGGTATCTTTATTTCAAATGGATTCATGATTCTTCTATATTCCTTCATTCAAACACATGTCCCCAATCCTTCAGAGATTGCCACTATTCCAGCCACCATGTCTCCTTGTGAATGATGTGCAATGTTGGATTTCACTTTTACCTTATCAAATCCTTGTCATATAATTCACTAAATTATATATTTTTAGGGCACTCGATCATCTGATAGAAAAATAAGTGAGAGTTTTAGAATGGAGGTGGAGGGACTTTCCTGGAGCTCAACACCATCATTCCACTACAATAAATTAAACCTTTTACAATGAAAAAAGGCCTTTATCAACAAAAAACAAGCATCGAGAAAGCTGATGCTAAGAAAGTGAGAGGGTTCATTATCAGTGCTAAGAAAGAATCCCTTCTCATTGAATTTTTAGTGCCGAGAAAGGAGGATTTTCTCAGTTCTTTTTAGCACTAATAAAATCCCTAATGCACTTATACAACTGTAATGACCCGAACATTTATGAATAAAATCACCTTTATTTTATTTAAATGTCTTATGTTTATAGAAGACCTATGAAATTATTTTATTATATCTAGTTGGATTTAAATGGCCATTAAGTATCATTACCGTTGGTAATATAACATTTTAATAGTGATCACATGACTAGTATAAGTATAGGGTTTTAACAAATCCTTTTGACACAGACAAAGGAAGTGATGACCTCAACCAGTAGGATCATACCCTATGAATCCCATTTATCAGAGATTCTGAGGGAGATTACATTTTTGGGATTTTCACAAGACCAAACCCAAGACAAGATCCAACAACTTAAGCACGTGAGAAACCATTTACGGGAGAAGTTCAAGCTCATTGAGATCATGACGCAAACCATGTTCACCAAACAACCCCATGAAATCCCCACCATCACACACCATAATCTTAGGGAATATGTTGGTGTAATAAAGGAATATGCAACAATAATCTAACATTATGATTATATGCATTATTTTTTATAGAATAATGAATATAATTTCATTATATTATTGTTACTTTGTAAATGATTTTTGAATCCCAAATAGCATTTTTGGTTAATATTCAAATTCAATTAAGAAATCTTTTTTGATGAATTAGTTGATTTTTTGAAATAAATAATATTCTAATAAAATATTATTATTAAATTATTTTTATTAAATATAAATGATCATATAATTTTCATTACTACAAAACTAGAATTTAGCAGCACTGTTATTTATCAGCGCTAGAAGAAAATGCTGATAAATAGAATATTTATCAATGCTAAAGAAAGCATTGATAAATTTAATCTTTTATCAGTGCTTTTATTTTAGTGCTAATGAAGAAAACATTTATAAAAACTATAATTTTAGCACTGATAAAGGGTATCCTTTATCATCACTTTATTTTTAGCACTGATAAAGGGTATCCTTTATCAACATTTTTTAGCACTAATAAAGGGTATGCTTTATCAACGCTTTATGTTTAGCATTGATAAATATTTCTTTCATCAATGAATTTTTACGCTGATAAATTGAAATAATTAAATAAATAAAAAATAAAAAATGTGTTTATTAAAAAAATATTACAAATTTTATTAATTAAATAATTATCAATAAAAATGAATTGATTGATTATACATTATTAAATATTAAACATTTTATCAATTTGATAATTCTGATAATTAATGTTATTAAATTGTATATATTATATACATAGATATATATTAATGTATATAAATATGATTATATATTCCAAAATATTTATGCGCTTTACATAAAATTGTCATATATTTATTGAATAATGATATATAATTAAAAATTAATATGAATTAAAAATATTGACTAATTGCATAGTACTCGACGTACATATAATTGAATGTCATTTGATTTTTTCAATTTAATATAGATCAAATGTGTGTTATAATGATTTAACATATACGTATAATTAATGCATTTTTATATACAATATGTACACATAGAACTTATCCATTTTTTCAATATTGTTAAAGTGTACCTATATATTCTTAATTTATTCAATTTCACTCATTTTGTACATATATACATGCACTCAAAATTAGATATTCATTAATAATGTTAAAAAAACATTTGTAAAAAAATATTTATAAATAAATATATTTAGAAATGTACATTCACTATATTTATACAATTATATTTTTATAATTATCTATATTGAAATAATCATTAAATTTATAATAAAATTTACTTAAATTATGAATATATTTACTATATTTATATTTATATATATTTATTAAATATATATATGTATAATTATTTAATGATATATAATGATATAAATAATATTTTTTAAAATATTTTTATAATTATAAATAAGTAATTTTAAAATTATAATAAATATATTTAAAAATGAATATATTTACTATATTTATATTTATATGTATTTATTAAGTATTTATAAATATTTAAAATTTTTTATTTATAATTATAATTATAAATCCTTTAAAATCGCTTTAGTAATAAGCACTGATAAAAGAATATTTATTAGTGCTTTTTCGCACTGATAAAAATAAGGATTTATCAGTGTTTATATAATAAGCACTGATAAAAAGGCTCTTTATCAGCAGTTATTTGTAAGCGCTAATAAAAGTGTCATGATCTATTTTAAAAACCCTAAACATTTGCGAACCTGTCGCGATATAGAAGCTTTCCCCAGAAGCCACTCACTGCTAGGGCTCCTCATCGGTGAATCGAATGTCGAATCACACCACTCAACTGCCTCTGAACATATTGTCTCACATCCGAAGAGGGTATCATATTTTATTCAACCTAGCGAGGTAGGCCTTCCGATTTTCTTTGTTTATTTTTTGTTTCATTTTTGATTTCTTCTTCTACAATTTGTTTATGACCTATTGTTTAGGATCCATTGTTTACGATTTGTTTGTGATCTGTTGTTTAGGGAACAATTTTTGGTCTATTGTTTGTATTGACTACCGATGTATGATCCGTTGGTTTATATCTGACACTAAACCATGGATTTATTCATTTCTATTTTATTGTTACGTTTTATATCTCCTTACTAAATAATTTTTCCTTTATTGCTAATATGTATCATAGGATCTAGTTCCTTTTGACCCAAATGGCCCGAAGGCCTTCTTTTTTATTTTATTATAGATAATCCCCCTTTTAAGGGATGAAGGGGAACCCGTACATGGCCCGTAGGCCCAAGGCACAAGGCCTGACACAACTCGCAATACATGACCCAAAGGCCCAGAGGCATATTATGCCCAATACATGACCCGTAGGCCCAACCCACAAGAACTGCCCCTACCCAACTTCTACACCATTGATCGCCTATCTCCCCACCTTGCATTTCTAATCGACTAGCATTGCCTCGTACAAAGATGCACGGTGACTGGTCCCGATGGCGGTTGCCACACCCTCTCATTCTTCCAATCTAGTAGCTCTGCATCTGGTGACTACTAGTCTTGTTGTTCTGATCCTCTTCTAGGGCCTTCTCCATGTGAACCGGGCTGCTTCATGGTGTTTGTGGCCTGAAGGCCCTGAGTCCTGAAGACCTTTGATGACATGGAGGCCCTAGAGACCCGTAGGCCCAAATCGGTGGCCCGAAGGCCCAAATCGGGTGAATAGTTTCGGCTGCTACAATACTGCTACAATACTGCTACAGTACTGCTGCAGTACTGTTGCAGTAACTCGAAAATTCACCTCCACCCAGTTTTGAATCATTATGGTGCCTTTAGTTCACGTTATGTTTGAGTATCAGGTTTTTATATATTTGATATTTCTTATAGACTATAAGTGAGTCAGTTTTTATATTGGCTGACATGTATGTGTGTCTATATAGCTATGGCATCATTTATTTCTATATTAGTTTTTCTAACAGGTGTGCCTATATCGGGTAATGATGATTTTGGGTCTTCATGTCCATTGAACCCAAGGGTCATTCTAGAATTTTGTTCAACCTCTGGTACTAATTATTTCTATTGGGGGGGGGGACACCTCCCATTTATGGGTTTTTACACCCAAAGTTTAAACCATCCTTTTATGACATTGTGGTGTGTTACAGGTCATAAGATGACTTGACCTGGTGTTGTTTGGGTAATTCAGGCTAGGTTCATTACACTATCCATCTTTTGGTTTACACCAATAAAGTTTAGTGATAATATCATTTATTATTTTCCTTTATCTCCCTCTATTTTTTCAAATTCCAATAGCCCTTGTTATTGGATCTGTATCTAGGTGCTCATATATTTTAGTAGAAATGATCCATATTTCCCTTATTAGAATTTTTTATAACTTTCACTTTTGATAATGAATATCTTATGTGTATTTATTTATATATTGAATAAAATTAATCTTTTATGAACCCAATAGGATGTATATGAACCAAGAATGGATGAAAAATAATCGTTTGACAAAAAAATATGAAGATGGAGTTAAAGAGTTTACCAAGTTTTCTAGATAGCATGTAGACGACCCTTCTAAAATCATCTGTCCGTGTTTACATTGTTGTTATTCAAGAAAAATTAGTCCGAAAGAGTTGTAAGAACATTTGATTTGTCCCAAAATAGATCAAAACTTTAAATTTTGGACTAAACATGGGGAAAACTGAATGTGGACATCGATTGGGATGATGATATGATTTATGAATCATTTGATATGAATACATTTGTAAAAGATAATAGAGATTTCAAGGAAGAAATGACAATGGAAATTGAAGATGACCTTCGTGATCATCCAAGGTTGTTTGAGGAGTTAAATATTTGTTCCAATAAACCATTGTATATCGGTTGTATTAAATACACAATATTTTTAGTTGTATTAAATTTATATAATTTGAAAGCTGGAAACAGATGGAGTGACACCAGCTTTATAGAACTACATGGTGTTTTGAAAGATATGCTACCAACAAAAAATGAACTACCATGATAAACATATGACGCTAAATGAATGTTACGTTCAATGGATATGATCTCTAAAAAAACATGCTTGTCCAAATGATTGCATATTGTTTCTCAAGGACCATGAATCACTCATCAAATGACCTAAGTGTGGTTTAGATCGATATAAAAAAATGAATCAAGTACAAAAAAATCTAAATGGTACTTTCCTATCATTCCATGGTTTAGAAGACTATATTGATGTCAGGAAACCACAAGATAATTAACATGGAATAAAGATACAAGAATTAAATATGGGAACCTATGTCATCTAGAAGATTCTTCTCAGTGGAAGATAATTGATTATGAGTTTCATGAATTTTGAGATGAGTTGAGAAACTTTCATCTTGTGTTATCTATAGATGGAATAAATCCTTTTGGGGTATAGAGTAGTACTCACAGTACATGGACCATCATGTTGCTAAATTATAACTTGCCTCCATGGTTATGCATGAAGCACAAATACATTATGTTGTCTCTACTTATATCTGGACCAAAGCAACCCGATAATGATATTGATGTCTATTTGGACCATTAATAGAAGATATAAAATTGATTTGGGATAAAGGTGTTTCAATATATGATTCTCATAGAAGTGAAGAATTCAGATTTAGGGCCATGTTTTATGTAATGATAAATTATTTCCCCACTTATGGAAATTTATCAGGATAAAACATTAAAGGCATGTTGGGGTGTCCCATTTGTGAAAAATGCACATACTCAGTTTAGTTGAAACATTACTCTAAGACTATTTTTTTAGGACATAAAACTTTTTTACCTCGACATCATAAATACTAATCCGGGGTGATAACATTCGATGAGAATATCGAACAAGGTAAAACACTATCTCCAGCAACGGGTGATCAACTGTACAAAAAAGTAAAAAATATTGACATTTTTTTCGGTAAAACATTTTCAAAAAACCTTACAAAACCAGGTTGGAAGAAGAGATCAATTTTCTTTGAATTACCATATTATAATTGTTTGTATGTCAGATATTTTCTTGATTTCATGCATATAGAAAAAAATGTATTTGATAGTGTTATTGGAACATTACTAAATGTTCCTGAAAAAAATGAAATACGAAATCAAGGTTAGGTTGGACATGATTGAAATGAGGATAAGGGAAGAGTTTTCATCAGTGAAGGGTAAAAGGCAGAATTTTCTTCCTCTAGCAGCTTACACTCTATCTAGATAGGAAAATTGAAATTTTCCCTTTTCCTTACGAGTGTAAAAGTTCCAAAGGGGTATTCATCAAATATCAAGAATTCCATGTCAATGAATAATTTGCAGTTACAAGAACTAAAATCACACAAATGTCATGTTTTTATGCAGGATTTAATTCTTGTTACTTTCCATTGCATTCTGCCTCAAAATGTATGACATACACTAACCAGAATGCTTCTTTTTCAAATTCATATGCAGTAAAGTTGTAGACCCGACGAAGTTTCCCATAATGAATAGGGAGATTTCAATCATATTATGTGAATTATAAATGTTCTTCCCACCATCATTATTTGATATAATGGTCCACCTGATGGTTCACTTGGTCAGTGAGGTTCAACTATGGGGTTCTATCCATTACAGATGGATGTACCCCATTGAATGGTATATGAAGATTTTGAAAGGGTATGTCAAGAATCAAAGTCAGACAGAAGGTTGTATTGTAGAATGATATATTGTTGAAGAAGCTATTGAATTTTGTACTGATTACCTATCATATGTTGAAAGAATTAGTCTCTCAAAGTCTTGTCACAACAAACTCCTTATGGGTGAAGGGATTTCTAGAAGAGATGTTGTTACAATTACCTTGAAAGAGCGGGAGAAAGAAAATATTTACATATTACATAATAGTGAAGATGTTGATCCACACATCGAAGCCCACAAAGAAATTCTTAGATATTTGAATCCATCAAGGTCTGAAATATGGATATCAGATACACATAATTAACATTTTATAGGATGGTTTAGAGATCAAATTTATAAGGAGTTATCTGAAAATCTGAATTCAATTATCGAACGACTTCAATGGCTCGCTAGAGGACCGAATGAAAATGTTATATCTTAAATTTGGTTTTTAATAAATGGTTATACGTTCTATATAAAAGAACATGATGAATTTATTATGATGAAAAATAGTGGTGTTATGCTTGTGGATGAAGCGATTCACATATCTGGTTCCAAGGATAGAAATCCAATTTATGCAAATATGTCATATTTTGGCATAATTGAATAGATATACGAGTTGGATTATAAAACATTTCAATTGATTATTTTCTATTGAAAATGTGTAGACAATATCAATGGAGTGAAAGTTGATGAAATGTGATTTGTGAAGGTGAATTTCAGCGTTGAAGGGAAAAAAGATGAGCGGTTCATAATGACATCACAAGTAGTGAAAATATTTTATTTCTCTGATCCAACAAACAAGAATTGAATGATTTTCCTACTGGAGACTAATTTTTTTTTGAGTCTGATGAAAATTCAATTGAGGATGACCCTTTCATTGGGAAATCACTATCAGTTCATGATTGTATCACTGTAGAAAATGTATTGTACGTTAGAGGGGACCACAAAGAGGGAATTTAGATTCTCAAAAGAGGAACCAAATCCTTGAAACCTTAAAAAAAAGAGAGTTCAATGAGAAGGTAAAAGTGTTTTTTAATATATTATGTTTTCTTTCATAATATTATATGTTCTCTACTGCATTAACATAATCTAAATTAAATGTTTGACTATTCATGCAGACAATGTCTTCTGCATATAATGATGTTACTAATCCCTCAAAAGAACAAACTATAATGAAGGAAACCCTTTGGAAAGATGTAAAGGTAATGTTATGATATATTTTCTTTATTTTACTGAAAAATTATATAATGGAATGTTGATTTAATTTTCATTATTCATTGCAGAGTTATTTTATTTTAGAATATTTCTATCCATGTGTAATGACTTTTCAATAAGAGCAACGAAATTGTCTCTACTCAATCAAATATGTAATCTTGATGTTTGCACAGTAAAATCATTGTCCATATAATTAATGTATTATTTCATATTTATGTTTAATTTATTTCTTTTTAGTATTACTCACATAATAATTGTATTCTTATATAGGTGGATTCTTTTGTTCGAGTGAGGGTGCTATATCCAATTTTTATGCTCCTTCTCCCTTAAAACATTTTCACCCCTACAATGGTGCATTTATCACTTTCTTTAAAGTTACCTCCACTTTCTTTGCAGGAAGAGAAACGATGCTTCCCCTTATCAATTACAGAAGTAATCTTGAGGTTTTCACAGTAAAATCATTGTCCATAGAATTAATGTATTATTTCATATGTATGTTTAATTTATTTCTTCTTAGTATTACTGACATAATAATTGTTTTCCTATACAGGTGGATTCTTTTATTCGATTTGGGGGTGTTCTGTCCAAATTTCGTGCTCCTTCTCCCTTAAAATATTTTCACCCCTAAAGTGGTACATTTATAACTTTCATTCAAGTTACCTCCACTTTCTTTGTAGTAAGAGAAATGAAGCTGCCTCTACTCAATTACAGAGGTAATCTTGATGTTTTCACAGTAAAATCAATGTCCGTGGAATTAATGTATTGTTTCATATGTATGGTTAATTTATATCTTTTTAGTATCACTCACATAATAATTTTTTTCTTATATAGGTGGATTCTTTTGTTCAAGTTGGGGGTGATCTATCCAACTTTCATGATCCTTATTCCTTAAAACCTTTTCACCCATACAGTGGTGCATTTATCACTTTCTTTCAAGTTACCTCCACTAACTTTGCAGGAAGAGTAACAACACTACCTATTCTCAATTACAGAGGTAATATTGATGTTTTCATAGTAAAATAATTGCTAATATAATTAACGTATTATTTCATATTTATGTTTAATTTGTTTATTTTTAGTATTACTCATAATAATTATTTTCTTATACAGGTGGATTATTTTTTTCGAGTTGATGTGGTTTGTTCGAAACTACTCATGAAATGTTGGAAGTTCAATAAAGAAATTAAATGGAAGTCATGGTAACATCAACAGTTAGGATTGTTTTTGGATCTATGTAATAATTTTTATTTATGTAATTTTATAAACCAATGTTTGAAATATCTATTATATAGTGTTTTTCAGGTATTTGTGTTGTAAATTTCATTTCATTTAAATTATTTATTGGGACTTATTTTTGTTGATATCTAATGTGTTTTTGGTGTTGTAGTGTGTTGTAACAACAAATTGCAGTATGGTCCTTTATCAGTGCTTTTAAAAGCACTAATAAATAGGACCTTTTAAAAGCACTGATAAAAAACACATTTATCATCACTTCTAAAACCGTTGATAAAATTCCTTTATCAGCACTTTTATAGGCGCTGATAATGGTTTCCTTTAGCGGTGCTAAATTAAAGTACATATAGATGGGTCTTTTATTAGTGTTTTTAAAAGCAATAATAAATGTACTAGTTATCAACGCTTTTTTAGCGCTAGTAAATGACCCCTTTATCAGTGCTGAAAAAATTACAAGGATTTTAACATCACTCACATTGTTAGCGCTTTTCTAGTACTGATAAAGGCCATTTCTAGTGCCGTTAAAGGCTAGTTTTGTATTAGTATTTTATGAAGTCAAATGTAATTTTTATTAAGGTTTAAAAAATATTTTTGTTAAAACCAGAAAGTTTTCAATAAATGTAATTTTTTATTTTAAAAGTAAAAATTCACATATTTAGAAAAATGTTTAGATAAAATTAATATTATTTTTTGAATCAGGATGTTGAAATTATGCAACAGTTAATTTTTCATAATTTTCTGAGACAATCAATTTTTTGGATAAAAATTAAATACCGTATAAATATACTGTATGTTTTATGAAATCATAATGGAATAATAATGATGTAATAAATACTATAAAAGGTATCTTCAGCCAAATATATTTTTTCCCTTTCAAATATTGCAATTTTTGGATTATTTCATTTATTTTATAAATCCTTAGTTAATCTTCTAAAACATATAATATATTTTAAGATTTTTAAAATAATTTCATTGAAAGTATGGATCACCTCCACATAAGAAAGGGAAATATTTTAATATATTTGGAAATTATCCTTATAAAATAATTTATACCACTCCCCTTTTCCATAAAACATGGGAAAAAACCATGGGATGGTTTGTGGTTTTGAATATTTTATTATGTGGTGTCCAAAACCAAAATAATAAAGAAATCCCCCTCCTTTCCTATATAAACCCACCCAAGATATAATTTCCCTTCAATAAAACTCTTTGAATATAGACCACCCTCTACCCCTTACTCACTAGAGTCCTCCCAATGCATGCCAAGCTCCCAAGAATCCCCTCCTAATCCATTGGAGTCACACATCCAAGTAAGGGATCTTCCACCCTTCTCTTTTACCAAACATTCCTTTCAAGTTATGTCATTTTAAATTTACTTTTTTAAAATGTTAGGATATGATGTTCCATGGTTCCCTTAATGTCTATTTGATGTATAAATTATTAGAGCTTCCTTTCACTCTCATTAAGACCCCTATGACCCTTTATGTACACCCATTACCATGTTGAAATTTTATAATAGTTCTTTTGGTTTCTTCTCTTTCTTTAAGTTTCATTATTATGTTACAACTTCTATTTCCAAATTCTATATATTGGGGAATGTTCTTAAATGTCACAATTTCTATCCATTTCATGTCTAAATGATGATATAACCCTTTCTCTCTCATCAAACCATTTTAGGAATTTTCATATGACGTTATTATGCTGCTGAAATTGCACCATGATTTTTCATGCCAAAATCATCTTGTAGTGAATACCATACCCATTTCTCTATTAAGGGTATTCACATTTATGAAAAAATACTTATTTTTTATGGACATATATGTATTAATTCAACATTATTTGATTGTGTAATAACTTAAGATGTTTAATGATTCCATGTTAGCACATGAGCCTCAGCCCAGTTGGTGAGGTCTCTCTAAGTGCATCCATGAGACCCAGGTTCAAAACCAGGCAGAGGTATAATTTCGGGTTACTGTAGTAGTCACTATAGTAGTACTGTAGTAGGCATTGTAGCAGTACTGTGCGGTACTGTATCAGGTACTATTTGGTACTGTAGTAGCCGGAATAATTCACCTCAGGCCACCGGTTTGTGCTTGGAGTCCTTAAGCCTTCGAGCCACCCAGGCCTTCGGGTTAGTAAGGCTTTCGGGCCACATCAAGGCCTTTAGGCCAACTCAAGGCCTTCATGGCCACCTGATATGCTGATGTACAGATAGATTCTACAAGGAACCAACCCCAGAGGAGGATTCAAGAGCATGGTGCATTCACCAAAGCAGGGCTAACAGATTTGGAAGAATGAGAGGGTATGACATTGCCATTGGTACCAGGCCTGTGCATCTCTGCATAGGATAGCTAGCCAAACAACCATGCAAAGGTGGAGATCTTATCATAATGTAGATACTGGGGAGGGGCGGTTTCAAGTAGTCATAGTCTGTATGATTTCCTTAAGAAAAACGGGTCCTGTAATGTCTCCAAGCCTATGGGTAATGTAATCTCTATGCCTACAGGTCTTGTAAGGGTTCCCCCTCATCCCTTGAAAGGGGGTTTATCAAAAATCAATAAAAAAGAAGGCCTTCGGCCCATTCAAGCATGTTATATGATCTATGTAGAACACTTAAACTTGAGATTGAAATTATTATGAAGTGTGCACCCTGATAACACTTCAATGCATTGGGTAATGTTTAGTATCATGATACATCATGTGCAATGAGGATTTTCTCATGGTAATTAATGATAAATAAGGGTTTACTCATGCTAATTCATGTTCAATGAGGGTTTAATCATGCTAATTCATATGCAATGAGGTTTTACTCATGCTAATCCATGTGCAATAAGCCTTGACTCATGCTAATATCATGTTGTATGTTGTTGCCACATTTCCATGTTATGATTATCATGCTATATCATACCTTTATATTCATGTTCCTTTATTCCTAATTGACATGTCTTGTCTAACATGTTTTATTATCCTCATGTTATTCCATATTTATTCCCTTATTGGGCTTTATATATCTCCCTTTTCTTATGTATGTCCTTAGGTTATCCCATGCAGTGTTAAGTATGAAGGGATATTGTGGTCATGAAAAAGATTTTTTTGATAAAGATGTTTTATTCTATGTTTTAAGGTGTTATGTAATATTTCTAATCCCCAAAGACACTATACCTCTCGATATTCTAAGTTGTATTAACTGAAATTTTTATAATAAATCATGTTTAAATATGAAATAAAGAGAAGGGTTGTTATAATTGGTATCAAAGGATATGTTTAGTTATTTTTGGTATTATAATTATAAAACCCTAGTGAAAACCCTTATGGATAAGACTATGTTTAATAAAAACATCCTTAAATTCTAGTGAGTATAGAGTAAGTTGTTTATCAAGAAAATACATCCCTATCTGGATAAAAACATATTAATGTGGCTCTAACGCAGATGTATCTTGGGGTAAAACCCTAAAAGACCGCCTTGAGCTAGACTCTAACAAGAACTGGTGCACAACAACATGCCTTGATACACTCCTAGTTTAACACTCCTAATAGATATTCTTTGTTAAATTCATAAGCTCTTTACAAAAAATTATTAAAGGAACACAAAAAATACCATAAAAATATATATTAGGAAGTAGATCATGGATAACATAAACTGAATCCTATAAAATCATAAGTTAAAGAGATAAATGTAATTTATAAGTTATCCCTTTAATTTCATTAGATTCCCTTTATGTGTTTAACTATTTAAGATACTCATCCCTAATCTTCTTTTTATTCTAGCCAATGGCTGGTAATAGGAGGAATCATGTTAAAAAATGATGTAAAGGGAAGTGTGAGGATTTCCCCAATGAGATGACCAACCCAATGAGAGAGGTAATCTAAAACTTGTTATGATACTCTGTCAGTTAATTCAAGTTCTGAATCAAAACCAGGATCAGGAGGATTTCCCGAACCCCCCTAAGAGAGAGAAACCCACGGTCGAGAGCTTTATGTTGACACATGCCTCCTACGTTCAATGGATCATCCAATCCCTTAATCATGGAGCAATGGATAAATTACATAAAAAATATCTTATATATCCTTCAATTTTACAAACAAGAGATGGTTATTTTGGATGTTTATCGTATGGAGGGTGAAGCTGATCAGTGGTGGACATTGATCAAAAATACGAAGCCCGAGGAGGGGATCTGTAACACCCAAGACTTTTATGAGAAATATTTTGTATTTATGGTATATAAATAATCAAATGAATCTTTCACTACACACAACACTATCTTGGCTTGCTTTACACGGAACCGCGGCCTTCCTTGATAGCTTGCATCGTACGCAATACCGAGTTTCACTAAACAATGATATGCTATTAAAATATTATTAAAACTAGCCGTTATGAATAGTAATAACCACTTTTTGAAATTTTGTAAATTTTATTTTTCAAAATGGACTTCATTTTTGGATTCGGAATATCGAAATTAGCCTAGGGTGAAATTTTGTTATTTTTCTAGAAACTTTCAATTGTTGATGAATAGTGAAAACACTAGGTTACTATTTAAAAACCGACTTTTTATTTAAATAATTATTTATTTTATTTAAATTTATTTTAGGTCAAAATTTATACATAATACCTATATAAGTTCAATGTAATTCATTGGAGTAATTTTAAAACAATTTCAGATATATAAAAATTTTATTGAACTTTTCACCGTCTTTTACCCACCTCCTAGGAGAATTTGCAAATTTACATAAAACTTAATTTTACTGCTTCTGTGAGTGGAATTTCAAAAATCCAAGAGACACGGTTGATTTCAGTACGTAAAATTTGGTTCAATGAGATGAAAATAATTTTTGGTGAATAGTAACTTTTTACTTTTATTTACCACGGTTAAAAGTAAATAGGGTAATTAAGGGTAAAAATGATATTATTATTACCCTAACACATGTCCTAATTCTATTGTGTAAGTGTAATTCGACCAAAAACAACCTTAGGAATAAAATATGACCATTTAGGCCAACTTGGATTAGATTAGGACATTTATTATTAATTTATTTAAAGAGGGGTTAAAATAGTTAAAATCAAAGTTTAATAAGTAAATAATTTTTAATATAGGGTTATACAAAATATAAATTCAACTATAAATATTCATTAGAAATCTAATAATATTTCCTACATAATGGTATTTTATTTATAATTTTTAGACTTTAAATAATTTAATATATTAATGACACAATGATGATGCAGTAATTATCTTATTAATGAAATATTGACATAATTGATGTTATAAATACCCAAATAAATGTAATTTGAGACTTTTTATGAATTAAAATATTTTTTCATGTTAATATGACATTTTAGTATTTATTTAATTAACTTTTTTATAACTAATAATTCTGTTATGATTTTCACAAAAATCAATTACCAAATAGTGTCAAAATTGACATAAAATAGTTTTTAAAACAAATATTATATTATTAATTGTTATTTTATTCCTAAAAATCTAAGGTTCGGTCCAATGACTTATATAAGGTTATATATATTAATAATAAATAACTTGTGGTTCTTTTTTCTTGTTATAGTAAGTTTATTAACCTTACAGTGTAAAAAAACAAGAAGACACGGTAAAAGTTAAATTATCTAACTTAAAGTTAAATCTAAATGATAAGGTAAAAAAAGATACCTAAACTTGTCTAAATCCTATTGGATTAGAGTATTTCTACCCATCCCCACCTTAGATTATAAATAAATCAATTTTGAGCTATTTAAAACCGAATATGACTTCGAATAAAATAATATTTTTAGTTTTTCCTAAGGTGCCCCTCTCCTCCCTTATAAAAGGGCACCTCCTCCCTCTCTTCCTCACACCACTTTGAGCATTCAAGCTCGGCCAAACCCTGCCAAATTCTCTTTTCAACTTCCCTAGAAACATCCTATAGGTCTTGGTCTTCATCAAAGACCAATTTTAGTTCCCTAAGAGGAGGTCTCAAAGAGGCGCTTCAAAGAAGAGGTAATGTCCATTACCGATTCTTTCAACTCTATTTCTTCTTCCACTTCTTCTTCTTTAGTTGTTTAATTATGAAGTAATAACATCAGTATCAATAATATACTGATATGTTATTATAAGTATGAAACAAACCTATTTCACCATCTATCCATCCTACGGAAAATGAAATCACCACGCGTGCGTACGTACGGAATACCATCTCCACGTCGTGGTGTAATCTATTTTCCACCACCACCTTACTTGGATGGGTATAATGGTGTAAATAATAACTATATATGATTATTGTAAATTGATATTGATTCTGAAATAGTATACATACACTCCAATACAATTCCACGATCATGGGAACGATATCATCGCTCGTGCGTACGTACGGAATACCGTCTCCACGATGTGATGCGACTCGTTCTACATGATTTTCATTGCATAATGATTACATAAATGAATTGAGTGAATAAATATGATATATATTACACTAATACCATTCTGGAAATGAGGTATCTATAACCTAAAAATAATAATAAGAATTTATTCGACAAAACACGCATAAGAACAAAAAGTAATAAACACCCGAATAACAAGTAGCAATGAAATATTAATAATAATAAGCTAAGAATATGACCATATATGATATAATAAAAATGATTATGATTCTGGAATAAGTCAATGACATTATTTAAATCATTATACAGGAGGTTCAGACACTTATGAAGTAAATCAGACCTAAGGTAAGGGAAATATCACAATCTCATTTTTATCTGAGATTGTTTATACTTTGGAATTTTATGGGGTGTATTTTATCATCCACATCCATGTTTCCTCAATATGTAATATTATTTCCATCCACCTAAATTTTTTTAAATCCAATTTTACCCTTCGGTGAGTTTTTAGTAAAATATATGAAAGGAATCTTTTTTCGTTTTTCGTACGAGGTACTTTTTGACTTTTCCGACCAAAGTACGAGAAGAATGTTTTTTTAACTTATACGGCATGAACAGATTTTTAGTACATTATTTCCATGAATATTCCTTTACAAGTTTTCAAGTTTATTTTTAATCAACTTTTTTTAGTTTAAAATTATATGACATGTTAAGAAAAGAAAATGTTTTTGAAGTAGAAAGATATTTTCCTCAAGAATGGAGTTCAAGTGTTTTATCAAAATTATTTTCCATCTAAGATAAAATAGGGTTATGTTTCTATCCCTATTTCTAAATTGATTTTATTGTTTTATGATGGAATTAATTTTATGATTTCCTTTTATCTTATATGGCTTATGTTATGATGGCATGATGCTTAAGATTCCCCTTTTTATTACATGGGTTATGCAATGATGTATGGTTTATGATTTTGTGGCACACATAAGAACGGTATCATTATAAGATGGGTGGGACCTATATCTCCCTCCAATTCATTGGGTAAAGATTTATATCTCATGAGATAGACATGGCTGGAACGGCAGGTTAATCCGGTTCAGTGAAATAGGACTGAAATGAGGAGTGAACTCGGTTCAGAAATGGACTTTGTCTGCTAAGATAGTCTTGGCTATGAGTCTTGAATACTAAGAAATGATTCTCTATGATTATGTGTGTATTCCACAAAGCTTCATGTTTTAAGTTATGATTATTGGGATTACATTTCACTACTATGATTTATCCCATGTTATGAAATTATGATCTCTTTTGCAGGTTAAGATTTCCAAAATATTATGTTCTTATGAATATGATGTGATTGATATTTCTTTTGTTTACCCTTACTGATCATTTGAGCTCACCCTTTTGTATGTTTTCTTTCCCCAGGCCAGGAAGAAGGTTATTAAGTAAGATATGCCAAAAAAGGGACTCTAGATATGATGAAATAAATGGGAGATAATGTAGATGCTTTATGAACCAGTTGTTCATGTTTCCCAGTTTCTAAAGACACTATACCTATACGGTCCTTTCATGGTTTTGTTATATGTTGTAATAAGTGTACTTCAATTCTAAAGTAATAACAATGTATGTAAATTATGAGTCATTATAGTTGGTATCAGAGGAAAGGTATAGTCAACCTTTGGAAACTAGGATGTGAAAGCCTTAGTAAGAATCCTAAGGATAAGTCTAAGCATAGAACACAATATTAGTGTTTTAGAAATGGCCATGAATAACCTAGGATAAGACCTTAAGTGTGAAATTTTATTCTTGATTATGTGGTTTTCCTATTATAATTAGTGTTGCTCACACTATTCTTCTTGGTTTAAGTCAATGGCTGGAACCTGAAGGAACTGTGTTAATGCGGAATGAGACGGGCAATGCAATGATTGTCCCCCTGAGCAACCAAATGTTATGGGAGATGGAATGAAAAATCTTGTAGCCATGCTCACACAACTTTCTCAAGCTATGAATCATGCAGGACTTCCAAACGAGAAAAGGAAGGAGCAACATTCTGTTGAATCCTTCATGAGATAGTTTCCACCTTTATTCAGCGGGTCTACTGATCCATTAGTTGCTGAACAATGGATCAGTACTACTAAAAAGATATTTTCAGTTATTCAATGTTCTGAACATGATAAAGTAATCTTAGTAGTGTATCGTTTGGAAGGTGATGCTGATCAATGGTGGAATCTTATCAAGAATACGAGGCCAAGAGATGAAATTGAGTCCATGGAATGGGAAGAGTTCCAGAACTTATTTTTCAATAAGTACTTCCCTCGTATTCTCCGAAAAAAGATGGATAAGAAGTTTCTTGAACTAAAGAAAAAGGATGATGAATCTGTTGGTACATATAAAGCAAATTTTACAAGACTTTCAAGGTACGCTTATAGTATTATTATCCAACCTGAGAGTAAGATCGATCGATTCTTTAGTGGATTAAAACCAAGTCTTCTAAGGGTGTTAGCCATAAGGGACTTCAATATCTACGAGGAAATCGTTCGATGTGCTCTCAAAGTTGAGATGGAGATTGGAGTAACCCATCAGTCATATGGGTTTGATAAGAAGAGGAAAATGGAATTCAAAGGAAAATCTAAAGAGCACACTGAAAAGAAGATGAGTTTTCCCTTATGCTCAAAGTTTGGAAAGAAACATGGAGGGAGTTTTCTTAAAGGGACAAGTAAATGTTTCAAATGTGGAAAGGAAGGTCATCGGGCATTTGAATGCCGCAATGATGGGAAGAAGATGTCTAGTGATGCGAACAATGAAAAGGCTACACAGAGTGAACCTACTACACTTCAATGTTACAAGTGCAAGGAAATGGGGCATTATGCCAATCAATGCCCTAATCCAAGGGTTGTTGATGATGATCCACGTCAAAAAACTCTTAAGGATAAAGACAAAGGAAAGTCACATGAAATTTCTATCAGCAATGTGGAGTACGATAACGAAGTGGTGAAAGGTACACTTACCATCCACTCTAAAGTAGAAAATGTTTTATTTGATTCTGGATCCACCCACTCTTTTATTTCTAAAGAATTTTCTAAGGGTATCACCATATTACCTCAACAATTAGATGTTGAGTTAGCTGTGATAACCCCTAATGGCACAATAGTCGCATCAAAAGTTTATAATTCTTCTCCGATTGAAGTTTGTGGGAAATTGCTTCTTGAAAATCTTGTGATCCTTCCTATAGTGGAATTTGATGTTATTCTTGGAATGGATTGGATTTCTCTATATGGAGCTCATATCAATTGACAAAGAAGAGAAGTCACATTTCATATTCCAGATCAATCTTTGATCGTCCATTGATGCAAGGATGAACATAACCTTCCAGTGGAAATTTCTTCCATCTTATGGGTCTTGATTCTACTAAATGAAGGTTATTTATCTCAAATGGTTGGTGAGAAACTCACGATTAAGAATATTCCCATTGTACGGGAGTTTGATGATGTCTTTCCAGAGGAATTGCCGGGTCTTCCACCAAATCGTGAAGTTGAGTTTTCAATAGAACTCATACCAGGTGCTTTGCCTATTTCAAAGACACCTTATAAAATGGCCCCAATTGAGTTGCAGGAATTGAAGAAGCAACTCCAAGAGAATCTTGATAAGTGGTTCATACGCCCTAGTGCGTCACCTTGGGGAGCACCTGTTCTGTTTGTTAAGAAGAAAGATGGATCAATGAGACTCTGCATTGATTATAGAGAACTTAACAAGATCACTATCAAGAACAAATATCCTCTCCCGCGCATTGATGACTTATTCGACCAACTACACGGAGCTCAATACTTTTCCAAGATTGATCTTCGTTTAGGGTATCATCAATTAAGGGTCAAAAGGGAGGATATACCAAAGACGACTTTCCGTACAAGGTATGGACACTATGAATTTATAGTGATGCCATTTGGTCTTACTAATGCCCCAGCTATCTTCATGGATCTGATGAATAGTGTCTTTAGAGACTATCTTGATCAGTTTGTGGTAGTCTTTATAGACGATATTCTTGTATATTGAGAGTAAGTAAGAACATGAAGATCACTTGAAAATTATATTGAAGACCTTGAGAAAGGAGAAGCTTTATGCCAAATTTACCAAGTGTGAATTTTGGCTTCAAAAAGTTTCATTTTTGGGTCACATAATCTCAAAAGAGGGGATATCTGTAGATCCAGCAAAAACAGAGGTTATCGAAAGATGGTCGAGACCAACAACAGTAACTGAGATCCGAAGTTTTCTTGGTTTGGCTGGATATTATCAATGTTTTATGAAATATTTTTCACGATTATCTAATCTACTCACCAGGTTGATCTGGAAAGGAGTTAAGTTTGTTTGGATGGAGGAATGTGAAGAGAATTTCAAGGATTTGAAAAGAAGGTTATCCAGTGCACCTGTGCTCACACTGCCTTGTAGTGGAGAAAGGTTTGTGATCTACAGTGATGCATCCAAGAAGGGATTGGGGTGTGTTTGTAAGACCTGAAATTTTGAATAAATCTTGTTTCCTAATTTTTTGTGTTATTTTTTTTATACTCAACAAAAATGTTTCATTTGATAACATGAGTATAATTAAAATGAGACCGTTGGGTTTTTGATGTTATATGACCATTGGTCAATATGACCGCTGGAAACTAAATGTTTTGATTACTATCTCTAAATACAAGTAATCTTGGTCAATTAATATAGAAAGAAGATTCGATGGCCTCACCCAGAAGTCTTGGACCAATCGAAGCCCATCTAACAGAACTTGGGAAGGAGGTAGCACCACTGGGCTTTGCTCTGGACCAAACCCAAGCCAAACTTCATTGTGTGAAGTAAGAACGGAATCGCCTTCGCGAGAAGTTCAAACTGATAGAAATTACTACTCGTGCGATGTTGGCCGAGCCTCCCTCGGATTCTCTCACCTTAGCACACCTTACACTTAGGTCCTATGCTGGTGTGATAAGGGGCTATGTAAGGAGACCGTAACTGGCTTGTGTAATCCTTTGTTTTAAATAAAAATTTTGATTTCTTCTTATGATGAAGTTTATGAATTTTCAAATGACCGGATAAATATAGTATGCATATTTTTGATGAATTTTAGAAAAAAGATATTTAAAAAAAAATGTTTATGTAAACCTTAAATAATTAAAAATGTGTAATGATTTTTAAAAAATAGTATTCTACAATTATGTTCAGTACGAAATTTAGAGTCTAATAAGATCAACTTAATTTTTGATGAATAGTAAATTATGAATAGTGATTTTATGCTTAGGATTAGTAATGTGACCAAATGGATTAGTAATCTCACTTAAATAAAGCATTAATATAATCTAGGCACCTTGATTTAGTAATGTGATTCAATAAAATGGTTAAATAACGGTTTCATAAATTATTAGTCAAGTATTATTTTTTTTCGGGTGAATAGTGTTTTTTAATTAAAAATTTAATTAAAAATATTTAGAAAATTATTTTTATAAAATGGATTTCATTTTTGTACTTAGAGAGTCGATATTATGTTATGGTAATTTTTGGGGATTTTTATGAAAAAATGAATTTTCAGTGAATAGTGTATTTATTTAAAAATTAAATTAAAAATATTTAGAAAATTATTTTTATAAAATGGAGTTCATTTTTTTAATCAGAGCATCGATATTTGGTTAAGGTAAAATTTTGGGCTTTTTCTGAGAAAGTTGAATTTTCAGTGAATAGTAAAAATACAGTTTTAGGGTTTCAGTATGTTTAATGACATCATAACTGTGTCATGATGATTTAATGATATATTTTATGGGTTGGACGACCAAAGGTGATGAATTATTGTATTGGGTTCCCCATGTGGCCTAACTTCATGGGAAATATCTTGAAAGAGCACATGGTTTTGAGAAACCCACTTATGAGGTGTCCGTTGGCCATTAATGCCTTGTCCCCTCACTTTCCCTATAAATACCAAGCCATTATCTCATCCTTTGGACTCCAAAATCATTATCAACGAATTTATAGTCTCCTTACCTCCCAAAGAGTCCTTACAAGGTTCCCCCAAGCCCTCAAGGTCCAAACCTTTGAGTTTTAAGAGTTACGTTTTAAGGTAAGGGATCCTACCTCCCTCTTTCTTTTCAAGTGATCTCTTTTATGTAATTTATTTTATGCTCCATGTTCTTATGTTGGTGGATGTTCTTTTATATTCATTATACTGTCCTTTTTATGTTCATATTATTATAGACCCCCTCTTACTCTCATCATTTCATTTTATGAAAGTTTAAGTGGCGCCGTTAGGCTGCCGAAATTTTTGTAACGGATTCTTTCACCCTTCTCATTTTCAAGCTCTATTTTCTTGTCAAGTCTTTCAAGTTCCTTTTTATTATGTTGGGTAGGATCTCTATATCTATCATACTTATCTTTTATGATCATATTATGGGATTCCCAATTTGATCTCTTCATTTCAGTATTTTGATGTTTTAAGTGGCGCCGTTAGGCTGCCGAATTTTTAAGGGGATTCTTTCACCCTTCTCATTCTTTTCAAAGTTCTACTTTCATTCCAAGTCTTTCAAGTTTATTTTTAATTATGTTGTGGAATTATCTCTATATCTATCATACTGAACTCTTATTTTCACATGATGATAGACCCTATTTTATCTTTTCAAATCATTTTTGTTGAAGTTTAAGTAACGCCGTTAGGCTGCCGAACATTCATAAGAGAAATCTAATTTTTGTCTTCCTTCCATGTTTTTAATTTCAAATGATATTTCCTTAAAATTTCATTACCATGTTCATATATCCTTCTTATTCTGTCCCTCTACTGTTTTATGGGTCATTTATAAATGTTTGACCCATGTCCCCTCTCTTTTCAATGTTTTCTAAAAACCCGAAACATAGCCGTTATGCTGCAGAATTTTCATCTCAAAATGCCTCTCTCTTTTCTCAAAATTATTTTATGTTATAAAGTGAATACTAAAAGCTCTTATTTCTACAGGGTCATTCACATATATATCAAAATTTTCTATTTTAAATTCTGGTATTTACATACATGAGACCCGCTCTCCCCATCCGTGGGTTTAAAGTGACGTAAAGATCATGTCTTTAAAGCAGTTTTTTTTCTAAAAACATTATGATTATGAAATGAAACCCATTTATTTTATGATATATGGGTTATTTATGAAATGTTTCATGATGATATATGTGGCTCACATGATAATAAAGGAAAATTTAAGGGTGCACCCTGATAGCGCTCCAATGCATTGGGTAATGATGTAACCACTAGAGATTACAATTTTCACGATATCTTGGTGAATAACCTTGGTAATTTTCAAATGACACCTTGGGGATGGACCTTGGGGATATGTTCATGATTTTCTATGTTAAATGATGTAGCCACATCATAAAGTTATGAAAAATGTTATTTTTATTATGATATGCCACACGATTTCTTTATCATGCCTTAAAGTTCTTTTTTCATGACATAGTTGATGTATCTCAAGTTCACATGTTAAATGTTTCTCTTGTTCCCTTACTAGGCCTTCTGATCACCATTTCTTTTGATGTATGTCCCGAGGTTATGAGATGCAGTAATGAACCTAGGATGAACATAAGGAGAAGCCTTTCAAGTGTTAAAGAGGAATGTTTTTTTTGTTTCATGTATTAAGTTCCTGGTTTCCAAGACACTAAACCTTAAAGATCCTCAGTTTTGTGTGATGTAATGAAAGTTTATGTTATAAAAAGGCGGGATCCTGTAGTTGGTATCAAAGGATTTTTTAGTTATTTGTGGAAATTAGGATATGAAAACTTTTGGAAGAACCCTATAGAAAGGTTTAAATATAGGAAATATTCCTGGTATTTTGGTTAGTATTGAGTAAGGGGTTGCCAAGAAAATACATCCCTGTCTGGATACGAGTAGGTAGAGGCGGCTCTGGCACAGATGTACATAGGGGTAAAACTCGAAAACAATTCTTTGAGCTAGACTTGAATGGGAACTGGTACACGACAATGGGCCTTGCTGCACTCTTGGTTACGACACTCCTGGGGGATATGCTTTGGTAAATTCATAAGCTTAGTATGAACCATTATTAAAGGAACAAAGATAAAATAAAATAAAGATTCACATAAGAAGATATGATCATGGATAACCTAGATTGGAACCTAGGGGATCACAAGTTAGGGTATACTATTCTTCTACAAGTTATCCTTATATGCTTTAAGTTCCTTTTCATGATTATTAGCTAAGTATTTAAGCCCCTAATTATACTTTCTCTTCTTAGTTAATGGTGGGAAATGGAAGAACATGTCCCAAAAACCAATTTGATAGTAAATGCGACGATTTCTGTATTAATATGACAGAGATGATTAGGGGATTAAAAGATGATTATTATTTTGGAAGACATTCACTATTTTGGGAACCCTATTTTATCGAGGTAAATAGATTACTACGGTATTTTCTTTGAGGAGTAAAGGTTGAATTATATTTTGAAGAATAAACGAATTTAAGGTAAACTTATGGTATTATAGGTTACTTATGGAAATGATTGACCTATCTTGGGAAAATATGTTTAGGTTAGTTACTTTGGTTATAATATGTTAGGAGCGGTTGATGTTGTTTGGAGATGAATGATAAAGTTTATCTTGGAAGACTATGTTATCAAGTCCTTCTTGTATTTGGGTTTCAATCTTAGTTTGGGTTATTTTGAGAAATTTTAAGGACAGTTACTTACGGAATGGTCTATGATGAACTCTAGGTAGTAACGTGGAACTTTGAAGATTTAAAAGTAGTTTCCCTTCCTATGGGAATCTTTATTTTTGAAGAGTTGTTTTATCTTACCCTTTCTGTTTTTGGAATAAATGTTTAAAGATAGATAGTTTTTCTTTTGTGGAATACGTGATTCTCTAGAAGATTATTCTTGTGTTTTGATGAGACCAAGTAGTTTTAAATGCTCATCGTTTGGAGAAAAGATTAGTTTTGGTAGAAACTTATTAAAGGATGAAACTCTACATGAAGTTAGGTATATTTCCTTATTTTTTTTTCTATGTAGTAAATGAATTCCTCAAAATTATGAAAAGAAACGTAAAACAAAAATGTTGATGGTTTACATTTCCTACTAGGTAATCAAAGACCATTTACACACATCATAAGTTTGGGATTTTCTTATGGTTAACTTTCTCCTAATCATGTTCTCTATCACTCTCCCTCAGAACTTGACCCTTTGTTTTCTCCTCCATGTCCATGTTTTCCTACATGGAATCCTAGTGTGGGTTAACTCGGGTGACCTTTGTACTTCCCCTTCTTTCTTTTAAAGTAATTGTTTTACTGACTCCTTTTCCGATGTGGGACTTTCAATGAAATTTCAAAACCCAATTTTAAAAACCGCGAGGACGCAATTTCTTAAGGGGGGAAGATTGTAACGACCCGAAATTTTGAATAAATCTTGTTTCCTAATTTTATGTGTTATTTTATTTTTTTTATACTCAAAAAAAAAATGTTTCATTTGATAACATGAGTATAATTAAATTGAGACCATTGGGTTTTTGACTGTTATATGACCATTGGTCAATATGATCGCTGGAAGCTAAATGTTTTGATTATTGTCTCTAAATACAAGTAATATTGGTTAATTAATATAGAAAGAAGATTCGATGGCCTCACCCAGTAGTCTTGGACCAATCGAAGCCCATCTAACAGAACTTGGGAAGGAGGTAGCACCACTGGGCTTTTCTCTGGACCAAACCCAAGCCGAACTTCATCGTGTGAAGTTAGAACAGAATCGCCTTCGTGATAAGTTCAAACTGATAGAAATTTCTACTCGTGCGATGTTGGCCAAGCCTCCCTAAGATTCTCTCACCTTAGCAAACCTTACACTTAGGTCCTATGCTGGTGTGATAAGGGGCTATGTAAGGAGACCGTAACTGCCTTGTGTAATTCTTTGTTTTAAATAAAAATTTTGATTTCTTCTTATGATGAAGTTTATGAATTTTAAGTAACGCCGCTAGGCTGCCGAACTTTCATAAGAGAAATCTAATTTTTGTCTTCCTTCCATGTTTTTCATTTCAAATGATATGTCCTTAAAATTTCATTACCATGTTCATATATCCTTCTTATTCTGTCCCTCTACTGTTTTATGGGTCATTTATGAATGTTTGACCCATGTCCCCTCTCTTTTCAATGTTTTCTAAAAACCCGAAACATTGCCGTTATGCTGCAGAATTTTCGTCTCAAAATGCCTCTCTCTTTTCTCAAAATTATTTTATGTTTTAAAGTGAATACTAAAATCTCTTATTTCTACAAGGTTATTTACATATATATCAAAATGTTCTATTTTAAATTCTGGGATTTACATACATGAGACCCGCTCTCCCCTTCCGTGGGTTTAAAGTGACGTAAAGATCATGTCTTTAAAGCAGTTTTTTTTGCTAAAAACATTATGATTATGAAATGAAACCCATTTATTTTATGCTATATGGGTTATTTATGAAATGTTTGATGATGATATATGTGGATCACATGATAATAAAGGCAAATTTAAGGGTGCTCCCTGATAGCGCTCCAATGCATTGGGTAATGATGTAACCACTAGAGATTACAATTTTCATGATATCTTGGTGAATAACCTTGGTAATTTTCAAATGACACCTTGGGGATGGACCTTGGTGATATGTTCATGATTGTCTATGTTAAATGATGTAGCCACAACATAAAGTTATGAAAAATGTTATTTTTATTATGATATGCCACATGATTTCTTTCTCATGCCTTAAAGTTCTTTTTCATGACATAGTTGATGTATCTCAAGTTCACATGTTAAATGTTTCTCTTGTTCCCTTACTGGGCCTTCTGCTCACCCATTATTTTGATGTATGTCCCCAGGTTATGATATGCAGTAATGAACCTAGGATGAACATAAGGATAAGCCTTTCAAGTGTTTAAGAAGAATGTTTTTTTTGTTTCATGTATTAAGTTCTGGTTTCTAAGACACTAAACCTTAAAGATCCTCAGTTTTGTGTGATGTAATGAAAGTTTATGTTATAAAAAGGAGGGATGCTATAGTGTTCTTATGAAAAATGATATGGTGAAATCTTATGCCTCACTACAGTTGAAAATCCATGAGCAAAATTACCCAACTCATGATTTGGAGTTAGCTGCGGTAATCTTTGCATTAAAGATTTGCAGGCATTATCTTTATGGAGAAAGGTGTGATATTTATACTGATCATAAAAGTTTAAAGTATATTTTCACACAAAAGGATCTGAATATGCACCAAATAAGATGGTTAGAGCTGATTAAGGATTACGACTGCTCAATTCATTACCACCCAGGGAAAGAAAACAAGGTTGTCGATGCATTAAGTTAACAAGACCATGCCAGCTTATGCATGATGAGGATCACAAAAGATCCAATATTTATGGATTTACAAAGTATTGATCTTGGAATTATAATGGAAGGGGAAAATTGTATCTTTCTCAAATGAATGTTCAACCATCTATACATGTGAAGATTAAAGAGGCGCAGAAAGAAGATGTAGAGTTACAAAAGAAGGTGAGAAATATTCCTGAATTCAACCTTGATTGTGATGGGATAATAAAGTTCAGGAATCGGGTTTGTGTTCCTCCCATCCCAGAATTAAAGAAGGAGCTGCTGGATGAGGCTGATAGTTCTTCATTCTCTATTCATCCTGGAAGCACGAAGATGTATAGGGACCTGAAAGAGTACTTCTGGTGGGATGGCATGAAAAGAGATGTTGCTGAATATGTCTCTCGATGCTTGGTTTGTCAGAAAGTTAAAGCAGAGAGACAAAAGTCTAAGGGGACGTTACAACTATTACCCATACCCGAATGGAAATGGGAAAACATCACTATGGAATTTGTCATCGGACTTCCTAAAATATCCAAAGGCAATAATGCTATCTGGGTCATAGTTGATCGTCTTACAAAGTCTGCACACTTCATTGCTATTAGAGAGGATTTATCTCTAGATTAGCTTTCCAGGATATATGTAAAGGAAGTAGTAAGATTGCATGGAGTACCACTTTCCATTATATCTGATCGGGATCCGAGGTTTACCTCAAAGTTCTGGTGAAGTCTTCAGCATACTCTGGATACAGAGTTCAGTTTCAGCACTGCTTATCATCGTCAGACAGACGGTCAATCTGAGAGGACAATTGAAACTCTAGAAGATATGTTGAGAGCTTGCTCTATGGATTTCAAAGGTGGTTGGGATAAACACCTACCTTTGGTGGAATTTTCTTATAATAATAGCTTTCACTCCAATATTCAGATGGCTCCTTATGAAGCTCTCTATGGAAAGAAATGAAGGACTCCAACTTGCTGGGATAAAGTTGGGGAAAGAAAGCTATTAGGACCTGATCTTGTTGATGAGATGGCAGAAAAGTTCCGATCTATTCAACAACACATAAGAGCATCTTAGAGTCGAAAAAAAAGTTATGCCAACAACCAAAGAAAAGACCTAGAGTTTGAAGTGGGTAATAAAGTGTTCTTACAAATATCTCCCTAGAAGAGGGTCATGAGATTTGGAAAGAAGGGGAAGTTGAGCCCTAGATATATCGGTCCTTTCGAAATACTGGATCGTGTTGGAAAGGTAGCTTATCGATTGACGCTTCCACCGAATATCTCTCAAGTTCACGATTTGTTCCATGTATCTCTCATGAGAAAGTACATACCTGATCCTTCACATGTACTCAGCTCAGAAGTTGTACCACTGGAGCAAGATCATTCTTATGAAGAACAGCCGATAGAGATTCTGGATCGTAGCGAAAAAGTCCTACGAAACAAGACAACTAGGTTGGTGAAAGTTTTATGGAGGAACCACCAATTAGAAGAAGCTACATGGGAGCTTGAGGATATGATGAGGGAGAGGTATCCTCATCTTTTTGTTACAAAGTGACGAATTTCGAGGGCGAAATTCATTTTAAGGGGGGTAGAATGTAACACCCGAGACTTTTATGAGAAATATTTTATTTTTATGTTATATAAATCATCAAAGGAATCTTTCACTACACACAACACTAGCTTGGCTTGCTTTACACTCAACCTCGACCTTCCTTGATAGCTTGCGTTGTACGCAATACCGAGTTTCACTAAACAACGATATGCTATTAAAATATTATTAAAACTAGCCGTTATGAATAGTAATAACCACTTTTTGAAATTTTGTAAATTTTATTTTTCAAAATAGACTTTATTTTTGGATTCGGAATATCGAAATTATCCTAGGGTGAAATTTTGTTATTTTTCTAGAAACTTTCAATTTTTGATGAATAGTGAAAACACTGGGTTACTATTTAAAAACCGACTTTTTATTTAAATAATTATTTATTTTATTTAAATTTATTTTAGGTCAAAATTGATACATAATACCTATAGAAGTTCAATGTAATTCATTGGAGTAATTTTATAATAATTTTAGATATATAAAAATTTTATTGAACTTTTCACCGTCTTTTACCCACCTCCTAGGAGAATTTGAAAATTTACATAAAACTTAATTTTACTGCTTCTGTGAGTATAATTTCAAAAATCCGAGAGACATGGTTGATTTCAGTAAGTAAAATGTGGTTCAATGAGATGAAAATAATTTTTGGTGAATAGTAACTTTTTACTTTTATTTACCACGGTTAAAAGTAATTAGTGTAATTAAGGGTACAAATGATATTATTATTACCCTAAAACATGTCCTAATTCTATTGGATAAGTGTAATTCGACCAAAAACAACCTTAGGAATAAAATATGACCATTTAGGCCCACTTGGATTAGATTAGAACATTTATTATTAATTTATTTAAAGAAGGGTTAAAATAGTTAAAATCAAAGTTTAATAAGTAAATAATTTTTAATATAGGGTTATACATAATATAAATTCGACTATAAATATTAATTAGAAAGATAAAAAGATTTCCTACAAAATGGTATTTTATTTATAATTTTTAGACTTTAAATAATTTAATTTATTTATGAAACAATTATGATGCCGTAATTATCTTATTAATGAAATATTGACATAATTGATGTTATAAATACCCAAAAAAATGTAATTTGAGACTTTTTATGAATTAAAATAATTTTTTATGTTAATATAACATGTTAGTATTGATTTAATTAACCTTTTTCGAACTAATAATTATGTTATGATTTTCACAAAAATCAATTACCAAATAGTGTCAAAATTGACATAAAATAGTTTTTAAAACAAATATTATATTATTAATTGTTATTTTATTCCTAAAAATATAATGTTCGGCCACATTACTTATATAAGGTTATATATATTAATAATAAACAACTTGGGGTTCGTTTGGCTTGTTATAGTAAGTTTATTAACCTTATAGTGTAACAAAACAAGAAGACACGGTAAAAGTTAAATTATCTAACTTAAAGTTAAATCTAAATGATAAGGTTAAAATAGATACCTAAACTTGTCTAAATCCTATTGGATGAGAGGATTTCGACCAATCCCCACCTTATCTTCTATATAAATCAATTTCGAGCTATTAAAAACCGAATATGACTTTATAATAAAATAATATTTTTAGTTTTTCCTAAGTTGCCCCTCTCCTCCCTTATAAAAGGGCACCTCCTCCCACTCTTCCTCACACCACATTGAGCCTTCAATCTCGGCTAAACTCTGCCAAATTCTATTCTCCACTTCCCGAGAAACATCCTATAGGTATTGGTCTTCTTCAAAGACCAGTTTTAGTTCCCTAAGAGGAGGTCTCAAAGAGGCTCTTCAAAGAAGAGGTAATGTCCATTACCGATTCTTTCAACTCTATTTCTTCTTCCACTTATTCTTCTTTAGTTGTTTCATTATGAATTAATAAAATCAGTATCACTCATATACTGATATGTTATTATAAGTATGAAACAACCCTATTTCACCATCTATCCATCCTAGGGAAAACAAAATCACCAGGCTTGCGTACGTACGGAATACCGTCTCCACGCCGTGGTGTAATCTATTTTCCACCACCACCTTACGTGGATGGGTATAATGGTGTAAATAATAACTATATATGATTATTTTAAAGTGATATTTATTCTGAAATAGTATACATACACTCCAATACAATTCCACGATCATGGGAACGATATCATCTCTCGTGCATACGTACGGAATACCGTCTCCACGATGTGATGCGACTCGTTCTACATGATTTTCATTGAATAATGATTACATAAATGAATTGAGTGAATAAATATGATATATATTACACTAATACCATTCTGGAAATGAGGTATCTATAACCTAAAAATAATAATAATAATTTATTCGAAAAAACACGCATAAGAACAAAAAGTAATAAACACCCGAATAACAAGTAGTAATGAAATATTAATAATAATAAGCTAAGAATATGACCATATATGATATCATAAAAATGATTATGATTCTGGAATAAGTCAATGACATTATTTAAATCATTATACAGGAGGTTCGGACACTTACGAAGCAAATCATACCTAAGGTAAGGGAAATATCACAATCTCATTTTTATCCGAGATTGTTTATACTTTGGAATTTACTGGGGTGTATTTTATCATCCACATCCATGTTTCCTCAATATGTAATATTATTTCCATCCACCTACAATTTTTTAAATCCAATTTTACCCTTCGGTGAGTTTTTAGTAAAATATATGAAAGGAATCTTTTGTCGTTTTTCGTACGAGGTACTTTTTGACTTTTCCGGCCAAAGTACGAGAAGAATGTTTTTTTAACTTATACGACATGAACAGATTTTTAGAACATTATTTCCATGAATAATCCTTTACAAGTTTTCAAGTTTATTTTTAATCAACTTCTTTTAGTTTAAAATTATATGACATGTTAGTAAAGGAAAATGTTTTTGAAGTAGAAAGATATTTTCTTCAAGAATGGAGTTCAAGTGTTTTATCAAAATTATTTTCCATCTAAGATAAAATAGGGTTATGTTTCTATCCCTATTTCTACATTGATTTGATTGTTTTATGATGGAATTAATTTTATGATTTCCTTTTATCTTATATGGATTATGTTATGGTGGCATGATGTTTAAGATTCCCCTTTTTATTACATGGGTTATGCAATGATGTATGATTTATGATTTTGTGGCACACATAAGAATGGTATCATTAATAGATGGGTGGGACCTATATCTCCCTCCAATTCATTGGGTAAAGATTTATATCTCATGAGATAGACATGGCTGGAACGATAGGTTAATCCGGTTCAGTGAAACAGGACTGAAACAAGGAGTGAACTCGGTTCAGAAATGGACTTTGTCCGCTAAGATAGTCTTGACTATGAGTCTTGACTACTAAGAAATGATTCTCTATGATTATGTGTGTATGCCACAAAGCTTCATGTTTTAAGTTATGATTATTGGGATTACATTTCACTACTATGATTTATCCCATGTTATGAAATTATGATCTCTTTTGCAGGTTAAGATTTCCAAAATATTATGTTCTTATGAATATGATGTGATTGATATTTCTTTTGTTTACCCTTACTGATCATTTGAGCTCACCCTTTTGTATGTTTTCTTTCCCCAGGCCAGGAAGAAGGTTATTAAGTAAGATATGCCAAAAAAGGGACTCTAGATATGATGAAATAAATGGGAGAAAATGTAGATGCTTTATGAACCAGTTGTTCATGTTTCCCAGTTTCTAAAGACACTATACCTATACGGTCCTTTCATGGTTTTGTTATATGTTGTAATAAGTGTACTTCAATTCTGAAGTAATAAAAATGTATGTAAAGTATGGGTCATTATACGATCGAAGTAATGGAGTGGAAGGAATTATGGAAATTTTTTTTTGATAAATATTTTGTCTAAACCCTCGATATTATGATGTAAATAGATTTCCTTACACTCAAGAAAATAGAAGATGAATCTATAGGGGAATATGAGGAAAACTTCACCAGATTTGCACGATATGCCTCCGGTTTTTTCGTTACTCTCGAATGCAAGGTTTAAAATTTCTTTGGTGGGCTAAATCCTAGCCTACAAAAATCCATGAAAATCCATGAATTTGAAAGCTAAGAGGAAATTATCCGATTTTGCCTCAAAGTTGAGATGGATATTAGTGAATCTTAGGGGAATCATGGAGATAAAAAGTGAAAAGTGGACTTTAATTTTGGTGGTCCAATGGATAAATCCAATGATTCTATGAAATTCTAGCACCCCCATTATCAAAGGTGTAGAAACAAGCACCCCAGAAATTTACTAAGGGGATCGAGGAAATTATTTAGGCATGGGAGAGATGGGCACCTGGCCAATAATTTACAATAAGAGAAACCCATCAATGTGACAGAGGAATAGATTGCTCAAGTTGACCTTCAATACATTGATCATTGCTACAACTACAAGTAACTAGGCACTTCATGAACCAGTTCCCTAAGCCTAGCATTTTTGGTGGCAACCAAGAACCTCTAAGGTAGAAATGGTGAGATTTTTCCATCACTACCGAAGTGAATCCTGACAATAAAGTGGTAATAGGTACTCTAGTTATTCATTAAATAATAGAGAATGTAATTTTTGATTCTGGTTCTACGCATTATTTTATATCTTGAAGTTTTAGTAGAAAAATCCAAACACCACCACATATAATGGAAGTAGAGATTATGACGAAAATGAAAAAATAGGGAAATTATTATATCCCATGAATATAACTCCTCCCCTGTCAAAATTTTTATATTGAACTTCCAGAAAAACCTTATCATACTTCTCCTGGTGGAATTTGATGCAATTTTGGGCATGGATTGACATTCCTTATATAGATCCAACATAAATTTCCATTATAGGTAAATCACTCTCCATATGGTGAATCGACCCCCGATTATATACAAGTTAAAGGAGGAGGATGAATATTTTTAGCACCATCATCTTAAGAATGAATATTATTTCCATACGAGCAAGCATATCTAGCTCAAATGATTGATTCTAAGGAATGAAACATTCTCGAGGATAGGCCTATTGTGAGGGAATTATCTGATGTGTTTCCCAAGGAATTTTCTAGTCTTCTTCCTATCTGAGAGGTCGAATTTTCAATCGGGATTATACCTCAGTCATTGCCAATATCCAAGACTCCTTATAGGATGGCTGTTGTGGAACATGAGGAACTGAATAAACAACTACAAGAGAATATGGATAAAGGGTTTATACACCCAAGTGATTCACCATGGGGTGAACCAATCCTCTTTATCAAGAAAAAGGATGGTACAATTCACCTTTTTATTTATTATCATGATCTCAAAAAAATCACGATAAAGAATCAGTATACTTTTCCCCGAATTGATGACTTGTTTGATCAGTTATGCAGAGCACAATACTTCTCTAAGGTGAATCTATGGTCGGGATATTACCAAGGGTGAAGAAGGAGGATATCCACAAGACATTTTTTCATACAAGGTATGGGAATTATGAGTTTATATCAATTCCAATAGGTCTCACTAATTCTCCTATAATCTTGATGGACTTGATGAATAGATTATTTAGAGGTTTCCTTGAAATTTTGTGGTAGTATTTATAAATGATATTCTCATATACTCAAAACCAAGGAGGAGCATGAGGAGCATCTGAGTACTATGCTAAAGACCTTGAAAAAGGAGAAGCTATATGAAAAGTACAACAATTGTGAGTTCTAGTTAAAAGAACTCTCAATATTGGGGCATATAATCACAAGAAATTGGATATCTATGGGTCCTTATAAGACAACAGAAATTGATGGGTGGCCGAGGCCAACATCTATTACGGATATCCATATATTCTTTGGGTTGGCTGAATATTATCACCAATTTGTGAGAAATTTCTCACGATTGTCAAACCCTTTTACCTAGCTAGATCAAAAGGGATTCGAGTTTTCTTAGAATGATTAATGTGAAGAAAGCTTCATGGAGTTGAAAAAGAGACTTATCACTGCCCCTATGCTCACACTACCCAAAAGTGGGGATATTTTCATAATTTTCAGTGACTCTTCAAAGAAGTAATTGGGATGTGTGTTGATGATAAATGGAAAATTCATTACCTATACCTCAAGTTAGTTGAAAATTCATGAGAAAAACTATCCCACACATGATCTGGAGTTAGAAACAATGATATTTACATTAAAAATCTAGTGGTATCATCTCTTTGGGGAGAAGTGTGAAATATATACGGATCATAAAATTCTCAAATATATATTCACACAGAAAGAGATAAATATGTGCCAATGAAGATGGTTAGATCTCATCAAGGATTATGACTACTCAATCCACTACTATCCTGGTAAAGAGAAAAAGTTGGTAGATGCTCTAATTAGAAAGGACCTAACAATTCTATCATTGATGAGAATTGAAAAGGATCATATCTTCTTAGATTTGAGGAAGATGGACATGGGAATCATAAATAAGAGAACATAATCAATCCTTTCACAAATTATTGCTCAACCATATCTTTTGGAAAGGATAAAGGATGCTAAAAAAGATGATTATGGAATTTAGAATAAAGTGGAAACTATCAGAAAAGTAAAATCCTCAGATATCATTGTTAATGAAGAAAGAATTGTGAGATTTGGGTCAAGACTATGTGTTCCATAAAATAACGAGTTAAAAAGAACTTTTTATTGATGCACATAGTTCTAATTTCTCCATTCACCTATGAAACACAAATATGTATCAAGATCTCTAGGTGAACTATTGGTGGGATAACATGAAGAAGAAGATTGCTGAATATAGATCAAAGTTCCTGTTATTTCAGAAAGTGAAGGATGAAATGAATAAGTCTAAGGGGATGATGCAACCATTACCCATACCAACATGGAAATGGGAAAAAATCACCATGGACTTTTTCACTGGACATCCAAAGACATCAAAAGGAAACAATGATATCTGGGTTATTGTGGATAATCATACAAAGACTGCTCACTTCATTGTGATTCGAGAGGATTTATTACTGAATCAACTGGCACAAATATATATCAGAGAAGTGGTAAGGCTGTATGGAGTACCACTATAGATTTTGTCTGATCAAGTTATGAGATTCACCTTTAAATTTTGGAAAAGTCTCCAACATTCTCTAAACACGGAGTTGAACTTTAGTACAACTTATCACCCCCAAAATGATTGTCAATCTGAGTAGAATATCCAAAAACTTGAGAACATGTTGAGAACATACTCAATGGACATCAAAGGTGGATGGGAAAAACATATTAATTTAGTGGAATTATATTACAACAACAGTTTCCATTAAATAATTTAAATGGCACCCTATAAATCCCTTTATTGGAAGAGGTGTAGAACACTAGCATATTGGGATGAAGTTGGGGAACAAAAACTTCTAGGTCTGGAAATGGTCGAAGAAATTATGGAGAAGGTTAAGACCATCCATCAACATATCCAAGCTGCTCAGAGTCAACAAAAGAGCTATGTTGAAAATCATCGACATGACCTAGAGTTTGATTTTGTAGACCTGGTATTCCTATGCATATCTCTATGTAAGTGAGTAATGAGATTTGGAAATAAGGGAAATCCTATTCCAAGGTACATCGTCCCTTTTGAGATCCTTGATCGCATCAAAGCAGTGGCCTATCGACCAGAACTCCCTCAAAACCTATCTCAAGTACATGATGTATTACATGTATCACTATTGAGGAAGTACATAATTGACCCATCACATGTAATAAATACATATGAGGTACCATTGGAGAATGACCTTTCCTATGAGGAGCAACCAGTGAAGATATTAGATCGTAGATAAAAAATACTATGAAATAAGAAAATGACCCTCATCAAGGTGTTGTGGTGAAACCACAAGTTTGGAGAAGCAATGTGGGAACCAGAGGAGGTGATGAAACAGAGTTACCCCCATCTTTTTTAGTGTGGGAAAAAGAAATTTTGAGGGAAAATTTTCTTAAGGGGGGAGGATGTAACGACCCGAACATTTATGAATAAAATTCCCTTTCTTTTCAATTAAATGTATTATGGTTATAGAAGAAATGTAAACTTCTTTTAACATATATAGTTGGATTTAAATGAACATTAAGTATCATTACCATTGATAATATAGTCATTGAAGAGTGATCACAAAACTAGTATAAATATAGGGTTTTAACAAATCCTTTTAACACGACAAAAGAAGTGATGGATTCAACTAGTAGGATTATACCCTATGAAGCCCATTTATCAAATATTATAAGAGAGATATCATTTATGGTCTTTGACCTATACCAAGACCAAGATGAGATCCAACCACTTAATCTTGAGTGAAACCATTTATGGGAAAGTTCAAGCTAATCGAGCTTACGACCCAAACCATGTTCACTAAAAGACCCCATGAAAGCCCTAACATTGCACACCTTACTCTTAGGGAGTATGTTGGTGTAATAAAGGTATATGTAACAAGACCCTAGAATTATGATTATGTACATTATTTTTTTATAGAATAATCAATATACTTTATTTCTATTATTGTTACTTTGTAAATTATTTTTAAAGCACAAATATTATTTTGGTTAATATTCAAATACAATTAAGAAATCTATTTTGATGAATTAATGTATTTTTTGAAATAAATAATATTATAATAAAATATCATTATTAAATTAATTTTATTAAATATAAATTATCATATAATTTTTAAGAATTCAAATATAATTTTTATTAAGGTTTAAAAACTATTTTTTGTCAAAATCTATCAAATTTCAATAAATGTCTCTTTTTATTTTAAAAGTTAAAATTTTCATATTTAGAAAATTATTTAGATAAAATTAATATTTTTTTGGAATCAGGATGTCGAAATTATCCAATGGTGAAGTTTTCATAGTTTTCTGAGATAGTTGAATTTTTGGGTAATAATTAAATACCGTATAAATTTATGGTGTATTTTATGACATCATAATGGCCCAATAATGATCTAATAAATTATATAAAAGGTATATTAGACAATATATATATATATATATTCCTTTATAATAATGTAATTTTTTGTTTATTTTATTTATTTTATAAATCCTTAGTGATTCCTTCAAAACATATAATATATGTTATGATTTTTAAAATAATTTCCCTGAAAGTATGACTCACCTCCACATAAGCATGGGAAATATTTTAATATATTCATCCCTTAGTCTTATAAAATAATTAATACCACTTCCATTTTCTATAAAACATGGGCAAAAACCATGGGATAGTTTTTAGTTTTGAATATTTTATTGTTTGGTGTCAAAAACCAAAATAATAAAGAAATCCCCCTCCTTTCTTATATAAACCCACCATTCACCCATTTATATTCAATAAAAATATTTTAAGTTATACCACCCTCTTAACCTTACACCCTATATTCCTAAAAAGGCACCCCAAGATCCAAAGAAGCTGCTCCCATGCCTTTGGAGTCACACATCCAAGTAAGGGATCTTCCACCCTTCTCTTTTACCAAGTATTCCTTTCATGTTAGGTCTTTTAAATTTCCTTTCTTCCTATATTGGGATATAATGTTCCATGGTTCCATTAATATCCATTTTATGAATTAATGATGGGATCTTACTTTAACTCTCATTAACCCCACTATTATCCTTTATGTACACTTGTTACCATGGTGAAATTTTATAAGTGTTCTTTCACTTTCTCCTCTTTCTTCAAGTTTCATTATTATGTTACGCCTTCTATTTCCAAATTACATATGTTGGGGAATGTTCTTCCATGTCCCCCTTATAGTCCATTTCATGTATAAATTATGAGAGACACATTTCTATCTCATCAACCCATTTTATAAATTTACATATAACGTCGTTATGCTGCCGAAATTGCACCACAATTTTCCATGCCAAAATCATCGTGTAGTGAATACCATACCCATTTCTCTATCAAGGGTATTCAAATTTATGAACATATACTTATTTATTATGGAATTACATGTATTTATTGAAAATTACTTGATATTTGAATAACTTACGATGTTTAATGATTCCATGTTATATGATCTATGTGGCACACTTAAACATGAGGTTGAAATTATTATGAAGGGTGCAGCTGATAGCGCTCCAATGCATTGGGTAATGTTTAGTATCATGACACATCATGTGAAATGAGGGTTTACTCATTCTAATTCATATACAACTAGGGTTTAATCAATCTAATTAATGTGAAATTAGGGTTTACTCATGCTAATTCATTTACAACGAGGGTTTACTCACGCTAATCCATGTGCAATGAGCCTTGACTCATGATAATATCATGTTTTATGTTGTTGCCACATTTCCATATTATGATTATCATGCTATATCATGGATTTATATTCATGTTCCTTTATGACTCATTGATATTACCTGTCTTAAATGTATTATTATCTTCATTTTATTCCACATTTATTCCCTTACAGGGATTTATAGATCACCCTTTTCTTATGTATGTCCTAAGGTTATCCTATGTAGTGTTAAGTACGAAGGAATGTTGTGGTCATGAAAAAGAAGTTTTCAAAAAATATGTTTTATTTTATTTTTTAAGTTGTTATGCAATGTTCCTAAGCCCCAAATACACTAGGCCTCTCGATCTTATGAGTTGTATTAAGTGTAATTTATGTAAAAAATCATGTTTAAATATGAAATAAAGAGCAAGGTTTGTTTTAACAACCACATATAGTGATGTAGGTCACCCAAAAATAAAACATAATAGAATTAAAAATTTACAATAATAAGAAATAAGAAACATACCATAGTTTATAGAATTCCTATAACATATAAATATTATTATTTCACCACATAATCATACATGAATTTATTTTTATAATTTTTATAATTTGAAAAAACACATTATGTAGAGTTTATCAATGAATCAACACTCATTTTAATTTTCAACAACCTTAGAAATATACTTGTAATTGATTTTAGAAACACACATAAATATATATACCATACTTATTTTATTGACAAACATTAATGAATTTAAATCTATTTTAAAATTAAAAAAATACACATTTGGTAATACAATCCACCTCTCACATCAGAATGAAGTGAGGTTAATTCATAATTGTTAAAAATGAATCAACGGTCATTTTCATTAATTTTGATGAAAATAAGAGAATTTTTATTTAGTTATATTTATATGACATATATTTTAAACTTTTTGAACACTTAAAATGAAAAAAATATACATTAAGTCATTCTAACTGCACTACACGTTGGAATGATGTCAAAGTCATTCTTATAGGTCAAAAATGAATAAAATATCTTTTCCCTAGAGTTTCATGGATATTTATGTTTTTTTTATTATTTTTGAGAATTTGATGCATGTTTTGAACTAAAATTTCATTTTTATATTTTAAACTCACACTTTCAATCATACTATCCACACCACATAATAGAATGAAATGAGGTTAATTCATACATTCCACAACTAAATCAGTGATTGTTTTTATATAGTTTCATGACAATCAAAGTGAATTTTATCATTTTGGAGTATGTGACACGTGTTTTGAACTTATTTAACACCTTAAATAAAAAATTAACTTTTATGTTATTCTGAATACATGAAACATATGAATGATTTACGGTTAATTCATGCATGTCACAAATGAATCAATAATAATTATCATATAGTTTAATTACAATCAAGTGTATTTGCTTAGTTTTGAGTATGTGACATGAATTTTGAACTAAAATATCATTTTTATATTGAAACTGCACACTTTTAGTCACAAATTCCACCACACACATCATAATGATGTGTTGTTAATTTCTACTTATTATAAATTAATCAATGATTATTTCCATATATTTTGATGAAAATCCATGTATGTTTGATCAGTTTTGAGTATATAACATTTGTATTTAACTTATTTAATACTTAAAATGAAAAAATACACTTTAGGTAGTCCCAACTACATCGTGAATTGAAATGAGATGTGGTTCTTTCCTATAGGTCACATGTGAAAACAAAATAATTTTCCTAGAGTTTATGACAATCTATGATCGTTTTCTCAGTTTTGTGTATGTAATGCATGTTTTGAACAAAAATATCATTTTTATGTTGAAAGCGCGCACTTTCAATAATACTATCCACACTATATATCAGAATGAAATGAGGTTATTTCATACATATAATAAATGAATCAATGATCATTTTAATATATTTTCATGATATCTAGAGTGTGTTTTATCTATTTTGAGTATGTGAAATGGGGTTTGATGTTATTTAAAACTTAAAATGAAAAATACACTCTAGGTTATTTAGAATACATGGCACATCAAAATGTCATGAGATTAATTCCAACATGTCAAAGGTGAATAAGGGATATTTTTCATAGAGTTGGAAGAAAACTTCGATAGGTTTTCTTAGTTTTGAATATATGAAATGTATTTGGAACTAAAATATAATTTTTATATTGAAAAAATGAACATTCAATCACACCATCCACCCTACCTTTCTGAATGACATGCGACTAATTCCAATATATTAAAAATTAATCAATGATAATTTTCATAGAATTTAATGAAAATGTAAGAAAGTTTGACCAGTTTTGAGTATTTGATGTGTGTTTTTAACTTTTTTGACACTTAAAATGAACAAATACACTTTAGGTCATTCTGACTATGCGGCACATCAAAATGATGTGCATTTTATTCCTACAAGTCAAAAATGAAAAAAAAGACAATTTTCCTAGTCTTTCATGATAATTTGAGATCATTTTCTTAGTTTTGAGTGTGTGACACATATTTTGATATAAAATATCATTTTTAGATAGAAAACATGAGATTTCAGTCATACCATATACACCATAAATCAAAATGACATGAAGTTAATTCCTATATGTTCAAAATGAATCAAAAAATTTATTTTTAGAGAGTTTCATGAAAATAAAAGCATGTTTTCTCATTTTTGAGTGTGTGAATCATGTTTTGACATTATTTTATGGTTAAAAGAAATTTTTTTATGTTATTTAAAATACATGATGAATCAATATGAAATATAGTTAATTTATACATTTCTTAATTTATTAGTGATAATTGTTTTAGATCTTGATAAAAATCCGAGCTGGTTTGATTTGTTTTGATTATGTGGCATTTGTTTTGAAATAAAATATAATATTTATAATGAAAAAATGTACTTTCAATCAGACCATCCACCCCATGAATCAGAATGATGTGTAGTTAATTCTAAAGTGTCTCAATTTAAGCAATGATCATTGTAGTAAATTTTGATGACACTCAAATTTTGGTTGATATGTTTGGAGTGTGTGATGTGTGTTTTGAACTTATTTAACTCTTTAAATGGGAAAATAATCTTTTTGTAATTCTAACTACACCACATGTCAGAATGAAATGTGGTTCATTCATACAAGTTACAGATAAATATAAGATTTTTTTCCTAGAGTTTAATAACAATCCAAGTTTGTTTTATTTCTTTTGAGTATGTGACACATATTTTGAACAAAAATAAAATTTTTATATTGAAAAAATACACATTTAATTCATGAAACTAAAATAAAGAAATTAAATTTTAGATAAATAACTTCTCAAGAATACATATGGGGACTTAAAAATTCTAAAAGGATTATCAATTTTTCTTATGACTAGATAAATTTTTATTAATATATATAATAAAATTAAAACCATTAAAATTGAAATATCTATAATACATCAATAATTAAAAACAAAAAATTCGTTAAAATACATCATAAATACATTGAAAACTTTTAATTATTACCAATTGTGCTAGTATCATATTGTTAATAATGAGATGGTAGTTTTTTTGAAATATAATTACCACTCCAAGAAACTTAAGTATATTGTTATATGAAAAAATATTTATTTTTTCCTACATAAAATATCTCATGTTGCTTGGTATGGGGGTTATATTTATATAATAATTAAATTTAGTTATTGAAAATATGATACAAGCATGATTACATATAAAATTTCTTAGAAAACAATTTTCATTTAATTATGTAGTGAATTCAATATTCCAGGTCACCCAACATGATTATTATTACATTGAATTAAAATAAATGCCAGTAATATTGAGAGTAGGATAATAAAAATATTTAAATAAACTGTATAGGAATGCCATTTCAAGATTTTTCCTTATCTAGGTGAGTAACATCTTGAGACAAAAAAAGGTTTTATCAGCATAACATGTTAGAAAAAAGTTCAAATATGTAAGATTCTTATTTAATAAAAAATGTATGATTTGAAATCATATATATATGAAAAACCAAGTGATAAAATACTTAAATTTTAATTTTTTTTCTTTAATGGTCGAAGTATATTTCATACTTTATCGATTATCCAAATTATGCATTTATAGTCACCTCTAACATACAAGAAATCATCGCTACTAGGACCAACATGAAATTACCATGATATTCTAAGGTAAGGATCTTTCTCCAATGAATTGAAAATTGATTATAAATTTTCTTACATTTCCCAAATCATAATGGAACAATTTTTGTTTGTAGGTTCTTGTGTACAAAAAATCTACATAGATTGTGATGCCATTATGAAAGGATCATCTTTTCATCCATCTTTACAAAAATTTACTTATATTAATCCTATTTCATCAAATTTTCTTCCATCCTGTTATCAACCTATATAAACAAAAAAAAATTGTCATGTAAAACGACATATAATAAAGATCTCATTTTTTTTGAATATTACAAAGTAATTCATATTATCAAAAAATAAAATTCTATCTTTAAATCCAAATCTATCCATCTCTTTAGACACTATAGTGCCTATTTTAGTTTTAAATATACTACATTAATTATTTTTAGAATATATAAATATTAATTATATATCCATTGTAGGATAATACATGAACACTTGTTCCTTTGGTTAACTAACATAATTTATCATAGATGAATTTAGTATTTTCAAATAACTCTTTATAAATATGGTCATGAAACTAAGTGTTGTGTGTATTTGACATTCTTCCTTCCACCCTCATCAGATTCAAATTACTAATAATTTTATTATGATTTTGAACATATTCCATAAACTCTAAACTATTATGAAAAATACATAATTGATCATATTTCCAATCTATTATGGACATTGTAATAACATCTATTCCCAAAAGTCTTTTAGATTTGATGCATCTCTGGTAGTGAGCTTTCAGAAGGCCAATGCTATCCATATCGGGAAAGTATTAAGTAAATAATTCAATGGATTATTCTAAAAAATATATATTAAAAATAATACATTTAGGATGAATTTTATTTTCTATTTACCATTTCAAAATATTCATAGTGTTTAACGGGGTATATACATCTAAAATGTTTAAGGTCACAAAGTGGGATCTCCCATACCTAATGAACCATCGAGTGAACTATGATTTCAAAGAATTATGGTTATAAGAATATATCCAATTCAATTAAACAGAAACACCCACACTGTTTCCATTTCTTTCAATTTATCTAGATAAATAATTTTTTAGGATATTGATCTGAAAAAAACATAGCGTAGTTATTATTAGATAAACATTTTTTGGTAATATGAATCATATTACCATGGGTAAAAATATTAAATCAAGGAATGAATAAAATATAATTTCTTATTGACTTGAGTTAATTCATTGATACAAAATTATTGATATTTTATGAATACATATATCGGAATATTATATCATTTGAATTTTATAGAATTGAAATCTATCTTCCCTAGAAGGAGTGTGAGCCATTAGAGGAAGAAACATTTTTTTACCCTCATTCACTGGTGAAAAAACTTACTTAATTACCATTTAAATCATTTATAATCTATCCTTAAATCCATATTTAGTATTCACTTATGTATTTAGTAATGTACCGGTTGCATTGTCAGATACATTTCTCACTATATACACGACATAAAGAAAATTTATAGAATAAAAACTCTTCAAGTAAGTTATTTTGAAAAAAATGATATCTCCTTCCAATCCATCATAATTTTTTTAGAGAATGTATTACTAAATACATTTAAAATATCATTTACCTTCATAACTAGTTATTCCCATATTAATAGAGATGGTGAAAAACTATTCTTTGAGTTCCCATAAAATGATTCGATCCTAGAGTGATATTGATGTCGTCTAGATAAAAAAATATTTTACTAAGGTACATAGTATTTATAATATGTTTCAACATAAGTGAGTATATACCTTATTCACATATAGGGAACCCTAACCCCCCTAAAATGTTATACCCTAACAAATTACCATTACATGGGAAGTCATTTATTATACTAGATATCATGGATCTCAACTAAAATTCTACTTTCTTATGAGCATCATACACTGTAACACTTGTGTCCTTCATTATCTTCAAATATTATATAAGTAAATCCAAATAAATGTCATATCAATAAAACATTGTTTCTTTCTAAAATAATTAAGAAAAATATTATATAATTCCACTTCATATATAAATATAGTGGTAAATTAAAATTTACCAACATAATCATCCAAGTTTTCATAGTTTTACTATGTAAACCATGAGTATTAATGCTATCCATAGATAACACATGATGAATGTTTTATGAATCATCCCTAAATTAAAGAAACATGTTATCAATTTTCTTATATCAAGGAGAATCTATTGGGTTTCATAGTTTACTATTCTAAATTATTCTATATGTGTTCCATGATAACTAACTTGAAGTCTCAAAAAATGTATACAACCATTTAAGTCTAAGAATGATAAGAAAATACCATAAATTTTTTGACAAACATTTGTTTTTTCATGTATCGAGATGCATCAAAGTTATGAATTTTTTTATAGATTTTTACTCTTTCATAAATAATATGCAGTCATTAGGGAAGGCATGTATTTTTTTTATAGCTCATAGCCATTGAAAAAAACATTTTTCTAGCATTGTACATTCAATATGGAAGATAATTTTTATCTTTAATCATATCCTTAAATAGAGAAATATTTTGTATGAAACCAAAATCACTCTATCTATTAAATGCTTTTAGGTTATATAGTTTTAATATTTTTGATAGTGTTTTGTATTTCATGCATCCATCAAACAACAACATCACTTTACAATTCTTCAATTTATCCAATATTTTTGAAAAATCTCTAAATTCATCTTTAACCACCATTTTCATTTCTGTAATATGATTTAAATTATCATAAAAACTTGTACCAATATTAAATGATTCATAAAATTTATTATTATTCCACTTTCTAGATACATTTAGTTCTTCTCCATGTTTGGTCTAACATTTGTAACATCGATCAATTCCATAAATGATCTAATGTTGTTTAAATGGATGAATTCACTTTGAATAACAACAACATCGACATAGAAACATGATTCGAGATTGGAAATTTTCATTATCTATTGTAAATTTTATGAACTCTTTGACACCTACCTCATACTCTCTAGTCATATGATTAACATCTACCCATTTTTTTCACATATTCATCCTATTTTGATAAAAAAAAGAATAAAAATATTTAATATAACTAAGATGAATTTCTATAAAAAACTATAAATACACACACATATGTAAATAATAAAATTAATAATATATATATATATTTATACAAACACACACACACACATATAAATATAAATACACAGTGCATAAATATACATATTAGAAATAAAATCTATAATTCTATATACATATATATATAGCATATAAAAACCATACTATCAAAATAATATATTTACATAAACACTTTGACACACACACAAATACAACACATAATATATATATATATATATGTATGTATGTATATACTATATAAAACATATATATTCAAAACACCACAAAACATATATATGAAAATGTATATATATTATCTACAAACATTATTATACAACATATATGTATACATATACTATAAACAAAATAAACACACACACACATACACACACATTTATAAAATAATTTAAAAAATTAATTAGAATATTTTATGGATAAACATTATGAACATAAATATAAATATATCAACATTTGTAAACAAAATTAAAATTATAAACCAAATATATAACATACATAATAAAGTAGATAATATATATATATAAACATATGTATAATTTTGAATACATATAACTATATATAACTATATATGTAGATATAATATATATGTATATATAGAAATATACATGTGTGTGTGTGTGTATGAATATTTATATATAAATATGAGTATATATATATCTAAATACACACACACACACACACTCATACAGGAATGAACACACACACACAAATATTTATGTGCATGTGTTTATATATATATATCAAAATAAACAAAAAAACACACACACACACATGTTTGTGTCTGTGTGTTATCCAATATTTATAAAACCCCACATGAAAATTGTGGAAAACAAATAAATCATGAAAAATAATAGAACATATTAAAAAGGCAATGAGATTAAAATAAATTAGATTTAAAACTAATTCAAGGTAGTAAATAGACCATCAGTAGTGATTTAGTAATATTTACTAACTAGTGTCCTCTGTGGGGAAGAAAGGAAAGAGGCGGTCATTTAGGGTTATAACATGGAGATCCCTTTCTCAATAATTTCAAAAAGTGTTGAGAAAGGTAAATGTTTTTTAATCACTAATCTCATATAGTATTCCACCATCAGGTGGATAATATCATACCATTAGATCTTAAATTACTTTTGATAGTGACAATATTGATAATCATTTGTAGATAACACATCTAGGTTCTTTCTGTAGGCTTAGGGTTTTAATCCCATTCATCTAGTTTTCTCAATTCTGTGTTATAACATTTTTTCTATCTAGTTACATTGGGAGTATGTGTGAGTCCATCTAGTTCGGGAGTGTATGTCACCATCCTCAAGCCTGAGTTGATTGAGGGATCCTGAAGTGACAAGGATTACATGCTCATATAGATTCTTTGGTGAGTTTGTATGCTTTATTAATTTCTCAAATCTGTTTATAAAATCCTATTTTTGTTTTCATAATAAGATATAACATGGTTGGTGTTTTTATCCTTCACATAGATCCAAATTAGGCTAAATCAAATAAATAATCATGTTATTTATCACTTCCCTTTACTATTTTTATGCCCAATCTTGTTCTAACATATTTTTTCACCTCTTCTGTATCTAGTTTTATTTTTTATTTTAAAATAAAATTATTATACTCAAACCTCTTTCACCTATATTGAGTTGATTAATTCATGATATATGGTTTCCCATCCCAATAGTTTGTAATAAAACACAGAAAGTAACTATTATAGATATTATAATCATCCAAATCACAATTGGTTTAAAACAAACAACAATGCAAACAGTGAGAGAATTCAAATTTTTATCTACCCAAGAAAACTCAAGAAATGAATCACAGAGTCACACATTTTTTAACTACATTCCATTCTATAAACCAAGAAAATTGTGTTAGAGAGAATATTTAACCACCATAATGCCACCCACAGAACAAAAACAACCAACCCAATAGACCAATGATCTCCATGGAAACTACTAAATCACATGTTAGTCATCATATAAAGTCTAAGCCATATTGAAACTTCCAAATTCATTCACCTACAAACACCAATGAAAAAACCAATAACAAGATCCATCGCAAACCAGGGAACGAGCACTAGACACATCCAACAAAACTATATCAATTCAATGAACTCACAAATAACTTAGGTGGAAGAAATATTATAATAATATGACCATTGTTGAATTTTCATACTTTAATTGATTTATTAATATAACTAATTTCTTACTAGTTTTTTATTTGTATTTTCATGATTCTACATGTTTATAATCCTCCATGATTTGTTTTTTTTGTTTTTTTCATATTATTATGCTCATTATATTTAATACCATGTGATTAGTTATTCATTATCGCTAATCTTATATAGGTAGTTTTTTATTCAGTTTAATCCTACATGAGTTTCTTTTCAATATCACATGAGGAATGTACCTTTTGTTTTATTATTATATGGATACCAGTTAATCTTTTATGAGATGTATTTTGATCCTTTTCAGTAGTTTTTTGTGTTTGTTTATTCGTATATGATGTGGATTTAATCTCATGTATGATTCTTAACTGGGAATTGAATCTTATGTACCATTATATTTTTGTGGTTTAATGTTACATGATATGTTTTCCCCTATGTTTTGATCTGACATAGCTGGTTTATTTAATCCCACATAAAAAAGAGTATATAATATCACATAGCGCTTGGAACATCATCTTTTATCTAATCCTACCATGTGTCCATTCATGGAATCCATTGGATTCATGTTGTTAAAATTGAGTTAATTATGTTTTCCCATCTATAATTATTGAAATTAGAGTTCACCATCCTTTTCATAGAGTGACTTTATACTCACCGTTACAATATACAATTTATCTCAAAGTTAATATTTTATGGAGATCCCAAATTAATACCTTTGAGGAGCAACTTGATCATTTATTCCATGTTATTGAAATCCTATACAAGATACTCTAAAAATACTCTAAGAAACATCTAGTTAGTTAGTAAATTTTATTGGAGTGTAATTGTTTACTATTTTCTCATTGGTTCATCCATGATTTAGTTCTTCTGGCTTGTATATATCTCCATACTATTTATTATTTTATTGTTTTTTATTCAACTATTTATTTTATAATTACTAAATCTTTTATATGGTAATTTTCTTCTTGAAAAGTTGGGACCAAATTAGTCTGAAACACATTATATATTTGTCTACTTTTTTTTGTTCTTGAGTTTCCAAATAATTGTTTTTCTACTATTCTTCTTCTCAATGTTGATTTCTCAACTTAAATAAACCTTATGAAAATTTTGTAATACCTAGTCTATTTAATGAGTGAATATAACTAACATTTTCCTAAACAATTGATATTAGACCCCCCTAAAATATTCGATTGCATATTCTAAATTTAAAATCAATAAGTTTGATGGATAGAATTATTTAAACCTTTGGATAATCAATATGCATGTTCTCATAGTCCAATAAAGAATTCAGGATTCACTTCACTAACCTAATAATCCTGTTGTTAGTCAATCTATTGATGTACATACATTAACAACTTATATAGATGTTTATCCTAATATATTAATAAAAGGACATAACTCTATTGCGTTGTATTTGGGTGATAAGGTCTTACATCAACTTGCCTATGAAACCTCCATTGTAGGAATTTGGTCTAAATTTGAGAAATTAAACTTGATTAATTCAAAAGTTTGGAATCTTCATAAGGTATATAAATTTTATAATTTCAAGATGCATAATGGGATCCCAATCTATGAACATTTTTTTGAATTCAATAAGATTATTCTTGAAATGACTAATATTATTATTTTAATAAATTATGAAGACCAAACATTGATTTTATTACATCCCTTGATAACTCTTATGATAATGTTGTTTATGATATAGTGTGTGGTATAAATTATTTGACATTAGTGGATTTTCAATCTACCTTTATTTCATGATAATTATATATAAACTTAAGGTTAAGCTTAAATTGAAGAGTCTCATAGTTATGGGTTCATCCGAGTTTTTAGGAAAGAAGAAAAGAAAAGGAAAAAATAATGGTAGGAACTATAGTCCATCTATGGATAATCATTTTAGATCTACGTCTAGAGATGTTACCTTCTACCATTTTGGAAAACTTGGACATGTCAAACCTAGGTCCCCTAAACAAAAATTTTGTGAAAATTTAAAATAATATGGTGACCATTCATTATATGATAATGTTTGATATGATAGTATAGATATCTTGAACATGTTTGATCATTACATGAGATTTTAATAGGCCCTTAACTTGGGTTTATCTTTCTATATGTTCCCTAATTATTTTTAATTTTCAATATTTACTAAGGGAGTTAAAGGTGAGGTTTTTCTTGAAAACAATAAGAGATGTAGGGTCATGGGGAAAGTCTAGGTATTGTTAGATCTAGTTGAACACTCTTTTATCATATTAAATGATGTATGGTGGGTACCTAACCTATATTGAAAACTAATTTTTAGGAGTTCTAGACCAAAAATGGTTTTACGCTCAAATATAATTCATGTTTTCTTAAGATCTAAAAAGGTTCTCAAATAGTCATTATGTGATCTCTTATTAATGGGTTGTATGGTTTGAATTGAAAGACCCATACTAGGTAGTTGGTTAATACCTATGTCACTAATAGTGATAATACTATTATTTAGAATAGTTGTCAATGGCACATAAGTGATATGGTTCAAAAGGAATTTTGTAAATAGAAGATCCTTTTTTGGGTTATACAAAGTAACTTACCATTATATTAGGACTATATTCTAGGTAAGTCTAAAAGATTTAGCTTCTAAAGTTCTATATTTAAAGAATATTTTCCATTGGAGTATGTCCTCTATTATTTGTGAGGTCCCTCTTAGACTGATTCCTATGGCGAAGGCTCATACTTTTTCACCATTATGTTTGAATTTTCTAGGAAGTTTTGGGTATATATTATGAGACGTAAGTTTGATGACTTTGAAAATTTTAAAACTTGTAAAACTTTTGATGATAATTAAATTGGGAAGATTCTTAAATCCATGAGAACTAAAAATGGTTTAGAATACTTTTCATCATCATTCACTTAGTTCCGTGAGTCTGAGGGAATTATTAGGCACAAACTTTTATCCACAATCCATAATAAAATGGTTTGGAAGAGAATATGAATGACACCATTCTGCAATGGGTTCAAAGCATGCTTTCATGCTTAGTATTTCCAAAATCATTCCATGTTAAGGATTATACCATGATAGTTTAACTTATAAAATTCTTATATTCTACATCCATTCACTTTAAATATCTATAATAACTTTGAATAAACCACACTCCATCCTATGGAAATTTAAAGGTGTTTGGTTTCATTGTTTATTCCCATATGAAGACGAATAATATCAAACCTAGTACTATCAAGTGTATTTTTAAAATTAAAACCTATGGGGTTAAATAATTAAAAAATATAAGAAAAAAAACCTAGATTCCAAATAATTTATTATAAGATAAGATGTGGTGTTTCATGAGTCAACTTCTACTAAGGATAAACCTTCCAATGTTGATAGTGGGAATACACCCCAAACTAGGGATGTTGAAGTTGAACCTTGAGTTAAAATTGAGTCTCATATTGAGACTACTCCACCCAATACTTAATCCAACCATAATTTTTTATTCAATGGTAGGTTTAAGAATATAGTCATTAGGTTACTTTTTTTATAGAAGTTATTGAATGTTGAAGAATGCGTGTAAATAAGATACACATCAATGACAACCATGCCTATAATTTGACTAAGGATATGAATTTTTTATATTTAGTAATTATTTAGATATTTTGAATATGGTTCCACTTCAATTAATGAAAAGTATATATGAAAAATATAGCTTTATGTTATATGGAGACTAATCCAGGCATCATATGAGCATCACAACCACTTCCATTGCATGACAGTGGTTGTTATATACGATTGAGGGAACTCTTTTGCAATGAATGAATTAAATCATGAATTATAATGAATGAGTTAATGACTCATATTTATCATGAAATTTATACATGAATGTGAATCCAATATTATTTACCATCACATGTAACATTTCAATAAATGATAGTGTATGTGGGATGATCACTAGAGTGACAATTTTTTATCATATGGTTACCACTGTAATACGAATATGAAATGTTAATAGATATGTAATATCAAGATATATATATGATTCATATAAAATTACATCATTTTCCACATAAACTTATGTATTTTATTAAGAATATGTTGGTAGCAACATATTCTCATGTTTTTCTTAAGGTCATATAAGGGTAAATATAACCTTAAGGCTATAGCCACCAAAATGAATCAATGAAATATTGGATTTAGAGAATATTAATTTACTAAAACCATAATCCATCAAAAATATTGGAAATATAAATCAAAGTAACCATAGACTCATGTCAACAACCATTTACAATGATCTTAAAAATCTAAGTGATACCACTTCTAACAGTCTCTATTTGAATAAAGGTTGAAAAAACATACTAAAATTGATGCAGTCAGCATCATATGATGTGTTTTAAGATTTAATATCTATTATTTCCATAAATAGTCACAAGATACAAATAATCTATGTTTTCACTATACATAGTGATATACAATTAATTAAACAAAAATAGGTTTGTATATTTGATGAAGTAAAACTCAGGTGAATCCTTCCAGCTAAGCACAAAACCTAGTTATTTTCACAATAGACTTAAGTAGGGGGGCCTCATAAAACTATTCGTTGATGTTAAAATGATTTTGATGAGTCAAAACAATAGGAAAATGTATCTCTTAAACACTAAAAACCTATAGCATGAATGACATGAAACAATTGAGTATTTTCTGATCAGATCCTTGAAACAAAATATCCATGATGAAAAAGTAGCTGACAGTCACCCAAACACCCCTCACTACTATATCTTGTATTAGAAAATTATGTTACATCTTAAATTAATCAATTATCTACTGATTATGGACTTATATAAATCATTTCCTGGTTTCCTCAATGCACTCTTCTACATTTTATTGACTTATTTCAATTTACATCATCTTGTAATAATCTTCAATAATATTCCTCCCATGAGAAAGGAGTTGTTGTTTTTATATATAGATCCCTATGATAGTGTGAGAAAAGAAATTTATTCCTCATAGAAACATCATGTTTCCCCATTTTTTAAAATTTATTCTATCATATTGATCTAGACACTTTTTCAACTATTCCCGAAAAATAAGTATAGTTGGAGAACTTAAGGAAATCAAGTTTCACCATTTACACCTCAGAATAAGCATGGCAGGAGACTACATTATCAATGTGAATATCTTACTCCATGTATTATTTAGGGTCAATTTTCCATTTAAATAAAGTTTAATTTACCTTTATCCTACTGATAAATTCATCCTCTATTAGTATACCTTTTCCTCCAATATATTTTTGGAATAATCTCTTTCCTTATGAAATATCTTTAAAACTATCATAAAAAATATCTAGTACTTCCTCCATGATGTAGGGAAGATATGTTCCCAGATAATTCTATGGGTTACCATGAATATTTATTATCCTTAATTGATTATATATATGATTAACCCACTTATTAAGTTCCAACAATTTCTTCTCAATGAGTTTCTTGAAATAATTTTCCAAGGCTTTCATTTGGATTTTATTTAATTATGGTATGGGAGGTCTACTATAGATTTTTACATCACTAGAATGAGAGATTATTTTCCAATTATATAATTATATAATGATCACACAAAATCACACACAAGACTATAGAAGTGTACAATAAGATACAAACATTTGAGCACACTTACATAATAGCATATGCACTAACTCATAAGGACATTCACTCTCTCTCACACAAACACCAAAATATATACTCATATTCAAGGATACATATTCACACACACACACATAATCAAAGGTAAAAAAATTTAAATATACACGCTCACTATTTTCCTTATTTCTCTATACTTTTATCAGTTAAAAAATATCCATTCTCTTATTATTTTTAATACCTTAATTGGAGATCATGAACCACCAAATATTTCTTAACCAAAAAGACATTGGTGAATGAGGTGATACAAAATATTGGGTTGTAAAATAGTTATAAGGTGGTTAAAGGATGAAAAAATAGTTTTTTGGGTTTGATATATATGATTTGTCTAAAATTTATACAAGATAAAAAATTTCGTAAAGTATAATCCAAATATAGATGATATAGAGATGAAAAAAAACAAGGAGTTGAATAATATAAGATGGTTGAATAATTCTCTTTATATAAAATATTTAAATCTTACTCTATGAATTTTTGAAAGAATAAGGTTTTTTTAATCATGGAAAATATTGAAATATAATAAAGATATTATATAAAAAATAAGTAAACATATATAAGACAACCATGTTAATCAAAGATCTGATACCAACTAATTTATTGGGCATGGGGTGTCCTGATATTCATGACGTAGGGTAGTGGATGAAAGATAGGGTTTGGGATATCATGAAATCATGTCATCAACCAACTCAATAATAAGTATATCCTAATATTTATTATAACACACTTGTAAAATAATGTGTTAGACAATCTACACAATGATGTACTTGGGTTCAACCATGGATTGGGGGATTTTTAGTGTTGGATCAAAAAACTAACTTATAGATTAATAAGAAAATAACTTTAAAAGGATAGGGATAATATGGTTATAATCCCCACAATGATGTTAGAAAAAACTCATATATTTTTTACCAATAAATTATTGAATTCATTATTAGTTCCTTGAAAATGGATACTTATAGACAAAAATAAATACAGTGGTAATGGTTCTAATTGACTTTGGGTCCTCAGTTAACTATGGTAGGTTATTATTCACTGGCTATTAGCATTGTTTTTATGGTCAGTGTTACATGAATTTATTGTCCCTATTTTAGTGATTTTCATGGTGTTTTTTTAATGGAAATGGGGATTCCTATTTTTCATTAATGCTAATGAAAGCATGAATTTTAGACCATGTATCGTGACTTGTCATGAGTAAAATTTTATTCTCTTTTATATTGAATTACATGGATATTTATGTAGGTTACATGTCATGTGGAGAGTTCATTTTTTTTATTTCACACTATTACATTTGGTTATTCTATAGTCAAGGATGATAGAGACTGGGGATTATGGCTGCTGAAATAGAGATCTCACTACTTGTCAAGGAGTGTGTTTTTCTTGGTCTTCTAACATGTGAAGGTATACTAAAAAACTACTCCACTATAAGAGATAATATTATGTATTTAGGTATAGTGTTTTTATATTCTCAGAAGTTTGGTGTTGTTGGGTGTTGGGAGGGTGATAAAGGGAGGCCATTTTTTATAGTATGAGTAAAGCATATTTCAAGAATAATGGTCGAATTAAATGTCAGGTAGATTTTTATTATTACAAGATCTACATATAAAGTAAATTATTATTGTAAATGAATACTATGATTGATATAATTAGATTATATTCTTGGAATTTGTTTACTATAGTATTGATTATTCATTTTATAAGGAGGAAGTTGTGTTGTTTAGTTTTGTTTGGTTTATTGTTAAGTTATTTTCTACCCAGAGTTTAAAACTTGTGCATTTTTTATTCAATTCATATGTTGTTAGGGACTTTTTTACATATGATTCTATTTTCTTCTTTTTTGTGGGGATGTATTCCTATAAAAAAATTTTGTACATAACTCTTATTCTTTTTAATAAATTCGTTTTTCCTTATAAAAAATAAAGGTTCTAATTCCCTAAAGTCATAAATACCAAAAAAACATCTCTCCTAAAAGTTAAAAAGTTTAAGTTCAATGAAGACTTTATAAAAATTCGTATATGGGTTTTCCCATGAATTTTTATGTCAAGGAGGTATATTTGATGTTTTTTACATAGAGGTATTGACTTTATTTTAATATCCCATTGGAATTTGCATTTTTGTTTTTATCCTCCAATTTATATATTATATAATGTGGTTAGGTATATAAATTCATAGAGCCATGTTTCATGGAATTTAAAATTTATATTATTGAATAAGTGATATTATATGCCCATCTAATCCATCAATGCCAAGTATGATGCATTGGGAATTTAATGATGTGGTATGGTCTTCCATTATGTATTGTAACCTATTGATTATCTAACACATTTTTGGGAATCAAAAATTTAACTCCTTGATAGAATTTTACTCGGTGCCTTTCACTCAATTTTTATCATCCACCCCTACTTGAATAAGAATAAGCCTTGATTCTCCATCCTGCATTTCCAAGTAAAAAAAATAGAAACATTGAATATAGCTTTGACACAATTCTCACTTATAAAATATACCATATAATATTTCTTTATGATTCTTTAAAGTTCTTAGAAAGGTTTATCACCTCACAATAGAATCTTTCAACTTCCATTAAAAAAAACATTACTTTAATGGTTGAATCCATACCTTGTTAACATGATATAATTGTACTCTCTTAGGGACCTTATTTACATGATCTATGTATTTCTTGGACATTAAATCAATATTTTTCATTTAATTCTTATAGAGTGTCTTGATAAATTATAATCTCCTTTCCCATCCATATTATTTTTTATAAAGGAAATAGAGCTAGATCAATAAGATAAAGTGGATTAAATTCATAAAAAACATAAAGGAGAAAATTTGGATGTAGAGAGTTTGGACTTAATATAATAAAAATCCATATGTGGTATATGCTCTTCCCAATTCTTAATATTTTACTTTACAATTTTTCACAACAGTGTTGATAGTGTGATATTCACCACCTCTGTTTTCTCATTATTTTATTAGTGAAAACTGGTGAAAATAAAAATATTGTTCCTATATTCATCAAATTTTTTTCCAAAAGTGACCCAGAAATTTTATGTCTCATTTAGAAAAAAATTTACTTAGCATCCCATGTAGTCTAATTTTTTTTGAAAAGAATAAGTGTGTAATTTTTTAGGGATTATCAATTTTATGATAAGGAATAAAATGTGTCATTTTTCAAAAATATCACACCATAAAAAGATAGAATATAACCTCTATTAGTTCATTTAACCTCAAAATAAAGTCTAAAAACATGTATTTCATTATTATATAGAGGACTTGAAGAGAAATATAAAATCTATGAGGTTTAAGTTCAGGTTTGGATTTATGGAAAATAATCAATTTTTAAAGAATCATCAACTTTATAAAAAATAATAAAATGTTTCATTTTTAAAAATTGGCACATCGTAACAAAGATAGAATACCACCCACTCTTGGTCCCTTTTAAACCCACAATAAAGTCCATATATATGCCTTCTATTGGGGTATAGTGGATATGAATAGAAAAATAAAATCTACGAGGGTTAAGTTTATATTTTGGTTTATCACAATCAATACACTTTTCCAAAAATTTCTCATCCCCTTGATACATATTCGGAAAAGGAAATTATTCACTTAAGAAACATAAAGTTTTATAAATGCTAAAATTTCCCGTTAAACCTACAAAATTTGCCACATTTTATAAAATTGGTTGAATATAGAAATTGAAAATACAAATTTTATCGATATGGAATAAAATTACATCATATAAACAAAACTTTCTCTACAAGTATCAAGTATAAAATGATTAAAATATTCATAAAAATAATTTTTTGTGTAATATAGTTCCCTAATAAAGTAAAAAACAAGGTGTTTAGAATAAAACATTGATAAAATATAACATTTACTTTGAAGTCAATAAAAATAATTATTTCTTTACCCTTCTTTACTTAATGAAATATGAGAATGATTTAATGAATTCCAACCACTTTTTATGTCTCCTATAATCCCTTTTATTGAATTTTCAAAATCCACTTAATGATTTAGTTGGAACCATGTAAAACCACTAGCCAAGTCCAATTCACCTTATACATAAAAGATAAACCCAACCAAACACAAAGGGGCCACTCAGATGTTATGTTAGGCCACACATATGGCCTAGAAAATAATACAGAATGAAGAGTGTAAATGGATTACGATTGTATAGGGAACCTGAGGGTGGTCATTTAATGATTTCCTCAGTCACTAAATGTATCCCATTGCACTAATTGAGTTATCAGAATCAAGTAAGTTTTCTTCCGAATTCCATTTTCATTGTCACTCACCATCTTCCTGCTACTAACAGACTATCCCAACCACCAAAACCCAATAATTTTTGGGAAACTATTTTGAACACCATATGATTACCAAAAAACTTACATAACCACTATAAGATGTTATTGGAACCTAATAAAAAACAAAATTAATGAAAAAACACTAGAAAAGAAAAACAACCAATCCACAACCTCATATACAACCAGACCCCCCCACTACAAGAACCATTCATTGGAGAAATGCCTCTAGAACCAAAACTCATCAACCTCAACATGCAGTGTCAACACTATAAGAGGCTGCCACCATTTTTTCAACATGCATCCTTCAATTAAAAACAAACCTTTAAAAGTATTTATAAACAACTACCCTGAGAGTACATTATAGAGACAACACTAATGGTACTTAATGTGAATATGTGAAATAGGGAAATTATAACCATAATGAAAAACAAAAAAGTAAGTGGAAACCAAAAATTGAAGGATAAAGACAAAAAAAACCATACAGACCAAAAAATGTCTTTTTAAGGAACAAAATAAACTTTGAAATAACTCTTAAAAAATATTCAATATCAAAGAGAAAATTAAACCATTGGGGTATTTGGTAACTTATGGGAAAAAGAGATAGACCAACACCACATTGGGCTAGGTGGAACACCAAGAAGACATAAAGGCACTACTGGAGAATCTCTTGAAGCTATCTGGAATATCATCTTCCACTAGGGTCTTTCTTATGACCTAGGATGATCAATTTGTAAACCATAGCTAGTTAGCGTACGAATGACTTGAGAAAATAAGGGAGAAAGGAAAAGGTCCATTGGGGAATGATGTGTGAAGAAAAAGGGAAAGAAACTAATGGAAAAATACAAATCATGAATCCATAAGAAAAAAATACAAGTATATTAATAATCAATAATTTATAGGGAATACAACTGAGGGGGAGGCACCACTAATGCAGGGATATGACAATGTGGGGAAGGAATGTGTGAGGGTTGTTTCTTGGGAGTGATATCATCAAAATCTTGAGGGGTTTCATAAGGAAATACTAATAGTTTTCAGGTATAAGAGATTATAGAATTAAATATTACTTGTAACACCATTAGATTTTTGAATATTATTTTTTTTCGAATTAATTTATCCTTTTTTATATTTTTTATTTCACACAACACTGAAAGTAGTTTATTTTATATTAAATAATTACGTCTAGATTGAGTTATAGGAAACACAAAGTCAATAATGCACTAACATAAATTTTATCTTTCAATATATTGAACATTAAGGTTAGCATGCATTACACTCAACAATGACTTTCCTCAGTGGCTTACGTAACACGCAATACCAAGTTTTACTGAATAATAGGATATCATTAAAATGCTATTATTTAATATAACAAGATATCACATAGCTATTAAATTATAATATATTAATAGTACTAACTAATTTATGATAATATATGTTTAAAAAAATATTAAATGAATTCATATATTACCAATTAATTATAAATGAATATGCAAAGCAATTGAATATAAATGAAAATATTATTATTATTATGGTCACAAATATGTTTTACCCTAATAAATTAAATTAATTAAAATCAGTGAGTTATATTAATGTAATATATATGTTATGATTTCAATAAAATAATTTTTATATTCATATCATATATTTTATGTACATAAGATAAGAACAACCCAAATTTTATGCTTAAAAACCAATATTTTTATTAAGGCATTTTTACCGCCTTTTAATGGAAAACCCATTTTAAATCCAAATTTTTTAAATTTTATAGACTAAATATGTCAAAAATAAACTTCATATTTTAAAGAGGAACATAATAATTAGGTTAAGGTAATTTTTTGGTATTTTTCTATGAATTTTAATATTTTAATGAATAGTGAAAATACTGAATTTTAGTTCAAAATTGCATTTTCATCTAATTTATTTATAAGATTAAATTATATTTAAAATTGGTTTAAAAGTTTAATTATATAATATTTTTATCAATTAATCCAATTTTGGTAATTATAACCAATTTCACATTGAAATTGGATATAAAAACGTAACAATCTTTTGATCATTTTTACTTTAAATATCTTCATCATTGTCCCGACTCTCGGATTAGATTTAAATTAATTTATACCACTTTTGTGTTTGTAATTTCAAAAAAAGTATTCCATATTTTTAGTCATAATAATTTATAATTTCCAATAAGGTCAATTTTTTTGACAAAAAATATTAGTGAATGTAATTAAAATTAATTACATCGATTAAGGTAGAATTAAGCCAAACTAATAATTAAACCTTAAAATTAAGGGGCTAAACGACCTAGAAACTTGTCCTTGGGACATTTTATGCCCATATATATACCCTATAGTAACTTTTGTCAAATTATTTCCATTATTGGATCCACTTTACATGTAGAAAATGTGAATGGAATTCCTTTGTCAAAATATTACAAGAGTGCCACTCCTCCACTATAAAAATGCCTCCTCTCCTCCACTTCTTTACACCTCTCAAGACACTTAGTATCATAACAGATATGATAAAATATCCTCCCAAAAATCCTAAATTACTTATTTTAAGCCCCACTTTTGGAATAAAGTCTTCCAAGGAATCCCTTTAGTGCATACCAAAAGGAGTTACCCGATTAAGAGGTAACACCCTCCCTCAAGCTCCTTTCTTTTATTTTATTTCTCCACAACCTCAATTAATATTATTAAATTATTATAAAAAAAATAGTATCCAAAATATACTGATATTTTTTATGATAAGTTTTCAACCTACACTCACAAACACCTCCATCTAATGGATAATGAACATACTATTTATGTGTACAACGAACTATCGCCTCACGAAATGATGATTGTTCATTTTTCTCTTACCACCTCTCATAGTGGAAATTATGATGGACAATATGATTATATATGTTATATATTATATTTATTATGTATTTAATCTTTTTTAATCCTTTTACCATACATATCTTTATACTTTCCATTTGGTGTAAATATGATAATTTCATTTTAGAAAGTGTGGACTATTTTGCCATCAAAGTTATGTGATTCGTTTGCACACTACATGGAATGTATTAAGGACAATTTTAGTGAAATTATATTACATATATTATATAATAAAATTAATTTAATTATCATATATATATATATATATATTTCATTTACCTTCTTACTTTCAATATGGCATTTTAATGGAAACAACATTCATGCGTACGTACGACCTACCGTCTCCATGAACGGTGCACTCTATTTCATACTTATTTATTATATTGATTATTATAATACACATATATAGTATATAAATGATATTTATATCATTATTTTTATTCTATAAATCCTGACATAAGTATAAGGACCAAATATATAACAAATTAAGACCCATGCGAAAAACAAAGAGAATATTACCCAAAACATAACTTTAACATGGAATTATTAATAAAAGGGTAATTTAAAGTCATAATAAAACCATATATAGTATTATATATAAGAATATGTGATATATTTATAATAAATTTATTATTATAATATATGATGTTGTAACGAGTACGATGAGAGTCAAGACAGAAGGTAAGGGAATTTCTTCTCACTTTTTATTTCCATGAGATACATGCTTTATTCACCACCCGTTCCTTTTGTGTGGTGTGTATAATACCCATGGATGAATTATATGATTTTTATAATTTAATTTATGAGTATTTACATATCCATTATATGATATTTATTTCATGGGGTTAATGTTTCAAAAGCTACCAAATTGGTATGACAGTTTTGTCTCAATTTGCCTTCTTTCTGACACATGTTTTGTTATGAACTTTAATTATTCTTAGAGGTGTATATAATCCCATTTTAAATGTTATATAAAAAACATCTTTACTTTAATGATATTTTTAAGCTTCATGTAATTCCCTTTTTTTACATGGAGTGTATGATCCCAAGTAACCAAGTGGTAAGAGTTTATTAAAAAGATCTCATCGCTTTTCAAGATTGTTAATGATTATACTTCTTCTGATATAGTCTTATGATCCATATCTCAAGAACAATCATGAGTTTTAATTTCATATATTTAGTAAATATATCTCCATTTATTATTATAATTTTTACACTCCTTAGCACTTAAGATAATTAATAAAATGTTTTTAAGAAAAATATGATCATATTCTCTTTTCGGTCAGAAATCTGTTTTATTTCAAAAAATATGTTTTAAAAATTGTTTTAAAAATGTTTTCAATATTATTTTATAATTTTTCAGGGAAAAATTTTTTCAATTTTTTTTCAATACCTATTTCTAATTTTTCAATGTATTTTCAAAGATAATGGTTTGCAAAGTATTTTATGTTTTAAAGATCCATTTTCAAAGAAGAAATGCTATTTTTGTCATGAAATGTTTCTAAAATAATTTTAGAAATTATTTCCCATATAATATGATTTATTTTGGTGTTAATTATTCCCTTATGGGGGAATTTTTCAATGTATACATTCATATTATTTCCTTGAATCTTTTATATTTTGATGGCATGATGTTTATGAAACCTATTTCTCTTCCACGGGTTATATGTTTATGAAACCTATTTATCTTCCACAGGTTATATTCTTATGAAACCCAATTCTTTTAATGGGTTATTATTTTTATGAAATTATTATACAAATTGTATATTTTCCAAATGTTAATATATGATTACTTGTTTATGATACCCATTTCATTTCATGGGTTGGGATTTTTTTGTTTATGATTATATGGAACATGTATGTATGATTTCATTATGAGATGGGTGAGACCTATATATCTCTCAAATTAATTTGTTAAATATTTATATATTGTGAGATATACATGGATGGAATTAGAAATGAACTTGGTTCATTATTATAAGGCTGGAATGAGGAATGAACTCAGTTTAGTAATATAGGGCTATACCGAAGAGTGAACTCGGTTCAGTAATACATGGCTGGAATGGGGTGTTAACCCAGTTCACTAAAGGACTTTTTCTAATAATATGGCCTTTAAAGTAATGTTGTTACTACTATGGAAATCATTATATATGCTTACATGTCTTCTATAATTCCATGATTTATTCCTATGTTATTCATTCATGGCTTATGTTATTTATTTACTTATGATTCATGTCTCATGAACATAGAAGATTTATTCCATGATTCATGTTTATGATCTTTGATATATTGGGTATGATCATATATTTTCTTAATCATGTTCTCATACAATTATGCTCATGATTATTCTTATATGTATCCCTTTTTTACCCTTACTGATCATCTAATATCACCCCTTTTTATGTTTCCTTTCCCAGGTTTTGAAGATATGTATTATGTTTGGTGTGTCTAAGAAGGGTTCTAGTCAATAAGAAACTAATGAAAGATAATTTAGATAATTTATATAACAGTTTTTATGTTTCCATGTTTCCAAAGGCACTAGACTAATACGGTCTTTGGGCATCTGTTTGTATTATGTTTTATTTATTTCAAAAAAGTGATGTAATATTAATGTATGTCAAGACTGGGTTGTTATAGCTGGTATCAGAGAAAAGGTTTATTTAGCCTTTGGAAACTAGGATAAGAAAACTTTAGTGAGATACCTAGGTATATTTCTAAAGATATGTCTAGGGATTTATCTAAGGATAAGTATAAGGATGATTTAATGTTTAGGAAAATGTACTCTGATTTTAGTAAAGGATAGAGTAAGTGGTTTCCTAGAAAAACATCCCTGTATAGATACTACAAGTGGATTTGGATCTGGAACAGATGTACCAAGGGTTAATAACTTTGACAATATGTTCCAGTCTTGACTCGGGGTAATCTGGTACATGATAATGGGCTATATTACACACCTGGTCTAACAATCTTGGGGTATATGCTTTGGGAATTCAAAAAAATTATCATGAAACATCATGGAGGATTTAAATATAAGTTGGATATTAATAACATAGTATAAACCTAGGGTTTGATATATTATGGAAGGTGTCATGATTTAGACATCCTATAAGTAATTATTTTCATTACTATATGGTTTTATACTATGATAAGTAATGCTCACACTATACTTCTGGTTTTAGTCAATGGTGGGAAATGGAAGGAACTAGATTAACGTTGAATGTGATGGAAGAATTTTTGATGAGAATTCAAGTGGTATGATCACTGGAGTGAGAGATATTATGATCATTCCTAATCATTTTTCACAAAAAATGATTAACAATGAGTACCTTAACCGACTCTCAAACTCCCAAAGGAAGATAAAGAAAGAGTTTTCTGAGAGTTTGGGTAATGAATACCATGGAGGAAAGAATATTTGGTTTCCTTTGTGTAAGGAATTTGGAAAGAATCACCTATGTGAATGTCTTAGAGGAACAAGAATATTTTTTGACTATGGAAAAGAAGGACACAAAGCAAGTGACTACAAGGGAAAATAAAGTGTCCAATTAAAGAAATGGATAAAAATATTGGCCTCCTTAATCCATTATCAAAGGTTATGTGTTTTTAGTGCTGAATAAATGGTAATTATTCAACTCAATGTCCTAAGGAGAAATCTCCTCATGAGAATCAGCAAGGAGGTGTAAGTAATGGTTACATTACTGATGATGATGAGACTATAGATTAAATGTGAAAATAAATAAGTATTATGAAATAGGATGAGATATACTTCTAATGTCTTATGTATGAAGTGGAATAATTGGAGTTTTTATGTATTTAGATTAAAAAATTATGTTATATAAATGATGAAATATACAATGATTGTTCTATTTATGTTTTTCTCTCAATACTTACAAGTTTATGTTTAATTTTCCCAATGGAATACTAAATTGATTTAATGATAAGGTGATATTTTGACTAAGGGAAGGTAACCCTTAATATGTTCTTTATGTTAATATAATGTTGTTTGTATGAAGTTATATTGTATATAAGTAAATTTGATTGTACTGATTACCTTGGAACTAATTAAGGGATTTTTAACAAGTAGTTTATGCTATAGTGTATGAAGTTTACAACTTCTTAGATTTTTGGAAAATATCCATTAATCTATGTAATAAGGAATCATGAATTTTTTATAGAATTTTTTATTGTAATTTAGGTTATTACCATGTTTCAAGAGAATATATGATGTGGATATTCACATATTTGGAATGTGACAACCAAGAGTTACTTTGTGATATATAGGGGAATCAATGTTAAGATGATTTCATGACTTTATTTCTAAATTTTTGGATTTTCATCTTTAAAAAGGGTTATAAAGTTAACCATTCATGAAAATTTTAAGTTAAACTTCAGAGGAAGTAGTTATGAACTGATTTTGTATTGAAAACCTTGGATAAAAGGCTATTTAGTGATTAACCTTATTTCAAGGATTCCTATATTATTTATTTTGGAAATTATATTAGCATGGTTTTAAAAAAAAGGAATCATGTATGTCAGGTGACAAGCAATTATGTCGGGCAATGCTATGGGTCTTGAACCCATGATTGAAGGACTGACTAAAAATTAAATTTTTATTATAAAACACTTTTATGGAAAAAGTGGGAAATATTCAAGTTCATCCAAGGGTGAAAAAATAAAAGAACATAACTAAATTATTAAAGGATAGCTTTAAAATATTAGTCTCGACCTCCTTATAAAATTTATAGGATATATCAGTTACCCTTTTATGCAGTTCAAATTTGATAATTTCTTCTAATTAGCAGTCCAATTTGTCTCATGTTTGAAATAAATCCTCCACTGTTATATTATTCTCATTGAAACCTCTGGTAAAAATTAAATGTTACTTGTAAAATCAATCACCCTACTCCGTGTTTGTGAGCACATGAATTGGCCTCTCATTTAATCTTTCTGCATCCTCATTAGAAGCATGAATGGTTAATAATTTCTCTACAATTTCTTCCTCCGAGTGTAAAAGAAGATCCCATGAATTTTCCATGGACTCAGCATCTACAACCCTCTGTGATCCAACCATGATATTTAATGAGGCTTCACCAATTTCAGCCTCCTTTCTAGATAATTCTACGATTTACTCCTTGGAATAAAGAAACATTTGTAAGTTATCCTCCCTCCCATCTCCTGATTTCCCACCCTCCCTATCTAAGGTTAAGTCCAACTTTTCACTCTAATTCACCTTCACTCCAACCACAGCAGCATTTCCCTTACTGGAAACCCAATCCACACATCGAGTCAATGAATTTTACCCTGATTTAACCACTGATCCATTACACTTTTTTTTCCTGACAACCAGGTTACAATTGTATTTGGGGTGTTCAAATAATATTTTTTGGGTCTTGGTTTTCCCTCCTAGAGAACCGGAAAATTCCCAATCAAGAGGTTCCCCTACTCCCCTTTCCTCGATCCTTGATCTTGCTTCCCTTTATAGATTAATGTATTAACCATATTGATTTTGAAGAATAGTTAGAGAAAAATTGTTATACATTTCATTATTTTATGGGCCATAAGATATGCTAAAAGTGTATCTTAGAACTTCAGGCATCAAAGTTAATTTTTGGACATCTATTTCTTGATGTAATGGATGAATTAGAAATAGATAAAAGCACAACTAAAGAATAAATTTTTGTTTATAGAAATATATGAAGTAATTATATTCCCTTATATTCCTGGTCAATAAAATAATCACACAACATTATAATAATGATAAAAAAATGTGTTGTCATAATACCTTAATTTTTGTTGAACCGATGACCTTTTAAATCATCATAGATTTATGAATTGAGGCTCTCAAATTTTTATTGATCATTCACTTTTTTGTGATTGATGAACTCAATAAATCCATATAAATATTTAATCTTTCCCTCCATGTCTATTATTTACTCCCAAACTATGTCCTTCTATGCCGAAACCTAGTTATATGTTACTTTGGGTAAACATTCTGGTTCTATCTTTTCCTTTTTAATGGAATTTTTAGTATTCATTTTTATGATGTCGGTTTCTATGAATGAAACTTTCAGTAATTAAACCTTTTATAACCCAAACAAATTTCAAGGGTGAAATTTATTTTATGGGAGGTAGAATGTAACACCCCGATATTTTGTGAATTATGTTTTTCAAATTAATTTAACCTTTTTATATTTTTCATTTCATGGAACACTGAAAATAGTTTATTTTATATTAAAGTAATGCATTTGGATTGTGTTATACACAACACCAAGTTAATCATGCACTAAATGTAACATATATTTCATATTTCTCTACACATAACACAAAGTTTATCCTGCATTACACACAACTATGTCTTTCCTTTATGGCTTGCGTAACATGGAAGACTGAGTTTTACTTAATAGTAGAATATCATTAAAATGATATTATTTAATATAACAAGATATAACCTAGCCATTAAATTAGAGTTTATGAATATTATTAACCAATTTATGAAAATATATAGTTTAAAAATATAAGATGAATTCATAGGTTACCAATTAATTAGAAATGAATAGGAAAACCCATTGAATATAAAAGAAACTATTATTATTTTTATGGTCACAAAGCTATTTTATGCTAATAAATTAAATCAATTACAATTAGGGAGTGATATTAATTTAATATATATGTTATAAATTCAATCATATAATTTTGATATTCATCCAATAGATTTTATAGACATAATATAAGAACAAACCTAATTTTATTCTTTAAAACCAATATTCTTATTAAGGCATTTCTATCTCCTTTTAATGGAGAACACATTCTAAATAATTGTTTTGTAAATTTTATAGATTTAATATGTCAAAATAAACATCATATTTTAAATATAATCAAAATAATTTGGTTTTGGTAATTTTTTGGTATTTTTCTATGAATTTTTATTTTTTAATGAATTGTTAAAAATACCGAATTTTAGTTTAAAACTTATTTTTCATCTCATTTATTTATAAGGTTAAGTTATATTTTAAACTAGTTAAAAAGTTTAATTAGGTAATTTTTTTATAAATTAATAAAATTTATTTCATTAGTACCAATTTTATATTTAAATTGGATACAATAACTTAGAAAACTTTTGATCATTTTTATTTTAATAACCCGCATTGTGGACCCGAATATGAGATTAGATTTAAATAAATTTATGACACTTATGTGTTTTTAATTTGAAAAAATGGATTAAATATTTGGAATCAGAATAATTTATAATGTTTAATATGGTCAACTTAGTTTTTTACAAAAAAGATTAGTGAATGTAATTAAAATTAATTACATCGATTACGGTAAAATTAAGCCTAACGAAGGATTAAACCTTAAAATTAGGGGCCTAAATAACCTAGAAACTTGTACAAGGGACATTGGATGGAAATATTTTTACCCTATATTAATTTTTATTGATTTTTTCCATTATTTGATCCATATTAATTGTGAAAAACGTGTATGGAATTCCATTGTCAAAATATTACAGGAGTGTGACTCCTCCTCCTTTATCAAAGGCCTCCTCTCCTCCACTTCTTTACACCTCTAAAAACATTTATGTTTAGACAAGATCTGATAAAATATCCTCTAAAAACCCATCCATTACTTATTGAATCCTCCATTTGGATGAAATTCTTCCAAGGAATCCCTTTGGTGCAAACCAACCAGAGTTACCCGATTAAGAGGTAACACCCTCCCTCGAGCTCCTCTCTTTTACTTTCTTTCTCCACCACCCCAATTCATCTTATTCCATGATTATAAAAAAAAATATTATCCTAAATATACTAATATGTTGTAATGATAAGGGTTCTACCTAAAATTACACACACCACCAACTAATTGGTAATGAATATAGTGTTTATGTGTACGACAAACTACCTCCTCACAAAATAATGATTGTTCATTTTTTTACTTTACCACATATAATAGTGGAAATTATGATGGAAAATATGTTTATATATGTTATATGTTAGATTTATCATATATTTTGGCTTCTTTAATCCATTTAACTCACATATATTTTTACTTTCCATTTGGTTTAAATACAATAATTTCGTTTGAGGAAGTGTGGACTACTGCCCCCTCAAAGGGATGTGATTCATTCACACACTACACAGAATGTATTAATGATGGGTTTAGTGAAATTATAAGATATATATGATATAATAATTATACTATAATAATTATATTTATTCATATATACATATATGGAATTTACATTCTTTCTTTCCATACAACAATTAAACAGAAAAAACGTTCATGAGTACGTACGACCTACCATCTCCATGAACAATGTATTCAATTTCATACATATATATTATATATATTTTCATAATACACATATAAAAAAAATGATATTTATATCATTTTTTACATTATTTAAATCATTATATAATAAAAAGTACCAAATATACAACATATTAAGACACATGTGAAAAACAAAGTGAATATTATCCAAAGCGTAACCTTAACATTGAATTATTAACAAGTGGGAAATATAAAGTCATAATAAATACATATATGGTATTAAATATTATAAAATTTTTATGTGATATATGTATACTAAATTTATATTTATTTTACAGGAGGTTTGAATGAGTACGATGATATTCAAAACACAAGGCAAGGGAATTTCATCTCACTTTATATTTCTGTGAGATACATGATTTATTCACCACCCATTGATTTTGTGTGGAGTGTATACTGAAAATGGATGTATTATATGAATATTACACTTAAATTTATGGTTATTTATATATCCATTCTATTATATTTATTTCATGGGGTTAATGTTTCAAAATCTACCAATTCTGTAAGACAGTTTTGTCTCAATTTTCCTTCTTTGAGACACATGTTTTGTTGTGCACCTAAATTATTTTTTGAGGTGTATATACTTCCATTTGACATATTATAACATGAAAATACTTATTTTAATGATATTTTTAAGCTTCATTTAATTCTTTTTTTACATGGATGTTATGCTCCTGAGTAACCAAGTTGTAATAGTTTGTTGAAACAATCTCATTGCTTTTTGAGATAATTAATGAATATTCTTATTTTGATGTAATATTATGATCCATATATAAATAACACTTGTTATTTTTATTATCCTCTATTTAATAAATATATATCCATGTATTAGTTTCATTTTCCCACTATTATGTACTTATGATAATTAAGAAAATGTTTTTAAGAAAAATATAACTATACTTCTCTTTTCAGTCGGAAATTTGTTTTATTTCAAAAACCATGTTTTCAAAAAAAATCAAAATTTTTTCATGATTCATTTATAATTTTTCAAGGAAAACGTTTTTCAAAAATTATTTCATGTCCTAAATCTAATTTTCAAATTATTTTAAAAGAAAATGGGTTTCAAAAAGTTTTATGTTTTAAAGATACATTTTCAAAGAAGAAAGGATATTTTCCTCAAGAAATGTTTCTAAAAGATCTTTAAAAATTATTTCCCATCTAAGATGGAATCCTTTGGTGTTACTCTTTCATTTATGTGGAAATTATTCAATTTATCCATTCATATTATTTAACTTAATGTTTTATGTTTTGATAGAATGATGTTTATTAAACCCATTTCTCTTCCTTGGGTTGTATGTTTATGAAACCCATTTCTAATTAATGGGTTATATGTTTATGAAACCTAATTATTTTCACAGGTTATGATTTTTTTTAAATGATTATGAAACTTGTATCTTTTCGATATGTTAAGATATGATTACATGTTTATGATACCCATTTCATTTCATGGATTAATATTGGATTGTTTATGATTTTTTGGCCCATGTATGTATGACATAATTGTGAGATGTGTGGTACATATATCTCCCTAAAATCCACTGGGTAAAGATTTATATCTCATGAGATAGACATGGATGGAATGAAAAATAAACTCGGTTATGTATTATAGGGATGGAATGAGGAGTGAAATCATGTAAAGACCCAGAATTTCCGTGGAATTTTTTTTCTTAAATACATGGGAATTTTACAAGCCTAAGAAAATTGATGGCGCTTGGTTCTGAGGCTTGGTATGCCCGGAATAAATTTATGATGTTTTGTTTGGGTGCATTCAGTAAACGTACGAGCGAGTTTTTATAACTTTTGAACCGGTGCTCAGAATTGAAATCTGAGGGCACCGTTGAACTCACATCGCCTGTTTTTTCTTAAGAAGACTTTCACTTCGACGACAGTGTGTCGAGTTGGAAAGTTAGTTTTTGGGTTTTCATAAAAAAAAATAAAGTGAGCTTCCCTTTATTTTTGTTGATCCACCATGAGTGTGACTGGTGGTTAAAACCTCCTCATGGAGGTTGGAGGTGGGACCACCGCACCTAAACCTCTCATTAGAGGTTATGGTGGTGGGGCCCACCCGAACTAAACCTCCCATGATAGGATTAATGTGGTTGGGACCACATTGGGCTTAACACCATATTAATGGGAGGAGAGGAAAACCTCTCAACTCTCCCTCATTAATGAGGGAGAGCCTCTTGATTCCTCAACTCCCCACTTACAAGGTAAATATTTCCCTTTGTCCTTTTTCCCTATAGAACAACTGATCCATCTTTTCCTTTCACAACACACATCTTCTTGGTAAATCAGATAGAGTGCCCAGAGTCACATAGTTGACTGACACTGAGCAATTTATGACTAAGGCCCTCTACTACCAAGACATCAGCACATCTCATTTCTTTTCCCCCAAATTTTGCCTTTATGGAACCAAAAATCTTCAGACCTTCATCGTTCCCAAACATTAAAACTATTTCTTTTTCATATTTTATGCCTGTAATGAGATCCTTGTTCCCTGTCATATGGGATGTGCAACCATTGTCATGGATCCATACTCCTGAACGATCTGAAACTTTAATGGAAATTTCCGCAACTGCTGCCTTCTCATAATTTTTCTTTTTGATCCATGTCTTCAACTTCACACTCGGTGTGGTTTGGGGAACTTGATCTTCCTTAGAGTGTGATGGAACAGCTTCATCCTGTAGTGCTGCAAACCGATTTTGTTTTTTTAGCTCACTTGTCGATTCCCTAATTTTCTTCTTACGACCACTTGAATTTTGTTTTGGCACACTCCTATGAATGATTTATTTGCAATATCTAGCCATGTGCCCAAATCCTCCACACCAAAAACAATGACCTTCAAAGGATGTTCTATAAAGTTGATCTCTGTTCGGCTGCCACTATTGTTCTTGTTCCCTTCGGTATCTCTTGGATATAGAACACACATTCTGTGAGTGTCCCATATTTCCACAATAATAACACATGATATAAGGTGTATTCCTTCGTGTTACTTCAACACAACGAGTTTCCCCTTGAGATCTCTGAATATTCTGATTCGTCTTTGTGCCCAAATCAACCTTCATTCTCGAGACGGGTGCTTGCGGTATGACTTCAATTGTCATAGATTTTTGTTTCTGATCAAGCCCTAAATCAGACTTTATGTCTAAGATCAATTGCTGATTCTTTCCTGCTGAACTACTAGACTCCTCTTTTATCTTTTCAGTCTTCAGAATAACCTGTTTTCCCATGAATGTGTTTGGAATGAAAGGGTTTTCCCAGTCCTTAAATTTTCTCCACAGACCGACAACTTCCTCTTCAAGCTCTTTGACACGCTTGACATGATCTTTCACTTTTATATTCAAGCCATCGATCTCCCTTTTCTGTTCTTTAATATTGATCTTATGCTTATTAGCCTTTTCTGTACTCTCTGGCCTGGAAGACTTAAGATTTTCGATTTCTTTCACTAGATCCGACTTCTCTTCTTCCTGCTGTTGCATGTAGAGTTTGGCATCATGTACCACCTTATTGGATTTCTTTGTTTTTTCTCTCCAAACATCTATCTCTTCAAGAGCTACTTCTAATTCAGATTCCATGTTAACTCTCCCTTCAATTTCTTCTTCTTCATCATCAACATCAGTTTCTTCCTTTTCTTGAGCACTACTGTCAACAGCCACCATTGCATTTTGTCCACAATCTTTACAATTTTCAATCTCCTTAACCTCTTCAACCCCAAACTCATCTGAACTGTCTATTTATTATGAAAGAATATTCTTCTTCTTGAAGAAATTTCTCTTGAACTGCTTCTTCCCTTTCACATAGGTTGAAGATTTATTCTTGGGATTTTCAACTTCTTCTTCATCATTTTCTTCTTGAAACTTTTGGGGAATCTTGTGGCAAGATGACCAACATTTCAACATAGAAAGCATGCTAGTGGAAGTTTCCCTTTAAATTTTCCTTTTCCTCTTTGCAGATTCAAAGAAAAAAATTACATCACCTCATCTGTCTCTTCTTCTTCTTGAGAATCTTCAACAGTGAGCTTCCTCATGGCCTTGAATTTCACTTCTTTGGATTTCCCCTTTTCCACAGCATTGTTATCATCATTTCTCATTTCATATGCAATAAGGGTGTTGTGCAGGTTATCCAATGTTATCTCTTTTGGGTCTTTATCTTCCAAAACCAAAACTTTCAGATTGAACTGAGGTGGAAGTTTCCTCAAGATGCACTTCACAATATTTATGTCTTCAATAACTTCTCCAAGACCTCACATGTCTTCCACTACAACATTTACTCTGTCAAAGAATGCATCAATGGACTCATTTGGGTTCATTATCAGATCTTCATACTTGTTCCATAACTCTTGCAGCTTTTCCTCTTTGACCTTTGCATCCCCTTCATATATATTCAATAACTTTTCCCAAATGTCATGTGACGTTTTTCATGACATAACCTTTGTATAGAAAGGATTGGATAGGGCTCCCCCTAAGGCATTAATTCCTTTGGAATCAACATCCAACTCTCTATACTCAGCTTATGATAATGCAACACTATTAATATAAGATGTTATGACATGCATTACTACTGTGAACACATCCCATCCTAATGATCAGAAGTAGTGTTGAATCCGATTCTTCCATAGTTGGAAATTGTTCCCGTCGAAGATCGGAATCCCTTTATGATTAGTGACCTCCATTCGAGAAAGAACTACTGATATAAACCTTTCCCTCTGATACCAATTGTTAGGTCCACTAGGTTAGATACCCTGAGGGGGGGGGGGGGGGTGAATCAGGGCATAACAGATTAAAACAACTTCTTCTATTGATCTTGTCTCGCTGTTAAGCAAGAATCTCTTTTCTCTCTTTCCTGTAGCAAAGTATAAATAGAAAATAAATCATGACCATGACACAACGATTTTTACTTGGTTCACCTTCACTGGGCTACGTCCAAGGAGCATACACCGACGATGTGACGATGTAACAAATCCACTAAAAGCGCACTTCTGTTTACAAAGTTCGGGATAAATAACTTCTATTCCCAGGCTCACTGCCTTTACAATGTTTTGGGTCAGCTCACTACTTTTCCAAGGGTCACTCCCTATTTCTCTCTCTCTGGATCACTGCCGGTGTAGAGGATCACCTTCTTCCTCTTCCTTTGCTCACTGCTCTGGAAAGGATCCACTCATAGTTTATATACCTATATGTCTCTTCATTATCACTAATGAATACATCCTCTGTTGTATGTAGATGCTCTGTTGAAGTCCAACTTTCACCCGTAGATGAATCTCACTTTGCACCGAAGGTATCGGGAAATATTCCAGCTTCTACACAGCCTTGAATCACTACCATTATTCAACCATACTTGGCGCCCTTCTCCAAGATGGCACGCAAGTTCACCTCAACCAGTTGCATGACACTAGCTTCTGCAACACCAAACTTGCGCGACTCACACCCTTTTATGCCCAAACCAATTTTGGCGTGCAACCATCAACTATCACACTTCTTCAAAACCTAGCGCGCAAGTGTCACCAAAACACTTGTGCGACCCCCCCTTCTTCAACTCAAAACTTGGGCGACTCCCTTCCTTTCTCACCCAAACCTCCTTGGGTTCGCAACAAAAAACTAGCGCGCAACTTCTACTTGCACAACCACACCACCACTTGCGCGACCACCACACCTGCACGACGGGAGCTTTGCTTTTCTCTAAGTGTTGAAATCTCCCCAAATGAGGAGGGTTAGACCTCTATTTATAGGCATTTCGACACCCTGCGCGATGGCACACAAGTCTCCTCTCGGCGCGCAAGTCTTGGTGCGCAAGTCTCTACCGCGCAAGTCACTTGCGTGACCAACCCTAAAACTTGGGCGCCCCTTTTACCTTTGCCATATTTTGATGTTTTGATCTTTAAAAAAATATGGCGCACAAGTTTCCTCTCCTCCAAGGCAACGACGCGCAAGTCCCTTTGCCAAAACCACTTTTCTCCATTTGTCGATTTTCAGGCCCAAAAAGTTGGAAAACATTGGAAAACAGCACCACCTTGTATCTACTCTTTTTGTACCGCCTCCAGCTCAACCATTCCATTTTCGACGTTCTTAAATCAAAAATAGATCATTAACCACATCCCTTGAACTCGACATGCCACCATGAAATCCCCTTTGTCAACAAATTTGTATGTCATGGTTTGCTTTGTCAACAATCATAACACAGATGTCCTCTTTGTCAACAAAAAAAATCACCTCTAAAATGCTTGAATGATACCTTGAGGGATTTTTTCCCAACATGGTCAGACTGAGAAGACCATTTAGACCCTCGAGGATATGCTCCGTGCTTGTGTCCTCGACTTCGGTCGGAGTTGGGGGGATCACTTAAATTTGGTGGAGTTCGCATACAACTACAACCATCACTCCCCCATTGGGATGACACCTTTCGAGGCGTTGTACTGGCGACCTTACAGACCACCTTTGTACTGGACTGACCCAGGGGAGTTAGCACGAGGTGGACTGGAGATGGTATGAGCTACCATGGAGAAGGTGCAGATCATCCAGGAGCAGATGAAGACTGCACAGAGCAGACATAAGTCGTATGCTGACAGGAGACAGAGACCTCTAGAGTTCGAGGATGGAGACCACGTCTTTCTACAGGTCTCACCTCGATGAGGTCTACAGAGATTTGGCCAAGGCAGCAAGTTATCTCTGAGATTCATCGGACCTTTCCAGGTCCTCAATATAGTTGGTGAGGTGGCTTACCGCTTAGCTCTTCCACCTTAGTTGCACCGGGTGCACGACATTTCCATGTATCTCAGTAGAGGAGATATGTGCATGACCCTTCTCACATCATCGACCATGGAGAGATGGACGTCGACGATGGGGCGACATTCACGGAGGTTCCATTAGAGATTGAGGATCGACAGGAGTGGGTCTTATGTGGATGGTCGATACCTCTGGTGCACGTTCGTTGGCAGCACGAGAACCTACAGGAGAGCACATGGGAGCGGGAGGCTCATGTGCATGCTCAGTACCCCCATTTGTTCCCTCAGTTCGAGTTGTATCTTATGGGGACGTAAATCCCTAAGGCGGGGAGAATGTAAATACCTAGAGTTTTCGTGGAATTTTTTTTCTTAAATACATGGGAATTTTACGAGCCCGCGAAAATTGATGGAGCTTGATTTCAAGGCCCGGTGTTCCCAGAATCAATTTCTAAATTTTTGTTCAGGTACATTCAGCAAACATACGAGTGGGTTTTTATAAATTTTTAACCAGTGCTCAGAATTGAAATCTAAGGGCACCGTTGAACTCGTAGTACCAATTTTTTTTTATGAAGACTTTCACTTCGATGACAGTGGGTCAAGTTGGAAATTTAGTTTTTGGGTTTTCATAAAAAAATAATAAAAATAAAGTGAGCTTCACTTTATTTTTATTGAGCCTCCATGAGTGTGAATGGTTGTTAAAACCTCCTCATGGAGGTTGGTGGTGGGGCCCACCCGAACTAAACCTCCCATGAGAAGATTGATGTGGTGGGGACCACATGGGGCTTAACCCCCCTATTAATGGGAGGAGAGGAAAACCTCTCAACTCCCCCTTATTAATGAGGGAGAGCCTCTTGATTCCTCAAATCCCCATTAAATGGGGAGAAAATCCTTGACCACCCCCACTTTAATTTGTGCTAATATCCCCTAATTAATTCATGCCAACTCTCATGAATTAATAAGGGGGAGCCTCTTAAATTAATTCTCCAATTTGAATTGTTGTTCCAAAAAAATAATAGACAAAATCTTTCTTCTATTATTTTAATTTGGAATTTGAGTGGAAGTTGAGAAGGAGGATTATTGGAAGAAGGGAGAATCCTCCCAATGAAGAATGAAGAATGTGTTCTTCCAACGAAGAACGCCAGCGATGATCCTTCTTCGACTTCTTCCCCTAGACACCTACCAACGTGGAGCCACTTCCGTCATGCGAACTCGGAAGTGGAAGTGTGTGGCGAACGCGATGAACGATGACTACGTCTTCTTCCCGCGACTTCACCATCGACGCCTGACAATCCAAGTAGGGGATTAAATTCATTTAATTTCCTTGTTTTTCCTTTCTCAAAAATGAAGAAGGTTGTTGAGCTTCGTTCCTATGAACCGTTTGCTTTCACCTTAAACACAGACGATACGGTCCAACCTAACATGGCCTGACATCCTCCGTCAATTTCCCTTCTTGTGGCGTTCTTCGGCATGACAACGTTACGACGACGAGGGAATGGAGGCGGTAATGAAAAAGGCTGTGCTACCCGTGACCTCCGTGAACCACGCTGCCCCCGCGGCATCCCACGCCTCCCGCGCGCCCCGACCGAACTTGCATCGGCCCAGACTGCCGGCCGTCCGGCCGCCCACACTGGCCTGCGCCCTACTCAACTGCCGGTCCACCTGGCCGCGCGCCTCCTGACTGCCTTTCCTCCTGGCCTCCCTCCTATCCGCGCCGAACCGGCCACCCACCTAGCCGCCCGCCTGGCCGCACCGAACCGTCCACCGGCCAGCCTCTACGCGCGCCCCACGCGCCGCCTCGAGCTGACCCCCCTTGTGGCCTCCCGACCGCGCTGGAAAACTGGCCCCCTTATGGCCCCCCAACCGAGCCAGCATCCCCGCGCCCTCGCGATGCTCCGGGTCGAGCTGACCCCGAGCCCGGACCGGACCGCCCTCACAGTCCGCTGGGCCGGGCCCAACGGACCAGGCCCAACCTAACAGGCTGGCCCACCCAATGGGCTGGGCCAGACCCAACAGGTCTGACCGGGTCGACCCAGGTTGGGTCGATCCAGACTGGGTGGGGCCGAGTCGATCTGACAAGGTCAGACCATATCCAGGCCCACTAACGACCCTTTACTTTCTGTTGGACATCTCTTTGGCACCGGATGTCCGTTTGAAGAACCGTCAGCGGCGCTGGTAATCTCAAAGAAAGACGGTCCCTTTGAGAATAAACTACTGGAGTTTGGGGTATATTTGAGATATGGTCAGGTTGGATCATACATGAATCCAACCGGGCCCCCGAAACTAAAAGATTAATAAATCACAGATCGGGTGTCTTATTGACACGCCGTCTATTGCGTTGAGACCCCTATGACGAGGCGGACCATTGAGTTACTTCTACGTGGGACTTCGTGACATTTGGAGTATCGACCTGTAGCTTGTGGAGCGGACCCTCCCGGAGACGAGCTAGCGGAGTACGGAGACCTAGTAGCTAGTTGTGACCTAACGACTGCTTGACTGATTCGACTCGGAGTGATTCAACTAGCCCAGTGGGGAGCGCCTGGTAGTTGGAAGCAGACCCACGGCAGAGGAGCTCCTGGTCATTGGCGGCAGACCCACGGCGGAGGAGCGCCTGGTAGTTGGCGGCAGACCTGTGGTACTCGACAGGAGGAGTACCTCTGTAGGCTATTAGGGGGAGCGTCTGGTAGTTGGCGATAGACCCATAGTGGGTATCGCCTCTGTGTGAGCACGACAGACCCAAGGTACTCGATAGGAGGAGTACCTCAGCTGTCCAAGGTTAGTGGGAAGTGCCGCTGGTGTCACGTCATTCCCACTGTACTCGAAAGAGGAGGAATTCCTCAACAGCCATGGTTTCAATAATAAAAATCCTGGTTTGAGCTGAGTCAGTAACTTTTGAGTTTACCTCATGATTGAGATGGATTACTTGATAACTTAGGTATATGTATGCCCATATACCTAAGTGGGGTTATCTGTTGATTTCATACTTTGTGATTTATCCCTGTTGGATTTGTGAGACCTTGAGGGTCTTAGGGTCCCTATTGAGTATAATTATACTCACCCCTACATGGTCTATGCCCGCACCTCATTGTGTTGGTTATAGACGATGGACATTGCTGACTGAGGATCAGAGTAGCAGGACTAGACAGTACCCGGAGGTGGACCATATGACAAGTTGGTACACAGAGGAGACTGATGGACGTGGAGTGATGAGGAGGCTATCTGTACCTACCCTTTAGGTAGGAACCTCGAAGGACAACCCAACATCTGCTTTACTTTTCTTCAGTTGTACTTTTTTTTTCAGTTGTACTTGCACTTTCCTGTTGGGCTTGTATTTCAGGCCCCTTTTTCTTTCTAGCACTTCTTTTGTATACAGCTTTACATAGTTTTTACTTCTAGCTCGTACTCTATTGTGTGTGTTTTCAATTTATAAAGGCAATGTATTCCCAGTTTTAGGGATTTACGCCTTTGGTGCTAGTCTCCAGCCCCTGGCCTATGGAAGGCAGGCTTGGGGTAGTCACAGCCTGGGTCCCAGGAAACGGGTCATGAAAAATCGGTTCAATAATACATGGCTAGAATGAGGATTGAACTAGATTTAGTAATAAAGGGCTGGAATAGGGTGTGAAATCTATTAAGTAAATGAATTTTTTCCACTACGATGGCCTTGGTAGTGATGGATTGACTACTATGAAAATCATTATATATTCTTATGTGTCTGCCACAATTCCATGTTTTCTTTCTTTGTTGTGCTTTTATGGATTATATTTTTTATTTCCTTATGATTCAGGTCTTAGTAACTACCATGATTTATTCCATTATTCATGTTTATGATCTTTGATATGCAGTGTATGATCATCTATTTTCTTGATCATGTTCTCATACCCTTATCTCATGACTATTCTTACATGTCTACCTTGTTTACCCTTACTGAACATCTGAACTCACCCCTTTTTATGTATCCTTTCCCATGTTATGAAGATATGTATTATTTTTGGCGTGTATAAGAAGGGTTCTAGTCAAGAATAACCTAGTGGGACATAATGTATCTCATTTATGTACCAATGTTTATGTTTCCATGTTTCCAAAGGCACTATACTAGTATGGTCTTTAGAAGTTTTTTTGTATTATATTTTATGTATTCCAAAAAAGTTATGTAATGTTAATGTATTTCAAGGATGGTTCGAAATATTTTTCCGGACAATGTGGAGCCACCCCCACCTATAATGTCTCTTATTAAATTTATGGTAGATCTTAACGTGTTTAAGAGCCTCATGATCATAATGGATAAAAATTAATGTTGGAAAAAGGTAATTATGCCTCGTTGTTAATGATATAAATAGTGTATATAAATCTTCATCATATGTAACATAATTTAGAGTTATTACATTTAAATTATTACTAAAAAATAAATATTATTTCCTTATTTCATCAGTACATCACTTTTATTAATATCACTTATATCAATTTATGTTTGAATAGCCTTACAAAAATATAGAAGTGAAAATAGAAGAATATTGATGAGTCTCTCCATATGAGCTCCTTATTTTTACATGTTCACAATTGAAAGGAAAATTATTATTTATAAAATCATTCAATGGGGTTTCTAATATATTGATATCCATCAAAAATCTGATGTAAAAACTAGTAAGAGCATGAAAACCTTTACTTTACTAATAACGATTTAGTTCAAATACTCCTAGAATAATTTTATCTTTTCATTATCCACTTCAAATCCATCACCACTTAGAAAATATGTATGTAAAATAATATTATCCCTATAAAATTAACACTCTTTAATATTTTTAAATAACCTCTCATTTTATCCAAATAACTATGGATTTCCTTTAATTATGCTTATGGTCTATCATAATCCAAATATACATCGAACATTCATCAAACTATACCACCAAATATTTTATCACTCTCTTCATTTTATTTTCCACTCATATTTTATTTCTATCACATTATTTTATTTTATTTCATTATTACCTCTCAAATAATTTTTTCGTGGGTATTATGATACATTTAGAGTAAAAATAAAAGATATTTAAATAAACTATGATGTGTAACATGTCAATTGTACTACGATGGTCAAATTAAAATAAAGTTTGATATCTTCATCAATAAAAATTTATATAAAAACTTATCTTTATATTTAATATTTATGAAAAAAACTAGTAACTATTTTAGTGACCTTTTACTATTTGAAATCATTAAAAAATCACTATTGATATGGATGTTGATACTAAAAATTCAGTAGCCCCAAATTCTCTAAAAAATCGCTTTTCACCATATTTCTCCATATTCCTCCAATAATAATAAAACTATATACCTTTAAATGTGTTTGAAAATGTGAATGACTAATGTTCTCTTGTTTTTTATTTCTCTATACATCCATGGTGGACTAATAAACCCTCTAGAGATAAGTATCCCATATTATTTTGTAAATTCACCATTATCTATTTTTTTAGGAATATATGTCTTCTTCCTTAGAGTTCTCTCCATCAGCCTCACATTCTCTAATTTTTTAATGGTAAATACCCATCAATTTTGGTACATGCTAAGGATTTTTCTTATTAATTTATATTTTTAAAAAAGAATATCTTAGCTGATTTTTGGGTTAGTATCAACAATGGTTTTTTAGGAGGAAGATTTACCTTTTCACTCTTAAAAAAAATCGGCTCCCATATCATTGATGATTATCGAATATACTTATCTAAATTTATCAATAGGGTGAAAGGTGTGGTATATTTCCCCATATTTTCCCTATTTTTGATTTTATTATTAATATTTGTTTCATTATATATTATTTCATTCTCATCATTTCTTACCTCACGGTTCTCCACTACAATTTTTTAAAATTATTTTAATTTTCAACTTTTAGTTGTGATCTTAAAGACTATTAGACCCTTTATTAAGGTGATAAAGTTCTTGATGAAGGAAATTTTAATAATTTAATGGAATAAAATATATTCTTAAAGAAAATTTCATGTCATACGTTGTATTGATGGCGTGTCTAATGTATCGAGCCTAATCCTTTTAAAATTAGTCCCACCAAATAAAATATTGCTAAAAAACTCAAGGTAAGAAAGATTCATGTTTTTCTCCTCAAAATAGTCATGGTAAGAGAATAATTTATCAATAAACATATCCCACTCTATTTATATTGCAATGTTGTTTTTATGTTGAAATTAAGTGACCTTTAATTTTATCATTTCAAGAATTTCATCCTCTCTCGACCTCCTTTTTTATTTTTATGGTCACCGAAACAACCGTCTTTATAGTTTAATGTCTTCAAAATCATAATAAAATTTATCCATATCTTCCTCCAGGATGTGAGGATGTCATGGTGTTAGAGTGTTTCATAAGTTACTATATATAACCCTCAACCATGGTTAATTATCTATTTGATTGATCTAGTCATTACATTACTCCATATACCTATCAAAGAGTTCCATAAAATGAATTACTAAGTATTTCATTTGGAGTTTCATGGATTACAGTAAGGTAGATAAAATATTTCTTTCTCCATCCCAATAATGAGAGATTATCTTCCCTAAATATTCTTCCATGATGATTTCATAGACACAATCATGTAAATACACATCGAGATACACTCACTCACTCACACACATACACTCACACTCATAGGGATACAAACTCACACTCACTCACTCAATCAAATAAAAACACACATAAGGACACACACACACACACTCAAATGTATTTACACACTTAAAGGTAATAACTCTCTACTTTATTTCATTTTTATACACTCAAAATGCTGAAATCAATTCCCAATATCTTATGTAATTTAATACATTAATTTTCGATCCCACACCACAAAGTATTTCTCAAACAAGAAGAAATTGGTTAACATGGAAATACAAGTTGATGGGATGGAAAATGGTTTCAAGGTATGAGAAAGGTGTAGAAAATAATGTTTGGGTGTGAAATGTATACTTTCTCAAATAGTTATGAAATATAAAAAATTTATGATAATAAGATCCCAATATAGATGATATGGAGATAAAGAAAAATGATGGAGAGAAATGAGGTAATATGATTAAAATATTATTTTTGGTAATTATGAAAAACATATATTAATGATATATAAAATGTATCCTCATTATTTTTTTCTTTTAATATCTCAAAAATAAATATATGTTCGTAGTATTGTAAAGAAAAAGATGATGAGTCAAGGTAAATATATATACTTTTTACAGGGTATAAAAAAATAAAAAAACTCAAAGTGAAGTATGATAAATAATTGTATATATGAAGAATATTTTAATATTTCATAATAAGGGTAAGTTCTATAGGTTTTCAATGAAATGGGTTTTGAAGGCTAGACAGTATGGAAAGAATATAAGGGTAATGAACAAAAATAAAATAAATAAATATATTGACGCTAAAAGTGAAAAATAGATATCTAATACAAACTAATGTATGGTGTATGGGGTGTCCTAATATTCATAGAGTAAGATGTTGGATGAAGCATAGTATTTAAGGATTCATGGAAGCGTGTAGTGTCACGAACCAGGCCGGGTCGACATCCGACCCGGCGCCCGACCCGGTCCGCGGAAAGGCCTGAAGGGCGTTCCCAATCCCCACGGGCTGGCACAAGTGCCCGTGTATCAAGATTAACAAGTGGGAACGGTTTTACCCGAAATAAAAGACAGAAAAACAACCAACAAGATAAAAAAAACTGAAACTGGAAACATGCTACCAAACACACTTCTAAACTATAAACAGTTTTAGGTCTACAACTCAGCTAAAAACCCAAAATGAACAACAATAAGAATATAGAACTAAACTCCAAAACCAACCTCATGCGACACGAGAAGTTGTACCCCCAATATACCAACACCAACCTGCACATGAAGACCAACAGCAACCAGAACCCCCATCGCTGAGCACGAAGTCACAACCTGGAATACAGAAGAAAAAAAATCTACATACACCCAAGGGTGTATGTAGGGTGTGAGCTAAAAGTCCAGTAGGATGCCACCGAGAAAAAAAGGTTCCACGCCTAATTATTAAAAGACAAATACATTTTCAATTTAAGAGAATAATAAAAAAAATAAGTGTTTAATGATTTTTTTTAATGAAAACGGTTTTTAAGGGGAAACTTCTCTAAAAGTAAAACAACTTAAATTAACTTACACACACGCACGCATACCCACACACACACACACACACAAATGCACACACACACGTACACACGCACACACACTTTTCTTGGTAAGCCCAACGTCACAATGTGTGCCCACGGTGAGCAGCAAGCAGAGGAAGAGCACAATACATGGGAGACCCTAAAGATACTAGCGAGAAGTGGGACCGTAGAACCTCACGTCTCGGTGAACTATATCACACATTCCCGTGCACGAGCCACTGGTAGGGAAACACCTCCTGCCATAGTGGTCTCCAGTCATCATCCAATGTTTAGTTAGTGTTGTAAGTGTCAATCCCGCTAAGTGAAACTGGGCCGATGCCACTCCCGTATCACTAGCACACTAGTCTAGTCCTCCCACCTAGTACCCAGGCTTCCCGTTTGTGCTCAAGTAATTCAAAGTTCATTCCACATGTCATAGTCATACACTCAAACCCAATAAGATACTACGCACTCCAAAACAACCATTTGCACACATGAAAACCATTTGAAATAATACACTCTCTAAAAACGTTTTCAAAACACGCTTCACACTATTGAAATAATCTAATAAACCACTTAAAAAGTTTATAAAACAACATCAAAGGAGTGTCACATGGTTTTACACACACAAAGATGACCACTTAGAAATCCAAAACACATTCTAACACCGTATGCACTCAAATACAATAAAAAGTGTGACCTGCACCACCAAAAGGTTTGATAGAAAACCCTTACACCATATCAAAAACACCATTGTCTAAACCACATAGTTTAACATGCCCAAAATAAATGCTTATAAAACAATTTAGAATAAATCTCTTAACGTTAACCACTAAGCTCACGCAAAAACATCTTTTACGACCAAACGCACGCGACGCCATGTAAAAAAAATAGTTCGCACCACTTACACGACTTAATAAGATAACCGAACAATTCCAAAGTCACTAATAGAGTTCTCAACAAAAAACACCCAATAATATGAAAAATATACTAAACAATTTAAATACAAATCAAACATCAAATAAAACTTAATTCTCACAAAAATAATTAATTAAAAATATGAAAAACAAAATAAACATTGAATATTAATTCATCGGATAATAATTAGACGGGGAACCACCTACCATTGTGTAGCGACTTCGCGAAACAATACACAGACTTCTGCTGCATGCCACACGCAGCGCAAGCAAAAATAATTGCACCTTAAATTAAGAATTTAAACAAAATAGCGATTAAACAATAACCCCTAATGAACCATATACCCGTTAGAAGAAAAATACTCAAAAGAGGAATAAAGAACTTAACTGAATTGGAGGGGTTGCGGCTGTGCGATGGCTAGTTGGGAGGCACTCGGCTAAAGAGACAGTGCGCTGAGGTGTTTACGACGGCCAAAAATGGCCTATGCCGGGAAGGGGGTGTGACGATTTGTGGCAGGTCGGAAACCAGATAGTGGAGTTGAAGGGGAGTCGGGGCATAGTGCACTGGGAATAAGGGGTGCGGTGTGACAAAAAAACCCGGAATGAGGAGGGTTCTATCGGGGTTCTGAACCGGAAGGAGGGGGTCCAATGGGGTTTCGAGCGGGAAAGGGTGTGCGGCATCAGAGGGGAGCGGTTCGAGCAGAACCGAGGGAGGGGAGGTCGACGCCGGTGAGGGGAGGCCGCCGCACAGTAGCGCGCCAGGAGGAGAGGGAGCAGGGTGACACGGTGGTGGTCCGGCGTGGGAGGGGGCTTGGCGCGATGGGGAGCAGGGGTGCAGTGCACCTGAGAGCCGGAGGGGAGTGGCGTGGGAAAGGAGGCCGGGAGGAAGGCAGGGGGTTTGAAGGGCTTCCAAGAGGAGAGGAGTGTGACAGCTAGGGTTAGAGGGGAGGGGGTGAGCCGCGCGACGGGAATGGGTAGGAGGGGGAGAGGAAAAAATTGGGGGTGGTAGAATAATAAAAAAAGAAAAAGAAAAATAATAATGATAAAATAAAATAAAAAGAAATTAAAATAGAATAAAATAAAAAGGGAATAAAACCTAAATTCAATATTAAAACTAAATTAAAGTATTAATAATAATAATAATAAGAATAATAATAATGAAAATGATAATGACATCCTTAAATATTAAAACAAACCATTAAATTTTTATCATGCTTCTTAATGTGTTTTCTATTAATTTTTTTTATCCCTCTTTAAAATTTTATTTCTTCATTAATAACTTCTTTATTTAATTGGTTCAACGTCAAGCAGGCGTGCGGAGAGCCGAGCGAGGTCACGCGGCGACCCAAGCGAGGTCGTGCGGCTTCGACAGCGGTGCGCTGAACGCCGAAAAGGCCCAAAAAGTGTGTTTCAAAATAAAACTCAGAAATTTAAGTTCAGCCTTGACCAGAACCACCTGATTCCCAATAAAAACAATAAAATAAAAAATATAAAAACGAAGGGTGTGACAATTCTCCCACCATAAAGCTTTCCGTCCCCGGAAAGCCACAACCAGAACCAAAACCCACAACAAAAAACCACACTCCCTTTAGATTCAAAGGGGATCCCCACAATCATCAAGCAAGGAGAGGGAAAAAACATCGTGCTCAGAGAAAGTGACTAAAAGACAACATCAAGAAATGTGTAAAAAGACTTTCTGATATGTGTCGCCCTCCCCAAAGAGCTGAAAACCCTCCAGTTGATTGTTTAAGAAGATGAGCCCTCACACCCACGAAAATCAACATTACGAGCCGAAATTCCTTAAGTACTATTAAACGAAAACCACACCATTTGGCTAGAATCAGCAGACAAGGTCAGACCACGTCCAAGGGACACTCTTATCACTTATTACCAAGACATATTTAAAAACAGGAGCAAAAGATCAACATGGGGAGGCCCGAGGGGCTCCCCACCATTAGGAACACACTAGCGCTCAAAACGACACTGGAAAACCGACACAGGGAGGTTCGAGCAGACTCCCTGCCATTAAAGAAAAGCCAACACCGATTTATTTCAGAGACCTTTGTGCGAGACCCATCGTGGGTCTCGCCGCCATTAGAATTAACATAGGATTACAGAACTCTGAAAATTTTCCGATGGTGACCAAACACCCCACCATAAGGGGAGAGGAGGGGGGGGGGCCCGACCACCAGGCGTCCAAACCACGACCGACCACAAACCAACATCTCAAAATGTCCTGGATGAACACCATTAAAATTTGAGACTAATTTACCCAACAGACTCTCATAAGGACCACTAAAGCGATTGCATCCAGTGGAACACATCCCCCAAGACTTTAAGGCATGAGACGAACACGCCTCCACATGGTCGCGAAAAACTTATGAAACCAGACGGATCATTCGGAGCGGAACAACCTTGGAAACAATTTAAAATGCCTCTACTTTTAATACTGGTGACAGAAATAAAGTTGGGGTCTCATACACTCCCGGGGTTCCGGACCATGTGCCAGCTTCACTCCGAGGCCTATGGCTGGAGCCTTGATATTTGAAGCATCTCCTACCTCGTAGTCATGTATTGAGGACTCTCGTGCGAAGCTTTCCTTTTTAGTGTCACACGCAACCACAATACAACTGAGGAAACACCAGCAAACACAAAACATTACAACATCCAACTAATCATACATGAAACATTCACCAACACAAGAGCTAAAATGGTGCATGCACATCACCCTTTGTCACACTGAATGAGAAAACGACACCACAAATCGTCACCTGAACATGACCATTGCTGTAGAGAGAAACATTATATGGAGAGGGACTTAAAACTGAGTCTTAAACGACACTTGATTCCTGCAATCAACCAAAGAATCCCCATGTGACTGGGTCTGCCACACTAGTGGCCTAACGTAGACCCTTTCTTCTTAAACGAAACCAACGAAGGACCAAAGGTCATTTAGAATAGTGGTCAGCACTGACCACTCCAGGCTGCTTCCACCTTTGTACCTCGAAGAGAACTCACACTGCAAAAGGTCACCAAACATGACCCTTGCAGCCAATGAAAACACTACAAACCCCTTTAAGAAACTGGTCAACACTGAAAATTCTGAACCGCCTTCACCCTTCCCCGCTATATTTCCTTTCGTCATTTCCATGGGAAATCTTCAAACATGACGATGTCAAACTTCATACCCAACAGGTCGAGACACTCAAAGAGACCGAAACTCCCTTTAGTTCCCCTCGCATATGTCATCCCGCTGTGAGAGGACCTACTTAATCGAAAGGAAAATGAGATTGACATAGCACTACCACCAAAAAGGGAGAGTCCTTACTTTAATCAACTGGAGGGTTGGCCAACGGTGAATTACCGGTGGCCGCACATCATTCGCACATTAACTCTTTATTAGGGGCATACACTAGCCAAGAAGGAGAACCAAGGACCCAATCAAACGGGTCCGATGGTCAAGACATACCACAAGAAAACACAAAACGTGCAGGGGGGGACCACTGCAAGGGATCCCTAATGTACTTTTCAAAATAATTAACTAGATACACGCTTGCGTACCAACGTATAAATGATAATTCAAAATCGGGACACAAATCAGTCAAAAAGGATTCTCGGCTCAAAACGTCTCACATCCAACCTTTCAAAATCACAAGGACACACCATGTAGTCACCGGTTATTTAAAAACACTAAATTTTACTTTAACAAAACATTTTGGAAATAAGAAAATCCAGTGGGTTGCACAAATGGTGTCCCATGGGCCTCGCACATGCATGTTCTCGTGCCACACCCGCACCCACCTCATATCCATCCAGGCACTCATCCGATCGTGCCATTAACCCTTTCTTTTTTCCATATTCACTTATTCATGTAGTTTCCCATGAGAACACCAAGAATAAAAACCAAAGCTTTCCATTTTTTTCTTTTTCAAAACCAAAACATCCAACTCACACTTTCCAAACCTTTCACATCATTTTATTTTTAAAGCGATTTATTTCAAAACATTTTCGAAGACCAAATCATTTTTTACTTAAAAACCAAATTCACACGATTCCAAAACAAAGAGACGAGAAGCAAAGAAGGAGGAAACTAGGGTCAGCAGATGATTGGAATATATGGTTGGCGGCTATACGCCGATCACTCCACTAGCCACGGAGAGTATTTTAGGACAAAGTTCCTGGCTCCGCAAGGATTTCCAGACCCTGAGAGCTCACTAATACCACTGAACCTACTCCCTTTTCGTTTCCCCTAGACAAGATTAACTGCAATGACCAAAAAATCGGACAAACCTGAACATACTTTTTTAACTTGAGTCCCGCCACGAGGTGTGCTGGCCAGGCACCTTACTCGTAACTAGGACGTCGAGTCCCAACAACCTTGACTCAAGTCTACCATGACTCTATCCTGAAAGAACACGACTCAAGAGAGAAAACCTGCCCGTCTGATACCATTTTGTCACGAACCAGGCCGGGTCGCCATCCAACCCGGTGCCCGACCCGGTCCACGGTAAGGCCCGAAGGGCGTTCCCGATCCCCATGGGCTGGCACAAGTGCCCGAGTATCAAGATTAACAAGTGGGAATGGTTTTACCCGAAATAAAAGACAGAAAAACAACCAACAAGAAAAAAAACTGAAACTAGAAACAAGATACCAAACAAACTTCTAAACTATAAACAGGTTTAAGTCTACAACTCAGCTAAAAAACCAAAATGAACAACAACAAGAATATAGAACTAAACTCCAAAAACAACCTCATGCGACACGAGAAGTTGCATCCCCAATCTACCAACACCAACCTGCACACGAAGACCAACCGCAACCAGAACCCCCATCGCTGATCACGAAGTCACAACCTGGAATACAGAAGAAACAAAATCTACATACCCCCAAGGGTGTATGTAGGGTGTGAGCTAAAAGCCCAGTATGATGACCCCGAGAAAAAAGGTTCCGCGCCTAATTATTAAAAGACAAATACATTTTCAATTTAACAGAATAAAAAAAAAGTGTTTAAAGAATTTTTTTAATGAAAACGGTTTTTAAGGGGAAACTTCTCTAAAAGGAAAACAACTTAAATTAACTTACACACATGCACGCACACCCACACGCACGCACACACACACACACACAGACACACGCACACACATACACATGCACACACACTTTTCTTGGTAACCCCAACGTCACACCGTGTGCCGATGGTGAGCAGCAAGCAGAGGAAGAGCACAATACATGGGAGACCATAAAGATACTAGCGAGAAGTGGGACCCTATAACATCACGTCTCGGTGAACCATACAACACATTCTCGTGGATGATCCACTGGTAGGGAAACACCTCCTGCCATAGTGGTCTCCAGTCATCACCCAATGTTTAGTTAGTGTTGTAAGTGTCAATCCTGCTAAGTGAAACTGGGTCGATGCCACTCCCGTATCACTAGCACGCTAGTCTAGTCCTCCCACCTAGTACCCAGGCTTCCCGTTTGTGCTCAAGTAATTCAAAGTTCATGCCACATTTAAAAGTCATACACTCAAACCCAATAATATACTACACATTCCAAAACAACCATTTGCACACATGAAAACCATTTGAAACAATACACTCTCTAAAAACGTTTTCAAAACATGCTTCACACTATTGAAATAATCTAATAAACCACTTAAAAAGTTTATAAAACAACAGCAAAGGAGTGTCACATGGTTTTACACACACAAATGTAACCACTTAGAAATCCAAAACACATTCCAACACCGCACGCACTCAAATACAATAAAAAGTGTGACCTGCACCACCAAAAGGTTTGATGGAAAACCCTTACACCATATCAAAAACACCATTGTCTAAACCACATAGTTTAACATGAAAAAAATAAATGCTTATAAAACAATTTAGAATAAATCCCTTAACGTTAACCACTAAGCTCATGCAAAAAATATCTTTTAAGACCAAACACACCTGACTCCATGTAAAAAAAACAGTTCGCACCACTTACACGACTTAATAAGATAACCGCACAATTCCAAAGTCACTAATAGAGTTCTCTGCAGAAAACCCCCAATAATATGAACAATATACTAAACAATTCCAATGCAAATAAAACTTCAAATAAAACTTAATTTGCACAACAATAATTAATTAAAAATATGAAAAACAAAATAAACATTGAAAATTAATTCATCGGATAATAATTAGATGGGGAACCACCTACCGGTGTGTAGGGACTGCACGAAACAATCCACAGACTTTTGCAGCACGCCACACGCACCGCAAGCAAAAAGAATTGCACCTTAAATTAAGAATTTAAACAAAATAGCGATTAAACAATAACCCCTAACGAACCATATACCCGTCAGAAGAAAAATACTAAAAATAGGAATAAATAAATTAACTGAATTGGTGGGGTTGCGGCTTTGCGATGGCTAGTTGGGAGGCACTCGGCCAAAGAGGCAGCGCGATGAGGTGTTTAGGCCGGCCAAAAATGGCCTATGCCGGGAAGGGGTTGTGACGATTAGTGGCAGGTCAGAAACCGGATGGTGGAGTTGAAGGGGAGTCGGGGTGCAATGCACTGGGAATAAGGGGTGTAGAGAGCCGAGAGAGTTCGCGCGGTGACCCAAGCGAGGTCGCACGGCTTCTACAGCGGTGCACTGAATGCCGAAAAGAGCCAAAAAGTGTGTTTCAAAATAAAACTCAGAAATTTAAGTTCTTCCTTGACCCGAACCACCTGATTCCCAATAAATACAATAAAATAAAAAAATATAAAAAGGACGGGTGTGACATGTAGTCACTAACACTATAAAGAGTGCGACCTACTACATTGAAATATATACCTCAGAATGATTTTTTTTAATAAAATCCAAAGAAGGATTCACTTAGTTCTAAAAATGATTTGGGGGATTTTTCATCTTGTATAACCAATACGACTTTTATTTTTCCAAGGAATGAATAAATAAGAACATGATAGAAGATAGTAAAAATCCTTACCATGGATAGAGAATAAACTCATTGATTTTTTACTAATACACACTTGAATACATTACATGTTCCCTGTCAATGACTATTTATAGCCGAGGAGAGATAAAACAGTCAAGAGTATAATAACCTAAATCCATAAATCATAAACCTACTATAAACCTTAATGGAAAAAGGATAAATTTTAATTATAAAATTTTGGAAAAATATAATGTGTTATTATTCCACAAATTTTGACTTCAAGGAGGTGTAAAAGATTACATATATTTTAAGGGATTGAATTTATTTTCATAGACCACTATACTAGACATTTTTTTCTCCAATCATGAATTTAGATGTTCATTAATTTGGTTTGGATTTTAAATTCATAGACCCTTGTGTCATGGAATTTTGTAGTTATATTTTGGATTAAATAAGTGATATTATGGGACCATTTAATCCATCCTTCCAAAGTGAGTTGTATTTTGAATTTAATTATTTATATCGGAATCTATTTTGGCTTGAGAAATTTTAATTCTTCCATATGTCATTGTTAATAAAAAATCTAAATCCTCCTCACTAGAAATATACTTAGTGCATTTGAATAGGTTCCCATCATATTTGTTCCTACAATTTAAAAATTAAATTAAGATCATTATCCTAAATTTTCAAGATAAACTATATTATTCCAATAAATTTTTAATATATGAATCATTATTGAATATTAAAAATGAATTTTATCTTTAAAATGACACTTTTAATCATTTTAACCATATCTAACATCAAATTAATGAATAGATTGTGCATATTGGTCACAAATTACCTAAGCATCTTTTTTTAAAATTTTGATGACAAAACAAGGTTATTTATTTGATTTTGATTGTCTGACACACATTTAAAATATTTTTTATTTAAAAAAACTAATTTTAAATTATTTAGAGAGTATAAACTGTCAAATAGGTCTTTGGTTTGTTCCTAAAATTCAAAAAATTACTCCAAATTTGTTTTAATAAATTTTACTCAAAATTGAGATCATTTAATAGGTTTTCAACATTATATATATTTTTTATGATTAGAAATAATTTTTAACTCTTAAAAAATAATCTTTATCATTATAATAACATTAGAAATTGAATTGATTAGTGATTTATATATCAAGGTTAAAAACGTCATAAGAATCATTATCCAAAATTTTCAAAACAAACTAATATTTTTCAGCTAGTTTTTATCATTTGAAGTATGTTTAGATAAGTTTTAATTCTATAAAATTAAACTTTGAATAATTTTGAGAGTATTGGCCTTCATATTAACATTCAATGTATTCCTAAATTTCAAAGATTAATCAATAATCATCACCCCAATTTTCATGACACATCAACATCATTTTCTTAATTTTGAATATGTAATGCATGTTTGATAGTATTAAATAAATTTTAACTTTGAGAAGTCAATTTTATTCATTTCAAATATATCCAAAATTAGATTGATGTGTGGTTTATTCCTATATTTTATATAATTTGGGTGCATTATTGTTAAAATTTTCAAGAAAAACTATTATTTTTTTGGTTGGTTTTGATAATTTGATTTTTATTTAAAAGGATTTGGATTCTAAAAATTTGTAATCATGTAGAGATAATCAGATTGCAAATTGACATGCATTTTTTCTATTACAGTTAAAAAATTAATCTAAATTTTGATTTAAAAAAATTATGGAAAATCAACACTATTTTATCAAAGTTGAATGTTTGACATTTGATTGATAATTGGAAATATATTTTATTAATAATTTTTTTGATGATTATATGAATATATGATAGTTGATTAATGCATAATTTATTATTATAGTTCACAAATGGAGTGAGAATCATTGTCATACATTTTCCTAAAAAACAAAACTTGTTTAGTTGGATTAGATCCTTTTTTCACATTTAAAAGATATTTAAATCTAAAAAATATGATTTTAAAAATTTCAAAAGCTTTATCCATTAGATTTATATGTAATATTTTCATCAAATCCAAAAATCAATCCAATATATTTTTCACAAATTATCGTGATAAAATAATATATTTTGATCAATTTCATATTTTTTAAATAATTTTAAAATATATTAATGAATTTTAACTCTAAAATGTTACTTTTAATCTTTTCAAGAATATATAACATTATATTATCATGATGTTTCTTCTTATAGTTCAAAATTCCATGAAAATTATTTTATAATTTTTTTATTACATGCCAGCCCCTATTGATAATTTTAATTATTTTATATTTATTTAAAAGAATTTAAATTATAAAAGAAAAACTTTAAATCATTTTATGATAATAGTTCATCAAATTTATTTTTGGTTTGTTCCTAAAGTTAACAAATTAATCTATGATCATTTTCCCAATTTTTTTGATAAAAAATGATTTTTTGATTGATTTTTGAAAATTTGACATGAATTTCAAAGTTATAACTGAATTTTAACATTAAAAAGAAACATTTGATCATTCTAAGCACAATCAATGTTATTTCATTATTCATTTTATGGCTATATTTAAAAACAATCATGATAACAATTTTCCTAAATTTTTATGGAAAAGTGATTTCATTTGGTCAATTTGATCATTTAACACACATTTAAAAGAGATTTATTTATAAAATTACACATTGAATCATTTAAATAGAAACAAATGTTCGATTGTCTTGTGATTTATTCCTAAAGTATAAAAAATAATTGATGATAATTATCATAAATGTTCATGTAAAACTAATATTGATTTACCAGTTTTGAATATTTGATTTAGTTTTGATAGTTAAAGATAGATTTTAACTCTAAAAAGACAATTTTAATCATTTTTAGTGTGATATCATAATAATTTATGGACTATGCCTATAAGTAAATAATGGAATAATAAACAGTATTCTAAATTATTATAACAAATTGATGTCCTCTTATTTATTTTGATTGTCTGATATGTACTTAAAAGAGTTTTAATTTATATATTATCACAATGAATCATACAAAGAGTATCAAAAATTGATTTTACATGTGGTTTGTTTTTATAATTCATAAAATAATCATTAATAAATTTAAAAAAATCTACATACCAAAAAAATATAATTTCTTTATTTAGATTTTTTTGAATGTTTGTGTTGGATCCAAATTTAATGAAATTATGTAAATAATACTACAAGAGGGGTGGTGAATTATTGTTTAAATAAACTATATATTTTCATCATCCTTAAGATATAAACATATCAAAATTAAAAAAATCTGACCATCCCAAAATTAATTTATCAGTATTATAAACAACCGATATACCCAGAAATAAAATTAAAGTTATATTTGAAAAAAAATGTATTAAAGAAGCTATATTTCATATTACTAATCAACTTATTATTTCATAACTTAAATATAAAAATGGTATTTTATCAATTAATAATTAAAAATTTAGCATAATAGAAATTGAATCTAATTTTTTTTACAGAAAATGAAATAGAAAATACTGATCAAGTTTAACAAGTAAACAAGGAGTATTGATTTTCAAAATCATGCACTCCTTTAAAAGTATATTATAAAAACATACTTTTAGACCAAAGTGAAAGGTTGATATCTAAACATTATTTGATGTATCCTTGACAATAAACCTATCAAAAGCTATTTGATTCATAAATTAAGAAGCTAGAATCTGTCTTCCTTACCATAAATTCCCTCGATCAACCTGATCAAAATTTCCCACGATACTATAATTGGTAGATCAATTTACCCCCACTACATAACTTATAGATTAGTTTACTCCACTAAAATTACCTATAGCATGGTGCTTCCACTAATTATACCAGTAGCTCTGTACTTCTACTACTATAACCAGTAGGTTTGTTTTTCTCTCTACTTAATGGGTAGCTCGATATCTAACTACATAACAAACAAATCAGTTAGACGAATACAAAAAGAAATGATAGACATATTTATAATGAAATATTCATAAGCTTAAACTATAGAAAAAATGATCAGATAGAAAAATAACCAAAATTACATTAATGAAAAATATTTTGATCATGTTAAGTAATTGTGGCTCTCATATTTTTCTTATGATTTTTTTTATATTTTGATCCAATAGGTGAAAATTTATTTATAAGAAATACATAAACATTTGGATTCCAAAAATCATGGGGTCGGTTGCAAGAGTATCAATAACATATCACTATTCATCTTCCGATGGATTTATTTTCTTTCCATATCTATTGATAGGTTGATTCAACATTGTAATAACACTTCAGTTGAAAACATTAAAATTTTCGTATTTTGAAATTCGTTTGGTTATATTATTTTCATAAACTAGTTCCATAGATATTTCATTAAACCTAAAGTTATAGATATTTCATTAGATGATTATATATATCTTTAAAAAATAAAATACAAATCAAGAACCTTAAGTTAGGTCAATTATTTAACGAAGTGTTTTTTATTTTTCAAAACAATTTATGTAAATTGTGTCAAAGAATCGACAATCTCCACATTTTTAAAAAATGAAAATACTTAATGAAAAATAAAAAATAAACTAAAAATAATTCTTGTGTTACTCCCTATATATCTTCAAATTAATATATCTTTTTTCCATCCTTTATAAAGTATTTTATTTTCTGAAATAAATCCCCCTTAGTATATCTCTTCTTCCTTTTATTAAAGGTAACTCATTTTGAAAAACATTCTCCCCCTTTATAAAAAATTCTACCCTAGTGATAAAAGAAACATTCTTCTGCTTTATTTTTAAAATTTCAAAGATTTTTTCATGGGGAATTTAATTTTTCAAACATTCTACCCCATTATGTTTTTTGAAAAGAAGTATAAAAATTGAAAATGAAGTTTATTTTTATACTGATAGGGGTAAAATTAAGAAATATAATATAAAGTAGTTAATCATAAACTAGATAGTTTTCATACAAGACATTCATATAAATATTTTCAATAAAGGTAAGAATATCATAATCAAAATTATTTTGAGAAAGTGTTTATTGATTTGAGTTTATAAATATTATAATTAAAATAAATTTTAAATTTAGAAAATATAAATCCTTATTAATTTAATTTTATATGATGTTTTCTAGGTTCATGATTCAATTTTTTTTCTCTATAAGATAAACCTCATATACATTAAAATTATCTTATAATTCATCTACTTTTTATGATTATATACTCTCTTGGAATTTCAACTACTGATACTATTATGGAATATTTTCTTCTAAGTAGCTTATTTTTTAATTTTTATATTTAGACTTATCATTCATCTCGATGAGTTTATGATCTTGATTTTATAAATACTGATTCGGAATTACCATATGGTGTTTTAGATATTCAACTAATGAATTAATTTCATCAAATTTTATTTCTAAATATTTTAGGACATCATCAAGATAAATTGAGCTATCAAAAATAATGTTGTTGTTATGATAAATTTATATTTCATGTTCTCCAATAGTATTCACATATTTCACTTGATCTCTAATTGACTTTGTGAAATTTTTATATTTTATTTCACAAAGGATTTTTTTTCTCACTCCCTTTATCTCTTCTTTCACTTTTTCTAAAGAATATATCAACTAGATTATATATTATGGATTCTTAACATGTAACATATTATTTTGAAGGACCCTCATTCTTGCACTAATATTAAATATCAAACAAATGTTTTGGTTCATTTTCCATTGAATAATTAAAAAAATCTAAAGTTTAATCAAATAATTCAACCATTTTTGAAGTAGTTGATTCTAATGAACTTTCTTTCTTCACATGGTATTTTGAGACAATCTGATGAGCTTTCAATTCATTTAAACTTTTAGGGGAATAGTTCTCAATGTTGAGAGGATCATCATAAATAATATTTTTATCATAAATAGTTCTCTTAGAAGAACTTGATGAAGATAAACTTGATATCGAGCATGGGATATCATCTGATGACGCAGACGTAGGAAATTTTTTCTTTTATGGAGAATAAATAATAGAGGTATACATATATACAAAAGATTCGTATAAAATTCTAGATAAAAAGGCATTATCTTTTTAATGATTAAGAGTGTGTTTTCAGGTTTGGGAGTCTTAGGTGCTGTTTTTAGGAGTTTCTATAGAACCTAGGATGGGTATTGCATTACTGACCATTTTAAATTATAATTAGGTAGTTTATGGTGTAAATATATCACTGGAAACAAGCCATTAAATGGTTTATGTAAGAAGAATATTGCAAGCTGTAAAATACTTTTTATGTTGTAAATTCCTTTTACACTATAAGATCCACTTTTTTCCAAAAATTAATCAAATGGGGTAAATTTAACTTGAGGTGACGTGTTTTTCAGAATATATGTTTTATGGAATATTCACATCATAAACAAAGAGTTTATATTGTAAATACTCTGGCCTATCAAGTTTAATTCGTGATTTACATATGATGTTTTATATTCTCATTGTGCAACCATTCTCCCTCAACCCTAGGGTTTCTCTAGGTGAATTTTGGTGTCTCCTATCCTTTCTAGTTCCTCCATTATATGTTCTATCTATGTGATGGTTGCGTCACTTCATATTGGTAAGTGGTATTTCTACTTCTTCATTTCCATTGGTCATGAAGGTGGTGAGAAACCATGTTTATATAATCTATTGATCACATATTGATTCATATGTGATCATTCTAGATCCATTGTGTGATCATCTTCTAGGGGCCGATCCTTAGTTGGCTGTGAAGTGGCAGTTGTGTATCCTTTGATGCATGTTGTGACCTATCCTCCCTTCCATTTGTTTTATTTATATAATTTTATTCTAATTTGTGAGAAAGTATTCTAGGGCCTCTATTTTTGTCTTTACATTCCTTCCTGTGTTGTTGGATCACTTTACGGGCATGTGAATCCCATGTTTGAGGTAGGTAGTTCCCTCTATAGCTTATATTGGATGAACCTTGAACAATCTGGTTTTATCTATTGTTTTATAAAATATTTTTCAGGATTTATTGATTTCTATGTGTGTAAATAGATTTATGAGAAAATGCGGTTTTCCCATGTTTTGGTAAAAAAATGTATTTTCAAATCATTGTTAAATGGATTTATGAAATGGTTTTAAAAGCATAGTTTTGATGAAATGATTTGGAAAAGGAAACACATGGGAAGCCTTGGTTATATTGGTGGAAGGTGTAGTAATAGGAATCATCCACTGTTATTGTGTGGGGGGGGGGGGGGTGGGTCACTCATGGGGTGTTCTCCTACCCCTAGGCCAAGTGTCCATAGGACTTATAAGACTTTGTTTGGTGGTTCACTTTCTGGGTTGTTCCTATTCTCTCTAGATTTGATGAATATTTCTAGGTTCTTGATGAGAATTATTTTATATGCTTGGGTATGAGTGTTCTAGATAGCCTATCCTATAGTGATCCTTGGATTGATTTTACTTGTGGTTTTGTTTTTACTGCAAAACCTTGATTACCAGTTTTGATATATGTGATATAATTTAAAATTATTTTACTTAGTTTATATAGAACTATGGAAATGGGGAATGTTTTAACATGTATTAGATATAAAAATTGGTTAAATTATTATCATGAAATTTTTCCTTTAAAGTTAAGATTGTTAAGATTGTTATATTGATATTTTTGATGGAACACCTGGGTTGGATCCTACTGATCCTGTTTAGATCACACCCTCCACACCCCTTTGAAAGTGTGTAAAACTGGTTATGTATTTTTATTTATAGAAAGGAAAGGTGTCACAATGAGGTGATGAGGTTTTAGTTAGCTGTTCTTGGGTATCTGGTGGTGATATAGTGTGACATCATCTACTTTATCACATGGAGTAGTCGTTTATCATTTTGGGTTTTGTCTTTTGTTTTTGGACTCATACCTTGGTGATTGTTTAGCTTATTTTGAGTTGTATCATTTATATTTATTTTTTTATGTAATATATTTCCTATTACTCTTCCATTTTCCCCTTCATTTATATATATATATATATATATATATATATATATTCCATGTTGTCTTCTTCATGATGGGTGAAATTGTTCTCATTGTTTTTGTTAATTCCTGAGTGCTAGTCTCTAGCTTGTGGGGAATGAGAATTCCCTTTAGGTATGTGGTAGATCAGGAAGGGTTCCAATTTATGAGGGTATCCTTGGTAGGTTCATTACAAAAATGGTATCATATAATGTTTATGCATAGTCTTGTGAATTCTGTTAGACTAAAGATAAGATTTTCTAGACTTGAGAGGTAGGTTGCGGTGAGTTCCTCACCATATCTTGCTGTGTTGAGGACCAAGTTAACATGATATGTAGGTATATGCCTCTATTGTGATGATTTCTTGATCTTAATATAATTTTTTTACATATTTTTTTTCTTTCTATTTTTCACTAAGATTATCCATTTGTATGATAGTTTCTTTTGTTTTCAGTGTGCATCGATATACCTCTGAGATGTATACCATGGGTTCCATAGGATGGTATAATGGATGATAATCAAGGGAATCTGAATTTAGATTATAATCATATGTAGTCTATCATGTGATAAGTTCATTATATAGACCAAAATGTACCACAAGTCTAGAATGAAACTGTTGAGGTACAACCAGGAGCTATTGGAGAAAGGTATTGATATTGATAGTTATTACATGAAAAACCAACATCCTTTAAGAGTAATAATGATCCCCAATAGTTGGAGGACTATCTAGAAAAGATCAATCAGATCTTTGACTTCTTGGATACATTTGAGACAATCATGGTAGTGTTTGTAGTGGTCAGACTCAAGGGTCCCAGTAAGTGATAGTCAGATTCTGTGGTACGAGCATATAGTCACATGGGATTGGACTGGAAGGGTTTCAAGACACTCTTCTTCCAACAACCATATCTAGAATATATGATTATTGAAAGGTTTATGTATCTACTCTATTTACAGTAGGGAGATATTTTAGGTTTTGTGAACACCAATTGATTCTTGGAATTTGTTTGTTTTTCTTCAGAGGCAGTGAAGAATGATCCAGTGAAGGCTTAGAAGTACCTACAAGATTTACAATTAGATATTAGATCAAATGTTTTTATAGTGAATCTTTATACCTATGTGAATATGGTGTAAGGTGATATGATGGCAGAAATGGTCACAATAGACAGTATTGGTCAATATACCCCTTCTCTTCTACCCAGTGGTAGCTTTAGTGGCAAGAAGGGAAAAAAGATGAAGTGGAATGAGAATCTCCAGAGTTGTGGAGGTGGTTTTAAATAGAAGGCCTCCTATATACCATCATTTACATCCATTAGTGTGCCTCTAACTTTCTATTAGTCTGGCAAGTTCGCCCACACCTAATTTTATTTTTCCACACCTGTTAAGATGTGCAATGGTTGTGGTTGCTACGAACATTTACAATGATTCTGTCAGGCTATGAATACAACTCATTATGGCTATGGATATTTGGCTCCAAATTTCACTATGGTTTAATCATATGATTCAAAGTATATTGGTCTCTATGCACATGCCTCAGGAGTGAAGCACATTAAAGTCGTGGATGAGTTTGCGATGGAGGTTGATGTAGGTCCAATGATAGTTAAAGGTATCATCTTTATTTCACATTCTATAGTAAATAATTTATTTGATACTAATACATCAAACTCATTTATATATGGACATTTTTTTGATATTCTTAAACATCAAACAATTCTCATGTACTTTATTATGGATTTAGAAACACCTCTTGGAAATCGAAAAGAACAGGGTTTTTAGGGTCCTTATTGTTTTCTATTGATAGCTGATGGAGAGTTAGTTTGAGATTTTCATATTCTTGATCTGGATCTATTTAACATCATCATCAGGATGGATTTCCTTGTCCTTCATCATGCTAAGGTTGATTTTTATCATTGGCATGTCTCATTCCTTTCTATTGATGTGATACCTAAGGTATTTCAGGGATAGTTGGATCTGATGTTTGTTCATGTAGGACCTTTACATCTAGATCTAGAGATTTTTTTATCTACTATTATAGTTGAGCCTAATGATTCTTATTTTGTTGGTAATCTTCCCTTGGTTATTAGGGATTTTCCTAATTTCATCCTTGATTACTTCTCCGGTTTTCCTCCAGATAGGGATACAAAGTGTATGATTGATCTGGTGTCAAGTAAGAAACTTCCCTTGATACCCTCTTACCTTTTCTCACCAGTGGAGATGATAGAGCTCAAGATTTAGTTGAATAATATTATGGGGAATTTTTTGGTTTCCCTAATGTTTTACCATGGGAATCCTCAGTGCTATTTACTAAGAAGGATTATGGTTCACTTAAATAATGCATGAACTATCAGAGGTTGAACTAGATTATGGTTAAGAATAAGTATCCATTTACCCATATGGATGATCTATTTGATTAGTTAATGGAGTGATTTAGTTTTCAAAGATTGGACTTTGGTTAGGTTATCATCAGATCTGGGTTCATGAGTCTGATTTACTGAAGTCATATTTCCGGTGCAAGTATGGATATTAAGAATATATTGTGATTTTGTTTGGTCTAAAAAACACTCCTACAGTTTTTATGAATTTGATTAATTGGATATTCCATCAGTATCTTGACACATTTTTGGTATTGTTCATGGATGATATTTCGGTTTATTCATGATCCAAGAATGAGCATGACCACTACCTATGTTTGTTTTTGGAAATCATGAGGTGTCATCATTTTTATCGAATGCTTTCAAAATGTATTTTTTGGATCCAATAAGTGAATTTATTGGGGAATGGGATTTCATAACATGGATTATCATTTGATCCTAAGAAGGTGAAGGATGTATTTTTATAGGAGGATCCACTAAATTTTTTTGAGATTCACATCTTTCTTGGTATTACTATATACCATTTGTGGTTTGTTAAGTATTTCTCAAATTTGGCAATACCATTGACTATTATTACCAAGAAGGGAGTGAGGTCCACATGGAATGAAAATTTTCAATCTTTTTTTTGATAAACTAAAATGGTTTTTGACATAGTCTCATATTCTAATATTACATGAGCCCGGTAAGGGGTTTGTTGTATATTGTGATACTTTTGGTGATATTATAGGTTGTGTTCTTATACAATATGGTCATTTTGTGACCTATGAGTCTCATTAGCTTTATCCACATGTGAATAATTAATCTACTCATGATTTGAAGAATACCTTAGTTCTGCATGTGATAAAGTGTTGGTAGCATAATCTTTATGGGGAAATATTCACATTATTTCATTACTATAAGAGTCTGAGATATATTTTTCTTAGAAATACTTGAATCCTAGACATAGGAGGTGGGTGGTATACCTTCATAAATTTGACTTAGACATATCTTACACACCAAGTGAGGGGAATGTTGTTTTGGATTCTCTCAGTAGAAAATTGGCATCACATGCTGTCTTGGAATCGAATGAAGAGTGGAACCTGATGAGACTCTTCACTTAGTTGAATCTATATGATCAGAAGGATAGTTTGAGTATGGTTTTAACCAGTGTTAAGTTATCATAGTCTCTTATTGAATATATTTTTCATGGTTAATAGTAGGATTATGAGTTCATAGGAATTAGATAAAACCTTTATAGTGGGGAGACCATCTCTAGATGATCTCTCTCTTTTAATAGAATTCCCTATTTTGGGGATTGGTTTGTATCCCCGTATTTTTGAGGAGCTCAGTTTTGTTTGAATATCATAGTTATTCAGGGGACATTCATCTAAGAACTATAAATATTTATTATTACATGAGACGATGTTTCTGGTGGTTGGGTATGAAGCAATACATTACTGATTTTTTGTCCCACTGTTACACTAGGTAATATAAAAATGTAGAGGATCTAAAACATTCTATTTTCCTATAGCCCCTTCTGGTGATAGTTTGGAAATGTTAAAAGGTGTCTATGGACTTTTTTGATTGATTTCCATGAAATCCCTATGGGAAGAATGTCATTTGGTTGGTGATTGATTGGTTAAAAAAATAGTCTCATTTTATTCCAATCAGGGGAACCGCTAAAATTTAAGATCTTGGCAAACTATATGTGTAGAAAATCATGAGGTTACCTAGGTTTACTGCTACTATCCTCTTGGATTGGGTTCCCAAGTTTAACACCCAGTTTTGGAAGAGCCACCAAGATTCGATGGGGACTTAGGTTCATTTGAGTACATTATACCATCCAAAGATGGATGGTAATATTGAGCTTATTATTCAAATCTTAGAGGATATGCTCCATTATAATATATTTTATTTTTCTAGATCATGGGATATCCATTTGGGAGTAGTCCAATTTTCATATACCCATAGTTATCTATCATCAATCAGAATGGTTCCCTTGGAGGTATTATATGGATTCCCATGCAGATCACCTCTTTGTTGGGAATAAGTGGGAGAGGCCTATCTTATGGGACCGAGTCACATTCTAGTGACATCAATAAGGATTCAGGATATATATCAGAAGTTGTTTATAGCGCAGAGTCATCAGAAAACATATGTTTGTTGTATCCCCAACCACAGGTAAGTAACCCTTTATTTTTTATTTTATGTATGTATAGTGTTTGGGTGATATTTGGGAGGGTCTGGAATACTTTTGGAATGTTTTTGAGTCTTTTATGGAGGTGAACAGTTTGAGAATGATTAGTGTAAACTGCGCAACTCCTATAGGAACCTGTACATAATGAGACATGGGATACTGGTAAGGCACACGGCTAGGTGCATAGTTTGGCCACACTGTATGACCACCCAGGAGAAACCGTGAAAAGTAAGTAGAGGGCCATTTCAAGGTTGGCATAACGTTTTTTAAACTATACAGGCCAACCATTGTAGGTGCTTCATGAGGCAGAGTCTGGTATATAGTAAGTGCACGATTATCCCAACCATACGACTAACCATGCACTATTTTAAAGTGAGATCCAAAAAAGTGGATCTCATTTTCACTAATAAGACTCTCTTTTTCCACTATTTTTTACCCTAAGTTGGTTTTTCCTTCCAAAGGCTATGAATTATCTCCACTTCAAATCCAAAGCAATCTGATGGAAATTCTTGGTGCGTTGAAGCCCAATTCCCTTAGCAAGTTTTCATTTGTGGTAGTTTTCTTAGATCTATTTTTCTTCCTATAATAAAAATCCTAGTTCTAGTCCATTAGGGATAGATATATGATGGTTTATTCCAATAATAATTAGATATGGATATATTGATGTTTGGAAAATATATCTAAGGTGAGTATTTGGAGATTCAACACAGTTTTGTTGAAGAATATTTCTATCTCTTCATTTTCATCATAATTACCAACATTGGTGGATTCACTATCAACTTATGTTATTAGAACTTGAAGTCTTAGTTTTAATTTTTTTAAATTTCTATAAATTGATTGAGAAATTGATTTGAAAATTATGGTATAAAGCTTCTTTATTGATGGTTTTTGGATTTGTGGATTTGTGAAATTGTGGAAATTGGTTGTGCAAAGTGATTTATTTCCTTGATTTTAAAATATTTATTTTAAAATAAGAATTTTCTGGTTTTATGGAAATAATTTTTTTGAAATGTTTTTAATAAAATAATGGTTTTGTTGAAATGGCTTGAAATGGTTGGTTTGACTTGGTTTTAGTATACATTGGTTTCTATGAGTTCATGCTTTTGACGTGACCTTGAATAAAGGGCGTGTACCATTGGGGTACAAAAGGGCATGAACCCAGATAAGGGGCATGTTCCATTAGGGAACAAGGATATTTTCTACTTAGTGATGACTTATTTTATGGGTGAGAAACCACTCATGGGTATGGAATTTTCAGTGAAGAATGCATGTGTGGGTGTGTGTGTGTGTGTAAACCATGAAATGGGTTTGAAAAAAAGGAATGAGAAATGGTTTGCTGCACTATTTATTATTCTCCATGGAAAATATTTTGGTATGAAATTGGTTTATATTTTGTTATAAACTAGTTTCTATTATTTTATATAATTTTTTTATATAATGTTGCTAACTTGTTTTATCCTAGTGGCATGTGTAGGGAAGTCATTTGGGGAAAACTTTATGAGTTTCATTACTCACCCCTACATTGGATCATTGGTGCTTTGAAGATATTGTCTATTGAGAAACAAGTAAATATGAAGAATTTCAATTCTTTAGTGGTTCTTTTTGATACATGGTCATGGAATTAGAGTTGTACCTTGGAGAATTTTGGGAGATTCTATGTTGGTGTCTTGGAGTCTTTGAGTTTTTATGGTTTTATCTTCAACTATGTACTCTGATGTTAGGAATATTCTATTGTGGTACTTTGATTATAGTTTAGATTGATATTAAGTTGATATAGTTTAAGTTTTATATATTTTTATGATGCATCATTAGTGGTTATTTTGTTATGGTGCGCTTGGTTGGGTTGTTTTATATGTAAAGGAAGAATCATCCTCCAACTATATTGAATCCCATGGAATTTATTTTCAGCCTTTGCCATCTTAGGGATGTCTCCTAAGGCCATATAAAAATTCCACCTCAAATCTAGCCCATGAGGAGGGGTGGGATGTTAAAAGTGTTAAAATCTTGGTCAGTCCCTGACTTATAAATGGTATTATTTTGTTTGACCCATGGTCATCTGTTTTTTCAGACTTGGAGTTGAAATTCATTCTGGTCTATTCATTGAGTCGGGATGGTTGAATGTCATAGGATTATTAGGAATTTAAATTTAGATCATAAAATACATATATAACCTTATTATGTTGAAAATAAAGTTACCATGGAGTTTGATACATAATTGTTTTGGATACACTTATAGGAGAGTAATCTCATTGTCATGAGTTTAGCCAATGAGAAGACCAGGACATGCATTGATAGAAATGACTTCCCATTAGAAGTTTATATTTTATTTTGAGTAATGATTTACGTTTTTCTACAAACCTATTTATTTTTTTAAAAATTCAGAAATTATTTTCAAATGTGATATTTTGATAAAAGAATTATAGTCGTATTTTGAAAAGGGATTGATCTTCAAAATCTTGGTGGAAGTTAAAAAAAGGATAAACATAGAAGATGTTGATTGTTGGAAATAATTGTTATGATATATGATGTCGTTGAATTTGAAAATTTTAAGCCTTAATTTGTTAGAGAGTGAGAATTATGGTGTTTGTTCTGTTTATAGAAATGGAGCCTGGTAGGAATCATAGTAAAAAAATGGAAGAAGCTACTGAGAATGTGGTTACACTTAATCCCCAAGTTAACCAATAACTGGTTCATAGTATAGTCTAGGATTTTAAGGTTGTGGATAGAGGGAACTGAAGTGACAAACCAAGGATACTGGATTGTTCCATTTAGTTCCAGAAATAGAATCCATCAATATTTTGGGGTGATTCAGAACCAAAGAAGGAAGAGGTTTGGCTGAATAGGATGAATCAATTATTTTATTTCCTAATCAACCTAGTAGAGTTGAAAGTCAAGTTTTCAATGTATATGTTGGAGGATCTTGAACATTAGTGGTGGGATTTAGGTGTTCTGGATAAATTGGACCAAGGCACCACATTAGAGGACGTTGAAGAACTATTTAACAAATAATTATATCCCTCCACATTAAAAATTTGAAGAATAATAAAAATTTCTAGCTTGAAGTTGGAAAATCACTATGTGATAGAGTATACGGAAAAATTTATGAATTTTGTCTGAATTCCACCTGATGTAGCTTCTAGTGAATCCTTGAGGGAACACATATTTGAATTAGGATTGAGGTAATAGGTTCACTTGAAGAATTTCATGCTTTTTATAACGGATTATACAGAGCTGATAAATAGAGTGATGGTGGAAGAAATAGACTTATCAAGAGCTATGAGTAGAGGATGTCTGTTGACTCCTATGGGAAATGATGGGAACTTTGATGTTGGGAACAAGTAGAAGAGGAACACTTATTTCCAAGGTAGTGGAGTGACTTAGAATTAGATGACATGATCTGTGAATATTCATCCAAGGCCCAAGAGAAAATATGGATGTTTCCAATGTGGTTCATTCAACCACATAAAGCGAGATTGTATGATACCGCCTAGAACAAGCCATAATTGAAACCAGATGGGGTATCTTTAGAGCTATTGTCACAGTGCTATGAGTTCAACTAATAGGGACACACATAATATATTTCAGATGGAAAATTCTTTGATGGGGAGAGGTCAAGAGAATACCTCTCATTAGCATAACCGAGCTATCCATGGTGATTCCATGAATACCATGACTCCTCAAGAAGTGCAATCTCAACCGGGAAATAAAGAACAAAGTGCAGCAGGTAAGCAATTATATGGAGGGGATAAATACATTTTGGATGATAAATCTAGATAATATATGGTGAGAGGTATGATTGTTTTGAACTCTAACCATATATAATATTTTGTTGATATGGGTGAATCCCATTTTTTTATTTCTTCCCACGTTACTCATCTTCTAGGTTTAAACGTTGATATGATGCCTTCTGTTTTGAAACTTTAAACTCCTATTAGTAAAAGATAATTTTGAGCCTTTATGTGTAAAGAATGTTCTATAATTGTTTATGGTGATGATTTGAGATGGGATATCTCTATGCTTAAGATATATGTATATGAAATAATCCAACGTATGGATTTGATGATAATGTTCAAGTCTCACATTGACTATTATACCCAAACAGTCAGTTTAGCGATTGAGAATGGTGTCAAGCATATCTTTAGAGGAGAAAAGACTATAAAGGAAGGTGATATAAGATTTTTGGAACCATCAGTTAAGTCAATATCACATTAGTTGGTAGAATTGACTTTGGAATTTATGGAATAGATTGACAACAGTAGTTTTCTAGTGGTGGTTGACCAGTTTCATGTTGTTATTCCTAAAATTTTATCTGGGTTTCCACCCACAAGAGTAATGGATATTATGATTGATATCCATTTATGGAACTATCCTATTTACCCTCCATATCACCTAATTTCACCAAAATAATTAGTGGAATTGAAAGTGCAGTGGGAGGAGATGGAATGAAAATGGTCCATTCAACCTAGCACATCTCTATGGAAAGCACTAGTCTTATTTGTTAAAAAGTCAGATAGAACTATTCAGTTGTGTATGAATTATCATAATATTAAACAAGTTATTATAATGAATTTATTTCCACTTCCAATAATTTATTATCTTTTCAATCATTTGAGTAGATCTCCATGGTTCTCTAAAATTGACTTGTGATTAGGATATCACTAATTGTGGGTTCAGAAGGTTGATATTCCAAAAACAAATTTCACAAAAAGACATGTCCATTATGAATTTGTAGAAATTCCTTTCGGTCTCACAAATTCACCACAAGTATTTATTTAATTTATTAATTATATATTTTAGATGTATCTAGATTATTTTATGGTGGTGTTTGTGGATGGCATATTAGTGTATTTAGGGAAAACTACTAGGCATGAGAAACACTTGGAAATAGTGTTGGGAATCTTGAAACATCACCGTCTACATGAAAAATTATCAAAGTTTGATTTTTGGATACAAGAGGTATGTTTCCTTGGACATGTAATCAATAAAAGAGGTGTTTATGTGGATCTATAAAAGATAGAAGCCATTTTCTCTTAGAAACCACCAAAGAATATCTTTGAGATACATAGTTTCCTTGGCCTAGATGGTTATTATCGAGGTTTTGTTTGTGATTTTTCACAACTGGACCCACCATTGATATCTTTTACAAGGAATAATGTTCCATTACAATGGAATAAGGAATTTCATAAGTCTTTTCAAGAGCTTAATGTTCACCTTACATAAACACCAATCCTGATTTTTCCAGAAGCAGGATAAGGGTACATGGTGTATTATGATGCTTTAGGATCTGGGTTTGGATGTTTTCTCATACTGGAAGATCATATTGTTTCAAATGTCTCAAGAAAATTATGGTTTCATGAAAATAACCACCCAACACATGATTTGGAGTTATCTATCATAGTCCATTCTTGGAAGACTTGACATCATTACCTATTTGGTGATAAATTTTCAGTGTTTACAGATCCTAAGAGCTTGAAAGATATTTTCTCAAAAAGGGATTTGAACCCGAGACAAAGAATATGGATGGAATATCTACAAATGTTTGAGTTTTCCATGATGTACACCCAGGGTAAAGGAAATTTGGTGATAGATGCATTAATAAGAAATTCATATGATTAGTTGGAAAAAGAGGCTTCAGATAAGTGGTAGTTGATGTCAATAATAGCTGACATGGACTTAGGATGTGAAGATCGAGGTGATGCTAGGGTTTTCATCCCAATTTCATTCATTAATGATTTGGTTGTGATAGTTAAAGAGGCACATACATAGGATTCAAAATGTGCTATCATGGGGTCAAAAATCAATGATGGGGATACTATTGAGATATAGAAGTTGGATGAGAGTTAATTTTTGTGGTTTCAAGATCAGATGGTCATTCCTATATATTTTCATGAACATAATCTTCATGCTTAAAAAATTTCAATAAGGTCTGTTCATCCTGGAATAAAAAATATGTATAAGCCACTAAAATCACAGTTTTGGTGGGTCGACATGAAAATTAAGGTGGGTGAGCTTGTTTCATGATGTATAACATGTAAATAGGTTAAGGTAGAGAATTAGAAACCAGTGGGTATATTTCAGTATTTATATATTCCTATCTAGAAATTAGAGTAGATAGTAATGGATTTTGTAATAGGTCTCCCATGAATAGTTTGGAAACACAATATCATATGGGATTTAGTGGATCATCTCACAAATTCATAACACTAAATCCCTATCTGTGAATCTCATAGGGTGGGGAACTTTTCAAAAATAGATATCCAATAAGTGTTAAAGAGTCATGGAATAACATTTCATATAGTATTATACTGATATATGAGGTTTACATCTTGTTTTGAGAAATCTGTATAGAAATCCCTTACAAGTCAGTTTACTATGAGTACAACGTATCACCCTCAAACAGAGGGTAAATCCAAAAGGATGATAAAAACATTGGAATACATGTTTCATACGTGTTTATTGGGTTTTGGGGGCTCATGGGAGGATAAAATACCATTAGTGGAGTTCTAATATTACATCAATTATCAAGATTCGATACATATGGATCCTTTTGAATCATTTTATGGTAATCCTTACTGTTCTCCACTATGTTGGGTGGAAACATATGAGACATAACTGGTTGGAATGGGCATTTTCCAAGAGATAATGGAGAAGATTTAGTTGATTAGGATAAGGATGGATATGGCTTAGATTCATTGGAGATCATACGTGGATCATCATCTATGGTCTTTATCATTCGAGGTGAGTGATCATGTGTTCTTGAAAATCACTCCAAAGCTTGGGAATCATTGTTTTTGGAAATAGGTCATGTTATATCCTAGATACATTATCCCTTTTGAGATACATGAATGGGTTGGATAAGTTTCCTATAGATTTACTTTACCACTATGGTTCAGTGTAGTGCATAATGTGTTTCATGTATCTCAGTTGAAAAAGTTTCATCTTGATCCTAACGATGTGATTTGATGGGATCATGTTGACCTAAATCTGAATACTTAATTGGTACACATGCAAATATGGATTGTGGAAAATAAAAAGAAAGTATTTCATTGAAAAAGAATTGGTTTAGTGTATGTTTTTTGGAAACATGGTTAGATTCTGGAATAAGTTTTGGAATTGGAGAATGAAATGGTCAAATAATGGCCCAAACTATTTCAGGGAAATGATACTTTTCTATTTTTTGAGTATATAAAGACCAATGGTGGTGAGAATGTTGCACCCCTATCATTAGATAAGTACCCTTTCATTTATGTATTTTGAGCGTGTAAGGTGTTTCAATGACATTTGAGAGTGTTTGGAAGACTTGGGGAATGTTTTTATTCTTTTCCGAGGTGAATTCTTTGAGCATGGTTAGTGGAAATAATGAAACACCTATAGAAAATCATAAAAAGAAAGATAAATCCTTTCTGGGAAGACATGCAGTTAGGCACACAATTTTTGCAGACCGTGAGGCCACCTAGGAGAAACTATGCAAAGTGGGGAGGAGGTATTCTTCATGGTTGGTGCACGGTTTGTCAAACCATGTGGTCCAACTGTGCATGGTGCTTCTTAAGGAAGAGTCTAGTCCATGGTTTTTCTAATGATGCATGATTAAAAAGTGAGATCCTAAAAAAGTGTGTCTCACTAATTTTCACCTATAAGCCTCTCATATTTCTTTATTTTCTACCTTAAGTCGGGTTTTCTTCCTCCCAAAGGTTGTGGAGTCACTCCCTATTAAACTGGAAGAAATTTGAAGGTAATTCTTTGTGCATTGAAGCTCGATTCCCTTGGTAAGTCATCGTTTGTGGTAGTTTTCTTAGATATACATTCCTTCCCTATATGGAAACACTATATTTTGTCCAATGAGTATATATCTATGATGGTTGATGAAAATATTGATGATATATGGCTGTTTTGATGTAGATAAAGAAATCTAAGATGAGATATTAGAGATTCAATCCTGTTTTGTTGAAGAATTTGTGTCATTCTTATTTTTCATCATAATTCCCAAGGCAGGTGGCTTTACTCTTGACTACTTTTATAATAACTCGAAGGATTATTTTCAAATTATTTAATTTTTTTGAAATTTACTACTAAATTGATGTTCAAAGAATCGTATAAACCTTATTTAGTGATGGTTTGTGGATTTTGGTATTTGCGAAATTGTGTAAATTAGTTGTACAAAGTGCTTTGTTTCCATGATTTTAAAATGTTAATTTTAAAATATGTATTTTTTGGTTTTATAAAAATGTTCTATTTGAAAATTTTTCAATAAAATATATTTTTTATTGAAATGTATTTAAATGGTTGGTTTGACATGGTTTTGGCATACATGGGTTTGTATGAGTTCATGCTTTTGATGTAACCCTGAATAAGGGGTATGTACCATTGGGGTACAAAAGGATGAAACCCTAGACAAGGTACGTGTGCCATTAGGGAATAAGGATATTGGACACATAGTGACAACTTAGTGTATGGATGATAAATCACTCATGTGTATGGAACATTCAGTGAATCATACATGTGTGGGTGTGTGTGTTAATCATGGAATGGGTATGACAAAAAGGAACGAGAAATGGTTTGGTGAATTGATTTTTGTTTTCCTTGGAAACTATTTTGGAATGAAATTATTTTATATTATGATATAAACTGGTTTCTATTATTTTATATAAATTGTTTTATATAATTTCTCTAACTTTTTCTATCATACTTTCATGTATATGGAATTAATTTTGGGAAGACCTATTGAGTTTCATTACTCACCCCTAATTTGGCACATTGGTGATTTTTTAGATATTGTATATCAGGACATAGGTAAATGTAAATCATTGAACTTATTTATTGGTGCTTCATGATACTTGGGCATGGAATTTGAGTTGGATCTTGGAGAATGTTGGGAGTTTCTATGTTGGTGTCTTGGGGTATTTGAGTTTTTATGGTTTTTCTTCCGTTGTGTACTTTGATGTTACGAATAACCCACTTTGGTAATATGTTTTTAGTTGTTCTTGATATTTAGTTGATATACATTGATTTTTTCACATTTTTATCATGAATCATTAGTGGTTATTTATTTATGGTGTGTTTGGTTGGGTTGTTTTATTTTTAAAGGGAACATATTTCCCCAACTGTATTGAAACCCTTGGCATTTATTACCAGCCTTTAGTGTCATGGGGATGTCACCCAAGGAAAATTAGAAATTAATACTTGACTCAATACCATGAGGAGGGGTGGGATGTTACATGTCGATCATCAATTCCATCCTTTGGAGTTTTTCATAGGCGATAAGGTTTTGTTAAAAGTTTCTCCTCTATTGGTTCAATGATAGCTTTAGAAACATGGAAAGTTGGATCCAAGATATGTTGGGCCATTCAAGGCCACTCAACATCTTGGGTATGTTTCATATCAGTTATCATTACCAACTCAGTTGATGGGAATTCATGATGTATTACATATATCTTAGCTGAGGAAGTATCATCACCATCCCTCTCAGGTTTAGAGTTGGGAATATATAGAGTTAAATCCATGCATTTTTATTGTAGAGTATCCAATAGAGATTTTTTAATAGGTGAAGTCTTTCATGGGAAGTATATTACATTGGTTAGAGTATTATGGTGACACAAATCATATTTTAATGATACTTGGGAGTGTGAATCGTCGGTGAGGAAGCAATGACCTCACATCTTTTCAAAGAAACATTCTTCCACAGGACTTACCTGGGATGGAAAGTCTTATGGTGATAAGATTTTAATATTCTGGATAAAAAGGTATACAATTTTTAAAGAGTAATAATGTGTTTTTAGTTTTGGATGGATTATAGGATGTTTTTGGGTGTTTCTATTGAACCTGGGTTGGTTAATTTTGGAAGGATCATCTTATGCCATAAATGGGTGGTTTTGGAATAAATCTGTCATTGGGTACAAGCCATGAAATGGTTTATGACATAAGAATCTTGCAAGAAAAAAATATTTATTACACTGTAAATTCATTTTACACTGTAAGAACCACTTTTAATCACCTAAACAATTGATGGGGGTATATTTAACTTGAGATGATGTGTTTTTTGATGTATACGAGTTATGGAATATTTATAATCTAAATGAGGTGTTTACACCATAAATCCTTCATCCTAGTAGGTTCAAGTCCCAATTAATGTATAATGTTTCACATTCTCATTTTGAATCCATTCTCCCTCAACCCTAGGGTTTCTCTATGCACGTTTGGGTGTCTCCTCTCCTACCAAGTTCTTCTATTCCACATCTTATCTATATAGTAGTTGCGTCACTTCTTACTTATAAGAGGAATTTTTGCTTCTTCATTTCCATTGGTCATGGATGTGGTGATGAACCATGTTTATTTAATTCATTGATCACATATTGATTCTCATTGGATTATTTTAGATCCATTATGTGATCATCATCTTGGGGATGGTTATTTGTTGGTTATAGTGTGGCAGTTGAATGTCCTTTGAGGTATTTTATGACCTATCCTCTTCATCATATATTTTTTATTAAATTTGATTATAAGATATGAGAATGGATTCTAGGTCCTCAGTTGTTGTCTTTATGTTCCTTTAGGCATTTTTGGATCTCGTTGTGAGTGTGTGTGATCCGATTTTGAGGTAGGTGGTTCTGTTTATAGCATATTTTGGAATAACCTTGAATTATTTATTTTTATAAATTATTTGGAATGATTTATTTATTTTCACTTGTGTTAACGGGTTTTTTAGAAAAGGTGTTTTCCCATGTTTTGGTAAAAAATAATGTATTTTCAATGTATTGTGATTTTTTTTATGAAATGGTTTTCAAATCATGGTTTTGATGAAATATTTTGGAAAAAGAAACACATAGGAAGTCTTGGGTACTTAAGTGGAAGGTGCATTAATAGTCCTCATCCTTTATTATTATTGGAGGGTTCACTCATGGGGTGTTCCTATTCACTATCACCCATGTGTCCTAGGTACTTATTAGTCACTATTGAGAGGTTTGATTTATAGTGCACTCCTCTGCACCCTAGATTCGATGCATATGTCTAGGGGCTTGATGTGGACAATTTTCTATGTTTTAGTATGACTATTCTTGCTAAACTAGCCTATAATGATCCTTAGTATTATTTTAACTATGATTTATTTTTTACTTCTTGGTTTTTAATACTTGTTTTGATATACATGATATGCTTTGAAATTGTTTTACTAGGTTTATTCAGAACTATGGAAAAATGGTAATTTTCTTACCATTCTTTTGATGTAAAAACTATTTAACCAATTATCAAACACTGATTTTTAAATTTGGGCATGTTAATATTTTCATATAGATACTTTTTATAGAGATCCTCGGTGGGATCCTATTGATCCTAGTTAGCTCACACCCTGGACATCCCTTTGATGGTGTGTAGGCCTAGATATACCATTTGATACTAGTAATGAAATGCGCTATAGTGAGGCAGTGTGGTATTACTCTATTAGTATTTGGTATCTCGTGGGGAGATATTGGGACATTATTCACTTATCAAATGGAGTATGTTTTTTCTCAATTTTTATTTTTTACCTTTGTTGTTAGACTCGTACCTTGGATTTTTTTATCTACTTTTGAGTTGTATCCATTCTCCTGCTTCCTTTGTAGTTGTGGAAGATATTTCCAATTTATATTTTGTTGTTTATTTCTGTTATGTATATATATTTCATGTTTTTCTCAAGGATGGGAAATATTATTCCCTTTGGTTGTTGTAGATCCCTAAGTGCTAATTGCTAGACTATGGGGATTGAAAATTCCCTCCAGGTATGTGAAAGATCAGGTTGGGTACCAGTTTGTGAGGGTATCCCAGGCAGGTTCGTTACAGTTCAATAGGATACAATTATTCTAATATTACTTACTTTAGATCAAATTCTTCTTTATCTTCAACTTATTTTTCAACAAATTTTGAAAAATCTATAGTTGGAACTCCTTCATTAGAAAGTTTAGCATGAGATTCAAATGGTTCAACATCTAATCTTTGAAATTATGATTTCTAGACTTCAATTTTCTAATTAAATATCAATTAAACTTTATATTGTGGGAAAAAATTAACTTTAATAAGAATTACAACTGTACTACCATTTAACCTCTTTATTGAATAATGAGAGGAAGATTTTTCAGAGACCTATGAGGAAACCTCTTTGCCTATTCCCTTCAAAATCTAACATCCACTTTAACAAATATTTAGGAAGGGAATTCACCTTGATGTTTATTCATAGTAGAAACACTTTATATATCATTAATTTTTTCTTCTTCAGTGTGTGCATTTTATTTTTCTTATATCCATCCAACTTCTGTTATAAATATTCTCTCTATTCCTTAGGTTAAACTTTACCTAAAACAAAAAATGGTTTTCCATTTGTTATTTCCACTTTCTTATTTTTATCTTCCTCAACATTTTCTTTTAAAAACCCACTATGTGTATCAATCAACTTCAATATTATATCATTAGAAATGAATTTATTCTTTAAATATTCATCCTTATGATAATTTTCTAAATCATATTTTTTCTCTTTATCTTTCTATATAGAATCATTTTTTGTTCCCAACATATAATTTTTTTATCTTCCTCAACTTTCTCAATTGTTTTGGGGTTTTTCACTAGAGCCTTATCGGAATAAAAAACTTGAGAATCTTTACTATGATTAATAATCTTAGAAATTCTTTCATCTTATTTTTGAAATTCCATAGAATCAACTACACGAGGCTTCTCAACGAACATATTTTCCTTACGATAATACATAAATATCATTATAGATATGGTATCAAAATTTATTGGGTTTAATTTTTTTTTCATTCAGGTTGTTCTTCATTTTCCATGTCCTCCACTTTCATCAAATTTACCAAAGCATTGTTTAAAAGTCTCCGAAAAGGTAATATTTTCATCTCAACTGTACCATTATTGATAGCTTCAATGAATGAACATATAAACTTATCCAAATTCAATATCCTAATTTTCACAAGGAAATCCATTAGATATTTATCCTAAATTTTAATTATATTTTTTTTCACCTTTTCATGGAAAAAAGAAATGAAAAAATCCACTGAAACACAATCCAAAATTTGAGATTTTAAGTTTCTAGTCTTGTGAGAGTTTTCATTAATAATGAAAATATATTTCTCAGAATTTAATTTTATGAGATTTCAACATAATTCAGGAAGATTTAATAAATGATAAGGGAATATCCCTCAAATAAAATCTCAACCTATTTAGGAATATTCTACAGCACCTTTGAAAAATTTATAAAAAAAGAAAAAATAAAATATTCTTTACTCCTTCCTCTATAGAATTATTTGAACCATAAAATTATTTGACCAGAAGGGGATACAATAACTTAGGTTTTTCTATAATAGAATCCAACTTTCTCAAGCCTTGAAATGTAATAATATATTTCAACATAAATGCATGATTTTATAGGATATATAAATCTATAAATCCTTCTATCAAGATTTTTCTGGTGACTAAGGCTTTAGAAGAAACCACTATCTAATTGGATGATGGAAAAAATATTCATAATATGATAAAAAATATTCATAATTTTTTAAGGGATTCTATTCCGATCATAATGAATGTGTCCAACCAACTTTAGGGTCCACCTACTTATAAAGGAAAACTCTAGGATGTAAAAATGTCCTTGTAGATTAGTTTGATCCAAAAGATCAAATAATTTACTACCGAAACAAATAAAGTTATAAATATTTTCAATGATTTATTTAAAAAAACTAAATTTTTGATGATTTGTTTTTCTGAACTAAATTTTATGCAGCATAAAAATAAACAATATTTTAAATTTCAGATGAAATTGAGATTTAGATAAACATGAAATACATATAAAATAAAAATATCTTTAAATTCATAAAATTAAATACATAAGAAGATAAAATATTGGTAGATAAAAAATATTTTTGAAAATCTAGTAAGAATAAAATATTTTCAAAAAACTTTATGAATTGAAAATATTATCTAAATAAGTTCTTGTGTTATATTCTGTTTTAATAAAAACCAGATCTTCTTCTCTTGAAGATATTTCCATAAATTTTTTTAAATAAAGTTTATGTTATTTTTAGAATAAAGAAAAATGTTTAAAAAAACTTCTAGAAAAATAATTATTAGTTCCCCCATAAATAAAAGTAATAAATTCCATATAACAAGAAAAATTAAAAGTACTATATTAATATAAATGTAAATGAGAAATACTAGGGTGTATCAGTGATATGTATTCAGTTACCGATGTGTAACAATTAAATATATTCAAAATTATTTTTTGGGTAGATAGACCTCATTTGGTCTATAAGAATTAATAAATAAAATATTTAGCACTCAAACCTAATTAGATATTCTATGCTCATATATAGAAATTTCTGATGATATAATCATTTTGTGTTTCCCAACAAATTGAATTATGTTAAGGGAAATTTTTTTCTTTTAATGTCCTCCATGTTGGCATTGTGTGTAGTAGGGTTCTTTACTTGAGACATAATATCATTTTCTATAAATTGAAAATCTAGTTGTTTTACTTTCTAATTCATATTTATTTTTGACAGGTCTTACCTATCTACCCATTTTTTTAAACTCCGTCCTTCCATTAGTAAATTTTTTCATCAACTTTTAAAATCATTCAATATTTTACTTAATTTTCAAAATATCAGAATTATCTTGAGAACAAATCACATTTTTTGAATTTTCTATTTTCTGTATTAGATTACATGATTTTTGATCTTTGAATTATATAACTTTATATTTTAATTTTAGATCAACATTATGTTTAGAAACATTCTCTTTTAAATTTTCTAATTTCGAAATAAGTTTTACATTTTCCTTTATTATCTCAGTTAACTTATTTTCAACCATTATGAAGCTTGATTTTCTTTCAATGAATCATTATTTTATCTCAATATTGTTTTTATATATCTTTTGATACATAGTTTTACATTTAGAAATAGAAGTATTCATCTCTTCAATATTATCTAGAGTTATTTCTTCATATGAACTAGCATAATTTTCTTTATCACTTTCACTTTCACTATAAAAAGTGTAAAAGAATTTAAAATTTAGAGATATATTTATAAGATATTAAAAAATAAGTCTGACCTTGAGACATTTTTATGATTTTGGAATATTTTTCTAGAATCTAGTGATTTTTTACTATCAACACTTTATTAAGATGAAATTTATGAAGTAGTATCACTTTCACTGGAACTCAATGTATCCATTGTTTTCATGATTATCTTACTTATATTTTAGAATAATTTCTTCAATATTTTTTTTAGATCAAGACATTAGAGTGTAATGTGTCCTTATTTTATTCATTCATAATGGATATGTTCTGAATTATCACTTTTCTCTTTCTATTCCATATGATAATTTCTTCTTAAATTTTCTATTTGAACATCCTTCTTTATAGATTATAAAGTTCACCATTAGCAAGCTCACATTCACATTCTTCAAAAAAAAATCTATAATTTTTCTTAGATGACATTGTTTTAAAATTTTAGGAATTTTTTATTCTAGTATTAGTAAAAGAAACTCCATTTTTCTTTTCCAATTTTTATGCATCGCTCTTTAAGATACTTTCTTACTTTATTAAAGTAACAATTAAGTTATTCAGATTTAACTTATAAATATGATTGTAATATGATTTGGATCATCAACTATAGTTATATTTGAATACCATTATTTTGGTAGGATATCAATAACAATATCAACCAAAGGTTCATATTATAATTCTTTCTCACTAAGGGAATGTAATATATTCATAATTTTCATAAATCTATGGTGTATTGGATTAACTATTTCTCTAAGTTGAAAAATCAAATTCTTGATAGTCTACTCTCAATTTTGAACTTTTTGTTTCAATAAATTTTGAAGTTCCAAAATGTGTAACTTATAGCCTTTTCTATATTCGAAATGTAGTTCTACAAGAATAAATTTATCTATACATATTTCTTTTTATAGAATATATAAGAGTATTTATTACTCTAAAATTTAGCTAAAATTAATTTTTCCTTTTCTTGTAAAAGTATAAAATTATTTTTATGGAACTTTATACACTCTAATAAGAGTAAAGAAATTATCAAATCCAATATTAATAACAAATGTTTTCATTATATCTCTATAGTAGGCATAGTCACAACCATAAAAAATAGTGGTTTATTGGGATTCACACTATAAATAGACATAAAATTTAAACATGCTATACTTAAAAAAACCTCTTTTCATTATTAGTGATGGGAAACTAAAATATGAGAATATGATATTAACTAAAAATTAAAAAACATTAATTCCCAATTTTGTTTCTAATTTAGAAACCACCTTTGATACCAAATGCATGATCAAAATTTAAAGTATGTATAGAAATAATAAAACAAGACGGGGAGAATTATAGTTTAAAATAAACTATATATTTTCATCCTCCTCAAGTAACACAATTATCAAAATAAAAAAAATATGATTGGACCAAAATTAATGTATTATTATTAGAATCAACCAATATACCCACAAATAAAATAAATTATATGATTATAACTATATTAAAGAATCAATATTTCATATTACCGATCAACTTAGTTTACATAATGAAAATATAAAACAAATGGTATTTTATCAATTTCTGATAAACTAGTTAGCACAACAAAAATTGAAACTAATTATTTTATACAAATTGAAATAATAAACAATGTTTAATTTTAACAACTAAACATGGATTATTGATTTTGAAAATCAGGTACTCCTTTAAAAGGATATTATAAAACATCACTTCTAGATCAATTTGAATGGTAATATATAGAGATGAACTGAGGTATCCTTTACTATAAAGTTTTTAAAAGGTATATTCATTTTAAATTTAGTATCTAGAATCCTTCTTCCTTACCCCCAAATCCCTTGACTAGACTGATTTTAATTTCCCCCACTACTATAATCAGTAGCTATGTTTTCCCCACTACATAACTAATAGCTCGGTTTACCCTAATATAGTGACTGATAGATTAGTGCTTCTACTACTTATACCATTAGCTCGATACTTCTGATACTACAACTGGTAGATCGATTTTTCCTTCTATATAATTGATAGCTTGGTATCCCACTACGTAACAAGTAGCTTAGTTAGATGAATATAATAAGAAATTATAGACGCTTTTAAAATGAAATTCTCATAAGATTAATCTCTAGAAAAAACAATTAGAATGAAAAAAATCATAATAATATTAATTAAAAGGTATTTGAATACTTCAAGATATTTTCCCTCAAAGAGTTTTTTTGGGATTTTTATCTTTTGATCCATGAAGTGTAAATATATTTATAATCTTCCCTTCAATGGTAATATTTTGAAAATATTGAGGTCAGTTGCAATAATATTGGTAGTATACCACTATTCATCTTTCGATAGACTTGTCTTCATTATATATCTATTTAGAGGTTGATATAACACTGCTACTATGGTTTAGTTAAAAACTTTAAAATTTCAGTATTATAAAATTATTTACATTATCTAATTTTCCAAAAAGAGTTCCCTTAGAATTTCATTAAACCTCATGTTATCTTTATTTAATTATATGAGTTTATATATTGTTAAAACATCAAATAAAAAATAAAAACCTCATGTTTAATAAATTATGTAATGATGTGTTTTGGGGTTTTCAAAACAAGTGAAGTAAGGTGAGACAAAGACTCAATAGTTTGATAGTTAGAAATTGATTTTAACTTAGAAAATAATCTTTTGATAATTATAAGAACATTTAATGATATAATAATGTGTTTTATTTTATTAGTTGTTGAAAATCTAATGGGAATTATTTGCATATGCCATCATAAGAAACAATGATAATTTTATTTGTTTTATAATTTGATTAATTTTTGACATTTAGAAACACATTTAAAACCTTAAAATTCATTTTGGATAATTCAATGCACATTAAACATGGAAATGACATGTGGTTAATGATTAGGGGTCACAATTGGATTGATAATTTTTGTCCAAACTATTAAGAATAAACTGATAAATGTTTTCTTTATCATTTTATTAACATTTGATATTTAAAAATGAATTATAATTTTAACAAGACACTTTTAATCATTCAGAGCACATTTGAAATCAGATTGACATGTGGTTTGTGCTTTCAGTTCACAAAGTATAATCATTGATAAAAATAAGTATGTTTTCATAACATAATCTAATAGAAATTTACATATTTTGGAAATAGGTGTAGGATATTACTATGCATAAGAATCAAGGAGATGGTTGTGGGGGGATTCCATTCGGAATAGGGTTCAAGACTCAAGGCATATAAATTTACATAACCTATTGGGAAGAATTGGGGGGCCTAATGATGAGATAGAGGAAAATGTGAATGAATGAGCCATTACATGGATTTGTCATGAAATTCTATAAAAAGGAATAATAACCATGATTAGAGGAAGCATATGAGATTATAATTACTCTAGTTAAGGCCCAAAAATGATCTAAAAATACCAACCCATGGTGTGATGTGAATTTTACACCCATTCTCCTGTAGAATCTTCAAATTCAAATTTAGATCATTGAATTTTAATGGTAGTGGGGTAATTTTATTTAAAATGTTTGTTAGGTTAATTATTTCCAAAATAGGCTGTCCAGTTTTCTCATGAAGCCTTGGTTAAATGAAATATTGTCAAAAGTCTTAGAATATGCTTTCTGACATTGGAAACCAAGATTCTAGTTTACTGTATCACATCTTAAGCTATAAATATCCACCTCATTTTAATCTTGAAAAGGATTAATTATTTTAATTATTATGATTTTTTCCCACAATCTTGGATTCTTGCTTGATTTTTTGACTTTTCAAAGGATTGGACATCCTTTGTGGCATCATATGGATAGTAATGTTATAGACGAGTTCTCCTTAGGTTATACCTTTGACCATATATATTTTTCCTTCTTCATTTTGAGAACCTATACATTATTATTATTTTTTTCTTGAAAAGATCCTAGAGCCTAACACGTAAACATTGAACAAGGTTCCTAAGATGATTCCAATAGGGTTTTAGGTTATGTATCATTTTCAATCATATTTTATGTGTATTAAATTTGGTTTTATCTTTCATATCACTTCTTACATCTTAATTTATATTTAAATAAATACAACATCAATTGTATTCATGTACACACTAATGTCACTTTACATTATTAGTTTATTTAATTAATGATTTTTTAAACTTGGTGGAGTCCATGTTTGAATTTTTTCAATTTTTTTTAAATAATTTATGTCACACGGTCATCACACTATTAGTAAAAAATGTGTGGTTTAATCTTACGTGTTAAGTAGTGGTACATGATTTGTGTATAGTTAGTAGTAACCATATATATTAATCTTATATATGGTGTATTTATCATGCCTACCACATGGTTTTAAAATAATTAATACTAACCTTTAAGGGTACATAACTCCAATATAGTGGCCGTTACATAGTTGGCCCACAACTTTCCAAATAGTTTGACCAAATTGTACGAGCTACCCTACTTTAAAAATTATAATAATTTAGATCTACCATTCCTTTATTTAGGTTCATTTTGATCCTTTTTACCACCATTTTATGATTTCATACCTCTCAACTATCTTCTATCTCATTCCTCCCCTCATTGGGATTATCCATTGATTGTGTCCATATTTGAGGCTGGTTCTTCAAGGTAAGTCCCTTAAGATCTCATCTTGTACTCTTCTTTTCCCTTTTTGTATCTTTTTTCTCACCCTAAGATGGTCATGTAGACTGAGGGTTTTGTGTTTTTTGAATTTATTTGGTGGTTATATTAATTTATGGTCCATAATAGTCCTTGGAAGGTTTCTCTTACCTCTTTGTAGTGTAATAACACCACTGCTAACAGAATTTATGATTTAAGGTAGATTCTTACATGAATTAGATTTAAACGTAAATTTATGAATTTTTCTTGTTTACTTTCCATGTTTTAATTTTTTTAAAAAAATTATATCAACCATATATATTAATTATTATGCAAAGTTTTTTTTTCATCCCACTCAGTTTTATATGGAATAAATGGGATTTCTCAGGGATTAATATTTAATATTTGTATTCACATAAACAATTCCCACAAAGTTTTTTTTTTCAAATTAAAAACTATGATTCCCATAATCAAATATATTTATATTTTACGAAATGATTTATTATGAATTTTTAATTATTTAACATCAAGATATATTAAAGGTTTCAAAAAGATAATTCCATGCTTGGCTTCTTCAAAATGTGATTTCCATTAGTAAGTTACACTGGAGTTATTTTTTCCCATGTATAAAGGGGATTTTATGGGTTTTAAAATTTAGTATTTGATGAATTTAATTCTATTTCCAAATGATAATATTTCCTAGTTATGATTTGAAATTATTTTTTATTTTTATACACTTAAAGTGACCCCCTTGATTTTATTAATGTAAAAGTTAAAAGTGGTAATTATATTATGTGAAATTGATGGAATTATCCTAGTAAGTGGGTATATTTATTCTTGATAAAGGTACTACTTCAATGAAGGGTGATTAGATATGAGGGCATAATATGATTATTTTTTATTATATGTATTTTGATATTTTATATGTTGATTTATCACCTCTATTTTGTGTCACGAGAAGCCTTGGATATCTAGGTAGAAAATATTTGTATGAGTACTACACTATTTTATGATTCGAAATTATCTAATGGTCCCATGTTAAAAATACTCTTTGTTTATAATATTTTCCTATTGATTAGGAAATTTAGGGTAAAAATAAGTTTTTAGGTAGTTTAATCACATCAATAAAAAAATATACATATTTCATTTTTGTGTTTTCCTTGATTATATTTAGAGATCCAAGCTGTTCCCATGATGGTATTGATTTTTATCCTATAATAGTTTATTTATGGTTATTTCATGATAGTTTCTTATCACTACCATTAGGTTTATTATATTAATTTTTATTCTTATTGATGTTCCCCTTTTTTATGTTAGTTATGATAAAACTATTTTTATAAAATCTAATCAAGTTTCTTTCTTCACTTTATAAAAATAAAAAAAGTTCTTCTAAAATGCAAGTGGTAATTTTAATAATAAACCTATTATTTTATTGTTTAAATAATTTTTATGATACATATTTTCTTTTCAAAAGTTTATATGGATCTATAATTTGTTTTATTTATTAAAATTGAATGGTATATTTAAGTTGGGATGTTTTACTTAAACTGTAAGAATGGGTATTTCTAGAGTAATGTTTTAATTTTTTTTACATAAAATGTAATAATTTATTAAAAAGATATTAAATATGTACTATATTAAAATGTGTAACCTATGTGACCAAGAAATAATGGTTTAATTATATAATCACTAATGACTTATTTATATAAAATAAAAATTATACATTCTTACCTGTATTTAAAACTATGATGAAAATGATTTGTTTTTAAATTTTATTCATGGAACGTGGGGAGGATAATTAATTGGAATTATTTTATACCACCCAATATATATTACAAGTTTAATGGAGGTTATTATTAGATTTAATGTGTGATTTTTAGATTCTGGTACTAGTTTTTTGGAGGTTTAAAGTGATGATCATTCACCTTATTCATGGAGATGTGTATTTTTAATTTTTTTTGATTTTTCTCAGATATATTTTTGGTTCATTTTATGTATTGTACCACTCCATCACTATATTTTTTAGCTTCTTTATATTATTTTTTTGTTTTTTTAATTCCCATATATAATTGTGAAATATTTTTTATTTGGGGTTATTTAGGTTATATTTACTATTTTTATAGGTTGATGTTTTTATTTTTGTACTGTTATGCCTTATTTTTTTTGTATTCTTGAACCTACTTTTTAGATGTGATTCTTCCCAACATATAGAGAGGTCATAAGAAACTTTAGGGTAAGATTTCCTGGCTTATTATTGTTATATCAAGTGAAATCATTCCCAATGACGAATCCCTTGATTCCTTAACCCTAGTTTTTATCCCATGGTGATAAAAATGTACCTTGGACCTTGTCATTGTCCATCTTGGGTGATGTGGTAGGTTGACCCGGGTTGGATCTGGATACGTTCATTTTATCTATCATCTAAAAACATAATTTCACAACTATTTTAGATTTATAATATACCATTATTATAAGTAAGAACCTGATATTTCCACTTCAACTAGAATCACTAAAATCCATGCTATAAATTGTGATATATAATGGAACAATTCTTACAAGGAATTCCATATATTCAAAATCCATGCATCTATCACTTTGATTTTAATTAGAGTTTAATAATTTTTCTTCTCCTATATATATATATATTTAAAATTCAATTTAATATTGAAGATATTATGAAAAATGTATAAAAAAAGAAAAAGGTTCAAAAAATTATTATAAAAATATCTTTAATACTATATTCCATCATATTTTCCTTCATTTATTTTCTTTCTCAATTCCCCATTCATACACAAAAATCATTTTTGAAGTTTTATCTTTGAATTTTAGTTTGGGATTTCCACATTCCAACAATCCTTTAGATTTATTAGAATTGACCAAGGAAACTATAAGAGTCATGTGGAGTGGGAAAAGGAAAGAGAGTAACATTTTATTAAAAAATATAAAATTATGTGAAACATGAGTGAACTTAAATTTTCTTGTGTATAAAAACATGAGGGAGTGTGTGTGGTCTATATTTCTTTCTATTAAAATTTTATCATAGGAATATTAAATGGTGGATGGAAGTGACACTGACAAAATTGACATTAAGATGGTCATGATATATATTCAAGAATAATTTCAATGGTTGAGTACAATTATAGTTTAATTGAAATCCCCTTCAAATTATATATCATTAACTTTGAGGTGGTTTATTGATGAATAATAGCATTCTTAAAAATTTCATGTGTCACCAATTCAAAGAAATCAGAAACTATTGAGTAAAACCAATGATTTTCCAAATATAAAGTTTGCGATCTCTTCATTCCATAGTAAGAATGATTTAGAAACATACTTGGAATGGGAATTAAAGGATGATCATATGTTTAGTTATCACATATATTTCAAGGAAATAAAGGTGAAGTTATAGACATGGAATTCTATGACTATTCAGGTATTTAGTGGTACCACATATAAGTGAGTTAAGGATAAGGTGTAGAAAACCCATCTGAACCTAGGAGGATATGAAATGGGTAATGTATAAGAGGTTTTATTCTAGCCATTACTATCATGATTTGTTCCTTAAGTTATAGGGATTGAAACAAAGATCTGTGAGTATGGAGGAGTTACAAAAAGATATATAGATTATCTTGATTTGGAATAATGTGAAAGAGGAGGTTAGGGTCACCGTTTAATGGTTTATTACTAGCCTTAACCAAGATATTTGAGCCATAGTGGGCATGTACCACTCTTTAGATATGGAATATCTACTTCACTTGGATAGAAAATTATGGAAGAAAATAAAATAAATCAAGATAAATTTCATATAATATGTTAAGGGTTTTAGATATCCATTTTTGTATTGATATACTCTAAATCATAAGACTATTAAAGATAATAAAAAATGGAGTCAAAGGAGATTCCTAAAGAGAAACCACTGTTTTTGAAATCCAAATGTAAACTGAAGGGTATGATTATTTCTGAATCACATGATATCAATTATATTAAATGAAAAGGGTTTGGAAATTTTTTCTCATAATTAAAAAATAGAATAACCATAATCATTTTTTATAATGGGTAAATTATTAGTGAAAGTTAATATGAAATTATATCTCTTCAGGAATATTCATATATGAAAATATATTGATTCATACATAGATAAAGTCTAGTGGTAAGGTGTGCTTTCAGTGGTCAACCTGAAGGAGAAAATGATCAAGATAAAATGAAAAATGTTTTCTATAATAAGTTTCTCTTAAAGGATATGTTATGATGAATTATTATTGATGATGGTATTTATAGTTTTGATTGATGATAAATTTGGATTAACTACATTCAGGAATCCTAGGCCAAATAAAAGTGTGTATTCTAAGGTAACTAACCATGAATAAGTTCCATTTTTAAATTGGGAAATATCAAGATAATTTTACATGTTATTTATTTCCCATGTATGCTACTCAAATTTCATTGTACACTCCATGATAATTTTATTGAAGGGTCACACACGATGAATATAAAAACCAATATTTTTTATTACAATAAAAGAAAAGTTATCTTTACAACCTTGATGACTTTTACAGATTATGAAGACAAACTGAGAATTTTTATAGATTTTGAAAAGATATAAAAATAAAATAGGTAAAAAAATAAATACAATGAAAATGTAGAAAAAATAAGAGTGAATAAGGAGTGATGAGTTACATCAAAAGAAACGAGTGAAAGAAAAGACTTTAAAACAAAAGTGAAAAATGGGTGATGAGTTAAAGTGATTTTATTTTTAGGAAAAATAGAGATAGAGAGATATTTATAGGATAAGGATATTATCATGCTTCTATGAAAGGTATAAAGTTTTACAACTAATTATCTTAACCCATCAATGCCTTCTACAGTTGTCTCACTCTTGTGGGAATTTAGTGATGTATTTATTGAGGACATCCCTAATGGATTGCCTCTATTGTGGGATATTGAGAACTATATTGATTTAATTTTTGGTGAAATGCTTCTAAATCATCTAAATTAATGAGATAATATGGAGAAATTTTTTGATATTTTGTGGAAATTGGGGGATTTTCTTAATAAAGGATTTTTGAGAGAAATCTTGAGTTTGTGTGCCATATTGGTAATCCTATTTCACAAAAAAGATGGTTAGTGGAAATTGTGTGTTTATTTGTAAAATATTAATAAAATCAAGGTATAATTCCACTATCCTAACCCTAAATTATATTATATGCTTTATGAAATCCACGATGTAGGTTTTTTTACTAAAATCGATCTAAAGGTGGATATTGAGAAATTAGAATAAAAATTGTGGATTAATGAAAAATGACATTCAAAACTATGTCTAAATTTTCTTAATGAATAATTATGACATTTGGGATAACCAATTAATTTATTATATTCATTATCTTAATGAATCATTTTTTTTCAAATATTCACTGGTAAATATGTGTTTGTTTACTTTGATGACATATTATTTTATTTAAAGATACTTTATAAACTTCGTTATAATTTAAAACATATTTTTGTGACTCTTAGGAGAATAGGTTATAGAAAAGGATGAAAAAATGTTTATTTTTGATAAATTTAGTTGTTTTACTTAGTTTTTGGTATATTTTTATGGAATGAGATTTGAAAAAGAGAAGGTAAAGAAGATTCACGAGTGACCAACACCAAAGAATATCAATGAGGTGGAGAGATTTAATGTGTTGGAAATACTCTATAATAGGTCCATGAGATACATTTAAACCATTTCTACACCATTTAATTAATTGGATAGGAAAGGAGTGAACATAAATTTGAAAAAATATCAATAAAATTTATTATATTCACTTAAAGATAAGTTGAAAAATTCCAGTATCTTAAATCTGCCCAACATTTCTAAATTGTTTAATGTTGAAACAGATGCCAGTGGAATTGGAATTGGGGATATTTTAATACATGACTCAATTATTCTCTCTTAATTTAGTGGAAAACCTTATGGGGATTCATGGAATTATTTTACCCATGATATGAAATTATATTTCCTCTAAATGAATTTTGAAAAGTTTAAATATTATTGGTGGCTAAGGGAATTTTGAATTCATTCAGATAATAAAATCCTAAAATTTATAAATTCGTAAAGAATGTTCAATAGTAGAAATTTTAAAAGGATTGAAATTATTGAAAAAATTCTTTATTTCATTAATAATAAACCAGGAAACAATTTTTTTTCATTGATGCTTTATCTTGGAGATATTTTCATATCACATCTATGAATGCTAAAATATGTCGTTTTGAAATATTGAAAAGGATTCATGAGAATGATGTTAATTTTTATTAGATATTTAAATTATATATATATAATTGAATAAATTATTTTTACAAACATGATGGGTTTCTTTTTTCAAATAATAAATTGTCTATTCCCTCTATTTCCATGCATGAATTTATTATTAATGAAACTTAGGGTGGTAGATTATTGGAGAATTTTATGGTTGAAAAAACTTTTCTCATTTTATGTGAACATTTTTATGGGAATAAATTTCATAGGGATGTTATTACTCTTTTTTGAAATTGAAATATGTGTAGAAATGATAAATCTAAAGTTCTTACACATGGTTTATACACCCCTATTCACATTTCTTCCCATATTTGGGTTGAAATTTTTCCAGATTTTGTGTTTTAATTTCATAAATCATAATAATCAAAGGATATCATATTTTTGGTGGTGGAAAATTTTAGTTAAAGGTATAATTTTATTTCTTATTATAAAATTAATTATTAATTGATATTATATATATTTTTTTTCATAGAAGTTGTTGGGTTTCATGGGTCACCCCAGAGAATTATGAGTGGTAGAGATTCCAATTTTATTAGTCACCTCAAGAAGAAATTTTAAAACAAAATTAGAATGAAGTTTTTTTATCCATTACTACCCACCCACAAATTGATGATCAAACTGATGTGGTTAATATAAAACTTTCCAAATTATTTCTTGCCATCATTATATTTTTATTGAAAGATTAGAAAATATGCTTCCCTCACATTTTTTTATAATCAAATAGTTCATTCCAAAACTAATTCTTTGAAATTTATATTTTTTATAGATTTAACCCATTGAATCCAATTGATATTTTAACTTTACATACTAACCAATTTTCTAATCATGATGGTGAAAAAATAAAATTTTGTTAAAGAGTTACATGAAAAAGTAATGTTCAACATCGAGTAGAATAATAAATAATTGCACAAATAATAAATCAACCATTAATATAAATGGTGTTTCATCCTTGATATTGTGTGTTGGAACACTTGAGGAAGTATTTTTTCTTAAAGTATATGAAATTAAAGCATTATCCTTAAGAAGGAGATCCTTTCCATATTTTAAAGTTGATTAATTAAAATGAATACAAGGTTGAATTAATTAATAGGTATGGTAATGTAAGTGATACATTTAATGTTATTGATTTTATTATTTTAAATTAACACATTTTAGGATATACCCTTTTGAGTAGGGAAGGGATGATGAGGATCATGTCATGCTTGTGCATCAAGGAGAAAATTAGAGAGATTATATTGGGAATTGGACTCATGTCTCAAGGTGTATATATTCAAAAGATTTATTATGAGGAATTCAAGGCTCTATGATAAGAGATAGTAATAAGATATTGAAGGAGGTACTTCATGAATCAATCATGAAATTTGATGAATTTTCCAAACAATATTTATTAAAAAATACTATAGGACAACAATTACTACAACTAAGGCTTAAATGTGATGTTAAAAGAGAAACACATGTCATGCTATGAATCTCAAGACAATTCTCCCAAATAATCTATCAATTAAAATTTATAGACTTAAATTTTACAGTTGGAAGTCTAGTTATCGTTAAAATATTTTTAGGCGCATTATTTTAAAAAGGGGTGGGATATTTTTCTCCTAAATATTTATTTAGTGAAATATTGTAAAAAAAACTTTGTATATGATTTTTTACTATAGAAAAGTATAATATTGAATATTGAATCAAATATTTGGATATAAATAGTCACCCCTTATTACTCTTTAGAACGATGAATGTTATTGTTATTGTTATGAGTTTATCTCAAAACCTTGTATTATTTCTTGATTCATTGATTTATAAATGGATTGGTCATATTTTATGAAATATTATGGATATATTTCTTATAAAAAAGTTTTATTGGGATCTACCTTTGAACATTTATCTTCTTTCTTCCTCATTTTCACCATCTATACACCATTCTCTTGTATTTCTTATGAAGATCAAATAGCTTGATACACAATCATTTTATAAGGTTTCTAGTAAAATTACTAGAGGAGATTTGGTCAAGTATCACATTATTTGATCAAATTCATGATTATACAAAAATAAATGATATTGTATATATACATTTTAATGTCACATAATGTAAAGGAACATGCTATAAAATTAAAATTTATTTAGTAAAGTGTTGATATCCAAAAATAAATGAAACTTACCTAGTAACTAATCATGTAAAAAACCTTAATTATTAATCCTTCCGTGGAGTTTTCTATATCTATATTTTAAATGAAATAAATTATTGATAATAAAAAATAATAATTTTTTTATAATACACAAAAAAATATTTATTTTATATTACTAAAAATATTTTAATATTAAAACTGAAATACCAGGATTCGTATTCTCAGAATCGTACATGGATTATATCAAAGAGGTTATGAATCCTCTATTTTTCAAGGAACCATTGAAATATAAAATTAATTAAACAACAAGGGTTTTATATAAAATTACATACCAATTATAAAAATTTATATTAATAACCATTTTACTATGATTTTTGGGGTAATTAAAGTTGAATACATGCACACACACACATATATATATTTGAATTATTTATTCTAATAAAATATTATTTGGTTAGAAGATGGGTTTTTATAAAAAAACACAACTAGTTTCACCACCTTATAGTGAAATTTCATTTATGATACAAAATTAATATTAAACATTGAGATCTACATACATGATTTTTTTTCTCTTAAAATAAGTTATGATTTAAATGGAAAAGTAACATTTATAAATATTCATGGAAAATATGATGATAACATCTCTAAACATGTGTGGAAAATTTTCAATTTCACAATTTTTTTAGCCACAAATATTCCATAAAGAATCATATCACTTGAGGTGAATTGTCTTTATTCAACTATAGTGATATGATACTCTATAGAACCATCAAGGATTAAAAACATGGAAACTTATAATAAATATTATTTTATTTAAAGAATGAAAATTCAAGAATAACATGAATTATCAAGTACTATTATATATTATAAAATGATAATAAATATATATGACTTATCCTTTGTACAACTATATGGATTAATACTCTCTCAAGATATATTTTTTATAAAATAGGTCCACATATAATAGGTGAATGGGAACTTGGTACAAGTTAAATGATCCTAAGAGCAAAAAACATATATTTTCCACAGAAAAAACCTAGGCCAACTCCCAAATAAAAAATAAAAATACCAACAACTAGAACAATGAAACCCAAATTGATGGATATGCAACCTTGAGTATCAAACTACTTCAAAAAAGGGTGGCTTGGGAACCCATTAAGATCTTCATTTGAGGACCCTAGGAACCATCATTGAATCATTAACAAACACAACAGAACATTGATGATCACCACTATTTGAGCCAGGAGCCACTATTTCCGGGTAAAAGGAATCCATCAACATATCTATAATTACCACAATGAATCATCAAACACATTGAACATCACCAGAAATCATCATCTAGAAATAATTACACCAAAAAAACTCTACAATAACATCATAACACCCCAATAACTATAAAATCCATAAGCATAATACTCAAATACAATCATTGACAATCGAAGAAACACCCTCACACCCTAAACCCAACATCACCATTATACAACATTGAATCCACTGGAAGCCACCACATGTTGTTAGTGGGACACTATCACCAAACAAATAAACCTCAACAAACATTATTAAAGGAAACCCTAACATCTGATCAAATAGAAAAAACCATAAGAACCAAATAAAAGGAACTAATAACTAGGATTAGTAACAACCACCACCATAAAACCAACAAATGAATAAGAAATGAGCTCATGGAAAACTAAAAAAAATGATATCTAGTGGCCAAAAATTGATACAAAAAAACTCCAAACTAAGAAGAACCATCCCCTGTTGAAGATAAAATAATCCTAAAAGGCACTCACACCCACAATTCACTGCCCAATGGAGAAAAACATAATCTAAAAACATGGTAACTATCGAGGCACGTGAGATATCTTAGTTCCACATAGAGCTTAAAGAAGAATAAACAATCCTCAAATGGATCACTAGGTATAAAAATTGAGAGGATTGAGTATGGTATTCATCACTGAGGGATTATTACTAAGCCTAAAAGAGAAAAAAGCGAACAAAGATGGTTGATGTACAAAATTAATAAAATACAAATAAAATAATTGAGTAAAAGAAGCAATTCAATTTGAGGAGTAAGATGAAGTGTCCGGGGAAATGAATTAATTGGAAAACCTAAAGGCACACTCACTAAAAGGGAAAAAACTATAACTAAATCAATATAATAATTAATACAAGGCACAAAATCAGTGTAGTGATGATCTTTCTAAGCATCAAGAAGAAGAGGGAAGCAACACCATCACACAAAAGGCGAGGGATACTTCATGTTATCTTTAAATATATAATCACTGGAAAAATGAATATTGATCACATTTTTATTTAATTTTTATTCTAGATGGTTACATAAATATTGTCATCATTGTAATTTAATTGAAACTATTCAACTATAGTGATAGGAGAATTTCTACCATATTCACTATAACATCTCAAGTATTTATAGAATAATACATTTTAATATCTATTAATATTTATGAATAAGATATTAATTTTATGTTTAAGAGGAAACTTTTTCCGATAGCGTACTCAACACACAACAACAGGTTTCTCTGAAATCATATGTTGCACCGAACATTGAGTTATACCAAAAAATAATACAATAATAATATTATTATTTTAAATGGTAGTTAACGCATGTCCATTATATTGTCGGGAATGAACATAAATAACTACAATATGATTATACATGTTTTTGAAATGTTTTTACATTTATCCCATAAATGTTAGAGGCTTAAAATGAGAAAGATTCCAATTTTAAGCATAAAATACTCTAATATTTTTAAAAGGCCGTTTTACCACCTTTTGCTGGTCAACCCTTTTTAAATCTAGTTTTTTTCACATTTATATTTTTTTTAAAAAATAAACTTTTTATTTAGAAGTGGTACAAAAAAATTTACTTTTTTTTGAAATTTTGGTATTTTTCTGATAAAATCCATATTTTAATTAATAGTGAAAAATATTGCATTTTAATTCAAAATTACATTTTCATCTAATTTATTTATATAGTTATATTTTCCTTTTAATTAGTTTGAAAGTGTAATTGGATTATGTTTTTATCATTTAATCCAATTTTTCTCATTATAGGTAATTTCACATTGAAATTGGACATAAACACATGTCAATCTTTTTATAGTTTTTACTTCTTAAAAACCAGGTTTTCGGCTTTGACAACAGGAATAAATTTTAAATTAATTACTACAATTTATTTATTTTTAATTTATAAAAATGTATTCCAAATTTGGAATCAGAAGGCCAAAATTATTTAAATATTTTACTTTTATTTTTGGACATTATGATTAGTAACTTCAGTAATTATTTTTATTAACCATGGTCAAAGGGTAAATCAGGTAAATACGGGTAAAAAAATATTATAATAATATAAAAATACACTAACACATATCCTAATAATATTGAATGAGATATGGTGGAACATGATAATCCTTGGGTATATTTAAGACCCCATGGATCCACTTGGATGTGACAATGACAAGTTATAATAATTAATTTAAAGTAAAGAGAAATATTACATAAACATGTATCTTTTACTAAAACAATTTTAATATAGGGTTATATAACTGATATATTTGACTATAAATAGTCATTATAAAGATACACATATTTCCTACATCATGGTATTTTATTTATCATTTTTATACATTAAATAAATAAATTTATTTATGACACAATGATGATGCAATGATTACCCTATTAATGAAAGATTCAAATAAATGATATTATAATTATTAAAATAAAAGTAATTTGAACATTTTGATGGCACCCATGAATTTTTTGGATGATTTTGACATCTTATGTTTTTTTAACGTATTTTTTTCAAATTAATCAAGGTTTTATGACTTTTGCAAAAAATCAATTACTAAATAGTGTCAAAATTGGCATAAATGAGTTTTTAAAACAAATACTATTTTATTAAATGATATAAGAGTCATAAAAATCATAGAGTCAGTCAAATGACTTATTAATGTTAAAAATGTCATTAATTATCCAATTTAGGTTTTCTTTTAATTTGATAGTAACCATATTAACTATATAGTGTAAAAATACAAGAAGACATGGTAAGAGTTAATTTATTTAACTAAGGGTTAAAGCCAAAATATGAGGCCTTATAGTTGGTATCAGAGGTAGATTTAGATAACTTTTGGATTTAAAATGTTGTTAATAGAATATCCATAAAATATTTTTAATTTATGTTAAAATTGAAATTGTATAAAATTCTAAGATTTCCACATTTCTTTGTCTAAAATATGTTTTTTGGGAATGGTTTTCCATAGAGGAAACATGGAAGTTATGATGGGAAGGAATACAGAGGGAAATAACCTTCTAAACCAACATCATAAGATGGTCAGAATTAGAACTAAACTATTTGTTGTGGTGATGGATCAGATGACTCAGGTTATAAATAGTGGTGGTTTCCATAGATGAGATCAACCAGACCATCCGTATAGGAATATGTCGATAGTGGAGCATTTCATGAGGAAACATCCCCCATTATTCAGAGGATCAACTGACCCTGTGCAAGCTGAAGGGTGGATTAAACAACTGGAAAATATTTTTTATGTAGTGGGGTGTTTATAAAATCAAAAGGATAGTATTTTTATTTATCATTTTTAAGGTAAAGCCGATCAATGGTGGTCAATGATTAAAAATACCAGATGAAGTGAAGAGATTGACACCATGGAATGGGATGAATTTAAGAATATATTCCTTGAGAAATATTTTCCTAAGGATGTTCAACTTAGGATGGAAAAGAAATTCTTGGAATTGAGACAAAAAGATTAAGGTTTTGTTGTTTCATATTAATAAAACTTCACTCGTTTTTCAAGGTACGTCCCAAAATTTATCCAGGATATTGATAGTAAGATAAATTGGTTTTATTCAGGATTGAAGCCAAAATATCGAAGTGAGTTAGCTTCTCATTAGTTCAAAATCTATGAGAAAATTTTCCGATGTGATGAGAAGGTAGAAATGGAGTTTTATGATGATCATGTGTTCCATTAGAGAAAACAAAAGAATCGATCTAGTTGGAAGGAAAGGGGAGATAATTCATCAAAGAAGTAATGAGTTAAGAAAAAAAATTTCCAACTTGTGAGAAGTGTGGTAAAATAATCTTGGAGAATGCATCTCAAAGTCTGGGAAGTGCTTCTAATGTGGTAAGAATGATCGAATTGATCATCACTGTAAGTAAGATGAACATACAGGCAATGAAAAACCAGTGGTAATATGTTTTAGTTGCAATGAGATAAAACATTATGCCAATGTGTGTTCAAAGTTGATTACCTAGGGTGGAAACTAGTAAGATAGAAAGAATAAGGGCACAGAAAAATCATTTTTTACTAATACAATTGATGTGGGACCGTCAAATGAAGTAGTGACAGGTATGTTACAAGTTTTTTCAAAATATTCCAATACTCTATTTGAATTTAGATCTTCACATTCTTTAATTTCTGAGATCTTTTCAAGTAAATTGGAAATATCACCTAATGAATATGATATATAACTTATGGTAATGACTCTAGGTGTATGTATTAAAGCAACCATGATTTATAGGAATCTACCTATTATCATTATTGGGATGGCCATTCCTGCAAATCTTGTTGAACTTATCATAGTGGAATTTGATATCATTTTAGGTATGGATTGGATTTCAGTTTATCATGTTAAAATAGATTGTAAAGACAATAAAGTTTTATTCAATGATTTCATACCTTTTACAGCATACCAAGAATCTAAAAGAGTGATTAAAGATCGTAGTGAAAGTTATCTAGCTCATGTTGCTGAAAATAAAGAAACAATTTTGATTAGTGACATTCCAGTAGTGAATGAATTCACAAATTTTTTCCCTAATGAATTGATTGGTATTGTTACCAATTGGTTGGTTGAATTTACTATTGATTTAGTTCATAATGCTAAGCCTATTTATAAATCCCCTAATAGAATAGCTTATGTATAACTGATGGAATTGAAAAAATAGTTGCAAGAATTAATTTATAAAGGTTTCATTCGACCTAGAACTTCACCGTGGGGTGATCCATTTTTGTTTGTGAAAAAGAAAGATGGTTCTATGAGACTATTTATTGATAATAGAGCCTTGAATAACATCACTATTAAGAATAAGTAACTGTTACCTCATATATATTATTTTTTTGATTTGATCCAAGGAGCTCAATATTTTTTGAAGATTGATTTGAGGTCCAAGTACCATCATCTGAAGGTGAAGGAGGATGACATTCCAAAGACAGCTTTATGAATGAGATATGGGCATCATGAGTTTTTTGTTATGCCCTTTGGGTTGTCTAATTCACCTAATATTTTTATGAATATCATGAATGGAGTATTATATCAGTTTCTAGATCAATTTGTGTTTGTGTTTATAGATGATATTTTGGTATATTCTAAAAGTCGGTAAGAACATGAAAGTCACTTAAGGACTATTTTCCAAAACCTAAAAGAATATAAACTATATGGAAAGTTCAGTAAGAGTTAATTTTGGTTGAAAAAATTTTATTTCCTTGGAAATATTGTTTCTAAATATGGCATAACTATTGACCCTTCTAAAACAAAAGTTGTTGAACAGTGGCCAAGACCTAAAAATATCACAAAGATTCATAGTTTTCTTGTATTAGAGGGTTATTACCAAAGGGTTGTTGACAAATTTTCTTGGTTATCTATATCACTAACTAAGATAACATGTAAGGGAGTTAGGTTCATTTGGACAAAATAATGTGATGATTGTTTTCAAAATCTGAAAATAAGATTGGTAAATGCTCTAGTTTGGGCCCTACCTTCCAGGAATGGTGAATTTGTTATCTATAGTGACACATCATTAAAGGGGATTGGTTGTGTCCTAATACAAAATGATCAGGTAATTTCTTATTCTTTATGTTAGTGGAAACCTCATGAGTTAAATTGCCCTACACATGATTTGGAATTAACTGCTATTGTTTTTGTATTAAAAATTTGGAGGTATCATTTGTATGGAGTAAAGTGTAAAATATATACTAATCAAAAAAATTTGAAATATATATTCACTCAGAAATAAATAGACACGAAATAGAGTTGATGGTTGGAATTAATCAAGGATTATTATTACTTGATTCATTATCATCCAGGAAAATAAAATAAAGTATACGACGCTTTTAGTTGAAAGAGTAATGCTACATTAACCTTGATACGTTTGAAAAAAATCATTTGGTTTCTTATTTGAAGAATTTTGGATTGGAAGTTGTTGGTGCATGGATTTTTTATGCTTTGTTTTAGGTGGCAGTGAAATAATCACTATAAAAAAGAATTAAGAAATCCCAAAAATAAGACATTGAGTTATAGAAAAAGGTATAATTGCTTCAAAAGTGTAAGTTACCTAAATTTAACATTGATAAAGATTGTGTTTTAAGGTTTGGAAGGAGATTATGTGTGCCTTGTGATTCATAGTTAAAGAAAAAGTTGTTACGCGAAGCTCATAGTTCTCCATTTTCAGTTCATCCTAGCAGTACTAAGATGTACATAGATCTTCGGAAGTAATACTGGTGGAATAGAATGACTGACATTACTGTGAAGTGTTTTACTTTTCAATAGGTTAAATCAGAATGATAGTTACCAAAAGGGATGCTTCATCCTTTCCCAGTTCCAGAGTGGAAATGGAAAAATATATCGATGGATTTTTTTAGTTGGATTACTAAAGAATTCTCGAGGTAACAATGCAATCTGGGTTATTATTGATCGATTGAATAAATCTTCTCATTTTCTTCCTATTCGAGATACTATGTCTCTACATCAACATTCTAGGTTGTATCTTAAAGAGATAGTTAGGTTACATGGAATTCCCCTATCCATTATATCTGATCATATTCCATGTTTCACTTATAACTTTTGGAAAGGCCTTTAGAAGGCATTGGGAACTGAATTAAATTTTAGTAAATCTTTTCATCCTCAATCATATGGGTAGTCAGAACAAACAATTTAGACCTTAGAAGATATGCTACGTTCTTGTTTAATGGATTACCAGGGAAGTTGGGATCACCATATTTCTTTGGTTGTTTTTTTCTATAATAATAGTTTCCGTTCTAGTATACAAATGGCGCCATTTGAGGCATTATACTGAAAGCAATGCCGAACTCCAGCTTTTTGGGATGAAGTGGGTGAAAGGAAGTTGATGGGACCAGAATTGGTAGAAGAGATGACATAAAAAAGTTCATTTGATTTAGAAGCACATGAGGACAAATCAGAGCATGAAGAAAAGTTATGCAGATAATAGGAGGAAAGATCTTTCTTTCGAGGTTGGTGATCATGTCTTTCTCAAATTTTCTCCATGGAAAAGTGATGCGTTTTGGTAAGAAGGAAAAGTTGAGTCCGCGTTTCATTGGTCCCTATAAAATCCTAGAGAAAGTTAGATCAGTTTCCTATAGGGTTTCTTTACGTCCAAGTTTATCCCTGGTACATAATGTTTTTCATGTTTCAATGTGGATAAAGTATATTCCGGTTCCATCTCGTGTTTTGAGTCTAGAGATAGATCAGTTGGAAGAGAATCATTCTTATGAGGAACAACCAGTACATATTCTTGAACTCAGAGAGAAAATGTTTCAGAATAAGGTGATTATTTAGGTAATGATTTTGTTGAAAAACCATATGGTTGAAGATGAAATGTGGGAATATAAAAATGATATGAGGGAGAAATAACCCCACATATTTTATAAGTAAATAAAATTATGGGGACACAGTTTCCAAAAGGGGGGAGGGATGTAACATCACCTGTATTTTTAGAATAATACATTTTCATATATATTAATATTTATGAATAATATATTAATTTTATGTTAAAGAGGATACCTTTTCCAATTGCATACTCAACATGTAACAACAGGTTTCTTTGAAATCTTACGTTGCACACAACATTGAGTTATACTGAAAAATAATACAATAATAATCATATTATTTTAAATGGTAGTTAACTCCTAGATATTGCATTAACTAGAATGAACAAAACTAACTACATTATTATTATAAAAGTTTTTTTAAATGTTTTTACATTTATCCAATAAATTTCAAAGGCTTAAAATGAGAATGGATCCAATTTTGACCATAAAATACTCTAATATTTTTAAAAGGTCTGTTTACCACACCTTTTGATAGTGAACCCTTTTTCAAATCTAGTTTTTGTAAATTTTATATGTTCTATTTGAAAAAATAAACTTCTTCTTTAGAATCGGGACATCAAAATTTATTTTGTTTGATATTTTGGTATTTTTATGATAAAATCCATATTTTAATTAATATTGAAAAATACTGCATTTTAATTCAAAAACTACCTTTTCATATAATTTATTTAAATAGTTATATTGTCCTTTTAATTGGTTTTAAAGTTTAATTGGATTATTTTCTTATAATTTAATCCAATTTTTGTCATTAAAATTAATTTTACATTGAAATTGGATATAAACACATGTCAATCTTTTGATAGTTTTTACTTCTTAAAAACCTGCTTTCTTATTTTGACAACAAAAATTAAATTTAAATTAATTACTAAAATTTCAGTGTTTTCAATTTGAAAAAATGGATTCCATATTTTTAATTAGAGGGCCCAAATTATGTAAATATTTCCCTTTTATTTTTTTCCATTATTAATAGTAACTTGAGTAATTATTTTTATTTACCATGGTTAAAGGGTAAATCAGATAAATAAGGGTAAAAAATAATATTATAATAATATAAAACTACCCTATCATGTATCCTAATACTATTGAATGAGATATGGAAAACCATTATCATCCTTTGGTCTATTTTAGGACCCCATGGAGCAACTTAAAAGTGATAATGACATGTTATAATAATTAATTCAAAGTAAAAATAAATATAACATAAATATGCATCTTTTACTATTTTTAATATAGGTTTATATAACTGATATATTTGACTATAAATAGTCATTATAAATCTAAATTTTTTTCTATATCATGTAATTTTATTTATAATTTTTATACATTAAATAAATAAATGTATTTATGACACAATGATGATGCAGTGATTACCTTTTTAATGAAAGAATCAAATAAATGATATTAAAATTATTAAAATAAATGTAATTTGAACATTTTGATGTCATCCAAGAATTTTATGGATTATTATGACATGTTATCTTTGATTTAATTTAGTTTTTTCGAATGAATAAAATTGTTATGACTTTAACAATAATCAATTACTAAATAGTGTAAAAATTGACATAAATGAGTTTAAAAAAAAATACTATTTTATTAAATGATACAATAGTCATAAAAATATTAGATTTGTTAAAATGACTTATATAATGTTAAAAATGTCATTAATGATCCAATTGAGGTTTTCTTGGCATTTTATAGTAACCATATTAACCATATAGTGTAAAAATACAAGAAGACACGTTAAGATTTAATTTGTTTAACTAACAGTTAAATCCAAAAGATATTGTTAAATATGTGACCTAAACTTGTCTAAAACTATTAGTTGAGAGGATGTTGACCCATAATCATCTAATCCTCAAAATATTTCACCTTGGAACTATTATAATTTTGAAAATAAATTTATAATAAAATAATATTTCAAGGCTTTCCTAAAGTGCCCCTCCTCCCTCTTATAAAAGGCCACCGCCACTACCCACTTAATCACGCCTCTCAAGACCATTGGATCATAAAAATTATATTCAAATAAGCTTCAAACATCCCTCCTTTACTCCTAGAAACCCTAACTTGGGAATAAGGAAACTGAAGGAATCCTTTTCGCTCAAATCAAAAGGAAGTTACCAGATTTAGAGGAAATTAATGAACGAACAAGACAAGTCTGACCCAAGGTAAGGGAATTCATCTCAATATACTTTAATTGGGTAATATTTTGATATATGAACCTCCTTATTTTATTCGGTGTATAATAAACCCCTTTTTATTTTAATTTCATTCAAAATGAATCTTTTTCTACGAAGCATTTTACTAAATGACAACAGATATGTTTTTTTAATGTACACAATGACAATGACCTTTCCGCCACCATGGCCATTATTTGGTATTTGGATTCCTCTACAATATGTAATGTTTTTAAAAATAAAATTAAATACCATATTCCTTTTTAGGTATGTTGGTATTGAAAATGGTTTTGATAAAGGATTGATTATGTCAATATCTTGAAATGATCTCTTGTGATTGCAATGTAGAAATGTTATTTTTCCGCTATATTTGTTTTTTATGTTATGATTATATAATGGTACTTGGAAATTTGATGGGTGGTTACATGATAAAACAAATAATTGTGGTTATTTGATAAACCAAATATGGGTGGTTCGTGATTTACCAAGGATGGGTGGTTACATTATAACCTCCAATGCATTGGGTATGGAAGTCAGTCGTATGGCTATTCCATTTAGTGATATGTGTGGAAGTCAACCATATGGTTATTCTATATAAGTATGTTTATATCTCAAGTTACCTTTATATGTTATATGTTTCTTTATATTAGTTTATGGTAATCTTTTGGTTAAAAAAAGCATAATCAATGAGATTATATTTAGTGAAGTATATTTACTACTTCTTAAAGGTTAAAAGTATTAATTTATGATAAAATATTCATGGTTTTCATGATATCCCAAGACTAATAGATTTCCTTTCTTTCATACTGATATTTTTATGCTAATCCCATGTTTTTAAATGTTTTTCATAGGAATTAAAGAATAATAGAGTCAAGGATGGGATCAAGGAAAAGTCATGATGTTTAAACATGAAATGAACCGTGTTTCTTTTTAAAAAGTTTTTATTTTTATAAAAAAATTGGATAGTGAGTAGAAGTGTATAATTTAAAATAATCATGTTGATATGTATGAGTTATGACCTAATTATCTAAATCTCTAAACCTGATAAGATCATTGATGTTAATTAAAGTCACATTATCGACTTACCTTAAGATTATGTGATGTTGTAAGGCTGAGGCCCTATATTTGGTATCAGAGGTTGGTTTAGATAACTTTAGAAGTTAGAATATTGATAATAGAATATCCATAAAATATTTTTTACTTTATGGTCAAATTGAAATGATATGTCATTTTATGATTACCACATTTCTTTATCTAAGATATGTTTATTCAGAATGGTTTTCTACAGAGGAAACCGGGCAGCTGTACTATGAAGTCATACAAAGGGAAATAACCTTCTAAATCAACATCCTGAGATGGTAAAAATTGGAACTAAATAGTTTTTTTTCAGTGATGGATCAGTTTCCTCATGTGATAATGGTTGTGGTTTCCATACACAAGATCAACCATACCAATCACAGAGGAATATGTCAATAGTGGATCATTTCATGAGGAAACGCCCCCCATCATTTAGAGGATCATCTAACCTTGTTCAAGATGAAGGGTGGATTAATGTAATGGAAAATATTTTTGATGTAATGGGGTGTTTAGATAATTAAAAGGCTATTATTCATATTTATTGTTTTGAAGGTGAAGTCGATTAGTGGTGGTCAATGATTAAAATTATCAGATTAAGTGAAGATATTAATTCCACAGAATGGGATGAATTTAAGAATATCTTTATTTAGAAATATTTCCCTAAGGATGTTTAAATTAGGATGGAAAATAAATCTTGGAATTGAGATAAAAGTAGGAAGATTTTAGGGCTTCATATGAAGAAAACTTCACCTGTTTATCAAGGTACACCCTAAATTTTATCTAGGATATATTCTAGTAAGATAAATTTGTTTTACTAAGGATTGAAGTATAAATATCGAAGGTCGTTAGCTATTGTGAGTTAAAAAGCTATGAGAAACTTTTTTGATGTTCTGAGAGGGTAGAAATGGAGTTTTTTGATGATTGTGTCTTCCATGGGAGCAAACAAAATAAGCGATCTAGTTGGTAAGAAATGGGAAAGAATTCATTAAAGAAGCCTCGAGGTAAGAAAACCAAATTCACAACTTGTGAGAAGTGTGGTAAAAAGAATCTTGGAGAATGTATCTCAAAGTCTAGGAAGTGATTCCAATGTGGTAAGACTGGTCATATTTCTCTTAAGTATAAGTAATATGACCAAGCATGCAATGAACAACCAGTGGTAAGATGTTTTAGTTGTAATGAGATAGGACATTATGCAAATGTGTGTCCAAAGTTGATTACCCAAGTTGGAAACCAACAAGATCGAACATATAAGGGCATGGAAAAATAATTTTCTACTACCATGGTTGATGTGGGACTTTCAAATGAAGTGGTGATTGGTATGTTACATGTTTTTTCAAATTATTCCAATACTCTATATGACTCTGGAAATTCACATTATTCCATTTATGAGAGATTTTCAAGTAAATTGGAAATAACACCTCATGAATATGATACAGAATTTTGGGTAAAGACTCTAGGTTGAAGTATTAAAGAAAAAAAAAATTTATAGGAATATTCCTATCATCATTAGTGGGATGGTCTTTCCTATAAATCTTATTGAACGTACCATAGTGGAATTTCATATCATTTTGGGTATGTATTGGATTTCAGTTTATCATACTAAAATAGGTTGTAAAGATAAGAAAGTTTTATTTAATGATTTCATACCTTTGATAACATAACAAGAATATGAAAGATTGATTAAAGATGGTAGTGAAAGTTATCTCACCCATGTTGTTGAAAAGAATGAAACAGTTTTGATTAGTGACATTCCAATAGTAAATGAATTCATAGATGTTTTTCCTGATGAATTTCTTAGTATTGTTCCCAATCAGGAGGTTGAATTTACTATTTATTTAGTGCCTAATGCTAAGCCTATTTATAAACCCCTTATAAAATTGTTCAAGTATAATTAATGGAATTGAAAAAATGGGTTGTAGAATTACTTGATAAAGGTTTCATTCGACCTCGCACTTCACTGTGGGGTGCTCCAATTTTATTTATAAAAAATAAATACGGTTCTATAAGACTATGTATTGATTATAGATCCTTGAATAAAATCACTGTTAATAACAAGTATTCGTTTCCTCATATCGATGATTTGTTTGATCATCTCCAGGGAGTTCAGTATTTTTCAAAGATTGATTTGGTGTCTGGGTAACATCAACTGAAGGTGAAGGAGGATGAAATTCCAAACCGAACAAGATATAGGAATTATGAGTTTGTAGTTTTACCCTTTGGGTTATCTAATTCACCTAATGTATTTATAAATCTCATGAATGGAGTCTCTCATCAGTTTCTGGATCAGTTTGTGGTCATGTTTATAGATAAAATTTTGGTATATTCTAAAAGTCGATAGGAACATGAAAGTCACTTAAGGACTATTTTGGAAACCCTAAAATAAAAGAAACTATATGGAAATTTTAGTAAGAGTGAATTTTGGTTGCAAAAAATTTCTTTCCATGGATATATTATTTCTAAAGATGGCATAACTATTGACACTTCTAAAACAATTTTTTTTAAGAGTGGCCAAGACTTACAAATATCACATAGATTCATACTTTTCTTGGATTATCGGGTTATTACTGAAGGTTTGTTTAAAAGTTTTCTCACTTATCTACCCCACTAACTATGCTAACATGTAAGGGAGTTATGTTCATTTGGAAAAAAGAATGTAATGATTATTTTCAGGAATAGAAAATAAGATTTGTAAATGCTCCATATTCAACCCTACCTTCCAAGAATGGTGAATTTTTTATCTACATTGATGCATCATTAAAAGGGATTGGTTGTGTCCAAATATAGAATGATCATGTAATTGCTTATGCTTCACATCAGTTGAAACCACATGAGTTAAATTACCCGACACATGATATGGAATTAGCTGTTGTTTTTTTTATTAAAAATTTGAAGGCATCATTTATATGGCATAAAGTGTGAAATATATACTAATCAAAAAAGTTTTATGTATATATTCACTCAGAAAGAATTAAAAATTAGACAGAGGATATAGCTGTAATTAATCAAGGATTATGATTTCATTATTCATTACCATCTAGGAAAATCAAATAAAGTGGTTGACTCTTTGAGTCGAAAGAGTAATGCTACATTAAACATGATATGTTTGGAACAAGATCCATTGGTTTCTAATTTGATGAATTTTGGATTGGAATTTATTGGTGCATGGAATTCCTCTATTTTTTTTAGGTGGTAGTAAAATCATATCTATCAAACAGAATTAAGCAAGCGCAGAAAGAAGACAATGAGTTGTAGAAAAGGTATAATTGGTTCAGAAGGGTAAGTTATCTGAATCTAACATTAATAAAGATTGTGTTTTGAGGTTTGTAAAGAGATTATGTGTGCCTTGTGATTCATAGTTGAAGAAAGAGTTGTTATGTGAAGATCATAGTTCTCTATATTCAGTTAATCCTGGAAGTACTAAGATGTACAATGATCTTTGGGAGTATTACTTTTGGGATGGAATGAAAAGAGATATTGCTGACTTTACTATGAAGTGTTTGACTTATCAACATGTTAAAGCAGGATGATAGTTACCGAAAGGGATGCATCATCTTTTCCAGTGATAGAGTGGAAATGGGAAAATATATCCATGGATTTTGTAGTGGGATTACCAAAGAATTCTCTAGGTAACAATGCAATTTGGGTTATTGCTGATCGACTGACTAAATCAGACCATTTTCTTACTATTTGATATATTATCTCTCTAGATCAACTTTCTTGGTTGTATCTTAAAGAGATAGTCAGGTTATATGGATTTACCCTCTCCATTGTATCTAATTGTGATCCTAGGTTCACTTCTAACTTTTGGAAAGGCCTTTAGAAAACATGGGGAACTGAATTAAATTTCAGTACCACTTTTCATCCTCAATTAAATGGGTAGCCAGAACAAACAATTTAGACCTTAGAGGATATGCTACGTTCTTGTTCAATGGATTACCATGGGAGTTGGGATCAACATCTTTATTTGATTGAGTTTTCCTATAATAATAGTTTTCATTCCAGTATATAGATGACACCTTTTGAGGTATTATATGGAAATCAGTGTCGAACAACAACTTTTGGGGATGAAGTAGGTTAAAGGAAGTTAATAGGACAAGAATTGGTAGAATAGATGATAGAAAAAGTTCAGTTGATTCAGAATCACAAGTGGACAGCTCAGAGAAACCAAAAAAGTTATGCGGATAACTAGAGAAGTATCTTTCTTTCGAGGTAGGTGATCATGTCTTTCTCAATGTTTCTCCATGGAAAAGTGTGATGCGTTTTGGTAAGAAGGGTAAGTTGAGTTCATGGTTCATTGGACCCTATGAAATCTTGGATAAAGTTGGATCAGTTTCCTATTGGGTGGATTTATCACCATGTTTATCCTAGGTACCCAATGTTTTTCATGTTTCAATGTTGAGAAATTATTTGTTGGATCCATCTCTTGTTTTGAGTGTAGAGATAGTTTAGTTGGAAGAGAATATTTATTATGAGGAATAACCAATACTGATTCTTGAACATAGAGATAAAGTGTTGTGGAATAAGGGTATTATTCATGTATGGGATTTTTGAAAAAACCATATGGTTGAAGAGGTAGTGTGGGAATCTGAAAATTCTATAAGGGAGAAATACGCCCACTTATTTGATGAGTAAATAAAATTACAGGGACACGATTTCTAAAAGGGGTGAAGGATATAACATCCCAGATATTTATACAATAATAAATTTTCATATCTATTAATATTTTTGAATAAGATATTAATTTTATGTTAAAGAGGACATTTTTTTCAATAGCGTACTTGACACGCAACAACGTATTTCTCCGAAATCTTATGTTGCACACAACATTCAGTTATACTGAAAAATTAAACAAAAATATTATTATTATTTTAAATGGTAGTTAACACCTAGTCGTTGTATTGTTGAGAATGAATAAAACTAACTACTATATGATTATACATGTTTGTTAAATGTTTTTACATTTATCAAATAAATTTTAGAGTCTTAAAATGAGAATGAATCCAATTTTAAGCATAAAATAATCTTATATTTTTAAAAATTCATTTTACCGCCTTTTGATTTTGAACCTTTTTTAAATATTGTTTTTTTCATCTTTTTATGTTCTTTTATACAAAACTAACTTCTTATTTAGAAGTGGGACATAAAAATTTACTTTGGTTGAAATTTTGGTCTTTTTCTGATGAAATCCATATTTTAATGAAGAGTGAAAAATACATCATTTTAATTCAAAAAGGAATTTTAATCTAATTTATTTATATAGTTATATTTTAATTTTAATTTGTTATAAGTGTAATTTTATTATATTTTTTTCATTTAATACAATTTTGATCATTAGATGTAATTTTATATTGAAATTGGACATAAACATATGTCAATCTTTTGATAGTTTTTACTTCTTAAAAACCCATTTTCTAGTTTTGATAATGGGAATTAATTTTAAATTAATTAGTACAATTTATGTGTTTTTAATTTAGAAAAATAGATTCCATATTTGGAATCATAAGGCCTAAATTATGTAAATAGGCCCCTTTTATTTTGGGATATTATGAATAGTAACTTAAAAAATTATTTTTATTTACCATGGTTAAAGGGTAAATAAGGTAAATAAAGGTAAACAATAATATTATAATAATATAAAACTACTCTAACATGTTTTCTAATACTATTTAATGATATATGTATGACCATGAGCATCCTTGGGTCGATTTTCGGACCCCATGGAGCCACTTGGATGTGATAATGACATGTTATAATAATTAATTTAAAGTGAAGAGAAATATAATATAAACATGTATCTTTTACTAAAAAAAATTAATATAGGGTTATATAACTGATATATTTGACTATAAATAGTAATTGGAAAGATAAAAATATTTCCAACATCATGGTATTTTATTTATAATTTTTATACATTAAATAAATAAATGTATTTATGACATAATGATGATGAGGTGATTACCTTATTAATGAACGATTCACATAAATGATATTATAATTATTAAAATAAATGTAATTTGAAGATTTTGATTCCATCCAAGAATTTTTTGGATGATTATGACAAGTTATATTTGATTTAATGTATTTTTTTGAATGAATCAAGTTGTTATGATTTTAACAAAAATCAATTACTAAATAGTGTCAAAATAGACATAAATGAGTTTAAAAAAAATACTATTTTATTAAATGATATAATAGTCATAAAAATCATATATTCGGAAAAATAAATTAGTAATGTTACAAATATCATTAATGATCCAATTTTGGTTCTCTTTTAATTTTATAGTAACCATATTAACCATAAAGTGTAAAAATACATGAAGACATGGTAAGAGTTAATTTATTTTACTAATGGTTAAAGCCAAATGATAAGGTTAAATTTATAACCTAAACTTGTCTAAAACCTATTGGTTGATAGGATTTTGGCCCATACTAATCTTATCCTCGAAATATATCACTTTGGAACTATTATAATTCGAAAATCAACTTATAATAATATAATATTTCATGGATTTCCTAAAGTACCCCTCCTCCCTCTTATAAAAGGCCACCACCTATACCCACTTACTCACCCCTATCAAGCCCCTTGGATCATCCATATTCTTCTCAAATAAGCTCCCAGCATCCCTCCTTTCCTTATATAATCCTTACCTTGGGCATAAGGAAATTCAAGGAAGCATTTTGGATCAAATCAAAGGGAGTTACCCGATTTAGTGGAAATTAAAGAACGAACGAGACAAGTCAGACTCAAGGTAAGGGAATTCATCTAAATTTCCTTCCATTGAGGCATATTTTGATAATATACACCTACTTATTTTATACGGTGTATAATAAATTCCTTTGAAATTTTAATTTCATTCAAAAAATCTTTTTCTATGAATCATTTTACTAAATGACAAAAGGAATGTTTTTTTAACATACACGGCGATAATGACCTTTCCACCTCCATGAACATTATTTGGTATTTGGATTCGTCTAAAATCCATAATTTTATGAAAAAGTAAATTAAACACCAAGAAGGATCCTTTACCACTTGGGTACAAGCTCTTTAGCATTCTGTTATGTTTTTTATGTGTTATGATTATATAATGGTACTTGTCTATTTGAAGGGTGGTTACGTGATAAACCTAATATTGGTGGTTATGTGATAAACAAAAGACGGGTGGTTCCATGATAAACCAAGGATGGGTGGTTACATTATAACCTCCAATGCATTGAGTTTGGAAGTCGGTCATATGGCTATTCCATTTAGTGATATGTGTGGAAGTCGACCATATGGTTATTCCATTTATGTATGTTTATGTCCCAAGTTACCTTTATATGTTATATGTTTGTTTCTATGGGTTTATGGTAATATTTTGGTTACAAATAGGGTAAGCAATGAGCTTATATTCAGTGAAGTATATTTTCTACTACTTAAAAATGAAATGTATTACTTTAATGTAAAGTATTCATGGTTTTCATTTTATCCCAAGAATAATAGTTTTGTTTCCTTGTGTATCCCTTACTACGATTTTTATGCTCATCTGGAGTTTTGAAATGTTTTTCATGGGAATTAAAGAATAATAGAGTCAAGGATGGGATTAAGGAAAATTCATACTTTTAAAACATTGAATGAACCATGCTTCTTTTTAAAAAGTTTTTGTTTTATGGAAAAATTTGGATAGTGAGTATAAGTGTCTACTTTGTAATAATCAATTTTATATGTATGAGTTATGTCCTAATTCTCTAATGCTCTAAACCTGAAAAGATACTCGTTGTGAATTAAATTCAAATTATCAACTTCACTTATGATTTTGTAACATTTTATGGCTGGGCCTTATAGTTGGTATCAAAGGTTGGTTTAGATAACTTTAGGAGTTAGAATATTGTTAATATAATATCCATAAAAGATTTTTACTTTATGGTCAAATTGAAATGATATAACATTTGAAGATTACCATGTTTCATCATCTAAGATTTGTTTGTTCAGAATGGTTTTCCCCGAGGAAATAGGGCAGCTATTTTAGGAAGGCATACAGAGGGAAATAACCTACTAAATCAATATCACGAGATGGTAAGAATTGAAACTAAATAGTTTTTTGTAGTGATGGATCAGTTGACTCAGGCGATAAATTGTGGTGGTGTCCATACATGTGATCAACCAGACCAACCACAAAAGAATATGTCGATAGTGGAGAATTTAATGAGGCAATGTCCCCCATCATTTAGAGGATAATATGAAGGGTGGATTAAATCATTGGAAAAGATATTTTATGTAATGGGGTGTTCAGAAAATCAAAAGGTTAGTCTTGCTATTTATTGTTTTTAAGGTGAAGCTGATCAGTGGTGGTCAATGATTAAAATTATCAAAGTAAGTGAAGATATTGATTCCATGGAATGGGATGAATTTAGGAATATTTTCCTTGAGAAATATTTTCCTATGGATTTTTGACTCAGGATGGAAAATCAATCTTGGAATTGAGACAAAAGGAGGATGATTTTGTGGTTTCATATGAATAAAACTTTACCTCTTTATCAAAGTATGTCCCAAATTTTATCTGGGATATATTCTATTAAGATAAATTGGTTTTAATCAGGATTAAATGAGAAATATAGAAGGTAGTTAGCTTCTCGTGAGTTAAAAAGCTATGAGAAACTTGTATAATGTGATAAGAGGGTAGAAATTGAGTTTTTTGATGATCATGTCTTCCATGAGAGCTAACAAAAGAAGTGATTCAGTTGGTAGGAAATGGGAATGAATTCATCAAAGAATCCTGGAGGTAGGACAACCAAATTTACAACTTGTGTGAAGTTCGGTAAAAAGAATCCTGGAGAATGTATCTCAAAGTCTAAGAAGTTCTTCTAATGTGGTAAGACTGGCTATATTTATCTTAACTATAAGAAAGATGATCATGCATGCAATAAAAAACCAACAGTAATATGTTTTAGTTGTAATGAGATAGAACATTATGCAAATGTGTGTCCAAAGTTGATTACCCAGGTTGGAAACTAGCAAGATCAAAAGCAGAAGGGCATGAATTTTTTTTACTACTACGGTTGATGTGGGATAGTCAACTGAAGTTCTGATATGTATGTTACAAGTTTTTTTAAAAATATGTCAATAATCTATTTGACTATGGATCTTCAAATTCTTTCATTTAAGAGATCTTTGCAAGTAAATTGGAAATAAAACCTCATGAATATGATATATAACTTTTTGTAAAGACTCGAGGTGGAATTATTAAAGCAACCAAGATTTATAGGAATCTTCCTATTATGATTAGTGGTATGGTCTTTCCTAAAAATCATGTTTAACATCCCATAGTGGAATTTGATATCATTTTGGGTATGGATTGGCTTTTAGTTTATCATGATAAAATAGATTGTAAATCCATGATAGATTTATTCAATGATTTCATACATTTGATAATATAGCAAGAAACTAAAAGATTGATTAAATATTGCAATGAAAGTTATATGGATCATGTTGTTGAAAAGAAAGAAGTAGTTTTGATTAGTGACATTCTTGTAGTGAATGAATTCACAGAGCTTCTTCCTGATGAATTGCATGCTATTGTTCCCAATCGAGAGGTTAAATTTACGATTGATTTAGTTCTTAATGTTAATTATATTTCCAAACCCATATATCTAATGGATCAAGTAGAACTGAGGGATTTGAAAAAATAGTTGCAAGAATTACTTGATAGAGGTTTCATTTGACCTAGAACTTCACTGTGGGGTGTTCCAGTTTTATTTACGAAAAATAATGATGGTTATATGAGACTATTTATTGATTACAGAGCCTTGAATAACATCACTATTAAGAAAAAGTATATTTTTCCTCATATTGATTGTTTGTTTGATCGGATCTAGGGAGCTCCGTGTTTTTCAAAGATTGATTTGCGGTACATGCACCATCAGGTAATGGTGAAGGAGGATGACATTCCAAAGAGATCTTCCCGAATGAGATATGGGAATTATGAGTTTTTAGTTATTCCCTTTGGGTTATCTAATGCACCTGATGAATTTATGAATATCATGACTGTAGTCTTTCATTAGTTTCTAGATCAGTTTGTGGTTGTGTTTATAGATATCATTTTGGTATATTATAAATGTATGTAGGAACATGAAAGTCACTTAAGGACTATTTTACAAACCCTAAAAGAAAATAAACTATATTGAAAGTTTCATAAGATTGAATTTTGGATGCAACAAATTTCTTTTCTTGGACATATTATTTCTAAAGAAGGCATAACAGTTGACCCTTCTAAAACAAAAGTTGTTGAATGGTGGACAAGACCTAACAATATCACATATATTCATAGTTTTCTTTGATTAGAGGGTTATTACTGAAGGTTTTTTGAAAATTTCTCTCAGCTATATAGCATATTAACTAAGCTAACACATAAGGGATTTAACTTCATTTGGAAAAAATAATGTGATGATTGTTTACAGGAACTAAAAATAAGATTGGTAAATGCTCTAGTTTTGTCCCTACCTTCCAGGAATAGTGAATTTGTTATCTACAGTAATGCATCATTGAAAGGTCTTGGTTGTGTCCTAACTCAGAATGATTAGGTAATTTCTTATGCTTCACGTCAATTGAAACCTCATGAGTTAAATTACCCTACACATGATTTGAAATTATATGATGTTGTTTTTTCATTAAAAATTTGGAGGCATCATTTTTTTGGCATAAAGTGTGAAATATATACTAATCACAAAATTTTGAAGTATATATTCACTTAGAAAGAATTAAACATGAGACATAGGAGATGTTTGGAATTAATCAAGGATTATGATTGAATGATTCATTACCATCCAAGAAAATCAAATAAAGTGGATGAATCTTTGAGTTGAAAGAGTAATGATACATTAACCATGCTACGTTTGGAACGAGATCCTTTGGTTTCTGATTTTGATAAATTTTTGATTGGAAGTTGTTGGTGGAAGGAATTACTCTATTTTGTTTCAAGTGTTAGTGGAATAATCAATATCAGACATAATCAAGCAAGGGAATAAAGAAGATAGTGAGTTGAAGAAAATGGTATAATTGGTTCAGAAGGGTAAGTTACCAAAATTTAACAATAAAAAATATTATGTTTTGAGGTTTGGAAAGAGATTATGTGTGCCTTGTGATTCACATTTGAAGAAAGAGTTGTTATGTGAAGCTCAAAGTTCCCAATTTTCAGTTTATCCTAGCAGTACTAAGATGTATATAGATCTTAGGTAGTATTACTGCTGGGTTGGAATGAAAATATATATTGCTTACTTTACTATGAAGTGTTTTACTTGTTAACATGTTAAAGCAGAATCACAGTTACTAAAAGGGATGCTTCAGCCTTTTCTAGTTCTAGAGTGAAAATGGGAAAATATATCCATGGATATCTTAGTGGGATTACCAAATTCTTCCCTGGGTAACCGTGCAATCTGGGTTATTGTTGATTGATTGACTAAATCTTCTCATTTTCTTTCTATTCGAGATACTCTCTCTCTAGATCAACTTTATCAGTTGTATCTTAAAGATATTGTAACGCCCTGACCCCAGTTACCCAGAGTCAGTGCATTATTACGTAGCATTGGCATGATCACAAAGATCAAGTCTCGAAAGACTGATTAGTTTAGTAGCCTTGGAAACACTAGATACATTTATAAAAGTTACATTACATCATAAAGTGAAAAACTACAATAACATGGTCTCCATAGTCCACACTCATATCCCCTTCTGACTATCCCTGTAGGTCATTCATAAAATACTTCTTCACATCCTGGAAAATATTAAAACATTGAAAGGGGTGAGCTCATATGCTCAGTAAGGATAAAAATATTGTAGAAGCATTCATAAATAAACATAAACATTTAAGGCAATGTATAACTAAAACAAAAGCATTTTAAACTTGAACTTCAGCGTAATATGGAAAAAGTAAAATGAAATAATTCCATTTACTTATTCACATGGTTTTTCTACTAGTCAAATAATCACATTCAATATCAATAACAACTTTCATAATGATGGAATGCATAATTCCAGACTATCATAACCACGTAGCCAAGGCCTTGTGCCAAGACTACAAATAAGATTTTGTCAAGGCCTCATGCCAAGACACTAATTTGTCTAATGAGACCTGCCGATGCATCGAGGATCTATAGCGGGCACCACCTGTCACTTATTAAGTCCAATGCATTCCTCATATGAAGAGGTTTAAACATATCATAAACCATAACATAATCGTATCACATAAAACATGCATAAAGGAAACATAACATTTTCACATTTCAATCACAAGATATCAATACAACACATTGATATAATAAAATAACTTTCAAAACCATTTTCAATACCAAAATAAAATAAAATTTAAACATGGTATTTATTTTTCATTTTAAAAAAGTTAAGGCTTGTAGAGGAAGCCGAAACTCAAATAATGGTCACGGCGGTGGAGAAGTCGTTGTCGCCGAATACGTACGAAAAAAAACATTCCCTTTTGTCTTTTAGTAAAACGCTTAGTATAAAAATATTCCTTTTGAATAAAAGTAAAAGTCAAAGGGGTTTATACACCGTATAAAAGAAAGTCTTATATTAAAAAAAATATGCCTCAATGAAATAAGATTGAGACGAAGACCCTTACAAAAACATTTTGTAAATAAAATAGATTTCTCATGTGTATTCACTATAAGCTCACATAAATAAAGTATAAATACATGATAAGATATAAAAATTCATTTCTCACATAATCAAAAAACAACATAAATAAGAAATATAAGTTCAACCCAAAGAATGGGAATTGGGTTAAGAAGTTCCCTTACCTCGTGTCCGACTTGACTTGACCATTCTTCAACCTCCTAAATAATAAACTAGAGTTAATTTATAATTTCTTAAGAACATTTTTCATTTTTATTATTCCTTTTATATCACTTATTACCATGTTATGAACATTATGTAATTACTTATGTTAATAACGGTCGTTTTGTCGATATTTGGTACTTGAGTCAAAAATAAACTTCTTATAATTACAAGTTGTTCATGTGGTAAAATATCCATTATATCCAGAATTATATTCATGATTTAGATATCATATATATCATATATATCCAGTATATACATTCATTCATAATATTACATAACATTTAGAGGTAAGAAATGAAATGCACCGTTCATAGAGACGGTAAGTCGTACGTACGCATGAACGCTACTTTAATTTCTATTTCGTATTTAATATAATGAAATTGTAAGAACCCAGTTTTTGCTGTGAAAGACTTTGGAATATTCGTGATGATATTCCAGAGCAGCGCCTTCAGTCGGCGTGCGATTCCGAGCCCCGGAGTGGCCGGAATTAAATTTTCAGTGCGTTCACACTGGAACCGCCAAATAAATGGGATAACTCCTAAACAGAGTTCCGGATCAGAGATCCGAGTGTACGGATGGGTCTGGAATGGGGTTTTTACCCTAGGAACGACATAAAACTTGTTGGCACGGGATGTTTGGACCCCTCACCCGCTTCTGGAACGTTAAATGGATTAATTAATTAATTAATTGATTCGTTTATTGGAGAAATGCTAGTATCTCTTAAACGGTGACTCAGATTGGAAAACCGAGGGCACGGTTGAGTTCGGAGCGTGCCGTTTACCCTAGGAGGGGTATAAGTTTCGCGGGCGCGGGCCGTTTGTGAAAAATGGCCCCAGGGGAATTTTCGTAATTTGGCGGCCTCGGGCGCTAAGTTTAGTAACTTTTGAATGGGGTCTCGGAATAAAATTCAGAGACCGCCGTTGCGCTCAGAGTGTGGTTCTTAGCCTAGGGGAGGCTAAATCCCGACCCTGTCGGGAGTTCGGGTTCGGGGCTGTCGGGCGGGCGTTTAAGTGATTTGTACTTAAACACCCCCCCCCCTTCTCCTTCTTCTTCTTCTCCCTCACACCCTCTCCCCTTCCCTCCTCCATTCCGGAGAGCTCCGGTGAGCTCCGGCGAGACGATGGCGCGCGGTGGATCGCGCGGGAAGCACCGGGCGAAGCCCAACGAGGTGGGCAGATTTGAGTTTTCCTCCCCTTCCCCGTTTTAATCCTCATTTATGCTCAATCGAACCACTAGATCCTAAAAGAAATCCCGTGGTTGCATAGATCCCGTATCGAGCTATCCGGAAAACTATCTGGATCAAAATTTCGACCACCGGATCCTTCCCGGTGGTCCTTGGAAATTTTCCGGCCACGGCCGGTTTTCGGCGAGGGTCGAAGGCGGCAGACGGCGGCGGCGCTGGGCGGCGCGGGGCGGAGTAGGGCGGTCGGCGGTCGGCCGGGGCTTCGAAGGTGGCGGCTGCGCTTCCGGGAGGTGGTGGCGGCCTTCGGCGGCGGCTATCGGAAGCCGGCCGCGGGCGCCAGCAAGCGTAGGAGAGGGGGGCCGCAAAGCGCGCGACCCCCGTGCAACGACGGCGACCCGCAAAACGCGGGTCGCTGTGGGGCATCAACCGACCACGAGGCGGCCGGTTGGTAGAAGCAAGCCGCGGCCAGCTGGCCGCGACGGGGTGAACCGGACCCGCGGCTGAGCTGCGGGCCGGCTGTGCGGACCGGGCCGGCCGGCGCGGGCCGGCCCAAGCAGGGCAGACCGGCCGGTCCGGCCCAAGGGGCTTTGCCCCTCAGTCTTCAGACGCCCGTATTTCAGGCTACGGGCGTCCGTTTTGCGCGCCGTCAGCGGCAGCGCGGACCTTGAATTGCGGGGAATGTTTAGAGCTAGTTTTGGGAATTTTTAATTCCCGAAACGAGGGTCCGCGGAGGCGCGACGTGTCCTTAAGTGGGCGAGCATATTCCCCGAGTTTCTTGTTTTGGACGGCGCGGACGCATGCGACGTCCGCTTTGAGTGCCGTCAGTTGAGTTGGGACCCTGGCAACGAGGCAGAGCTTTCCAGGGCGGTTCAAGGCGTTGAGGCTGAAGTTGAGGCATGGGCCCCACGACCCGTCTTTTGAGCTGCGTGCAGCTTTTAGCGGCTTTTTCCTTGGACGTCCGTTCGGGGCGTGCGAGCAGTCGATGTTGGGTGTTTTTCCGAGGGCATCGCGTTGGCGCAGTCTGCCCGCTGTAATTCCGCACGACGGTGCGGGCCCCGCGAGGGCCGTTTCGGGAGTTGACGGTGATTTCCAGCTTTATCACCAGGCGACCGTTTTGGACAAGTGAATAGTCCATTTCGTGTACTTTTTCAAGAGGATCGCAACGGTGCGATCCGTTCGTTGAGTTTCGGGACCGGGATGCGGGTCCCACGTGGCGCCGCTCATGGGCGGTGTGCCGGAACGCATCTTTTTCTCTGGGTACCCGTCCCACGCAAGTAAGCGGTCAATTTGTCGTGCTTTTCTGAGAGCTTTGCGATGGCGCAGTCCGCCCGACCTTTTTTGGGGACGTGGTGTGGGACCCACCCGACCTGGCTACGGTGAATAGTACCTTTTTCACCGGGTGATCATTTTGGGCGATTGATTACTGAATCCCGTGTGTTTTTTTGAGGGGATCGCAGTGGCGTGATTCGTTGGTCCAGTTTCGAGATCTTGGGGTGGGCCCCACATGGGTTTTGTCACGGTGAATAGTACCTTTTTTACCGGTTGACTGTTTCGGGCGAGTGAATAGTCTAAATCGCGTGTTTTTGCGCAAGGATTACAACGGTGTTATCCGTTTGGCTGTGCGGAGCCTCTTGCGCGATCTCGGGAAATGTGGAAGCATGGAAGGTGCTCCAGCGGTGGTTCGCCCTACCTTGTTTGTAGCGGACCCTTGGCGTGTGATCGCGCACTCTTGGGAGAGTGATACAAATGGTTTAAAAGTTGTGGTTGGCCGTGTCTGGGCCTTTGAGGTAGAGTTGTTACATCACGCCTTCGCGTTGACGCTGGGTGCCGTGTGCATGATAGCCTTTGGGCTGGGACGAGGTATACTCTGGGAGTATACTGGAGTGCTTGGAGGTACGTGTGGTTTGTACCTGAGACGTTCGTGTGCTTGGTTGGGGTTGACTTGGGGCCACACGTCGTGTGGGCCCCACGTGCGTGTCGTGTTCTGCCTTGCGTACTTGGACCTCTCGCGGCGTAGAGGGTCCCTCTGTGCTTGTTTGTTTGACCAGCAGGGTGGAGTTTTCCCCTGGCTTTGTGCTTGTTTGTTTGACCAGCAGGGTGGAGTTTCCCCTGGCCTGGTGCTCTTTTGTCTAACCAGTAGGGTTGAACAGTCTCCCCCTGGTCTTGTTCTCGATGGATCGGCCGGTAGCGGTGCTGGTGACACCCAGTGATGGAACAAGCGCTGAAACCCCTTTGGGTGAGTTGTGCTGGAGTTGGGTGGTCACACGATACCCACTCCGTGTTCAGTTGACCATTGTTGTACCCTCCAGTGGGGATGTCCAGGGTAGTTCTGAGTTTTACCCTCCAGCGGGGCTGGGAAGTGGGTTACTCATCGACTTCTAGGGTTTACCCTCCAGCAGGGCTGGGCAGTGGGTTTGTCACTGATTTATAGGGTTTACCCTCCAGTAGAGACTGGGCAGTGGGTCACCTGATGCTCTTAGGGTCTACCCTCCAGCAGAGACTGGGCAGTGGGTCACCCGACACTATTAGGGTCTACCCTCCAGCAGGGTCTGGGCAGTGGGTCACCCGATGACCTCTTAGGGTCTACCCTCCAGCAGGGCTGGGCAGTGGGTCGCCCGTCGTCTAGTTCCAAGTCTACCCTCCAGTACGGCTGGGCAGTGGGTCGCCTGTCGACTTATTCCAGGTCTACCCTCTAGCGGGGCTGGGCAGTTGGTCTCCTGATGATATGTTAAGGTCTCCCCTCCAGCAGGGCTAGGCAGTGCGTCGCCTGATGATGTGTTAGGGTTTACCCTCCAGCAGGGCTGGGCAGTGGGTCACCCGATATCTGGTTATGAATTACCCTCCAGCGGGGTTGGGCAGTGGGTCTTTTGCTGGCATTCCAGACTCAGTCCTTCCTACTAAGCTAGTCTGTGGCTTTCCTCCGTTACCACTGGGGCAGGACCCTTGGTTGTACGGGTCGATGATGGAACGACTATGGCTTTGAAAAGACCTCTCGACTGTAGGGCAGTGACGAGGTGTGGTTTGACTTTCCATAGAACTCTCAAGTATGAGGGGCACTTTCCCCACCGAGACGCGTTCTTGCGACGCGATCTAAAACCGTGCGGGCGAGTCAGTGCTGCCCAAAGTGGATAGTGTCGAGGTGCGGTGATTGAGCCCCTTGTCTTGCGGTTCGGGGCAGACGTGCGGGATGCTGGGTATCGATGGAGTTTACTTCTGGGACTGTTGGCGACTCTTTTCTTAGGCTGAGCTACGGGACGGAGATCCCCTTACGACGTTGTTCGGGCTTCTCGACAGAGCATATAGATTTGTATATACCATGTTTTGAGTACCCACTCCTTGGGTTTTGGCTACTCTCCTTCAGGAGAGGCGAAGATGCGCGAGGTATGCCACGTGCTTTCCGCGTCCAGCTTCTCGTGGTAAGACAAGTCTTCTATCTTTCTCTTGATGGGTTGAGCTGTTACTCTTTACTGCACCCTTGGTTGTACTACTTTCTATTCCTTGTTCGCTCTACTGCTCACCCTTCGGTACCTCCTTTGTTGCTCCCTCGAGCCTTCAGGGTATCCCATTGAGTATTTTTATACTCACCCCTGCTTGGGCTTTGCCCGCACTTGGTGTGCCCTTACAGACGACGGACAGGTGGAGCGTGACTTCAGTGGAGCGTAGGAGCTTGGGAACTTGGACCGTGTGCGGTGGTCATGGCCGGGTTCCAGGTGGGAGACCCGTCAGCTGTTCCTTTTTGTTTACCTGTTGCTGGGTTGTGGCACTTTTTGGTTGGGCGCGTGTTTTGCCCCTTTTCTTTTCAGTTTGTACTTTGTACTGTTAGAGGTTGATGCACATTGTGGTCTCTCTATAGCAGTTTCCCTTTACATTTCTTGCCTTTTCTTTTACTCTGCACTTTTTCATTGAGTGTGTTGTGTGTGTGTGTGTGTGTACAGGTGCTTAGGCAAAGGCCTCCCCGAGTTATTTTGCCTTCGGCGCTGGTCTCCAGCCCCTGGCCTATGGAGGCGAGCCTGGGGTAGTTGCGGCTCGAGCCCGGGTAGGGTCGGGTCATGATAAAGTGGTATCAGAGGTGGTTCGTTCCTTGGGACGTTGTGCGGATGTCCCTAAAAGAGGAATTGGTTGGGATATAGGGAAATAGTTTTAACGTGTCTTGAGAGCGGCTCTCAGGCCAGGGAGTCCAGTGATGGTGCGGCGGCCGACGTATCCATTCACCAGGACCTTGATAACCCGCTTGTCGACTCAGAATGCTGAGACACTTGTTGTAGGGAAATTTGTTTGTGCATCACATAGGACTGAGTCTTGACTGTCCTTCTTGAGTCAGCTCCCCATCGTTGCTATTGGTATATACACATATGCTTGTCTGACTGCGAAACTCCTTGATAATGATTAGGATGTCTCTGCGAAGATGGCCAGCTAGGATACCAGCTTTGGTTCGTGACGACGACCCTGTGAGCTACGAGGCCACAGTCCAGGACCCATCATGTGAGCCCCTTTCTCCGGGTGGGCCGGTAGCAGCACCCCCACCTGTTGACCAGCAGACAGTTTCAGCAGAGCAGGCTGAGCTCGAGCACAGGTTGAGCGTGATCCGTGAGTTCCAGTGGCAGAGACCGCTGAGGTTCAGTGGTGAGCCCGACCCTTAGGCAGCAGAGGTTTGGCTCGAGGCAGTGGTTCGACTTTTCAGGCTTGTGCAGACACCGACAGGTCAGAGAGTGGCTTTGGCAGCCAGCTTTTTTTTCATGGAGCAGCTTGGCGTTGGTGGAGTCTGGTGACTCAGTTTCATGAGGAGTCGTCGCTTTCGTTGGACGACTTTCTGTTGTTGCTCTGTGAGGAGTTTTTCCCCTCCTGCTTGCGCTCCGTTCGGATTCAGGAGCTCCTGCAGTTTCAGCAGGGAGGGATGACGGTGGCCGAGTACGCAGTTAGTTTTTCAGACCATGCACGCTTTTACCCGGACTTGGTCCATGACTAAAACCTCCGAGCGCGGATGTTTGAGCAGGGTCTCCACTGAGAGATTCGTGCTGTCATAGTACCCTTGGGAATTTCCCTATATGCCGGGGTGCTAGAGCAGGTGCTGGTGACAGAGGGCTTCCTGTCATGTTTTGCGGTTGGTAGTGGCAGTGGGCGCGACGGATCCGGGATGTCTGCCGTAGCTTGCAGGCACCGTAGGACAGGACCTCGATGCAGGTGGCCTTCCCACTGCCGGTTTTGGAGACGTGGTCATATACCACTGTGGCAAAAAGGCGCAGGGCCTCAGCTGAGGATGCCCAACCATGAGTGGATCCTTGGCCATGGTCGTACACCACAGTGGCGCCAGAGGGCACCAGGGCAGCTCAGAGAGCACCGGTGCTATGCTTGTGACGGGCGAGGTCACTTGGCACGAGACTGCCTGACCCGAGTTGCTGAGAGCTTCGGGCAGGCAGCAGGCGCACCACCACGGCAGAGGCAGCGCCGTGATCGGAGTAGTGGCCAGAGAGGTGGTTCAAGCAGAGGAGCGGGAGGAGCTGGAGGTGGGGGACGACGTTACGAGATCTCCCCATCACCACTAGGCGTCCCACATCAGGCTCCAGGAGCTGACAGTTGGGACCGCGGGTAGCTGCAAGCTTTGGATGTCTACGATCCTGCAGAGCATGGGATGGTGATAGGTAACCCTTGCGACTCTTCTACCTTTTGCAGTAGAATTGTTAGCCTCTTAATGTGAAAGGCATTTCTCTCTGCTCCTTGTTTGAGGTGTTACCAGGGTGACGTAGGGCGTCGGGTGTAACCCTATGTTGGTAAGGAGAAAGGCGCGAGACCTTTTCCTTTAGTCGATAGTGTTGACTCCTTCGCCTTTTGAGCGTGTAATAGAGCATCGACTGTGGAATCTTGTATGACCAGATATCTTTGGGTGTTTCACCATATGGATGTTCTGAAGGAAGGAATCACCAGGCCTTGCCCCATGCCCAAGCGGTGATTCATGTCGCGGCGTGTGACGTAGAGGTTTGACCGGGGATGTGAGCTACCCCCGAGGGCCTTCGGGCCGTTTGAGACTGTGCAAAGGGATGGGGAGGTTCTCTACCGCCTTGCCCTAACCCCAAAGTCTGGAGTGGGTGCACGACGTCGGAAAGGGCCGACCCCGCATGAACAGATCAATCATTTGTTCTGTGTGCGGTGGCACAGAGCTGTGCGTGGGTTCTTCTGGGTATGGGAAATCCAAGTGTGGGCTTAGTACCCTGTGTTGCTCCCTAGTTTTGCTTTTCGAGGACGAAAAGATTGAAGGAGGAAATGATGTAAGAACCATGTTTTTGCTGTGAAAGATTTTGGAATATTCGTGATGATATTCCAGAGCAGCGCCTTCAGTCGGCGTGCGATTTCGAGCCCCGGAGTGGCTGGAATTAAATTTTCAGTGCGTTCACACTGGAACTGCCAAATAAATGGGATAACTCCTAAACGGAGTTCTGGATCAGAGATTCAAGGGTACGGATGGGTCCGAAATGGGGTGTTTACCATAGGAATGACATAAAACTTGTCTGCGCGGGATGTTTGGACCCCTCACCCGCTTCTGGTACATTAAACGGATTAATTAATTAATTAATTGATTCATTTATTGGCGAAATGCCAGTATCTCTTAAACAGTAGCTCGGGTTGGAAAACTGAGGTCACCGTTGAGTTCGGAGCGTGCTGTTTACCTTAGGAGGGGTATAAGTTTTTCGGGCGCGGGCCGTTTGTGAAAAATGGCCCCAGGGGCGTTTTCGTAATTTGGCGGCTTCGGGCGCTAAGTTTAGTAATTTTTGAATGGGGTCTTGGAATAAAATTCCGAGACCACCGTTGCACTCAGAGCGTGGTTCTTAGCCTAGGGGAGGCTAAATCCTTACCCCGTCGGGAGTTCAGGTTCGGGGCTGTCGGGCGGGCGTTTAAGTGATTTGTACTTAAACACCCCCACCCCCCCTTCTCCTTCTTCTTCTTCTACCTCACACCCTCTCCCCTTCCCTCATCCATTCCGGAGAGCTCCGGCGAGCTCCGGCGAGGTGGCTCCGGTGAGACGATGGTGCGCGGCGGATCGCGCGGGAAGCGCCGGGCGAAGCCCAACAAGGTGGGCGGATTTGAGTTTTCCTCCCCTTCCCCATTTTAATCCTCATTTATACTCAATCGCACCTTTGGATCCTCAAAAAAATCCCGTGGTTGCGTAGATCCCATCCCGAGCTATCCGGAAAGCTATCCGGATCGAAATTTCGACCACCGGATCCTTCCTGGTGGTCCTTGGAAATTTTCCAGCCACGGCCAGTTTCCGGCGAGGGTCGAAGGCGGCAGACGGCGGCGGCGCAGGGCGGCGTGGGGCGGAGTAGGGAGGTCGGCAGTCGGCAGTCGGCCGGGGCTTCGAAGGCGGCGGCTGCACTTTCGGGAGGCGGCGGCGGCTGTCGGAAGCCGGCCGCGGGCGCCGGCAAGCGGAGGAGAGGGGGGCCGTGAAGCGCGCGAACCCCGTGCAACGACCGCGGCCCGCAAAATGCGGGTCGCTGTGGGGCATCAACCGACCGCGAGGCGGCCAGCTGGCCGCGGAGGGGTGAACCGGACCCGTGGCTGAGCCGCGGGCCGGCTGTACGGACCGGTCCGGCCAGCGCGGGCCGGCCCAAGCAGGGCGGAACGGCCGGTCCGGCCCAAGGGGCATTGCCACTCAGTCTTCGGACGCCCATATTTCGGGCTACGGGCGTCCGTTTTGCGCGCCGTCAGTGGCAGCGCGGACCTTGAGTCGTGGGGAATGTTTAGAGCTAGTTTTGGGAATTTTTAATTCCCAAAACGAGGGGCCGCGGAGGCGCGACGTGTCCTTAAGTGGGCGAGCGTATTCCCCGAGTTTCTTGTTTTGGACGGCGCGAACGCATGCGACGTCCGCTTTGAGTGCCGTCAGTTGCGTTGGGACCTTGGCACCGAGGCGGAGCATTCCAGGGTGGTTCTAGGCGTTGAGGTCGAAGTTGTGGCATGGGCCCCACGGCCCGTCTTTTGAGCTGCATGCAGCTTTTAGCGGCTTTTTCCTCGGACGTCCGTTCGGGGCGTGCGAGCAGTCGATGTTGGGTGTTTTTCCGAGGGCATCGCGTTGGCGCATTCTGCCCGCTGTAATTCCACACGACGGTGTGGGCCCCATGAGGGCCGTTTTGGGAGTTGACGGTGATTTCCAGCTTTATCACCGGGCGACCGTTTTGGACAAGTGAATAGTCTATTTCGTGTACTTTTTCGAGAGGATCGCAACGGTGCGATCTGTTCGTTGAGTTTCGGGACCGGGATGCGGGTCACACGTGGCGCCGCTCGTGGGCGGTGTGCCTGAACACATCTTTTTCTCAAAGTACCCATCCCACGCAAGTAAGTGGTCAATTTGACGTGCTTTTCCGAGAGCTTTGCGATGGCACGGTCCGCCCGACCTTTTTCGGGGACGTAGTGTAGGACCCACCCGACCTGGCTACGGTGAATAGTTCCTTTTTCACCGAGTGATCATTTTGGGCGATTGATTACTGAATCCCGTGTGTTTTTCTGAGGGGATCACAGTGGCCTGATTCGTTGGTCCAGTTTCGGGATCTTGGGGTGGGCCCCACACGGGTTTGGTCACGGTGAAAAGTACCTTTTTCACCGGTTGACTGTTTCGGGCGAGTGAGTAGTCTAACTCGCGTGTTTTTGCGCAAGGATTACAACGGTGTGATCCGTTTTTCTGTTCGGAGCCTCTTGTGTGATCTCAGGAAATGCGGAAGCATGGAAGGTGCTCCATCGCTGGTTCGCCCTACCTTGTTTGTAGCGGACCCTTGGCGTGTGATCGCACACTCTTGGGAGAGTGATACAAATGGTTCAAAAGTTGTGTTTAGCCATGCCTGGCCCTTTGAGGTAGAGTTGTTACGTCACGCCTTCGCGTTGACGTTGGGTGCCGTGTGCACGATAGCCTTTGGGCTGGGACGAGGTATACTCTGGGAGTATACGGGAGCACTTGGAGGTACGTGGGGTTTGTACCTGAGACGTTCGTGCGCTTGGTTGGGGTTGACTTGGGGCCACACGTTGTGTGGGCCCCACATGCGTGTCGTGTTCTGCCTTGCGTACTTGGACCTCTCGCGGCGTAGAGGGTCCCTCTGTGCTCGTTTGTTTGACCAGAAGGGTGGAGTTTTCCCCTGGCTTTGTGCTTGTTTGTTTGACCAGTAGGGTGGAGTTTCCCTGGCCTGGTGCTCTTTTGTCTGACCAGTAGTGTTGAGCGGTCTCCCCCTGGTCTTGTTCTCGATGGATCGGCCGGTAGCGGTGCTGGTGACACCCAGTGATGGAACAGGCGTTGAAACCCATTTGGGTGAGTTGTGCTGGAGTTTGGTGGTCGCGCGATACCCACTCTGTGTTCGGTTGACCAGTGTTGTACCCTCCAGTGGGGATGGCCAGGGCAGTTCTGAGTTTTACCCTCCAGCGGGGCTGGGCAGTGGGTTACTCATCGACTTCTTGGGTTTACCCTCTAGCAGGGCTAGGCAGTGGGTTGCTCACTGATTTCTAGGGTTTACCCTCTAGCAGAGACTGGGCAGTGGGTCACCTGATGCTCTTAGGGTCTACCCTCCAGCAGAGACTGGGCAGTGGGTCACCTGACGCTATTAGGGTCTACCCTCCAGCAGGGTCTGGGCAGTGGGTCACCCGACGACCTCTTAGGGTCTACCCTCCAGCAGGGCTGGGCAGTGGGTCGCCCGTCGTCTAGTTCCAGGTCTACCCTCCAGCACGGCTGGGCAGTGGGTCGCCTGTCGACTTATTCCAGGTCTACCCTCCAGCGGGGATGGGCAGTGGGTCGCCTGATGATATGTTAAGGTCTACCCTCCAGCAGGGCTGGGCAGTGGGTCGCCTGATGATTTGTTAGGTTTTACCCTCCAGCAAGGCTGGGCAGTGGGTCACCCGATATCTGGTTATGAATTACCCTCCAGCGGGGCTGGGCAGTGGGTCTTTTGCTGGCATTCTAGACTCAGTCCTTCCTACTAGGCTAGTCTTTAGGTTTCCTCCATGACCACCGGAGCGGGACCGTTGGTTGTATGGGTCGGTGATGGAACGACTATGGCTTTGGGGAGACCTCCCGACTATAGGGTTGTGACGAGGTGTGGTTTGACTTTCCATAGAACTCTCAAGTACGAGGGGCACTTTCCCCATCGAGACGCGTTCTTGTGACACGATCTAAAACCGTGTGGGCGAGTCAGTGCCGCCCAAAGCGGATAGTGTCGAGGTGCAGTGATTGAGCCCCTTGTCATGCGGTTCGGGGAAGACGCGCGGGATGCTGGGCATCGATGGAGTTTACTTCTGGGACTGTTGGCGACTCTTTTCTTAGGCTGAGCTATGGGACGGAGATCCCCTAATGATGTTGTTCGGGCTTCTCGATAAAGCATATGGATTTGTATATACCATGTTTTGATTACCCACTCCTTGGGTTTTGGCTACTCTCTTTCAGGAGAGGCGAAGACGCGCGGGGTATGCCACGTGCTTTCCGCGTCCAGCTTCTCGTGGTAGGACGAGTCTTCTATCTTTCTCTTGATGGGTTGAGGTGTTACTCTTTACTGCACCCTTGGTTGTACTCCTTTCTATTCTTTGTTCGCTCAACTTCTCACCCTTCGGTACCTCCTTTGTTTCTCCCTCGATCCTTCAGGGTATCCTACTGAGTATTTTTATACTCACCCCTACTTGGGCATTGCCCACACTTGGTGTGCCCTTGCAGACGACGGACAGGTGGAGCGTGACTTCAGTGGAGCGTAGGAGCTTGGGAGCTTGGACCGTGTGTGGTGGTCGTGGTCGGGTTCCAGGTGGGAGACCCATCAGCTGTTCCTTTTTGTTTACCTGTTGTCGGGTTGTGGCACTTTTTGGTTGGGCGCGTGTTTTGCCCCTTTTCTTTTTAGTTTGTAATTTGTACTGTTAGAGGTCGATGCACATTTTGGTCTCTATATAGCAGTTTCCCTTTACTTTGCTTGCCTTTTCTTTTACTCTGCACTTTTTCATTGAGTGTGCTGCGTGTGTGTGTGTACAGTGCTTAGGCAAAGGCCTCCCCGAGTTATTGTGCCTTCAGCACTGGTCGCCAGCCCCTGGCCTATGGAGGCGGGCCTGGGGTAGTTGCGGCTCGAGCCCGGGTAGGGTCGGGTCATGACAGAAATCATAATGATATAAAGGTGTATTATAATTCCAGTATAATATCATATATAATATCATTTACTCTATCCTTTATACGTCCCACATATGACATTAACGATTCAAATCACTTTGAGGGGGCGGTAGTCCGCACTTCCTAAAATGAAATTATCGTGTTTACCCATAATGGAAATCATAAAGGTATGCCATAAATGAGAAATAAAGAAGCATAATGAAAACATAAACATAATATATATCATATATATAAATAGTTTCATCTTAATGGCCACCATTAGAGGTGTTAAAATAATATTGAACAATCATCGTTTCGTGAGTCAGTATTTCGCCACCCACAGAAACAGTATGTTCTTTAACCATTAGACGGAGGTGTGTGTAAGTGTAAGTCAAATCCTTATCATAAAAACATCCAAGTATATTTTATATACTGGTTTTGTTACAAAATAAAGTAATAAAAATATTTTAAGGGGTTGGAGAAGCAAAATAAAACAAAAGAACATGAGAGATGTCATTACCTTAAAATTGGGTAACTCTTTTCGATTTGAGCCAAAGGCTTCCTTGGGAAGACTTATGCCCAAATTGAGGATTCTAGGAGTAATAGAGGGAAGTTGAGAGAGTATTTGGGTAGAGTTTGGCTGAGCCAAATGGCTTTGATGATGTGAATAAGGTGGTAGTGGTGGGGTCCTTTTATAAGAGGAGAAGAGGGGCACTCTTGGAAAGTAATGAAATGTTACATTATTATGAAGTACATTTCGGATTTCAAAGGTCCCACAATTATATATTTCAAGGATAAGGTGATAAGGGTTCTAAATATACTCATCCAATAGGTTTTTTACATGTGTAAGTCTTATATTTTACATTATCTTTTCATTTTATTTAAATCGTTAATTAACGAGGTAATCGCTGCATAATCATGGTGTCATAAAAAATTTAATTTATTTAATGTCTAAAAATTATAAAAAAAATATAATGATGTAGGAAATATTTTTAGATTTCCAATTAATATTTATAGTCGAAAATTTAACTTATATAACCCCATGTAATAATTTTTTTAGTAAAACAACACATGTTTGTGACAATTTTATTTTTTACTTTAAATAAAAAGTTATTAATGTCATTTTGTTACCCAAGTGGCTCCATGGGGTCCCCAAGTTGACCCATTGATTTTCTTGGTCGGACATGACTCATAAAATAAGTGTAGGACAAGTGTCAGGATATTTTCATATTTTTATAATATCATTTTTACCTTAATTTTCACTAATTACCTTTAATCGCGATTAATAAAACTTAAAAGTTACTATTCACCAAAAAATTATTTTAATACCATTAAACCAAATTTTACTTCCTAATTAAAACCATTTATGTAGGATTTTTGAAAATCAAATTACAGAAGTGGTAATGTTTCATTTACACGAAAAATTAGTTTTTAAACTACCACTTAGTGGTTTCACTATTCATCAAAAATTGAAGTTTTTTAGAAAAATACTAAAAATTCACCCTAAGCTATAATTGATATTCTGAGTTCAAAAAATGGTGTCTATTTTAAAAAATTACAAACATATAAGTTGCAATAATTAATTTTATAATTAATTCCGGTTGTCAAAACAAATAGCGTGTTTTTAAGAAACAATATCAATCAAAAGATTGGCAATTGTTTATTCCAATTTCAAAGTGAAGTTAATTATAATGACCACCATTGGATAAAATGGTAAAATTATATTCTAATTATACCTTAAAACCACTCAATATAATAATTTATCACTATTAATTATTTTGATTAAAAAAGTTGATTTTAATTAAAATTTAGTAATTTTCACTATTCATCAAAATATAAAAGTTATCTGTAAAGTTCCAAAATTTCACCCTAGGCTAAATTCGATATTCTGAATCCAAAAATGAAGTCCATTTTGAATGATAAAATTTATAAAATTTCAAAAAGTAGGTATTACTATTCATAACAGCTACTTTGAATGGTTGTGGTGTGTGTTAGAACTCGATGTTGCGTATGACACACGCTACTGTATTATTCAAAGAGAAGCGTACCGTGGAAGCTTGGGGTGTTACATTCTCCCCTCCTTAAAATAATTTCGTCCTAGAAATTTCATATAATATCACTGTATAAAAAGACTCGGGTGATTCTTCATCATATGTTCCTTGGGTTCCCACGTTGCCTCCTCTATCTTATGGTTTCTCCATAGAACTTTAACCAGACGAGTCGTTCGGTTTCTCAGCACTTGTTCTCTTGAATCAAGAATCCTGACAAACTCTTCATAATAAGACAGATCGGGTTTCAGTTCTAATTCCTCATAGGTGAGTACATGCGTTGGGTCAGGCATGTATTTTCTCAATAGTGATACATGGAATACATCGTGAACTTTTGAGAGACTTCGCGGCATTGCCAAACGGTAAGCTACAACCCCAATTCGTTCTAGAATTTCGAAGGGTCCGATGTACCTGGGACTCAATTTACCCTTATTACCAAAACGTGTAACTCCCTTCCATGGAGATACCTTCAAGAAAACATGACCTCCTACCTGAAATTCCAACTCCTTCCTTCGGTTGTCAGCATAGCTCTTCTGCCTACTTTGAGCTTCTTTGATGTGGTTTTGGATTACCTTCACCTTTTCCATCATTTCCTCCACCAGTTCCGGGCCTACAAGTTTTCTTTCACTAACGTCATCCCAACATGTTGGTATGCGACATCTCTTTCCATATAACGCTTCATATGGTGCCATCCGAATACTTGAATGGAAGCTATTGTTATAGGAAAATTCTACAAGAGGTAAATATTGATCCCACATACCCTGAATGTCATGTGAACATGATCTCAACATGTCTTCTAGGGTTTGAATAGTTTTTTTTGATTTTCCATCTGTTTGAGGGTGGTAAGAAGTGCTCAAACGAAGTTCAGTATCCAAGGCCTTCTGAAGACTTTTCCAGAATCTTGATGTAAAACAGGGATCACGATCCGAGACAATCGACAGGGGTACTCCATGAAGTCTGACAACTTCATTAATATATAGTCTTTCTAGACGTTCAAGTGGTATATCTTCTCTTATAGCAATAAAATGTGCTGACTTCGTGAGACGATCAACAATGACCCATATTGCGTCATTCCTTCTAGGAGTCTTTGGTAGTCCCATTACAAAGTCCATCGTAATATTATCCCATTTCCACTCAGGTATGGGAAGAGGTTTCAATACTCCACCAGCCAGTTTCCTTCCATCTTTCACTTGTTGAAAAACCATACATCTTGATAAAAAATCAGAAATCTCCCTCTTCATGTTGTCCCACAAAAAATGTTCCTTCAAATCTCTATACATTTTGGTGCTTCCAGGGTGTATAGAGAAATTGGAACTATGAGCATCATCCAACAATTCTCTTTTTAGATCAGGTATATCGGGAACACAAAAGTCTCTTCCCAAACATCAAAATTCCATCTTCATACACAAAGTCAATCAATTTCCCATCATTCACAACTTTATTCTTCCTTTGTAACTCTCCATCACCGGTCTGAGAACTCTTTATCCTTTCTAGTAAATATGGTTTGGAAACCATTTGAAAAGGCATTGCTATTTCACCTTCCCTGGTGATTCCCATATCCATATTTGCTAGATCCATGTATATAGGATCCTTTTTAACTCTCATATTGTTCAAAACTCTCTGATCCTTTCTACTCAAAGCATCTGCCACCTTATTTTCCTTCCCCGGGTGGTAGTGTATCGTGCAATCATAATCCTTGAGTAGTACAAGCCATCTCCTTTGCCTCATGTTGAGTTATTTTTGTGAGAAAATATACTTCAAAATCCAGTATAAATCTCACATTTTCACCATAGAGGTAGTGTCTCCATATCTTCAAAGCAAAGATCACAACTGCTAACTCAAGATCATGAGTAGGATAGTTCTGCTCATGAATTGTTAGCTGTCATGATGCATAGGAAATGACCCTATCATTCTGCATAAGGACACAACCAAGTCCTTTCATTGATGCATCACTATAAATAATGAACCCATCATTCCCCGATGGTAGAGTCAATATAGAAGCATTGACTAATATTCTCTTCAGTTCTTCAAAACATTCTTCACACTCTTTTTTCCAGAAAAATTTAACCCCTTTACGTGTGAGCTTCGTTAATGGGTTAGCCAATCGAGAAAAATTCTGGACAAAACGTCGATAATAACCTGCCAAACCAATAAAGCTGTGTACCTCAGTTATACTCGTCAGTGCTGGACATTATTTGATTGCCTTGGTCTTAGAAGGATCAATGGAAATTCCATCCTTAGAGACAATATGTCCAAGAAAATAAATCTCCTGAAGCCAGAATTCACACTTGCTAAACTTCCCATATAATTCATGTCTTCTAAGAGTCTTCAAGATAATGCGCAAGTGATTTTTATGATCTTCATAGCTTTTGAAGTATACCAAGATATCATCAATAAATACCACCACAAAATCATCAAGATATTACTTGAAAAATCTATCCATTAGATCCATGAATACAGAGGGTGAATTAGTCAATCCAAAAGGCATTACTGTAAACTCGTAATGCCCATACCTTGTTCTAAATGTTGTCTTCTAAATGTCTTCCTTATTCACACACAACTGATGGTATCCAGATCGAAGATCAATCTTTGAAAAGTATTGAGCTCCATGCAGTTGGTCAGATAAATCATCAATGCGAGGTAGGGGATACTTGTTACTTATTGTTATAGCATTGATCTCCATCTAGTCAACGCACAACCTCATAGATCCATCTTTCTTCTTAACAAAAAGGACAGGGGCTCCCCATGGAGAAACAATAGGGAGAATAAATCATTTATTAATCAATTCCTCTAGTTGTTTCTTTAGTTAAACTAATTACATGGTGGCCATTCTATAAGGGGTCTTTGATATAGGCCTTGATCCAGGAATTAAATCAATGGAAAACTCAACTTCTCGTTCTAGAGGATGTCCAGGTAAATCTTCCGGAAACACATCTACATATTCTTTCACAATAGGTACATCCTCTATTTGAACATTACTTTCCTCACCCTTAGTCATTTCATTCTCTGCCTCCCCAATAATTGAATTTATTTGAGCTACTGGGGGTGGATCTAAATAAGAATTAGGTGGTGATGATTCTGCTCTAAAAATAAGGTGTTCCTTATCATCATCATCAAAAATCATAACCTCCTTATTCTTATAATAAATCTTTGCATCATAGTCCGAAATCCAATCCATACCGAGGATTATATCAAACTCAATCATAGGTATGGAAATGAGATCAGCGGATAAAGAACATTTCTATGCTCTAATGGAGACTGATTCACAAAACATTGTTGCAATGATACTCCCCTTAGGAGTTTTGACTGACAATTCTCTTGTTAAATCAAATTGGAAATATCTAATTTTCTTAGCAAACTAGGAAGATATGAAACAATGCGATGATCCAGAATCAAATAATGCATTTTCTAAACTTGAGGAAACCATTAAATTACCTGCCACCACGTCTTTAGGAGCTTCAACCTCAGCAGTAGTGATAGCATAAGCTTGGCATTGATCCCTTGGCCTATTCTGAGGTAATTTCCCCTGAAGCTTATGAAATTAATTTTCATAATGTCACATATCTCTACAATTATAGCATTCCACATTGACAGCAACTCTCTTTCCCTTGCAATCATGAGCTTGGTGTCCCTTTTCACCACACTTGTAACAGACTCCCATTCCCTTCAAGAAAGTACCGGGGTGTTTCTTCCCACATTTACTGTAGAACTGATATTCAACTTTTCCCTTCTTCCCCTTATTTCTATTTCCAGATTGATCAGAAGATATATTCTTTTCTTGCTTTGCTTTAAAGTCATAAGACTTAGAGAATTCCTTTTCTGTCTTGATAGCACATGAGACAATATCTTCCTATGACGAGAAGGTTTGTGAGACTAATGCTCGACAAAGAAATGGTTTTAACCCATCAAAGAACGATCAATCTTACTTCTTGGGTTATGTATATAATCTGGAGCATGCCTCGCTAACCTTGTAAAGTTAGCCTCATACTTTGCGACATTCTCATCCTCCTTCTGCCTCAGACTCAGAAATTGACTTTCCATATCTTCTCGATGGTCATGTGGAAAGTATTTTTCTAAGAAAATTTCCTTAAACTCCCTCCACTCCATACTTGATACATCTTCATCTTCTTTTGTGTTTTGAATCAGTGACCACCATTGATCGGCATCTCCAGTGAGGCGGTAAACTGCCATGACAACCTTCTCCCTTTCGCTACTCCCCAAGGCGTGGAATATTTTCTCTAAGGAGTTTATCCATTTCTTAGCTACTAATGGATTTTTACCCCCATTAAATGTTGGTGGTTGTTTCCTCATGAAGCGGTCTAACATTGATCCTCCACGTTGCGGATCAGGGTGCTCCATACGAGTAAGGTTATTATTCATAACCTGAGTGAGTTGTCCCAGTATGGTAATAAGTTGATCACCACCAGATGTATCTCCATCTCCACAATAATTATCTTAGGAAGGAGGGAAATCCCTACACGGAGTGCGTGCATTGATACGGTTTCCATTCCTCCCACTAGGCGCAATTTCTAAATAATAGAATAAACTAGATTAGTTTATGAATCAAAATACATAATTCCATACTTGTAAAAAACTTAACATAAATTGAACTATAATCATAAAAATGTTTTCTTTGAGTAAGTATATACTCATAAACCCTTCATAATGGTTTGTAAAGAAAATGATAATTATCCTAAGCATATCCCCCGGAAGTGTCGTAACCAAGAGTGAATCAGGGCCCGTTGTCGTGCACCAGTTCCCGTTCGAGTCTAGCTCAAAGCGGTGTTTTTGGGTTTTACCCCTAGGTACATCTATTCCAGATCCGCCTCTACCTTCTCGTATCCAGACAGGGATGTATTTCTCGGAAAACTCACAAAATCTCTATAATACCTAAATTCTAGGAAGTTATTCTATACTAATCCTCAAATTCTATCTTTGGGATATGTGCTCTAATCAGAGTTTATCTAAATCTAGCTTCCAAGGTTAGTACTAAACTGCCTCTGATACCAACTGTAATTCCCCGACCCCAGTTACCCAGAGTCAGTGCATTATTACGTAGCATTGGAATGATCAGAAAGATCAAGTCTAGAAAGACCGATTAGTTTAGTAGCCTTGGAAACACTAGATACATTCATAAAAGTTACATTACATCATAAAGTGAAAAACTACAATAACATGGTCTCCATAGTCCACACTCATATCCACTTCTGACTATCCCTGCAGGTCATTCATAAAATACTTCTTCACATCCTGGAAAATATTAAAACATTGAAATGGGTGAGCTCAGATGCTCAGTAAAGATAACAATATTTTGGAAGCTTTCATAAATAAATAAAAAACATTTAAGGAAATGTATAATTAAACAAAAGCCTTTTAAACTTGAACTTCAGCATAATATGGAAAAAGTAAAATGAAATAATTCCATTTACTTCTTCACATGGTTATTCTACTAGTCGAATAATCACATGCAATATCAATAACCACTTTCATAATGATGGAATGCATAATGCCAGACTATCATAACCTTGTAGCCAAGGCCTTGTGCCAAGACTACAAATAAGATTTTGTCAAGGCCTCATTCCAAGTCACTAATTTGTCTCATGATACTTGGAGATGCATCGAGGAGCTATAGCGGGCTCCACCTGTCACTTATTAAGTCTAATGCATTCCTCATATGAACAGGTTTAAACATATCATAAACCATATCATAATCGTATCACATAAAACATGCATAAAGGAAACATAACATTTCCACATTCCAATCACATGATATCAATAAAACACATTGATATAATAAAAACCCTTTCAAATCCATTTTCAATACCAAAATAAAAGAAAATTAAAACATGGTATTTATTTTTCAATTTAAAAATGTTGTGGCTTGTAGAGGAAGCTGAAACTCAAATAATGGTCACGGCGGCAGAGAAGTCGTTGTCACCGTATACGTATGACAAAAAACATTCCCTTTTTTCATTTAGTAAAATGCTTCATATAAAAATATTACTTTTGAATAAAAGTAAAATTCAAAGGGGTTTATACACTATAAAAGAAAGTCTTGTATTAAAACAAAATATGCCTCAATGAAAGAAGATTGAGATGAAGAACCTTACAAAAACATTTTGTAAATAAAATAGATTTCTCATGTGTATTCACTATAAGATCACATAAATAAAGTATAAATACATGATAAGATATAAAAATTCATTTCTCACATAATCAAAAAACAACATAAATAAGAAATATAAGTTCAACCCAAAGAATGGGAATTGGGTTAAGAAGTTCCCTTACCTCGTGTCCGACTTGATTCGACCGTTCTTTAACCTCCTGAATAATAAACTAGAGTTAATTTATAATTTCTTAAGAACCTTTTTCAAGTTTATTATTCCTTTTATATCACTTATTACCATGTTATGAACATTATGTAATTATTTATGTTAATAACGGTCGTTTTGTCGATCTTTGGTACTTGGGTAAAAAATAAACATATTATAATTACAAGTTGTTCATGTGGTAAAATATCCATTATATCCAGAATTATATTCATGATGTATATATCATATATATCATATATATCTATTATATACATTCATTCATAATATTACGTAACATTTAGAGGTCAGAAATGAAATGCACCGTTCATGGAGACGGTAAGTCGTACGTACGCTTGAATGCTACTTTCATTTTTATTTCGTATTTAATGGAATGAAATCATAATGATATAAAGGTGTATTATAATTCCAGTATAATATCATATATAATATCATTTACTCCATCCTTTATACGTCCCACATATGGCATTAACGATTCAAATCACTTTGAGGGGGCGGTAGTCCGCACTTCCTAAAATGAAATTATCGCGTTTACCCATAATGGAAATCATTATGGTATGCCATAAATGAGAAATATAGAAGAATAAGGAAAACAGAAACATAATATATATCATATATAGAAATAGTGTCATCTTAATGGCCACCATTAGAGGTGTTAAAAGAATATTGAACAATCATCGTTTCATGAGGCAGTATTTCGCCACCCACATAAACAATATGTTATTTAACCATTAGACAGAGGTGTGTGTAAGTGTAAATAAAATCCTTATCATAAAATCATCCTAGTATATTGTAGATACTGGTGTTTTCACAAAATAAAGTAATAAAAATATTTTAAGGGGTTGGAGAAGCAAAATAAAACAAAAGAACATAAGAGAAGACATTCCCTTAAAATCGGGTAACTCTTTTTGATTTGAGCCAAAGGCTTCCTTGGGAACACTTCTGCCCAAAGTCAGGCTTCTAGGAGTAATATAGAGAAGTTGAGAGAGTATTTGGGTATAGGGTGGCCGAGCCAAATGGCTTTTAAGGTGTGAATAAGGTGGTAGTGGTGGGGGCCTTTTATAAGAGGAGTTGAGGGGCACTCTTGGAAAGTAATGAAATGTTACCTTATTATGAAGTACTTTTCGAATTTCAAAGGTCCCAAAATTATATATTTCGAGGATAAGGTGATAAGGGTTCTAAAGATACTCATAAAATAGGTTTTTTACATGTGTAAGTCTTATATTTTACATTATCTTTTCATTTTATTTAAATCGTTAATTAATGAGGTAATCGCTGCATCATCATGGTGTCATAAAAAATTTGATTTATTTAATGTCTAAAAATTAAATAAAATATATAATGATGTAGTAAATATTTTTATATTTCCAATGAATATCTATAGTAGAAAATTTAACTTATATAACCCCATTTAATAATTGTTTTAGTAAAACAACACATGTTTGTGACAATTTTATTTTTACTTTAAATAAAAAGTTATTAATGACATTTTCTTACCCAAGTGGCTCCATGGGGTCCCAAAGTTGACCCATGGATTGTATCAGTCGGCCATGACTAATCCAATAAGTTTAGGACAAGTTTCAAGATATTTTCATATTTTTATAATATCGTTTTTACCTTAAATTTCACAAATTACCTTTAATCGCGATTAATAAAACTTAAAAGTAACTATTCATCAAAAAATTATTTTAATCGCATTGAACCACATTTTACTTCCTAATGAAAACCATGTATGTCGGATTTTTGAAAATCAAATCACAGAAGTGGTAATGTTTCATTTACACAAAATATTAGTTTTTAAACTACCACTTAGTGGTTTCACTATTCATCAAAAATTGAAGTTTTTCAGAAAAATACCAAAAATTCACCCTAATCTATAATTGATATTATGAATTCAAAAATGGTGTCTATTTTAAAAAATTCCAAACATTTAAGTTTCATTAATTAATTTTATAATTAATTCCCATTTTCAAAACAAATAGCATGTTTTTAAGAAACAATATCAATCAAAAGATTGACAATTGTTTATGTCCAATTTCAAAGTGAAGTTAATTCTAATGACCACCATTGGATAAAATGGTAAAATTATATTCTAATTATACTTTGAAACCACTAAATATAATAATTTATCAATATTAATTATTTTGATTAAAAAAGTTGATTTTAATTAAAATTTAGTAATTTTCACTATTCATCAAAATATAAAAGTTATCCGAAAAGTTCCAAAATTTCACCCTAGGATAAATTCGATATTACGAATAAAAAAATGAAGTCCATTTTGAAAGATAAAATTTATAAAATTTCAAAAATTAGGTATTACTATTCATAACAGCTACTTCGAATGGTTGTGGTGTGTGTTAGAACTCGATGTTGCGTACAACACACGCTACTTTATTATTCAAAGAGAAGCGTACCATGGAAGCTTGGGGTGTTACAGATATAGTTGGGTTAAATGGATTTCCCCTTTCCATTGTATCTAATCATGATCCCAGGTTTACTTATAAATTTTGGAAAGGCCTTTAGAAGACATTAGAAACTGAATTAAATTTCAGTACAACTCTTCATCCACAATCATATGGGAAATCAGAATGAACAATTCATACCTTAGAGGATATTTTAGGTGCTTTTTTAATCGCTTACCAGGGAAGTTGGAATAAACATATTTATTTGGTTGAGTTTTATTATAATAATAGTTTTCATTTAATTATACAGATGGCACCATTTGAGGCATTATATGGAAAGCGGTGTTGAACTCAAACTTTTTTGAATAAATTAGGTGAAAGGAGGTTTATGGGACCAAAATTGGTAGAAAGGATGGTAGAAAAAGTTTAGATGATTCAGAAGCACACGAGGATAGCTCAGAGTAGGCAAAAAATTTATGAGGATAACTAGATGAAGGATCTTTCTTTCGAGGTAGGTGATCATGTCTTTTTTAATGATTATTCTAACACTACCACAAAACTGGGTTTCTGCAGCGCCACCCTCTAACAGCGCTAAAAAAAGCGCTGATACATGGTCACTTTTAACAGCGCTAAAAAAAGTGCTGTTAAAAGTGACCTTTTATCAGCGCTTTTTTTAGCGCTGATAAAGCCCTCCTTTATCAGCGCTTTCTTAGAGATGATAAAGCCCCCCTTTATCATCGCTTATTTTTAGCGCTGATAAAGGGGACATCTTTATCAGCTCTTTTTCCTAGTGCTGATAAATTTTATATTTCAAAAAAATCATGAAAAATAATATATTGTTATATAAGTATATTTATGTTGATATAAATATAATATATATTTTTTAAATATTTTTTAGAAAAGTATAAATAGACTACTACATTTAATATATAATAAATTTAGTGAAAATGACTTTATTTTTTTAAAAATATCATTAATTAATAATTTAATAATTATCATCGATTAATAATCATTTAATAACAATTTGAAGACACAAAAAATCAAAAAAATTAATAAAAGATCTAAAATACGTTGAAAATGTAACTCAAACTTCAAACAGCCATAACTTTTGATCCGGGTGTCCGTTTGAGCTCTACAGAATATCAAATCGAAGCCTGTGACAAGATCTACGCGTTGCTGACCTAGGCAAAGCCTCTGTCCCATTTTTAAAGTTCAAAAAAGGCCTAGAATGCCTCCAAAACTGTGTTTTTATTTGGAATACCCCTATTTGTTAACATTCAAACAGGTATAAGTTATGATCCGGATGTCCATTATCCCTGTACCACATATCATATCTAAGATTGTTTCATTTTCTTTAATTTTACTGGTTGTAGAGTTTAAATGGGCTTCTGGATTATAATTTATGGTCGTTTTAACATTCAATGGATTTTCAAATACACATATATATGTATTTATTTGTAAATATATATGTGTCTCTGTGTGTGTGTGTGTGTGTTGTATATATATATGTATGTATGTATGTATTTATTTATTTATAAACCCATATAAAAAACTTTTATAAATGTATTTAAAACTAATCTTATAAATATATATTAATATACAAATAAATATACTGATAAAAAATTGTAATTACAAATATATATATAAATAGATATAAATATATATTAATATACGAATGAATATATATATACTAATATATGAATAAACATATATGTATTAATATAACTAAATATATTTATATTAATATGAATCTATATTAATATACGAATAAATACAACTATATATAAATAAATAAATATAAATATATATTAATATACGAATAAATAAATAAATAAATAAATAAATAAATAAATAAATAAATAATACTATATGAATAAATATATATGTATTAATATAACAAAATATATTTATATTAATATGAATCTATATTAATATATAAATAAATAGATGTATCATTAAGTAGATTAAAAAACGAAATGGCTTAGTGGTAGAGGTCCATGCACGCAAGGGGGAGGTCCCGGGTTCGAATCCGGGTGGAAGCAAGGAGGGGCACACGCAAGGGGCCGCAAGGGTAGTGCGCGGGAGTGGGAGGGGGCCGCCTAACGCTGATGTGGGGGGGGGGGGGTCAAGTGCTATTAAAAGCCCCCCGAATATAAATTATTTATTATTTTTTTTGACTTTTATCAGCGTTTTTTTAGTGATGATAAAAGGGGTCTTTATCAGCGCTTTTATGAGTACTGATAAAAGGGACCCCCCTTTATCTTCGCGTTGATTAACAACACTTTTTTTAGCGCTGTTAATGCACTTTTCTAGTACTAATAAAAGACATGTTTGTAGTAGTGATAGAAAAGTGTGATACATTTTGGTAAGAAGGGAAAGTTTACTCTACAGTTCATTGGAACCTATGAAATCCAGGAGAATTTTGGATCAGTTTCCTATAGGGTGTATTTACCTCCAATTTTATCCTAGGTACAAAATGTTTTTCTTGTTTCAATGTTGAGAAAGAATATGTCAGATCCATCTCATGTTTTGAGTCTAGAGATAGTTCAGTTGGAAGAGAATATTTATTATGAGGAACAACCAGTACAGATTCTTGACCATAGAGAGAAAGTGTTGCGGAATAAGATGATTCTTCAGGTAAAGGTTTTTTTGGAAAAACCATATGGTTGAAGAGGCAACGTGGGAATATGAAAATTCCATGGGGGAGAAATACCCCCACTTATTTTATAAATAAATAAATTTGCAGGGATGCAATTTCCAAAAGTGGGGAAGGATGTAAAATCATAGGTATTTATAGAGTAATACATTTTCATATCTATTAATATTTAGGAATAAGATATTAATTTGACGTTAAGGGTGACACTTTTTCTGATAGCATACTTGACATGAAACAATGGGTTTCTCTGAAATATTACATTGCACACAACATTGAGTTATATCGAAAAATAATACAATAATAATATTATTATTTTAAATGGTAGTTTAAACCTAGCCCTTTGTAAGAACCATGGTTTTTAGAATGGTTCAAAATCCCAAACCTATTTTAATTTTGACTTGTTTCTGAGAAAACTAGGAAAATCTGGGAAGTTTAGGAAATTTCTAGATTACATTCTATGTACCTTAAGTACACGCCATGTACCCTAGACTGTGTGTGAAGGTCATACATGGTGTGTAGGCTTGTTGGCGGGGTAGAATGTTTTTAGAAAGTACACGCCGTGTACTTTTTGTACACGCCATGTGGAGGGGCCATGTATGGGGATATACAAGGCATGTTGGGGGTGTTGGAAATGGCACAGGAGCACCAATGAGGCATAGGGGTGACGATGCTTCATGATAGGACCATGGGTCTAGAAACAGGTTAGTGAAAGTTTTCTTGGTTTGAGTTTTTTCGAGTTGATATCGAGTTAGGCAAATCCTAAGGTGGGGATCCCTTTGAGGAATTTATCCAGAACCTTTAAGACCAGGGTAGTCCGGGTTACTTTGATTGGGGTGGTATGTTTGGTACCATCTTCTGGTTCATTTGATAGCTCAGGGAAGATCTATGTTAAGGTGGGGAGATTTTAAGAACCTAGGTTTTTAGAACGGGTCAAAATCCTGACCCTGTTTGAATTTTGACTTGTTTCTGACAAAATTGGGAAAATATGGGAAGTTCAAGAAATTTACAGATTACACGCCATGTACCTTAAGTACATGTTGTGTACCCTTGACCATGTTTCAAGGCCATAAATGGTGTGTAGGCCTGTTGGTGGGGTATAATGTTTTTAGCAAGTACATGCCAAATACTATTTTTACACGCCGTATAGAGGGGCCGTGTATGGGGATATACATGGCGTGTTGGGGATGTCGGTCAGGTAGATAGGTACATGCCATGTAGTTAGTCGGAAAGTCCTTAGCAAAATATCAGCTGCCATATGAACAGTAAAATGATACACAAAGTGTGTAGTCCTATGTACACACCGTGTAGTTTATTTTTTCGCTAAAATGGGAAGTATCCTCATTTTGAGGCAGAAACCCAAACCCTCGACGGGTTTGAGTGGGGAGAGCCATCTAGAGCTCATTTTTTCTCTAGATCATCCGTTTGAACTCCGTTTTGATCTCTGTTGGATGGGTTAGAACCCCCTCAGTAAGGCCTTGATTCCTCTTGAGCTATTCTTCTTGATTTATTTTCTAAGATGTGTTATATGGGTTTGAGTAGTTTTGATTCTTTTATAGATATATCACGTTTTAGACCTAATTGGAGGTTGTTCTATGAGGAGTGTCATCATACTAGTATAAGGTAGGTGGTGCATACCTCTTTTTGTGTTTTCGTGGTCATTTGGGTGGCGTGGCCTTCAGCGCATTTTCAAGTATTTTAAGCGAGACCTTATTTTATCTTATATTGCATATTCAATTCCTTATTAGACCTATGGGATGCCTTTGGGTACACCCTTTTCCTGGTTTTTCTTGAGCGGGGCCGGGAGAGGGGTCGTTGCTCATTTGGGGTCATTTTGGCTGGGGGTTCCAAAATGGTATAAGTTTATTTTATTTGATTAAACAGCTGAGTTTAGTTGGTTATATCATGACATGAATTGTTAGAGGCTTCTAAGACCTTGGTGCTAGTATGGGAAAACACTTAGTAAGTGCAATTTAATTATTTAATTTGTTTTTCATGTTTAAAGTATTTATTTTGATTATATATATGTGATGTGTTATATTGCTTATGTTGGAACCTTCAGGTTGTGCTAGGCATTTCCTGGGTATTTTTGAGTGATGCTGATCACATGTTGGTTTTTTCTCGGGTTATATAGGGTGGTTTTGACCACGAGATTGGGTGTCATGGACGTCAGCTTGAGGCAGTGTGACTGTCTGGTTGGGCATGTCCTAGGTTACTTGGATGGCAAGACCATCTGACTTGAGCGACACAGTCGCAGGGGAATGAGGTGTCAGAGATGTTGTGGATTGGGAACTATTTGGTGATTATCGCTCACCCGGAACTTTGAGTAGTGTGCACATAGAGAGACTCCATGATGAGGTGGTTTTGACCACTCATGTGGGTAGAGGTCCCCGATAGATGCGGTTTAGGTACTATTGGTTTGGTGGTGCTTGCCGTAGGAAGCCACGTGGAAGGTGAGGAGCCTTCAGGGGATAGCTTGAGACTATCAGGTTGGGGGAAGAGGCTCACTATGGTTTGAGGGAAGACATCATTGTCCCTCCGATTAGTTATTTGAGGACAGACATCGTTGTTCCTCCAGGTTACTATTGTTTGGGTGTGCCTTTGGGACGTCGGTACTTGAGACACGAGGTGTCAGGTGGCACATGGTTCCAGGTTACATGACAGAGATTCCAGCATTGACTGAAGTACGTGACACTTCATGGTGTCTGATGATCAATAGTGGAGTTTATGTTTATTTGTGCATAATTCTATCTACTGTTTCCTTATAACTGCATGCCCACTCAAACACTTATATTAGGTACGCACTGTTGGGTGGTATCCTACTGAGATTCATCTCACACCCTGCACAGGCCATTTAGGATGCATGTAGACTTTATGGATTTGCGTGCAGGAAAGAAATCATCTTCAGGAGTTGGACTATTTTAGCTGTTGCATGGAGATGGTATAGACCTTGAGGTCTTGCCTAGATAGAGTTTATTTTATTTTTCTTTCTTTCTTGTATCAGCATGCTTTCCTTGTTTGTGGTATCTAATGTTGGTTAGACATTGGCACCCTTTTATGTATTGACTTACTATGGACCCATGTTTGGTTTCATTAGTAGTTTCAAGTGGTGTTCAACATGCTGTTCTATTTACTTTCTGCTGCAGTTATTTATATATTGCTTCCGCTGTTTATTGATATTGGATATGCTTTCGCTCTGCGGGTCTGGTTCGAGTCTACTGAGTCATTTATCCCCACTGAATGTTACATATTATTACTCAAACCAGTACCATTAATATCCTACAAGAGGGTATAGCCTCCCCAATATACCCATTCAAACCCTCGTTGCTAGTCGGCAGCCTTTGGCGTTCATGGAGGTGCGCCTAAGGTAGTAACACCCGACCCATTTAGCACTGTTCGGGTGGTTGTTCGGGTCTGGGTCGTTACACCCTTGTATTGGAGAGAATGAAAATAACTAACTAAAAATATTATTATACTTGTTTGATAAATGTTTTTACATTTATCCAATAAATTTTAGAGGCTTAAAATGAGAATGTATCCCGTTTTAAGCATAAAATACTCTAATATTTTTAAATGGTAGTTTTACTTACTTTTGATAGTGAGCCCTTTTTAAATATAGTTTTTGTCTCTTTTATATGTTATATTTAATAAAATATACTTCTTCTTTAGAATAGAGGAATAAAAATTTACTTTGTTTCAAATTTTGGTATTTTTCTGATAAAATTCATATTTTAATGAATAGTGAAAAATACTGCATTTTAATTCAAAATTATCTTTTCATATAATTTATTTATATAGTTATATTGTCATTTTAATTAGTTTTAAAGTGAAATTGGATTATGTTTTTATCAGTTAATCCAATTTTTTTCATTATAAGTAATTTCACTTTGAAATTGGACATAAACCCATGTCAATCTTTTGATAGTTTTAGTTCTTAGAAACCCGTTTTCTGGTTTTGACAACGAGAATTAATTTTAAATTAAATACTACAATTTATATAATATGAATTTGAAAAAATTGATTCCATATTTGGAATTATAAGGCCCAAATTATTTAAATAGGTTTCTTTTATTTTTAGACATTATGAATAGTAACTTTAGTAATTATTTTTATTTACCATGGTTAAAGGGTAAATCAGGTAAATAAGGTAAAAAAAATAATATTATAATAATATAAAACTAACCTAACACATGTCCTAATCACATTGAATGAGATATGGCTGACCATGAGAATTCTTGAGTTGATTTTAGGACCCCATGAATCCACTTGAATGTGATAATGACAGGTTATACTAATTAATTTAATGTAAAGAGAAATATAACATAAACATATATCTTTCACTAAAACAATTTTAATATAGTGGTATATAACTAATCTTTTTGACTATAAATAGTCATTAGAAATCTAAAATGACTTCCTACATCATCGTATTTTATTTATAATTTTTAGAAATTAAATAAATAATTTTATTTATGACACAATGATGATGCAATGATTACCTTATCAATGAAAGATTCAAATAAATTATATTATAACTATTAAAATAAATTTAATTTGAACATTTTGATTCCATCCACGAATTTTCTGGACGATTATGACATTTTATATTTTATTTAATGTAGTTTTTTAATTAATCATTTTTTATGGCTTTAACAAAAATAATTTACTAAATAGTGTCAAAATTTACTTAAATGAGTTTAAAAAAAATACTATTATATTAAATGATATAATAGTCATAAAAATATTATATTCAGCCAACTAACTTAGATAATTTTTAAAATTTCATTAATTATCCATTTTAGTTTCTCTTGGCATTTTATAATAAACATATTAACCATATAGTGTAAAAATACAAGAAGATACGGTAAGAGTTAATTTGTTTAACAAAGGGTTAAAGCCAAAAGATATGGTTAAATTTGTGACCTAAACTTTTCTAAAACCTATTAGTTGAGAGGATTTCAACCCATACTCATCTAATCCTCTAAATATTTCACTTTTTAACTATTAGAATTCGAAAATCAATTTATAATAAAATAATATTTCAAGGCTTTCCTAAAGTGCCCCTCCTCCCTCTTATAAAAGCCCACCACCACTACCCACTTACTCACGCCTCTCAAGACCCTTGGATCATCCAAATTATAATAAAATAATCTCCAGACATCCATCCTTTACTCCTATAATCCTTAAATTGGGAAGAAGGCAACTGAAGGAAGCCTTTTCGCTCAAATCAAAAGGAAGTTACCAGATTTAGAGGAAATTAAAGAACGAACAAGACAAGTCTGACTGAAGGTAGGGGACTTCATCTCAATATCCTTTAATTGAGGTATATTTTGATTATTTAACCTCCTTATTTTATGCATTGTATAATAAACCTCTTTTACTTTTAATTTCATTCAAAAGGAATCTTTTTATACGAATCATTTTACTAAATGACAACATAAATGTTTTTTTTAACTTACACAGCAACAATGACCTTTATACCACCATGGACATTATTTGGTATTTAGATTCCTCTACAATAATTAATGTTTTTAAAAATAAAAGTAAATACCTTATTCCTTTTTAGGTATTTTGGTATTGCAAATGGTTTTGATAAAGGATTGATTATGTCAATATCTTGAAATGATCTCTTGTGATTGTAATGTGGAAATGTTATTTTTCTATTATGTTTGTTTTATGTGTTATGATTATATAATGGTATTTGGACATTTAATGGGTGGTTATGTAATAAACCAATGACGAATGGTTATGTGATAAATAAAATATGGGTGGTTCAATGATAAACCAAGGATATGTGGTTACGTTATAACCTCAAATGCATTGGGTGTGGAATTCGGCCGTATGGCTATTACATTTAGTGATATGTGTGGAAGTAGACCGAATGGTTATTCCATTTAAATATTTTTAGGTCCCATGTTACCTTTATATTTTATCTGTTTATTTCTATGGGTTTATGGTAATCTTTTGGTTATAAAAATGGTAAGCAAAATATTCAATGAAGTATATTTACTACTTCTTAAGGGTGGAAATTATTAACTTATGATAAAGTATTCATGGTTTTCATGTTATCCCAAGGCATACAGTTTTCCTTACTTGTGTATCCCTTACTGATCTTTTTATGCTCATCCCATGTTTTGAAATTTCTTTCATATGAATTAAAGAATAATAGGGTCAAGGATAAGATCAAGGAAAAGTCATGATATTTAAACATGGAATGAACCATGTTTCTTTTTAAAATGTTTTTGTTTTATGAAAAAATTGGATAGTCTGTATAAGTGTCTACTTTTTAATAATAAAGTTTATATGTATGAGTTATGGCCTAATTCTCTAAATATCTAAACCTGAGAAGATCCTTGATGTGGATTAAAGTCAAATTATTAACTTAACTCAAGATTATGTAATGTTTTAAGGCTGGGAAAATATATTCAAGGCTATAAAATTAAGAAAAATGAATTTAAGTCATACATTTTTACAAAAGGTATCCTCATATATTCTATATAGTGAACCATAGATATTTTCTCATGGTTTTGTTGATCTTTTTCCGCAGTTTTTACCCTTGAGTTGGATTATTGTGAATTTCAAGGAACTTTAAATTTAATGGTATTTTAAAAATTTATTAGTAAATAAATAATTATCCCATTAGAAGATGAAATTATATCTTCTAAATGGTATCTTAGATTGAAATTATGACACCTCAGTTGCGTTTGGAATGAGGTGTTTCACCTAGGAGAGTTATAAATTATGTGCTCAGGCATTAGACTACAAACTGAGTATTTTCAAATCTTTTATTGAAATATCGATTGATATAATTTTCTATTTATAAATATCCCTATTAAAATCATCTATAGATATATATTTATTTGATAATGATGAAAATTTAGATGATATGAAGGGAAGAGAGTTCTTTGAATGGAATTGGAATCAGATTAAAGGAACATGTCCAGATTCATGATAACAATGTTGACTGGATCAGATGAAAATTAAAATTAGAATTTTTGATTTGATGAGACTTTGTATAAATTAAAATTAACTAAGAGTTAGGTATTATTCCATTAAATTTTATGTCCTGTTCCTCATTCTTTGATTTTTGAAAAAATTTCAGGATACAAAATATTCTCACAATGATCAATCTAGCAATTCTAAATCTGGATAGTAATTATTTTCTCGTTGCCAAAAAATTCTTGATATTAGTCTATTAAATTAATTATTTTATTCATTATATCACATAACCTATAATTTTTATTTTATGAAAAATGAAATATTTAACATATTTATGAAATCAAAATTTTAATCGATCCTGAGTCATTTCCCCCTTGTTCAATGCTTATTAGTAATGACCATCGCTATACTTTTCCATGGAATGAGGTTCAAAAATATTGTTATAGGATCATGAATAAATGATGATGGGGTGGTTATACTAGGAAATAATTTTTTATGGGAAAAGGATAATAAGATTACGATGTGGTGGTGAAAGGTACATGTAGGAAGACTTCTCGGTGATAGAATCTATTTGAAATTAATAAAAAATTTATTATGATATAAAATAGAGGTTAGGTGTATGTGTTTAAGTGTAGTGGATGAAAAAAAGTATCGGTGATTATGACAGTGTGATTTCTGGTGGGTCAATAGTGTGTTCTAGAGTTTTGGGTGCTTTAGGTAAGAAAACCCATGTACAAGGAAACTAGTCTCAAGAACACACATTGGGTATAAAATTAGGTTGTGGTGTCGAGGTTTTAGTGATTTATAAATATTATGTAACATGTATCATGGTATCACATACTGTGTAGTTCTCTAATATATGAATCGGGGTGTGGAAACGTACACACCTGACCACCTTGTTTGGTGTAAATGGGATGTAGTTGGAGTAAATGATATATATGAACTACATAACATGACTCTGTCAGTGGTACATGTCAAGAATTATTTCTATAGACAACACGTCATGTGTACATTGAGACAAATTGTGTATCTCTAGGACTACCTAACTTGAAATTCAACATAGTACAAACTATGTAATCCCTAATTTGACCACATCATGTGACATAAGATGACACACCATGTATATTGATATAACATGACTATGAGTGTGGAAATATAATATGAGTTCCCCCCACTAGTCCCACATTCCATGTACAATAGTATAGATGGTGTTTAGTTAAACACTATATGAAACATATATGAATGTACATATATGTTCTACTATCTAGAGACTACATATCATGTACCCTAAAGTACATGTTGAATACTTTTCTCACTTGGGTGGTTTTTCATATCTTCTTTCTAGGGACTTGGATTTGGGTACATGAGTAATCCATCCTAGAAATTTTTTCTCATATAAAATGATAGTATGATACTCTTAATCATTGGATTTTGTTTGTGAGGTCTCTTGGGAAGTTCAAGGATTATATATTCATAGATGAGAAAATTGGGTTTAGGAAATATGATCAAATCAAAATTAGTTTTGAGTAATCTCTTGGTGATGGGATGATGATAGGGCATGAGTCCCTTATATTCTTCTTGAAGTTCATTACTCCCCCACATACAAGGGTGTGGGTCCTTGATATAGAGCATGAGGTTGATACCCCCTTGGTTCTGAAAATGTTTGGATCTGAAGCATGATAAATAGAGTAAGTCACTCCCCTACTTACAACAATTGAGCCCTTTATCCATTGATTTTGGCACTCCCTCATCTGATGTTCTTCACTTGTTGAGGTGCGAGTCCTCTATCAAGGTTTAGTTCTACCTTGATTGACACATACACTTCAGTTAGGAATGGGTCCACCATTACAAAAAAAATTCGATATCTATGTTTTCACATGAATCAATGGTTATGAAAAGTAGGTTCCAATACTCGCTTGACTGATAACTATTCTTGGTTAATGTGAAAGTTCTCCAATTTTTTTTGAGAGAATTGATGTGGTAATTTTGGGTGGGAGGGTGATGTAATCCCTCGAATGATTCCCATACTTCATTGAGGTGCGGTTCCCCACCTATAGTTTTGAGTGGAAATGAAAAGGTTAAAATGGATGGGTATTATAGTTACTTCAAGCCTTATGACACCTTATTCACCCCTAAGATACCTTCTAGACATAACTTATAGTTGTGATATAAACTTTAGACTTTACAATACTTTATTATTTTGATAATTCTTATTTTATCATGAGATAATATCCTTTTGGGAGCTAATCCATGATGATAGGGAATTACTTATCTCCAATGATAACAAGAAAGTGAATATTTCAATGGAAAGTTATTGAATATAAAAAATGAATAAACAATGTTAATATTGATACTTTAATCATTCAAAATGATCATAAAAAATCCATATAATTAATAATTATGGAATAAATAAAACATATACCCAGTGGAGTATAAGTACAATAAAGGTTTTTTGTCATTGACGAATAGAAACTTCCATAAAAATATTATTAAAAACATTCATGAGGAAAATATATTTTTATCTTGGTTTTTTTAAAAACTAAAAGTTAAAAAATTATTTTGAAAATAATTTTATTTGAAAATAACCTTTGAAACTTATAAAGTAAGATTTAAAACATTTATTGGTCATGACAATGTGAAATTGCGTACATTTCATACACGTTAAAACAATGATTCCTTTCACATTTTTAGTAAAAGACAAAATTGGCCTTGCTTGGAAAATACCATGAAGATTGATTTCATATTTTTTTTGTAAAAATTAAAAAATGTGGAGAAATGTCTTTAATATATAATTTTTATAATTTTTAAAAAATTGAAAACATTTTCAAAAAACATGATTTTTGAAGAAAAATGATTTTCTACCGAAGAGAGAAATGAGGTCAGATTTTATTAAAAAAAATCCCAACCATTTTATATATAAAACTAGTACTCCGCCTGTGCATTTTCATGGCACTCTAAAAAAAAAATCATATTATCAATAATAGAATACTACTTTTGAAACATAATAAATCATATTAAAATTGGAAATGATTAAAACAAAAAATGAGTGGTATTCTATGAAGTGAGTGGACTTAATGTGAAAAACGGAAATGGAGTGAAGACTAATGATTGAAGAGATGGAACATGATGCAATGGGAGAGGTGGGTATAAAATTCAGAAATGAAACGAAAGACGAAGGTGGAGGTTGAGATGGAGGCAAGAGGTGAGATTGAGATAAATTGTGGAATGAAAAATAGAGAGATGTTCATGTTCCCAGGGTTAACTGGATTCTATGGGCTTGCAATGATGCACATATGTGGATTAGTAGGAAGCATTAATGCATTTCAAGTTGTGTCATTGAAAGATAATTAGTATCTAAAAAGAAATATGGATTAGAAGATTCATCAATATGGAAGTTATTTTGCATACCCTTGATAATAATTGAGGTATTGATCACCAAAATAATCTTGAAAAAATTTATATATTAAAGTAAACACTATTAATATGTTATATTTATATTTATATATATTCTATTTTTAAAAAACAATGAAATAATTTTTAACCACGTCACATGTGAATATAATCATCAAAATTAAAATCAGGTGATTGCCGCAGATTATGTTTTCCCTCCATGTATATAAATCAAATACATTCATCTCATAATCCCAGGCAAATTGATCAATACTAAATCTTGTCTATGTAGGGATGAGAAGAATTGAAGTATGTCCAATATCTCTTTAGATATCACCCACTATCTACACTTTTTCTTCTTCTCGATAGCTCGATATTTTCCCCTGAGATCAATATCTCATAATGTTGAAAGATCCCGCTGAATCCCAACATAGTCTTCTAAAAATACCACCTTGACAAGTCCTCGAAAATCTATTCAACAAAATAGTAGTTAGTAAAATTTTACACTAAAAAAACTAAAATTAAATTCACATAAACATATTGTTCACATTTAAAAAATTGATCAATACTAAATCTTGTCTACGCAGGGATGAAAAAAATTTAATTACCACCAATATCTCTTTAGATATCACCCCTATCCACACTTTTGCATTTATTCGACAGCTCCATGTTTTACCTTGAGATCAATATCTCATAAGGTTGAAAAATCCCACTGAATCCAAACATAATCTTCTAAAAATACCACCTTGACAAGGCTTGTAAAATCTTTTCAACAACACAGTAGTTAGTAAAATTATACACTAAAAAAAAATTAAATTCACATGAACATATTGGTCACATTTAAGAAACTAAACCTCACATTAAAATTGAAATGATGATAGAAAAAAATGTATAGATAACACTTCATATCATAATTTATCATCAAATTTTAAATGAGTAATCAAAAGGAAAATAAATTTACAGAAAACTATTATAGGGGGAAGAAACTAAGTAACAAAACTGCATGAAAATGAACACACCCACCCAACCAACCCACCAAACCAACATAATCCATAGTAAAAATATATGTGCTAACAATTTTATTGAAATCTCAATTGATATAAAAAAATTAACCTTTTCATGCTAGGAAAATTCTCTCAACCTACACAGCTACTTTCATGGCTGTTGGGCACGTTGAATTTAAATAATGAAATTATAATAACCTTTCAATGTTTGGTATGGAATGAAATGTTTAAATTTCATTTAATGTTACATTATATTCCTTTTACTTAAACATTTGTAGGAGTAATATGGTTCAGCATAAACCATTCATGCATGCCAACATCTGTTTTATTGACAGTGATGACCTGAAAGAATATTTTTTTAGTTCTAAGAGGTTAGTGCACATCAGAAGCCACCAAAACTGAAGAATCCATAATGTTATAAATAAATGGGACCAAATCGTAGTGGTAGTTGTCATAGATAAATGAAAAAAACTCTGAACAACCCAAATTTTTGTGTGCATTTGAATTGGAGGAATATTCTCCAATAAAGAGTAGAGAATGATTGTGGGTACCTCTAGGAGTGGAACTTGCTTCAATGTTCTTGTTTTCCAAGTCAGCCAATTTGGATTCCTTGAATTCCTTTTCATACTTCTCTATCTGTACCAAAAATTCAAATATATTAGCATGGAAGGTTTGAATAAATACATGCATGCATGAAAACATACATATGTATGTATGTAAGTATATATAGTATAGGGAGGGATAGTGGGGGAGGGAAAAAATTGTTTTTCAGATAACAAATCTCAAATTTGGGCATAACAGGTACTGTAGTGTATATATAATGTAGTGAAAAACATAATGAATTATTACCAATCACAAGTCTTAGAAGGATTCAACCATACCTTTGAGAAGACATCAAATCCTTTAGCCATAAGAGTTAGTCATTATTGATGTTGCACCTTAAAAACATGATGATTTCATGTGACATACCTTAGGTGGTGATAAAAAAACTTAATTAAAGAAGACATGTAATTACATTGGGTGACATTAAAATGATCCAGAAACATAAAAACAATAAACAAACCATGTATAACATCTAATTAGGTAGCACATGCATAAAAATAAAATGACACACTACTCTGAAATATTATCTACAATTAAGCACAATCCTTTCTCAAGATCCCCAGTTGGGAAGAACACTTCAATCAAAATGTTTTAGCTATAAAAATATGGGCAAATTCCAATACTGTTCATATATTTTGAAACAATAAAAGCATTGGACAGTTCACTACTGAGTCAAAAAATAATAGCATTACCCATACATAGATTCCATACATCACGTGGTGCATAATATGGCCACCCATTGAATTAATAGATGTAAAACTCATGGTGCATAAATAGTAGGAATTCTTGGGCCTCTTATTTTGATATCCTCCAATTTCTATGGTCCTTTTTTGATAAAACCAAATGGTACTCAATTGGAAAATTGGTTATAGAAAAATTAGTCAGAGAAATGGACATGAATGAAATATCCAACTGAAAAAGAACACTCAAATGGACATTAAGCACACAAAAGAAGTATATACATCTTAATATATAAATGGACATGAATGAAAATAACATTCAAAGCAGCACATAGGTTGGGCGGTATCACATAAAGCATCCCCCTCCCCCCTCCCCTCCCCTACCCTCTCCTCCCTTCCCCCCTACCCAACATGTTCCCTTAGCATCCCCCTTCCCCTGGCCTCATCCTACCCTCCCCTCCGCTCCCCCATCCCCCCTGCCCAACATTATTCCCCCAGCACCCCCTCTCCCTTGCCACCATCCTCCTCTCCCCTCCCCTCCAACCAGCCCAGCCCCTCACCTCCCCTCCCCTCCCCCCACTCCCCCTGCCCAACCTTTTCCCCCAGCAACCCCTCCCCCCCTCCCCTCCTCTCCCCCTCCCCCCTGCCCAACTTTATTCCCCCAACACCCCTCCCCCTGCCACCATCCTCCTCTCCCCTCCCCTCCCCTCCGACCTGCCTAGCCCCTCACCTCCCCTCCCCTCCCCTCCCCTATGCCCAACCTTTTCCCCCAGTAGCCCCTCCCCCCTGCCATCACCCTCCCCTCCCCTCCCCTCCCCTCTCCTCCCCTCCCCTCCAACCTACCCAGCCTCAGCCCATCCCATGCCCCTCCCCCCCCCCCCCCCCCGCCCAAACTTTTTCCCCAGCAACCCTATACCCCCTACCATCATCCTCCCCTCCCCTCCCCTCCGCCTCCAACCTGCCCAGCCCCTGCCTATATGCTAGAAAATTAACTAAAATTGATTTTGGAAATGTGAAAATTATAACAGAAACTAATTTGGAAATTCTGTCTATATGCTAGAAAAAAGAATGAAACTGGAAAAAATGTACAATACACAACCTATACTGATGAGAAAGGATAACCGTGTGTGTTATATCTGTTATAACAACATTCCTCTATCCTATAATAAAAGTATAGTTAAAATTTGATATAAAAATGTATAAGCTAATTTGAAAAAGAACATGTTATATAATGTTCTTCTGATACCTTTCATATACACCACATAATGTCAATCATCTAAGAAAGTATTCTATTTTATGTTTTTCTTTAAACGGGGATGTAGTTCATTGGCATGGTTTGTGGATGCTACATCGTCATGAGTCATTGTAACTGTCTATTTCCCTACATCGTCATCATAAAACTCTATCAACAGTTTTTTGTACATTAAGAGATGAATTAAATCAATAATTTACAAAAAATAATTACCACTGTAATTATTTAATCAGTAATTTGATGTTCAAAAATTTTCAATTGTATGAAAAAAATGAATTGTGTTTAAATGATATAATTAAATTGATACTGCAAAAAAAAACATCATTGTCTAATCCAAAGATGTAATGAAAATAGAAGGCAGTGAAAAAACACCTACCTAGGTTACTGTTTTTACAACTTACATGAACACAGACTAATCCTGGGTAAGCAGAGGGGTAGACAGATATCATTTCCCTGAATGGAGACATTCACCCATGTGAAGTGCCATCAACAGAGAGCCCTCATCCACATTAAAAGACCTGACAACATAAAAGTGAAAAAAATTGATAAATATAGATTGAATGTTGATGTTTCTTAACTCAATGTCTAGAGTGATGTACTGCTGGTTTTAAAGCTCACCTGAATAGTGAAAATTAATGGATAAACGGAGGTGATTCAAGATTTTTTTCCACTGAATCGAGACATTCACTCATTCCCATATTTGAAAGGGATATCTCAACCACTTTAGAAGACCTGAAAACATGATATTGAATTAAAAAATATATATGAGGCCATATTTAATACTGGGATTGAATGAGAATAAATGTCACCATTCTATTCAACTTCAAAGCTCTGTAAATAATAAGTGCATGTAGAATATTCAAAGACATGTAAGGGAATGAATTTTAAAAAATTCAAAAAAAATTCATTACTATATGAATACAATCATCACAGCTTGTGTTTTATGGGATAACTCCATTGTCAACCCCATAAAAGGGTATAACCCAATGAGAAGTCTAGTCAAGTATGGTTCTACAATGGGAGGAAAAATTGACTTGATTATTGAATGATTAACGTTGAATGGAAAAAAACATCTTCCAATGACCATTTTTCTGTCATTATTAAAACATGAATTTACAAATTGAATGTGAATCATTTAGAATGTTTCTAATAGAAAATAAAATATCATATGTTTTGATGCTAGAATTTTTTTTTCCATAAAAAGTGTTCCAATGATTTTAATTTCATACCATGTTGTGGTACCAAAGAAGTATTTCTCCAGCCTCGTGCCCCTACCAAATTGGAATTAGAAACATGGACCAATGAAAATAAGTTAATATTGGAAAAATCACAAAAAACATCTCATTAATGTTTGACCAAGCATATTGATAGGGCACAATTTGACATTATTAAAAATGATGAAATCAATACACCACAGTAAGTAAATTTAAATACAATTTATAAATTGAATCAAAAATGATATATACGGTGTATCCCAAACATTCAGAAATCTGCTGCCACATACTAAAATAAAAAAACATATGAATTGAATTAAATCCAATGCAAATTAGAAGGTAGGAATATGAATTGAATTAAATCAAATTGAGGTGCTCAAAACCATCGAACTGAACCTTGAAAACCTGCACCAACACACTTTAAATTAAATAAGCCAACTGCATTAATTAAATCAGTGATAACCTATATTGTGTGACCCCGAATTAAATTAGGAAAGAACAACTCCACAACCTGCATCTGAAACCATGCAAGTGCACAAAGAGTCAAGATTTTAAATGAAATAATTCAATTATTCTAGTATAATAAAAATAGTGAAACTATTCCATCACATACAAAAATTTACCATCTAATTTAACAATTATAACCTGCACCAACACACTTTGAATTAAATAAGCCAACTGCATTAAATAAATCAACGATTACCTATATCTTGTGAAACAAATTTAAATCAACCAAGAACAACTCCAGAACCTGCATCTGAAACCATGAAATATTTCATGGAAAACCTAGTTCACACATAAATAAAGAAAGTATCAGAAACCAAAAAAGGGTTAAATTCTTGGTATGTTGACAGATGCTTTTACACTAAAAACTAGGAACAAAGTAAATAGTGGTGGAGGTCACCCATATCTTCTGAGAGACAATTGAAAATGGATAAGAGTCAGTCTCTATTGAAAGAGAAATAAATATACATACCATTTTAGTATGAAAAATATGAAGGATTAGGAAAAAATAAGCTGAAGTTCTCTGTATGATTTGATTTCATACAGAACCAGAGTTTTGAATCACCAATATTACCTTTTCTGAGTTGGATTTTTCAAATAATAATCCAACCTTCGGTTTTTTTTCAGGATAATGGAGGAGGGAGAGGTGGAAAAAAATGGAGGTGCGGGTTTATGGTAGTATTTTCATACAACCATAGAAGTATTTGTGTGAGATAGGGTAGTATCCTGGTGTTAAACCTTAGTTTGTTTTTTAGTCGATGGAGATAATTTGACAGTTAGCTTCAGCAGTAGAACACCGGGAGATATATAGTCTATGAACTTCCGACGAGCAGAAGCACTCAGCAGGCCGGGAATGAAGAGTTGGAAATTGTATACGTGTGTTTCTGAATCAGGCCACAATGAAGACGAGGAGGTTGGTCCAACCGGATCAGAGAGATTGAAAAAATGCGGACATTTAGATGTAGAAAAATAGATAATGGACTCGATTATGCTTACCGATGCGCAGATACAATAAGACCGACATAGGATTAAAATTATACTACGATCTACAAGAGGAGAGATGTGAAGAAAAATGTGTTTAAGAGTAGTCGATTGAAAAAACTACCGAAAGAAAAATGATACCATAAGCTTCGTCGACAAATTTTGGACGCATGGTGGAAGGACGAAGCTCGTGGACGAACTGCCGACTGCGGTCAGAGTAATGTTTATACCTGGGGTTACTCACTGCAAACTATAGGGAAAGGGAACCGTAGGTGGAGCAGAGGACCTGGATGTGCAAGAGCTGATGGAGGAGTCGCCAGTTGTGGAAAAGTCGCGAGTAGAGGAGCTGTCGTCAGAGTAGCCGAAGACGGAAGCACGAATAGAGAGGATAATCGAGATTCTGATGACCCTATTGAGGTCGGTGATGGTATGCGCGAGGCGATGTTGGGAAATGAGGTGAGATAAAACCATAATCGTGGGAGGAGAAGGAGGGTTCGGTGGAGCGGTGAAATCCAAATCACAGGCGGAGTGGGGAAAGGTTTGGAGGAGGGACGTGGTTGTATGGGGGTAAAACCAGAATGGAAATAGTGAGATGGGGGACGTGGAAGCTTGAAGAGGTGACACATTAGCCTGGGGAAACCCAGTTTTAGTATATATAGTGGAAGATTAGAAAATTGTACTATTACATGAAAAATTATTGAATAAATAGATTCTAATAAATTTTTTATTGTTTATTAGAAAATTATTATATAATTTTATTAATTTTAAATTCAACCATAAACAATCCCGATTAAAACGAGATTGTTAAATAAACCCTAAAAAATATCATAATTTTGAAGTGAAAATTAATAAATGAATCAATTATGTGATTAAAATGCAAATAAACATAAAATAATTTTAAATAAAACATAAGATAATAAAAATTCATTTCACTTATAATCTTATAATATCAAAGACAATGAAGAAGTAATATAACCCAATGAATGGAAATTGAGTTATAAAATTCCTTACCACTTGATAATTTTCAAGTCAAACACACTAGGATGAAATTATTCATCATTAAAATTAAAATAACATGAATTATTATGTAATCATTATATTACATGTTAAATTAGAGTATATACACCATATAAAGAAAAATATGTGCATAACATTACAATATTCCTCAATGAAGGGAAATTGAGACGAAGTCCCTTACCTCATGATTCCTTTTGGTTGAACATGATTTAACCTAATGTACAATGGTTTTAATAATGTTATTAAATTATTAAAAAAATATTCATATTTATAATATTGCATATGATCCTTTTATAACTACTTATAACCATTTTATTAATAATCGTTCATTATTACTGTTGTTCTGGGTGATAACTACCTTGTTTTATCATGCATGTTTTTTTGTGAAATTCTAGTTATTAAGAATACTATATTGTTTCATCATATCCATTATTATATTAATGTTATAAATATTTTTTTTCATTATATACTATATTTTAATCATTATTTTAATTTGAACATGGATAATGGATCACATCGCTTTGTAGAGATGGTAGTCCACACGTACGCACGAGAAACATTTTCATTTTCTTAAGGGTTAAAAATGTAAGTAGGGGATAAATAAATTTAAATAAATAAATATCATGTAATATATATCACATATATTCATTAAATTTATCCTTATTACATTCCATGTAACATGTAAGTGAAAAATGAATTATGTTTATTTGGGAGGGGCTAGTCCGCCGTACACACGAGTGACCTTATCGTATTTTAAACAGCATGGAAAGTAAGAAGGTATATGTGATATTATAAGTAAATAATTAAAATAATATCATAAATATCATATTACTTTTTTTAATCAATCATTATATCCAACCATGAATTGTGGTCATGGAAAATTAATTACATCGGTTCGTGAGGCAGCAGTCCACCTTATAGTCGATCGATGAATTTGTTTCCAATTATATGGATGCAGAGATGGATATAGGTCATTAAATTTACATAATAACATCTAATTATATGTAATATATTTATTTTATTATATAATTATGATTTTATAATTGTTTAAGTAGGTTTATGAAGAAATAAAATAAAAATGGCCTTTTAAGAACATTACATCTTCTTCGGAAAACTTCTTTAGGTTTTCACCAAAAGCTTTTATAGGTTGAATTTATGATAAAAAATGGTTCTATAATGTTTTAGGTGAGTAAGGATTTTATTTTTTTAGGTATTTGATGAACCAAATGTCTTTTTAAGTGTGAATAGGGGAGGAGAAGGGGTGTCCGTTTATAAGTGGGGGAGAGGACAGAGATGGACTTTTTGAAAAGATTCAATTACACCCATGTTTTTATCATGAAACAAATCCTCCAAAGTGGGTAATTATCAATACTAAGTGGTTATATGTTCTAAATGTGTCTATAAATTTTTTTTCTTACAATTTGGTATCTCATTTTAACCCATATCTTTTTATTTTAACCCCCTTATAAATTATTTTTTTCCTTAACTGTGGTAATTAATTTTTATTGCTTTTACTATTCCTAATAGTAAAAAATTAAGTTGAAATTAATATATAATATAAAATATTATGATTCAAAAATATGGAATCATTTTTTCCAAATTCAATTCAAAAAATTGGTGGAATCCAATTTAAAATTATACCCGTAGACGTGATGAAAAAACAGGTTTGCAAAGAGAAAGTTCTCATACGTATAAATTTTTTTAATAAAAAATTTCAATCTGAAATTTATTATAATTTCTTAAATTAGTTAAATTTAATATAATTTAACAAATTTCACATTAAAATAAATTTACTATATATTTTTACCTTGTAAATTATTTAAAATAAAAAAGTAATTTTCTATAAAAATTAGTATTTTTCACTATTCATCAAAAAATAAAACACTTTAGAAAAATCCCAAAAATTAACCATATCATAAATTTGTTATGATAATCCCAAAATTAATTTTATTTTTTCAAATAAATTTTCATAAATTGGTAAATATTAATTTTATTTTATTTTGTTAATTCACGACTAAACCTCTTTTTAGAAAAACATCGATTTTTTTAGAAAACATTTCTTTTTTCCTTAAAATGATTTTTCTCTTTTTTATAATCAATAGATGAACAGAGAATCTATTTATACATGTGTAAGGAATATAATATTCATATTTATTTAGAACTATTCATACAAAAAAACATAATAGTTAAGTTATAACGGTTTTTTAAATAATAATATTTTAATAGAGTATTGCGTTTTATTTATATCCGGTGTTGCGTGCATCACAAACTATCTAAGCGATAAAATTTATTTAAAAATAATTATATCATAAATTCTAAAGGTGATATATTCTCTTATAAGATAATTGTTTTATGTCATAAACACTATCGATCATGATGTTCCATTTTTAAAATCTCGGGGTGTTACATTATACCCCCTTAAATAAATTGCATCCTCACAATCTTATCTTGATCTCATAAATAAGGGTTTGATATTTGAAAATATCTTAGCTATAAACCCACATAATAAAAAGGGTTAATGAACTATCCTCTTAATAAGAGATAAAGTTAAGTAAAATGGTCATATGAAATAATATATAACTAGGTTTCCAAATATGGGAACATTGCTGGAAAGTGAAGATATAGAAATGAGAGAAAATTGTAAATAATTATAGAGACTAATAGAGAGAATTGATCATAATAAATTTAATGACCAATGGAAAGTTAAGTACCTAAAAACCATAAATATATGATGAGTTAAATGACCATTGATTCATCTAATATGAAGGTAATATGATCAATATTTTTTTCAAGATCATTATCCTAAAGTTGAGGAATTATTTTACTATCTAAGAATATAAGAAAATATTATTACTTGATATATTTCTATTTCATAAGCACAATTTCATCTTTGGGTTGTGCTTCAATCAATTTCCAGTTCATTTCCTAATCCAATATATGATTATCCTAAAATGAATTTTTATGCCTAAATCACTAAATTTAAGTTTTAACAGAGCATAAAATCCATAAAAGAATGAAAAGTCCTTCCATTTGTATCTATATATTTTCCAAAACTGATATGGTTTTCAAAACATATCCAATATTATACATTAATATCTAAACCTATATAGTAACACCATTTTTTTTACAATAATATATTTCCATCAAAAAGTTTAAGTAAAAATAATGATATATTAACTAGACCATCACATAGGCCAATGGTAGGTGCAAAAACCTTATCATCTTTGAGTTGTGGATTCATGACCCATGGACTTTCTAGATGCAACATATTTTCACCCCGCATGTGGGTTATACATTTTCTAAAACCATATTAACATAATTCTTATAACATTCCCAAAGTGTAATAACACATAATTTCCTCAACATAAAAGATAAGATAAACCCTAAAGGTTAGAAATAACTTCAAATTTATGCCCACAAAAATTAAACGCATTTTTCCTTAAATAAAATTTTCATTAAATCATATATATAACCGATGGGTTTTATTTACTTAAATGTCTCCCAAAATAACCTTAATCTTAGTATAATCCCATCACAAAAAACCTAGTAATGGGGTGTTTAAGACTTTTAATTTATGATCAATCTTAAACTAATAATCCCATGACAGTATCCATAACTCTTAAGTTAATAAATAAATATATTCTTATAAAATTTAACACAATCCTTTGATGTTTCATGATTATTATAACCAAAATACCACTGGTAAAAATATACTTCTACAATATAACTATTGAATCCCAATACATAAATACTCCATCCGTTTTATTTAAATATAGTTCTATCCTTGGTGTTGGGGTTAAACATTAGGAGGGTAAATTCGATTAGATAATTCCTAGGTTCCCCAAATTTATGAAAAAAAACTATAAATGGATCCCTATGATGAAATTTATTTCCTTCCATCATATGCTTCATTTTCCCTAGGAAATTAACTTCTTTATATCCTTCTTTTTTACAAATAAAACATTTTACCATTCTTTTGAGACACTTTCCTATGTGTTTCTTTACACATTTCAAACATTAGGGAAATTGATGACTCCTTCCTCCATGGTATCCACCAATCAAGCTCTTAGTTAACTCCATACTTCTCTTTTTTAGTGAGTTCGAGAGTTGGTTAAGGTATAAGTTGTTAATCATATTTTAGGATAACTGATTATTCATAATCATGATATATTTCACCCCAATAATTAACCCATTTAGTTTCTCATATTCACCACATTTCCCTTCATATTTAATTTTAACATGATTCGTTTTGGTTATAGAAATTGAATAAAACCAAAAATCATACTAGGAGACCACATAAAAATTTATAGGATGTCTAAATCATGAAACATTATTTTCAATATAAGAGACCTTAGTTTTAACCTAGGTCATTCATTTTCATCACCTATTAAAATCAGTCAAAATATTTTGTAATGGAAATGTGAATTATCAAAAGAATTCTCCCTTATAGTGGAAAACTAAGTGCACAATAAAACTTGTGGTCATGTACTATATAATTCATGATTCAAGACTAACATAACTTTTTTTGGAGTTATTACCCCTAGGTAAATATGTGCCAAAACTAGATCCACTTGTAGTATCTAGATAAGGAGGAATCTCTATGAAAACCACAAAATATATACCTTTCCAAAACTTTAGGATATTATTCTATACATATCCTCAAATTATATCATAGTGTTATGTTCCCTAATTTATGTTTTTCTAAAAATTTTCACAAGGTTTCTACTAAACATCTTCTAATACAAACTATAACGACCCCAACCTTAGTAGCCTAGAGCCGATGTCTACTTTATTGCATTGGTATAAAATACAAGGAATCACATCCCGAAGGACCGAATAGTTTTTTAGTCATGGAAAACTGCCAGAATGGCCCGAAGGCCTTCATTTTTATTGATTTTTGATAACCCCCCTTTCAAGGGATGAGGGGGAACCCTTACAAGGCCCATAGGATTAGAAATTACATGGCCTGTAGGCTTAGAAATTACATGGCCCGTAGGCTTAAGTTACATTACATGACCCAAAGGTCTTAGGGAATTCAACCAGACTATAACTACAAGGAACTACCCCTCCCCAACATCTGCATCATGATGTATCTCTCCACCTTCACATCACCATTTGGATAAGCTTCTAATGCAAGAAAAGGCTGGTCCCGATGGCGTAGCCATACCATCTCATTCTTCCAAATCCATTGGTTCTGCTCTGGTGAGTGCGCCTACTCTGAATCCTCCTCTGGGGTTCTTCCTTCTTTGTAGAGTATGTCTGGGGAAACTGCATGTGGCCCGAAGGCCTTGATGTGGCCCAAAGGCCTTAAAGGTGGCTCAAAAGCCCTACTAACCCAATGTCCTGGGTGGCCCAAAGTCCTTAAGGACTCCAAGCCCAAACTGGTGGCCCAAGGTGAATAGTTCCAGCTACTACAGTATTGAATAGTATCTTCTACAGTACCTTCTACAATACCTACTATAGTACCCTCTACAATACTACTACAGTACCTGCTACAATAACTTACATATCATTCATATTACACTTCTTGTATTCCCTGAAAAGAAACAAATATAATGATGAGCTTAGATTCTTAGTAAGTGTTACGTAAAGTAGAAACTATCATTTATCAATAAGAATAATCAAAATGGTATGGTAAATAACTAAACACACATTCCATTCAAACAACGTGAATATCATGAATAGATAATGATTAATCAATATAGAAAGGTAAATATCTAAACACACATGTCATGCAGTCAATAACTTGACTATCTGAATTATATAGGAAATAATCAATATGAAAAGGTAAATAAATGAACATAGAAGCTATTTAAATAACTTTACTGTTATTAAAAAGTAAGGTTTAATCAATATGGAAAGGTAAATAACTAAAAAAACGTGTCGTTTAACCAATAAACTTATAATTAAATTAATCTAGAGATAATATCACTAAAACAATATCATGGATAATAATAACTGAATTTTTAATGAAGGAAATTATTAATTTTTGGATTTCATGATCTTAGGCTTCAAGATACCACTACCATCAAGACCTTTCAAAATACGGTTTAAATCTGAAGGTAGAAACTTATATAATGAAAGATTACTAATTCGCCCCCATTGGACTACTAATGTATTAAGGGGATATATAATTCAAATCCCCACCCATCACTACATGTCTAAATAATTTCTCATATATCAAATAATCGATTTAATTCATGAAAAATGTGTTGTGTCATCAAATATCTGTATTGATTAAAGAATATAGATTTATGAATATTTCCCTATTTAAAAAAATAACTTTAAAAGTATAATAACATATGAATAAATGATATATTTTTAAAGTAATAAACATATCCCAGATAAATAATATGGATAATTTGGATAAATTTAAGGTCCAATGATAATAGGAAAGTGAATATTTCAAGGGAAATTTATTGACTGCAAAAATGAATCATGAATGTGAATTTCAATACATTACTTGATTAAAATTATCATAAACCATCCATAAAATGAATAATTATGGTATAAATACAACATATCACCAATGGAGTATAATTAAAATAAAGGGTTTTTGTTTTTCATGAATAGAAATACCATAAAAATGTCATTAAAAACATTCTTGAGGAAAATATCCCTTTTTACTTTAAAAATATTCTTTTAAAACTAAAATTTCAAAAAATATTTTGAAAATAATTTAATTTTAAAAATAAATTTTTACAATTATAAAGGAATATTTATAAAATTGAGTGGTTGTGATGGTGGGAAATTTTGTATATGTCGTACACATTAAGTCAAATATTCCTTTCACATTTTTAGTAAAATCCAAATGGCCCTTGTTTGGAAAATGAAAACAAGATTCCTTTCAAAAAAATCAAAAAGTTGAAAATGGGTATATATGTCCTTAATAAATCATTTGGAAAAATTTTAAAACATTTTGAAAACATTTTTAGAAAAAAAGGTTTTAAAATAAAAAGGTTTTTCGACTGAAGAGATTAATGAAGTCAGATTTTATTAAAAACATTTCTCAATTACTTTTGCACCAAAGGGTGTAAAATGGTTCAATTATTTGAAAATTCATGAATGAAAATAGTGTAATAAAATTAATTCGGTCTATTTTATAAGTAAAAAATAATTTCCTTTAATAGAAATTCAAGTATAAACAATCTCTATTAAAATGAGATTTTGAAATAAACCCTCACGAAGATCGTAATGTTAAAATGATAATTAATCAATGAATTGATTATGTGTATAAAATGTAATTAAATATTATAAAATTTTAAATGAAACATAATATAATAAAAATTCATTACACACATTATCTCATAATTACAAAGACAATGAAGAAGTAATATAACCCAATGAAAGGTAATTGAGCTTCAAAATTATTTTCCACTTTGTAATTTTAAATTTAAATACCCTAGGATAAAATAATTAAAATTAAAAAAATAAATGACATTAATTATTAATAAATTTTTTTATTACATGTTAAAGGGGAAGTATATACACCATATAAAAATAGGCGCATAAGATTACAATATGCCTCAATGAAGGGAAAATGAGACAAAATCCCCTATATCTTGCTTCAATTTGGTTGAATGTATTTTAAACTTCTATATAATGTTTTTAATCATGTTATTAATTTATACCATAACCTTATTAATATTTATAATATCTTATATGATCCTTTTATAACATCTTATCATTGAGTTGTTAATAATATTTCATTATTACTACTGTTTCGAGTGATAACTACCTTTTTTTCTCATTCATGTTTTAAAGTGAAATTTATGGTTCCTAAGAATATTATGTAGTTACATAATCTATAGAATAATATTTATATTATAAATATTATTATTTTATTAGATAAAATTTTAGAATCTTTATTAAAATTTTAACATGGATAATGGATTAAATCACTTCATGGAGATGGTAGGTCGTATATACGCACGAGCGATGTTATCATTTCATAAAAAAATGAAAGGGTATGAAATTATGTGATTTATAATTTTTCAAGAATCAATATAATTTCATATATATCACATATATTCATAAAATTTATCCATATTACATTCTATGAAACTCATAAGTCAATAACAAATCACATCTCTTAATGAGGTGATAATCCATCGTACACATGACCAATGTTATTATATTTTAAACAATATGGAAAGTAAGAAGGTATATTTGATACTATAATTACATAAGTATAAAAATAAAAAAAGATATTATATAAATTTTTAAAATAAATCATTATATCTATCATTTAAAGGTGGTTATGGAAAATTAATTACATCAGTTCGCGAGGCGATAGTCCACCGTAAACATGATCGAAAGTTTCATTTCCCATTTGATGGAAGATTATATGGATATAGGTCATGAACTTATCATGATAAAATATATTTATATGGAAGATAATTAGGTTATTATATAATCATGGTTTAATAATATTTGAAGTAGGTGGAAGATGAATCAAATTAAAAATTCTTCTTTAAGAACGCTACCTCTTCTTTAGACAGATTCTCTAGGCTTTCACCAAAATCCTTCCTAGATCTTCTTTATGATACAAAAAGGGCTATAGGATGTTTGTATGGGAGTAATGAAGTTATTTGGGTAGTTATTTTCCAACCCAAATGGGTTTAGATGTGTGAATATGGGAGGAGAAGGTGTGGCCTTTTATAAGTGGGGGTGAGGACACACATAGAATTTTTGAAAAGATTCAATTACACCTATGTTTGTATCATTTTAAAAATCCTAAAAAATTGGTCACTATAAAACATTATATGTTATATGGTTAAAATATGTATATTAAACGGGTTTTGGATAAGTGTTTAGGTTATTTTAACCCTTATCATTCTAGTTTTAAGTCCTCTATAAATCAGTTTTTACCTTAAGCATGATAATTAATTTTTGTTAATTTTACTATTCATAATGGTAAAAAATTAATTTTAACTTATTAGATAATATAAATTTTAATTATTATAAATTTTGAATCCATCTTGACAGATTTAATTCACAATAGTGGTATAACATAACTTGATGTTATACCCACATATGTGATGAGAAAATGAGTTTCAAAAGATAAAATTCTCATGTGTATATAATGTTTTAATATCAAAATTCAAAAAGAAATAAATTATGATGACCTAAATTAGTTAATTTTTAATATAATTCTACTAATTTTTAAAAAAATTAAAATTTAATTTAACCTTATAAATTATTTAAATGGAAAACAGTTTACAATAAAAATCAATATTTTTCAATATTCATCGAAAAATGAAACATTTCAGAAAAATCCCAAAAATTCACCATAAGATAATTTTGATTTTTTTTATTTCCAAAATTTATTTTGTTATTTAAAATTAGAATTTATAAAATTGGTAAAAATAAATTGTTGTGAATTATGTGCGCAAAGCACGACAGAACCACCTTTCAGAAAAAATACATTTTTAAGAAAATATTTCTTTTTCATTGAAATGATTTTTATTTTTATTTATAATAATTTTATAAAAAATGAATTTATTTTTACATGTGTACACCATGTAAATTTCATTATTTAGTTAGTATTATTCCTTCCTTCCAACTTAATGACTATGTTATAAGAGTCACATTTGAAATAATTACATTTTCATAAAGTATTGTGTTTCATTTAAACACAGTGTTGCATGCATCAAAAGCTATCAAAGAGATTGAACATATTTGAAAATAATTATATCATAATGTATCAGTGTGTTATATGCTCTTCTAATATAGTTTTTTCTATGTCATACATTCTATCGAAAATGATATTACTCTTTTTTAATCCGGGGGTGATACAATAATATATATATATATATATATATATATTCATTTTTATTTAACCCAAAAAACATGGTAAAATGGTTACTAGTATATTATTTTGATAAATTTCATTAAGTTATATATATAAAAACTAAATTATATTGATATGGTAGATCAATAGTTTCTTCAAAAATGGATGCTTCAACAAGTATTTCTTCTAACAATTGTACTATTATTAATAATTTATTCATATTATTTTATTTTTATATAATAAATTTATTTTTATAACATGAAATAAATATTAGTATATATTATATGTAATATATAATTCAAATCATCTATTTTTTTCAACCACAAAGCTTAATATAAAAAATTATAAGCAGAAGACCTAGATTCCAGGATTTATAAGACCATAAATGTGTGACATAAGTGTGTAAAATTAAATAATAATAATAAAACATATAAAATAGTTATTATATAAAATAAACAAAAATATTTGTTAATGATACCATAACTCATATAAATATTAACAATAAAGGCCAGCGTCATTCAATAAAACCTTGAATAGATAAAAACTCTCTCATGATCTTTACTATTTTCATCAGATTTGTTAACTCATAGAAATTTAATTCATTGTCTACATACCGATACCCCATAATAAATAAATACAACCCAATTAAAATTAGTATAACAATTAATTAGCACCATAAATAATATGGATACGTGTCAACCCATTATAACAACTATAAATTGCATAATTAATATATAATAATAAATCCATGGGTTTGTTTTGATACCAGGACCCTTCATGGACAATAGTACTAAATTTCCCTATAAAAGCACAAGATACTAAATTCATCAATTAAGAAAGTCCTAAAAAATATTACACACACACAAATATATGTTAAAATATATGAATATGAATACTAATAAATAAAGATATGATGTAATTAATATTTTTAAAAAATAATTAAAATGGTAATATATCACGAAAAATAATTTATAGACGAATAATAATATATATAAAAATACCAAGAATGGTCCCCATAATCATCTTTATCATCATCCCCACCATCTGCCTTAACCAAAACATACTCAATAGAAGATGTAATTTTGAAGGCATCACCATGAGGTGGGCTGGTGGGATAATGTGAAGAACTAAGAGTGAATGAATTCTCTATGGTGGCCATATATATGTTAGAATATAATTACATTTATAATGGAATCACTAGACAAATTAAATTGAATCAATTTACAAACTATTGAATTATATAATTCATACATTATTGTGTCTCTTATAGTACATGGTTTGATTATCATGCCTCTATAATGGACAAAACCAACCATTTCTCTACATTGGATGTGGTGGAACTAACATTTCTATAGGATGTAGGATAATAGTTAGTTGAACTAGTTTTTCCCCTAGACTACATCTAGAAACTAGGGTGATCTCGAAAAAATACTTGACTGAAGTGATCATTATGACCTAAATAATCCTTTTCTTTTTTATTAGGTACCTAGAAATAATCCTGTCAAAATAATAAAAAATGGAAATCATATACTTAAATATTTAATTATGTAAAATATTTCTGGTTAAAAAATATTTAATAATTCTTAAAAAAAATTCCTTCATGGAATCACTTATAGTAGTTCCACCCCTTTTCTTTATACTTAAACAGAAAAATATTTCTTGAGGTACCCTACCCTTAATACTCATTAAATTTTTATATATATTAAATTCAAAACCATAAAAAATCAAACATTTTGGTTTGATATATAAATATTAAAAGGTTTATAAGAAATAATTAATGACTAATCAATGAAATGTAACCTTTTAGAATCCATTAAACTCAAAAAAACCATGACTGGGAAATTGAAATCATGTATACTTTATGTAACGTCCTTCCCCTGATTCCACTTAATGGTTCTCTGAGATAGTGGAAATAAATCCTTAAGACAACCTCCCCGAACACTAGAAGATTCTGACTAGCATTGTGGTCCTAGGGTGTGTTCATGGGGATACTATACCCTCAAAGGGCTGAGTGATCATAGTAGGAAACAAAAAAACATATTTAAAAAATTACAGATGCATACACTTATATCACCAGACCAGTAACCCATCATATAGGAAGCACCCGTAAGATTAGACAATATATTATATAATAAATAAATAGCATCCCAAATAAATATCAAATTGGAAGAAGATGAATTAATAGTGTACAAAAAAGGAAAATTATGATCATGATGTCATGTGAATATAGAAAAGTGTGCATGGGTTAAAAGGGGTACATTCATATACCACATGATATCAAAATAAAAATATAGAAAAAGTTATTGCTTCAAGTATCTCGAGCATAGGATTGGTCCTCTTCTCCTGTACTCCATCCTAGAAAGTTAATCAAACATCGAAATCCAGATGCTGACCTTTGTCTATACCTACAACCATAAAGTCATCTTGTGTATCAAAATAATCCCTAGGAGGGTGTAACATCCTAGGTAAATAAAAAATATTACATTTTCATTAATATTTTTGAATTAAATATTAATTTTAATTTAAAAAGGACGCCTTTTTTATAGCGTACTCAACACACAACAACTGGTTTCTCTGAAATCTTATGGTGCACACAACTTTGAGTTATACCGAAAAATAATAATATATTATTAGTATTTTAAGTGAAAGTTAACGCCTAGTCATTGTATTGGCAGAAATGAATAGAACTAACTATAATATGATTACACATATTTGTTAAATGTTTTTACTTTTATATAATAAATTTTAGAGGCGTTAAATAAGAATGAATCCAATTTTAAGCATGAAATAATCTAATATTCTTTAAAAGGTCAATTTACCACCTTTTGATGATGAACCCTTTTTAAATTTAGTTTTTGTCACTTTTATATGTTCCATTTGAAAAAATAAACTTATTATTTAGAATCAAGACATAAAAATTTAATTTGGGTAAATTTTTGATATTTTTATGATAAAGTTCATTTTTTAATGAATAGAGAAAAATACTGCATTTTAATTCAAAATTTCATTTTAATCTAATTTATTTATATATTTAGATTGTAATTTTAATTGATTTTAAAGTGTAATTAGATTATATTTTTATCATTTAAACCAATTTTGGTCATTATAAGTAATTTCACTTTGAAATTGGACATAAAAAAATGTCAATCTTTTGATAGTTATTATTTCTTAAAAACAAACTTTTTGGTTTTGACAACATGAATTAATTTTAAATTAATTTTTGAAACTTCTATGTTTTGAAATTGGAAAAATGGATTTCATATTTGGAATCATGAGTTACAAATTGTATAAATAGGTAAATTTTATTTTAAGACACTATGAATAGTAACTTCAGTAAATATTTTATTTACCAAGGTTAAAGGGTAAATCTGGTAAATAAGGGTAAAAAATAATATTATAATAATATTAAATTACCCTAACATGTTTCCTAAACCTATTTTATGATACATGTCCAACCATGGGAATCCTTGGGTCGATTTTGGGACCCCATGGAGCCACTTGTAAGTGAAAATGACATTTTATAAAAATTAATTTAAAGTTAAGGAAAATGTAACATAAACATACATCATTTAGTACAACATTTTTTATATGGGGTTATATAAGTTATATTTTCTAATATAAATAGTAATTATAAATCTAAAAATATTTCCTATATCATGGTATTTTATTTATAATTTTTAGACATCAAATAAATAAAATTATTTATGACACAATGGTAATGTACTGATTATCTTATTAATGAATGATTTATGTAAATGAGATTATAAATATTAAAATAAATTTATTTTGAATCTTTTTATGTCATACAAGAATTTTATGGATCATTATAACTTTTTTTATTTTAATTAATATATGGTTTTTGAAATAATCATGTTATTATAGATTTTTTAAAAGTCTTGATATAAATAGTTTATAAATTGACATAAATGAGTTTTTAAAATGAATACTATTTTATTAAATGATAAAATAATTATTCAAATATAATATTAGACCAAATGACATAAATTATGTTAAAATTTTCTTTAATAATCCATTTTTGGGTCTCTTGGCATTTTATAGTAAATATATTAACCATATAGTACAAATATACAAAAGGACATGGTAAAAGTTAAATTAGTTAACTAAAGGTTAAAGCTAAAAGATAAGGTTAATTTTATGCCCTAAACTTGTATAAAACCCATTGGGTGAGATGATTTCGAAAAATGGTCACCTTATCTTAGAATTGAATGAGGTGGGGACCTTTTGAAATTGAAATTCAATTTATAATAAAATAATACTTTCAGACTTTCCTAAACTGCCCCTACCCCTTTATAAAAGGCCATCACCTATAACCTATTACTCAAACCTCTCAAGCCTCTTGGATCATCAAAAATCTGCTCCAATAATCTCCCAACATCCCTCTATTTCTCCGAGAATACTTCTCCTAGGTAGAAATCAATTCAAGAAGGACTTTTGGTTCAAACCAAAGGAAGTTACCTAATTTAAAGTTAAGGACTTCTCTCAAGTTCTTTTATTTTATTTTCCTTCAACACTCCCTATGCTCTTCTTATTATTTATTTGAATAAAAACACTAGTATCCTCAAATTACTAGGTTGTTTTTATGAGAAGTATTCTAACTACACTAACACACACCTCCGTCTAACGGGTAAAGAACATACTATTTTTGTGGACGGTGAACTACTGCCTCACGAAACGATGATTATTCAATCTTCTCCTACCACCTCTCATACTGGCCATTATGATGGCCTTATATTTATATATGATATATATTATTTTTATGTTTTCTATATTCTTCTTTAATTTTTATTTACAAATATACTTTTATGCCTTCCAATATGTGTAAACACGATAATTTTATTTGAGGATGTGCGGACTACCCCCCCCTCAAGGTGATATGATTCGTTCATGCCATACATGGACCGTATAAATGATGGAATTAATGAAATTTCGAAACATATATATCATATTATATTATACTGGAATTACAATATACCTATGAATCATTCCGTTTCCATTCCTTTTTATAATGGAAAAATAAAAGTAGCGTTCATGCGTACGTATGTCTTACCATCTCAATGAACGGTGCATTTCATTTCTTATATAAAAATGTTATGTACCATTATAAATAAAAATATATACTGGATATATATGATATATATGATATCTAAATCATGAATATTATTCTAGAGATACTGTACTTTTGACCACACGAGCATTTTGTAATTATAACAAGTTCATTTTGGACTCAAGTAACAAATATTGACAAAACAACCAATATTAACTTAAATGATTATGTAATGTTTATAACATGGTAATAAGTGATATAAAAGGAATAATAAACTTGAAAAAGGTTATGAATCAATTATAAATTAACTTTAGTTTATTATTTAGGTGATTAAATAACAAACGAGTCAATTCGGACACACGGTATGGGAACTTATTAACCCAATTTCCATTCACTGGGTTAATATTATACTTCTTGATTATTCCATCCTATGATTATTCCATATATTTTATTTATACTTGATTTATGTGTACTTATAGTGAATACACATAATTTATCAATTTTATTTACAAAATGATCTTGGTAAGGGAACCTTTCGCCCTCCTCTTTTAGTCAGAGACTTATTTTATGTTATGTATTTTAATTTAAATTTTCAAATGTTGGTCTGTGTTTTTATATATCCATATTACTATCTATTTTATGTACATGTGATGAGGGGCCCTTTTTTCACTCATCAACTCATTTTATGAATTTTTATGTGACGTTGTTAGGCTATCAAATTTTAATAAGGGAACTTCTTAACCACATTTCAATTCTTTGGGTTAATATTCTTCTTTTAATTATGTCGTGCTATGACTATGTAAGAAATAAATTTTGTTGTATTTCTTGTTCATATAAATTACTACGTGTACTTATATTTAATACACATAATTAATCTATTTTTTTTTAAAATTATCTTTATAAGGGACTTCATCTCAATCTGCTTTCGTTAGAGGCATATTTTGATTTATACAAGAATTTCTTTTATACAGTGTATAAACCCCTTTGAATTTTTCATTTCATTCAAAGGGAATACTTTTCTATGTAGTGTTTTACTAAACGAATAAAAGAATGTTTATTTTTAATGTTTGTGGTGAAAATAAACTTTTCACCGCCACAAGCGTTATTTGATATTTGGCTTCCTTAACAAGAATTTATGTTTTTAAAAGGAAAATAAATACTACATACTCTTTTACATATTTTGGTATTGAAAATGGTTTTGATAATGGATTGATTATGTCAATACATTTAAATGATATATTGTGATTTCAATTTTGAAATTCTATCCTTACTTTATGTTTGTTTTATGTGTTGTGAATATGTTATGGTTCTTGGGAATTGTTTACGTATACAGGTGGTTCTGTGATAAAACTAGGGTGGGTGAGCCCGAGATAGATCTCCAATGCATTGGGTAACGTGACAGAGATAAATGTTAATGTTTCTTCAAAGAGATTTAAAGAATATAGAGTGATGGGTATTCCAAACGTAACTCCCTACGTAGCTGTGAAAGCTTCAACGTAAGTATGTTATGGATGGCACAAGTTACATTTATGATTTATGATTTCCATGTGTTATTCATAAATCTTATGATTCTGTGTGGTATGTTAAAGATTGAAAAGTATGATTTCATTGTTTTGTATGTATTAATGGACTAATGTTTTATTTCATTGTTTTATAACCCTTACTGAACTTTTTATTCTCATCCCAAGTTTAGAAATGTTTTTCAGAGGACATAAAGATTAATAGGGTTAAGGATGAGATCAAGAAAAATTCATGTTGTCTCAAACATGGAACTAGACATGTTTTTTTTACAGTTTTTGTTTTATGAAAAAAATGGATAGTGAGTATAAGTGTCTACTTTCTAATATTTGAGATGTAATGTAATAGTTGTGGCCTAATTCTCTAAATCTATAACCATAAAAATATCCTCAATGTTAATTCTTAACTTAATTCAAGATTGTGTAATGTATAAGGACGGGTCCTTATAGGTGATATCAGATGCCCGTTTAGATAACTTTAGAGGTTAGGGTGTTATATGGGTGTAGGTAGAGGATCCCATATAACCAAGAGGGTTATTAACATGTGGAAACTTCTAGAGGGTTATGGTAAAATAGGTTGATTGGATAAAAACTTGGACAATGGAGATATAAGTAGGTTGATGTATTATAGTAATATAAAAGTTTTTATGTTATATTTAACCTATAGAGGATTATTTTTTTATTATAATATTTTGTTTCTTGTTTAATTGTTGATTATTTTTAGCAGATTAAGGATCAATTGTCAAGATGGAAGGAAATAGATCTTGCACAACCTTCTTATCCCTCCCTGATGATCTGATCATCACTATTATGGAAAAATCCTGTTCGAATGATTTTGATAGCTTCTTGAGTATTCAAATCACTTGTAAGAAATTATTTGAGATATCCAACACCTACTCTTTTCTAAATCAATTTTATGGGTCATGTATTTTTTTCATATGATTTCAAGAACTCTACTTTTCCAATTCTATCAAAAAGTGAAATTACAAAAGTGGAGCGAACATTTACTTTTTGAAAGTATGACAACATACTGAAAGAGAAAGAGAACATCCTGAATATCATGATATTTGGATTCAAGGAATGATGTATTAAGAAAAAAGGTTTAAATTCATAGTTAATGGATCATAATGAATGTTTATTGAGTCAGAAGTCTACATATAAGGGATTCACGAGTTATGGTATATTTTAGGATGATGAAATTCTTAAAATCATTAAGGCTCTTTCGATGATGGGATTACATTGGAATAATTTTTATATTATGTGTAACCCTAAAGTTTGATATGTGAAAATGTTATTCAAGGAAAATTATCTTTTCTTTTGTGAATATAGTTATAATGAACCATTTGGGTTTATATGATCCTTGAAATTAAGGAAATTACAAGTTATTACTTTTGGGATGAAAATGTGTTGTATGAGATAACATTTTTGGTTAAAATATGTTGTGGTTATTTTTTTGGAATTCATATCATTTTTTGGAATGTTAAAAAATTATTTAGTGTTTGAAAAAGGAATAAACACAGACCGTGTGACAACCCGTCATGTCAGAAAAAGCTACAGGAATCAAACCCACAACCAAAGTGCGATTGTGATTTATCGCCTACCACTGGACTACGTGATGTCTTTGGTTAGTATGACTTATTATTTTTATTTAAATGATTTTATTGATAAGAAATAAGCTGATTTGGGATCTTATGTTTTATCAAATGGATATCCATAGTATAGGAAAATGGTTTTGTGAATAAGTGATTAAGGTTATTTTGGAAGATGTTCTCTATTTTGGGGAAACACTACATACCTATGGAAAATAGAATACATTGGGATTTCAATTGAGGAGTAATGGTGGAATTTTATTTTGGAAGAATATATGTTTCTATTGTGGACTTATAGCGATTTGGGTTATTTATGGTAATGATTAACCTATCATAGAGAATATGTGATTAGGTTAATTAAGTTTCAGTATGATACTTTAATAGTAGTCGATGTTATTTGGAGATAAATTTTAAGATTTATTATGGAAGATTATGTGATTAAATCTTTATGAGTTTTGGGTTTCAATCTTAGTTTGGATTATATTTAAGGATTTTAAGGACAATTTTATATTGAATGGTCTTTGTTTAACATTGGGTATTGTTTTTTCAATTTTGGAGATTAAGAGTTATAACGACCCATACTTTACATACATTGTTAATACTTCAAAATTTAAGCACACTTATTACATCATATGACAAAACCACAAAGGACCGTATAGGTATAGTGTCTTTAGAAACTGGGAAACATAAACAACTGGTTCATAAATCTTCTACAGTGTCTCCCATTTATTTCATCATATCTAGGGTCCCTTTTAGCATATTCTACTTAATATCCATCTTCCTGACCTGGGGAAAAGAAAACATAAAAGGGTGAGCTCAAATGCTCAGCAAGGGCAAATAAAGGAAATAAAAATCATATCATATCTTTTTGAAAATCAAAACCTGCAAAAGAGATCATAATATCTTAACATGGAATAAATCATAGAAGTGAAAATGAGATCCCCATAACATAAAACTTGAAACTTTGTGGCATGCACACATAATCATGGAAAATCATTTCTTGTTAGTCATGACTCATTGCCAAGACTATCTTAGTGGACAAAGTCCCTTTCTGAACCGAGTTCACTCCTCGTTTCAGTCCTGTATCACTGAACCGAAATAACCTTCCGTTCCAGCCATGTCTATCTCATGAGATATAAAATCTTTACCCAATGCATTGGAGGGAGATATAGGTCCCACCCATCTTATAATGAATCCTTTCTTATGTGTGCCACATAATCATAAATCATACATCATCGTATAACACATGTAACAAAAATGGGATTCTTGAAACATCATGACATCATAAATCAATTCATATAAGATAAAGGAATTCATAAAAATAATTCCATCACAACATGATCAAATCAATTTAATAACAGGGATAAAACAGAACCCTTTATTATCTTAGATGGAAAATAATTTTGATAAAACACTTGAACTCCATTCTTGAGGAAAATATCCTTTCTTCTTCAAAAACATTTTTCCTTTCATAACATGTCATACAACTTTAAAATAAAAGAAGTTGATTAAAAATAAACTTGAAAACTTGTAAAGGAAGCTTCTTGGAAATAATGTTTTAAAAATCCATTCATGCCGTATAAGTTAAAAAAAACATTCTTCGTACTTTTGTCGGAAAAGTCAAAAAGTACCTCCTACGGAAAAACGACAAAATATTCCTTTCATATTCTTTACTAAAAACTCACCTAAGGGTAAAACTGGATTTAAACTATTTCAAGTGGATGGAAACAATATTACATATTGAGGGAACATGGATGTGGATGATAAAATACACCCCAGTAAGTACTTACGAATAAACAATCTCGGATAAAAATGAGATTGTGATATTTCCCTTACCTTAGGTCCAATTTGCTTTGTTCGTGTCCGAAGCTCCTGTATAATGGTTTAAATAATGTTATTGACTTATTCCAGAATCATACATATTGGTATGAGATCATATATGGTCATATTATTAACTTCTTGTTAGTAATATTTCATTGTTACTTGTTACTCGGGTCTTTATAACTTTTTGTTCTTATGCGTGTTTTGTTGAATAAATTCTTATTCTTATCTTTAGGTTATATATAATTCATTTCCAGAATGGTATTAGTGTAGTATATACCATATTCATTCATTCAATTCATTTATATAATCATTATGAAATGAAGATCATGTAGAACGAATCGCATCACATCGTGGAGACGGTATTCCGTACGTACGCACGAGTGATGATATCGTTCCTATGATCGTGGAATTGTATTGGAGTATATATATATATTATTTCAGTATCAATATTACTTAATAATAATCATATATAGTTACTCATTACACCATTATACCCATCCTTGTAAGGTGATGGTGGAAAATAGATTATACCACGGCGTGGAGACGGTATTCCGTTCGTACGCACGCGCGGTGATTTCATTTTTCTGTAGGATGGATAGAAGGTGAATTAGGGTTGTTTCATATTTATAATAACATATCAGTATGTAAGTAATACTGATGTTATTACTTTATCATGAAACAACTAAAGAAGAAGAAGTTGAAGAAGAAAGAAATTGAAAAGATCGGTAATGGATATTACCTCTTCTTTGGAACGCCTCTTTGAATCCTCCACTTAAGGAACTAAGATTGGTCTTTGGAGAAGACCAGGACCTCTATAATTATTCTAGGGAAGTGGAGAAGGGAAAATGGCAGGGGTTGGCCGAGCTTGAGTGCTCAAATTGGTGTGAGGAGGAGGGGAAGGAGGTGCCCTTTTATAAGGGAGGAGAGGGGCACCTTAGGAATATCTCAAAATATTATTTTATATTAAAGTCAAAATCGGTTTATAATGGTTCCAAAGGGTCTTATTTCGCAGCTAAAGTGGGGATGGGTCGAAATCCTATCAACCAATAGGATTTAGACAAGTTTAGGGTATTATTTTAACCTTATCAATTAGATTTAACTCTAAGTTAATTAATTTAACTTTTACCGTGTCTTTTTGTTTTCTTTCACTATATGGTTAATACACTTACTATAACATGCCAAACGAACCCCAAATTGTTTATTATTAATATATATATCCTTATCTAAGTCATTTGGCCGAACCTTAGATTTTTAGGAATAAAATAACAATTAATAATATAATATTTGATTTAAAAACTATTTTGTGTCAATTTTGACACTATTTGATATATGATTTTTGTGAAAGTCATAACATAATTATATGTTCGAACCAAGTTGATTAAATCAACACTAATATATCATAGTAACCTAGAAAATTAGTGGGATTCATAAAAAGTCTCAAATTAAATTTATTTTGGTGTTTATAACATCAATTATGTCAATATTTCATTAATAAGATAATTACTGCATCATCTTTGTGTCATAAATAAATTAAATTATTTGATGTCTAAAAATTACAAATAAAATACCATCATGTAGGAAATCTTTTTAGCTTTCTAATGAATATTTACAATCGAATTTATCTTATGTATAACCCCATATTAAAAATGATCTACTTATTAAACTTTGATTTTAACTATTTTAACCCTTCTTTAAATAAATTAATAATAAATGTCCTAATCTAATCCAAGTGGGCCTAAATGGTCATATTTTATTCCTAAGTTTGTTTTTGGTCGAATGACACTTGTCCAATAGTATTAGGACATGTGTTAGGGTAATATTGATATCATATTTACCCTTAGTTACCATATTTACTATTAACCGCGGTAAAAAGGTAAAAAGTTACTATTCACAAAAAAATTATTTTCATCTCATTAAACCAAATTTTAGTCCTTTATATTAACCGTGTCTCTAGGATTTTCGAAATTCCATTCACAGAAGCGGTAAAATTAAGTTTTATGCAAAATTCAGTTTTTAACCTACCACTTAGTGGTTTCACTATTCATCAAAAATTGAAAGTTTTCAGAAAAATACCAAAATTTCACCCTAGGCTAATTTCGATATTCTGAGTCCAAAAATGAAGTCCATTTTGAAAAATAAAATTTATAAATTTTCAAAAAGTGGTTATTACTATTCATAACGGCTAGTTTTAATAGCATATTGTTGTTTAGTGAAACTCGGTATTGCGTACGACGCAAGCTATCGAGGAAGGTCGCGATTGCGTGTAAAGCAAGCCAAGCAAGTGTTGTGTAGAAAAAGATTCCTTTGATGATTTATATGACATAAAAGTCTCGGGTGTTACATTCTACCCCCCTTAAAAAGAATTTCGCCCTCGAAATTCGTCACTTTGTAACAAACAGATGAGGATACTTCTCCCTCATCATATCCTCAAGCTCCCATGTAGCTTCTTCAAGTTGGTGGTTCCTCCATAAAACTTTCACCAAGCGAGTGGTCTTGTTTCGTAGGACTTTTTCGCTATGATCCAGAATCTCTATCGGCTGTTCTTCATAAGAAAGATCTTGCTCCAGCGGTACAACTTCTGAGCTGAGTACATGTGAAGGATCTGGTATGTACTTTCTCAGGAGAGATACATGGAACACATCGTGAACTTGAGAGAGATTCGGTGGAAGCGCCAATCGGTAAGCTACCTTCCCAACACGATCCAGTATTTCAAAAGGACCGATATATCTAGGGCTCAACTTCCCCTTCTTTCCAAATCTCATAACCCTCTTCCAGGGAGATATTCGTAAGAACACTTTATCGCCCACTTCAAACTCTAGGTCTTTTCTTCGGTTGTCGGCATAACTTTTCTGTCGACTTTGAGCTGCTCTTATGTGTTGTTGAATAGATCTAACCTTTTCTGCCATTTCATCAACGAGATCAGGTCCTAATAGCTTTCTTTCCCCAACTTCATCCCAGCAAGTTGGAGTCCTGCATTTCTTTCCATAGAGAGCTTCATAAGGAGCCATCTGAATACTGGAGTGAAAGCTATTATTATAAGAAAATTCCACCAAAGGTAGGTGTTGATCCCAACCTCCTTTGAAATCCATAGAGCAAGCTCTCAACATATCTTCTAGGGTTTGAATTGTTCTCTCAGACTGACCGTCTGTCTGGGGATGATAAGCAGTGCTGAAACTCAACTCTGTATCCAGAGTATGCTGAAGACTTCGCCAGAACTTCGAGGTAAATCTCGGATCTCGATCAGATATAATAGAAAGTGGTACTCCATGCAATCTCACCACTTCCTTTACATATATCCTGGCAAGCTGATCTAGAGAGAAATCCTCTCTAATAGCAATGAAGTGTGCAGACTTTGTAAGACGATCAACTATGACCCAGATAGCATTATTGCCTTTGGATGTTTTAGGAAGTCCTGTGACAAAGTCCATAGTGATGTTTTCCCATTTCCATTCGGGTATGGGTAATGGTTGTAACATCCCCTTAGACTTCTGTCTCTCAGCTTTAACTTGTTGACAAACCAAGCATCGAGAGACAAATTCAGCAACATCTCTTTTCATGCCATCCCACCAGAAGTACTCTTTCAGGTCCCTATACATCTTCGTGCTTCCAGGATGAATAGAAAATGATGAACTATGAGCCTCATCCAGCAGCTCATTCTTTAATTCAGGGATGGGAGGAATGCAAACCCGATTCCTGAACTTTATTATCCCATCACAATCAAGGTTGATTTCAGGAACATTTCTCACCTTCTTTTGTAACTCGACATCTTCTTTCTGTGCCTCTTTAATCTTCACATGTATAGATGGTTGAACATTCATTTGAGAAAGATAAGATTTTTCCCCTTCCATTATAATTCCAAGATCCATCCTTTGTAAATCCATAAATATTGGATCTTTTGTGATCCTCATCATGGATAAACTAGCATGGTCTTGTCGACTTAATGCATCTGCCACCTTGTTTGCTTTCCCAGGGTGGTAATGGATTGAGCAGTCATAATCCTTAATTAGCTCCAACCATCTTCTTTGACGCATATTCAACTCCTTTTGTGTGAAAATATACTTTAAACTTTTATGATCAGTATAAATATCACACCTTTCACCATAAAGGTAATGCCTCCAAATCTTTAATGCAAAGATTACCGCAGCCAACTCCAAATCATGTATTGGGTAATTTTGCTCATGGATTTTCAACTGTCGTGAGGCATAAGCTGTTACCATATCATTTTGCATAAGAACACACCCCAATCCCTTCTTGGATGCATCACTGTAGATCACAAACCTTTCTCCACTACAAGGCAGTGTGAGCACAGGTGCACTGGATAACCTTCTTTTCAACTCCTTGAAATTCTCTTCACATTCCTCTGTCCAGACAAACTTAACTCCTTTCCGAGTCAACTTGGTGAGTGGATTAGATAATCGTGAAAAATATTTTACAAAACGTCGATAATAACCAGCCAAACCAAGAAAACTTCGGATCTCAGTTACTGTTGTTGGTCTTGACCATCTTTCGATAACCTCTGTTTTTGCTGGATCCACAGATATCCCCTCTTTTGAGATTATATGACCCAAAAATGCAACTTTTTGAAGCCAAAATTCACACTTGGTAAATTTGGCATAAAGCTTCTCCTTTCTCAGGGTCTTCAATATAATTCTCAAGTGATCTTCATGCTCTTCCTTGCTCTTTGAATAGACAAGAATATCGTCTATAAAGACTACCACAAATTGATCAAGATAGTCTCTAAAGACTCTATTCATTAGATCCATGAAGATAGCAGGGGCATTAGTAAGACCAAATGGCATCACTATAAATTCATAGTGTCCATACCTTGTACGGAAATCCGTCTTTGGTATATCCTCCCTTTTGACCCTTAATTGATGATACCCTGAACAAAGATCAATCTTGGAAAAGTATTGAGCTCCGCGTAGTTGGTCAAATAAGTCATCAATGCGTGGGAGAGGATATTTGTTCTTGATAGTGATCTTGTTAAGTTCTCGATAATCAATGCAGAGTCTCATTGATCCATCTTTCTTCTTAACAAATAGAACAGGTGCTCCCCAAGGTGACGCACTAGGGCGTATGAATCCCTTATCAAGATTCTCTTGGAGTTGCTTCTTCAATTCCTGCAACTCAATTGGGGCCATTCTATAAGGTGTCTTTGAAATAGGCAAAGCACCCGGTACGAGTTCTATTGAAAACTCAACTTCACGATTTGGTGGAAGACCCGGCAATTCCTCCGGAAAGACATCATCAAACTCCCGTACAATGGGCATATTCTTAATCGTGAGTTTCTCACCAACCATTTTAGATAAATAACCTTCATTTAGTGGAATCAATACCCATAAGATGGAAGAAATTTCCACTGGAAGGTTATGTTCATCCTTGCATTGGTATACAATCGTAGATTGATCTGGAATATGAAATGTGACTTCCCTTCTTTGGAAATTGATATGAGCTCCATGTAGAGAAAGCCAATCCATGCCAAGAATCACATCAAATTCCACTAAAGGAAGGATCACAAGATTTGCAGGAAGCACTTTCCCACAAACTTCGATCGGAGAAGAATTATAAACTTCTGATGCGATTGATGTGCCATTAGGTGTTGTCACAGCTAACTCAACATCTAATTGTTGAGGTAATACGGTGATACCCTTAGAAAATTTTTCAGAAATAAAAGAGTGGGTGGATCCAGAATCAAATAAAACATTTGCTACTTTAGAGTGGATGGTAAGTGTACCTTTCACCACATCGTTATCGTACTCCACCTCGCTGATAGAAATTGCATGTGACTTTCCTTTGTCTTTAGCCTTAAGAGTTTGTTGACGTCGACCATCATCATCAACCCTTGGATTTGGGCATTGATTGGTATAATGCCCCATCTCCTTGCACTTGAAACGTTGAAGTGTAGCAGGTTCATTCTGTGTATCCCTTCCTTTGTTTGCATCATTAGACATCTTCTTCCCATTATCACGGCATTCAAATGCCCGATGACCTTCCTTTCCACATTTAAAACATTTACTTGTCCCTTTAAGACAACTCCCTCCATGTTTCTTTCCACACTTTGAGCATAAGGGAAAGTTCATCTTCTTTTCCGTGTGCTCTTTAGATTTTTCTTTGAATTCCATCTTCCTCTTCTTATCAAACCCATGTGACTGATGGGTTACTCCAATCTCCATCTCGACTTTGAGAGCACATCGAAAGATTTCTTCGTAGCTATTGAAGTCCCTTATGGCTAACTCCCTTCGAAGACTTGGTTTTAAGCCACTAAAGAATCGATCGATCTTACTCTCAGGTTGGAAAATAATACCAGAAGCATACCTTGCAAGTCTGGTAAAATTTGCTTCATAGGTACCAACAGATTCATCATCCCTTTGCTTCAGTTCAAGGAACTCTTTCTCCATCTTTGTTCGGAGAATACGAGGGAAGTACTTATTGAAAAATAAGTTCTTGAACTCGTCCCATTCCATAGACTCAATTTCATCCCTTTGCCTCGTATTCTTAACAAGATTCCACCATTGATCCGCATCTCCTTCCAAACGATACACTGCTAGGATGACTTTATCATGCTCAGAACATTGAAGAACTGAAAATATCTTTTCAGTAGTACTAATCCATTGTTCAGCAACTAATGGATCAGTAGACCCGCTGAAAGATGGTGGACGCTGCCTCATGAAGGATTCAACAGAATGTTGCTCCCTCCTTTGTTCGTTTGGAAATCCTGCATGATTCATAGCTTGAGAAAGTTGTGTGAGCATGGCTACAAGATTTTGCATTCCAGCTCCCATATCGTTTGGTTGCTCAGGGGGACAATCATTGCATTGCCCATCGCATTCCGCATTAACACGGTTCCTTCGGGTTCCAGCCATTGACTAAAACCAAGAAGAATAGTGTGAGCAACACTAATTATAATAGGAAACCACATAATTCAAGAATAAAATTTTCATGCTTAAGGTCTTATCCTAGGTTATTCAAGGCCATTTCTAAAACACTAAGATTGTGTTCTATGCTTAGACTTATCCTTAGGGTTCTTACTAAGGCTTTCACATCCTAGTTTCCAAAGGTTGACTATACCTTTCCTCTGATACCAACTATAACGACCCATACTTTACATACATTGTTAATACTTCAAAATTGAAGCACACTTATTATATCATATGACAAAACCACAAAGGACCGTATAGGTATAGTGTCTTTAGAAACTGGGAAACATAAACAACTGGTTCATAAATCTTCTACAGTGTCTCCCATTTATTTCATCATATCTAGGGTCCCTTTTAGCATATTCTACTTAATATCCATCTTCCTGACCTGGGGAAAAGAAAACATAAAAGGGTGAGCTCAAATGCTCAGCAAGGGAAAATAAAGGAAATAAAAATCATATCATATCTTTTTGAAAATCAAAACCTGCAAAAGAGATCATAATATCTTAACATGGAATAAATCATAGAAGTGAAAATGAGATCCCCATAACATAAAACTTGAAACTTTGTGGCATGCACACATAATCATGGAAAATCATTTCTTGTTAGTCATGAATCATTGCCAAGACTATCTTAGTGGACAAAGTCCCTTTCTGAACCGAGTTCACTCCTCGTTTCAGTCCTGTATCACTGAACCGAAATAACCTTCCGTTCCAGCCATGTCTATCTCATGAGATATAAAATCTTTACCCAATGCATTGGAGGGAGATATAGGTCCCACCCATCTTATAATGAATCCTTTCTTATGTGTGCCACATAATCATAAATCATACATCATCGTATAACACATGTAACAAAAATGGGATTCTTGAAACATCATGACATCATAAATCAATTCATATAAGATAAAGGAATTCATAAAAATAATTCAATCACAACATGATCAAATCAATTTAATAACAGGGATAAAACAGAACCCTTTATTATCTTAGATGGAAAATAATTTTGATAAAACACTTGAACTCCATTCTTGAGGAAAATATCCTTTCTTCTTCAAAAACATTTTTCCTTTCATAACATGTCATACAACTTTAAAATAAAAGAAGTTGATTAAAAATAAACTTGAAAACTTGTAAAGGAAGCTTCTTGGAAATAATGTTTTAAAAATCCATTCATGCCGTATAAGTTAAAAAAAACATTCTTCGTACTTTTGTCGGAAAAGTCAAAAAGTACCTCGTACGGAAAAACGACAAAAGATTCCTTTCATATTCTTTACTAAAAACTCACCTAAGGGTAAAATTGGATTTAAACTATTTCAAGTGGATGGAAACAATATTACATATTGAGGGAACATGGATGTGGATGATAAAATACACCCCAGTAAGTACTTACGAATAAACAATCTCGGATAAAAATGAGATTGTGATATTTCCCTTACCTTAGGTCCAATTTGCTTTGTTCGTGTCCAAAGCTCCTGTATAATGGTTTAAATAATGTTATTGACTTATTCCAGAATCATACATATTGATATGAGATCATATATGGTCATATTATTAACTTCTTGTTAGTAATATTTCATTGTTACTTGTTACTCGGGTCTTTATAACTTTTTGTTCTTATGCGTGTTTTGTTGAATAAATTCTTATTCTTATCTTTAGGTTATATATAATTCATTTCCAGAATGGTATTAGTGTAGTATATACCATATTCATTCATTCAATTCATTTATATAATCATTATGAAATGAAGATCATGTAGAACGAATCGCATCACATCGTGGAGACGGTATTCCGTACGTACGCACGAGTGATGATATCGTTCCTATGATCGTGGAATTGTATTGGAGTATATATATATATTATTTAAGTATCAATATTACTTAATAATAATCATATATAGTTACTCATTACACCATTATACCCATCCTTGTAATGTGATGGTGGAAAATAGATTATACCACGGCGTGGAGACGGTATTCCGTTCGTACGCACGCGCGGTGATTTCATTTTTCCGTAGGATGGATAGAAGGTGAATTAGGGTTGTTTCATATTTATAATAACATATCAGTATGTAAGTAATACTTATGTTATTACTTTATCATGAAACAACTAAAGAAGAAGAAGTTGAAGAAGAAAGAAATTGAAAAGATCGGTAATGGATATTACCTCTTCTTTGGAACGCCTCTTTGAATCCTCCACTTAAGGAACTAAGATTGGTCTTTGGTGAAGCCCAGGACCTCTAGAATTATTCTAGGGAAGTGGAGAAGGGAAAATGTCAGGGGTTGGCCGAGCTTGAGTGCTCAAATTGGTGTGAGGAGGAGGGGAAGGAGGTGCCCTTTTATAAGGGAGGAGAGGGGCACCTTAGGAATATCTCAAAATATTATTTTATATTAAAGTCAAAATCGGTTTATAATGGTTCCAAAGGGTCTTATTTAGAAGCTAAAGTGGGGATGGGTCGAAATACTATCAACCAATAGGATTTAGACAAGTTTAGGGTATTATTTTAACCTTATCAATTAGATTTAACTCTAAGTTAATTAATTTAACTTTTACCGTGTCTTTTTGTTTTCTTTCACTATATGGTTAATACACATACTATAACATGCCAAACGAACCCCAAATTGTTTATTATTAATATATATATCCTTATCTAAGTCATTTGGCCGAACCTTAGATTTTTAGGAATAAAATAACAATTAATAATATAATATTTGATTTAAAAACTATTTTGTGTCAATTTTGACACTATTTGATATATGATTTTTGTGAAAGTCATAACAGAATTATATGTTCGAACCAAGTTGATTAAATCAACACTAATATATCATAGTAACCTAGAAAATTAGTGGAATTCATAAAAAGTCTCAAATTAAATTTATTTTGGTGTTTATAACATCAATTATGTCAATATTTCATTAATAAGATAATTACTGCATCATCTTTGTGTCATAAATAAATTAAATTATTTGATGTCTAAAAATTACAAATAAAATACCATATTGTAGGAAATCTTTTTTGCTTTCTAATGAATATTTACAATCGAATTTATCTTATGTATAACCCCATATTAAAAATGATCTACTTATTAAACTTTGATTTTAACTATTTTAACCCTTCTTTAAATAAATTAATAATAAATGTCCTAATCTAATCCAAGTGGGCCTAAATGGTCATATTTTATTCCTAAGTTTTTTTTTGGTCGAATTACACTTGTCCAATAGTATTAGTACATGTGTTAGGGTAATATTGATATCATATTTACCCTTAGTTACCATATTTACTATTAACCGCGGTAAAAAGGTAAAAAGTTACTATTCACCAAAAAATTATTTTCATCTCATTAAACCACATTTTAGTCCTTGATATTAACCGTGTCTCTCGGATTTTCGAAATTCCATTCACAGAAGCGGTAAAATTAAGTTTTATGCAAAATTCAGTTTTTAACCTACCACTTAGTGGTTTCACTATTCATCAAAAATTGAAAGTTTTCAGAAAAATACCAAAATTTCACCCTAGGCTAATTTCGATATTCTGAGTCCAAAAATGAAGTCCATTTTGAAAAATAAAATTTATAAATTTTCAAAAAGTGGTTATTACTATTCATAACGGCTAGTTTTAATAGCATATTGTTGTTTAGTGAAACTCGGTATTGCGTACGACGCAAGCTATCGAGGAAGGTCGCGATTGCGTGTAAAGCATGCCAAGCAAGTGTTGTGTAGAAAAAGATTCCTTTGATGATTTATATAACATAAAAGTCTCGGGTGTTACAAGAGTAGTATTTCTTTTTATAAAATATTATTCTTTTTGAGGATTAGTTGATCTTGTAATAACCTTTTTGGTTTTGGTTAATGTTTACAGAAATTTGAAATATATAGTTTATCTTTTTTGGATTATGTTATTCTATATAAGTTGATTTTGTCACTTCATATGTGACCAATTCTACTTGAATACTCATCGTTTGGAGAAAGGATGAGATTATGGGATAAATTTATTAAAGGATGAAACTCTATTTGTCATGTAAGTATGTTTCCTTATATTTTTAGTAAATTTCATAAATAAATTCCTCATCTTTATAAAGGGGAACCTAAAAAAAAAAAAATCCATTTATTTTTCCTAATGGGTAATCAAAGATCGTTTAACCCATCATAAGTTTGTAGTTTTCAGTTTGTTTACTTTCTCCTAATTATGTTTTCTATCACTTAATCAGAACTTGATGGTTAGATTCTCTTACATATCCATGTTTTCATAGAATCCTAGTATGTGTTATCTCGGGTGGCCTTTGTACTTATATTTCTTTCTTTTAAATTGATATTTTTATTCACTCTTTTTCTGATGTGGAACTTTTAATGAAGTTTCCAAGCCCAATTTTAAAATTGTGAGGATGCAATTTCCAAAAGGGGGAAGGATGTAACATGCCAGGTAAATAAACAATATTACATTTTCATTAATATTTCGAAATTAAATATTAATTTTTCTTTAATAAGTACAGTTTTTTTGATAGCTTACACAACACGCAGCAACAGGTTTCTTTGAAATCTTAATGCTGGACACAACTTTGAGTTATACAGAAAAATAATATAATAATATTATTATTTTAAATAGAACTTAACTCCTAGTCATTGTATTAGTGGGAATGAACAAAACTAAATACAATATAATTAAACATGTTTTTTAAATGTCTTTAATTTTATCCAATAAATTTTAGAGTCTTAAAATAAGAATGAATCCGATTTTAAGTATATAATACTCTAATATTTTTTAAAAAGTAGATTTAACGCCATTTGATGGAAAACCATTTTTAAATATAGTCTTTGTCACTTTTATATGTTATATTTGACAAAATAGACTTATTATTTAGAATCAGGACATGAAAATTTACTTTGGGTAAATTTTTGGTATTTTTTCTAATAAAGTTCATTTTTTAATGAATAGTAAAAAATACAGCATTTTAATTCAAGACTGCCTTTTAATCTAATTTATTTATATAGTTATATTGTAATTTTAATTGTTTTTAAAGTTTAATTTGATTATATTTTTATCATTTAATCCAATATTGGCCATTGGAAGTAAATTTACTTAGAAATTGGACATAAAAAAATGTCAATCTTTTGATAGTTATTATTTTATAAAAAACATGCTTTTTGGTTTTGACAACAGGAATTAATTTTAAATTAATTTCTGAAACTTCTATGTATTGAATTTGGAAAAATAGATTCCATATTTTGAATCTTGACGTCCAAATTTTTTAAATAGGTAACTTTTATTTTTAGACATTATGAATAGTAACTGCAGTAAATATTTTATTTACCATTGTTAAAGGGTAAATCTGGTAAATAACGGTAAAAAATAATATTATAATAATATTAAATTACCCTAACACATATAATAACCCTATTAGATGATACATGTCCAACCATGGGAATCCTTGGGTCGATTTTGGGACCCTATGGAGACACTTGTAAGTGAAAATGACATTTTATAAAAATTAATTTACAGTTAAGGAAAATGTAACATAAACATATATATTTTAGTACAACAATTTTTATATGGGGTTATATAAGTGATATTTTAAAATATAAATAGTAATTAGAAATATAAAAATATTTCTTACATCATGGTATTTTATTTATAATTTTTAGACATCAAATAAATAAAATTATTTATGAGTCAATGGTGATGTAGTGATTAACTTATTAATGAAAGATTCAAATAAGTAAGATTATAAATATTAAAATAAATTTATTTTGAAACTTTTTAAGAAATAAAAGAATTTTATGGATGATTATAACTTGTTATATTTGAATTAATGTAGTTTTTTCGAAAGAATCAAGTTGTTATATATTTTTTAAAAGTCTTCATATGAATAGTTTATAAATTGACGTAAATGAGTTTTAAAATGAATACTATTTTATTAAATGATAAAATAATCCAAAAAATATAATATTCGACCAAATGACATAAATTATGTTAAAATTTCATTAATGATCCATTTTTGTATCTCTGGGAATTTTATTGTAAATATATTTACCATATAGAATGAATATACAAGAGGACATGGTAAAAGTTAAATTAGTTAACTAAAGGTTAAAGCTAAAATATAAGGTTAATTTTATGCCATAAAATTGTCTAAAACCCTTGGGATGAGAGTATTTTGAAAACTAATCACCTTATAAACGAATTAAACGAGTTTGGGACCTTTTGAAATCGAAATTAAATTTATAATAAAATAATACTTTCAAACTTTCCTAAAGTACCCCTCCTCCCTCTTATAAAAGGCCATCACCTCTAACCCATTACTCACACCTCTCAAGAATTTTGGATCATAAAAAATCAACTAAAATAATCTCTCAAAATCCCTATTTTCCTCCTCGAATCCTTCTTCTAGGCAGAAGGCAATTCAACAAAGCCTTTTGGTTCAAACCAAAGGAAGTTACCTGATTTAAAGGTTACGACTTCTCTCAAGTTATTTTCTTTTATTTTCCTTCTCCACTCCCTATGCTCTTATTATTCTTTATTTACATAACAAAACTAGTATCCTAAACATACTAGGTTGTTTTTATGATAATTATTTGAACTACAATAACACGCACCTCCGTCTAATGGGTAAAGAACATACTGTTTCTGTGGACGAAGAACTATTACCTCACAAAATGATGATTGTTAAATCTTATCCTACCACCTCTCATGGTGGCCATTTATGATGGAAATGTATTTATATATGATATATATTATTTTTATGTTTTCTCTATGCTTATATAATTTTTATTTACAGATATACCTTTATGATTTCCTATATGTGTAAACACGATAATTTTATTTGAGGAAGTACGGACTACCGCCTCCTCAAGGTGATATGATTCGTTCATGCCATACATGGAACATATAAAGTATGTTGTTAATTAAATTATCTAACATATATATCATATGATATTATACTATAATTATAATATACCCATGTATCATTCAGTTTCAATTCCTTTTAAAAATGGAAAAATGAAAGTAGCGTTCATGCGTACGTACGGCTTACCGTCTCCATGAACAGTGCATTTCATTTCTTATCTCCAAATATTATATCCTATTATAAATATATACATATATACTTGATATATATGATATATAAAATATATAAATCATGAATATCATTCTATAGATAATGGAATTTTGACCACATGGACAATTTGTAATTATAACAACTTCATTTTTGACTCAAGTACCAAATATCGACAAAATGACCGATATTAACTTAAATGATTATGTAATGTTTATAATGCAGAAATAAGTGATATAAAATAAAAAATAAACTTTAAAAAGGTTCTTAAGCAATAATAAATTAACTTTAGTTTATTATTCAGTAGATTAAAGAATGAACGAGTCAAGTCAGACACAAAGTAAGGGAACTTCTTAACCCCATTTCCATTCATTGGGTTAATCTTCTACTTCTTGATTATGACATGATATGAATATTTCCTATCTTTTATTAATAATTAATTTGTGTTTAATTATAGTTAATACACATAATTGATCTATTTTATTTACAAAATTATCTTGGTAAGGGAACCTTTCACCCTCCTCTTTTAGTCAGAGACTTCTTTTATGTTATGTATTTTAATTTAAAATTTCAAATGATGGTATATGTTATTCTATATAATTATTGTCATTAATTTTATGTCCAAGTGATGAGGGACCATTTTTTCTCCCATTAACTCATTTTCTAAATTTTTAAGTGACGTCGTTAGGCTGTCAAATTTTCGTAAGGGAACTTCTTAACCCAATTTCGATTCTTTAGGTTAATCTTCTACTTTTAATTATGTCATGATATGAATATGTAAGAAATAAATTTTGATGTATTTATTGTATATATACATTAATTATGTGTACTTATATTGAATACACCTAATCAATCTATTTTATTTACAAAATGATCTTTTTAAGGGAATTTGTCTCAATCTCATTTCATTGAGGCATATTTTGATTTATTCATGAATTTCCTTTATACGGTGTATAGTCCCCTTTGAATTTTCATTTCATTCAAAGGGAATATTTTTCTATGTAGCATTTTACTAAAAAAAAAGGGAATGTTTCTTTTTAACGTACGTGGTGACAACTGCCTTTCTACTGCCGTGAGCGTTATTTGATATTTGGCTTCCTTAACAAGCTATAATATTTTAAAAAGAAAATAAATACCATATACTCTTTTACGTATTTTGGTATTGAAAATGGTTTTTATAATGTATTGATTATGTCAATATATTTAAATTATGTATTGTGATTGAAATGTGGAAATGTTATCTTTCCTTTATGTTTGTTTTATGTGTTATGAATATGTTATGGTTCTTGGGAATTATTTTAAATATATGGGTGGTTCCATGAAAAACCTAGAGAGGGTGAGCCTGAGATAGCTCTCCAATGCATTGGGTAACATGATAGAGGTAAATGTTAATGTTCCTCCTAAGAGATTTAGGGAATATACTGTGATGGGTATTCCAAATGTAACTCCCTACATAGCTGTGAAATCTTCAATGTAAGTATGTTATGGATGCCACAAGTTAACTTTATTATTTTTGATTTCAATGTGTCTTTCATAAATCTTATGATTTTGTGTTGTATGTTATAATTTTAAAAGTATGATTTCATTGTTTTTTATGTATTGGTGGAAAAATGTTTTCTTTCCTTGTTTTATAACCCTTAGTGAGATTTTTATGCTCATACCAAGTTTTGAAATGTTTTTCACAGGAATTAAAGATGAATAGGTTCAAGGATTGGATCAAGGAAAATTCATGTTGTCTAAAACAAGGTACTAGAAATGTTTATTTTTTTAGAGTTTTTGTATTATGAAAAAAATGGATAGTGAGTATATGTGTCTAATTGTAATATTTGAGATGAAATGTAATAGTTATGGCCCAATTCTCTAAAGATCTAAACCTGAAAAGATCCTAAATGTTAATTCTTAACTTAATTCAGGATTATGTAATGTATAAGGTCGAGTCCTTATAAAGGGTGTGAGATACAATTCCATTAGGCCACCAACAACATTGTATAGATCAATCCATTTCATACAATATAAATGAATATTGTTCCATAATAATTTTAAATGTTGGGAAATAAAATTAATAAACTAAAAACACTTTGGTTTGGGTTCCTCAATGGACACCCAACCGATTCTACCTACTTCAACCTAAGATAGATGAATGGAATGAAAGAACTTGTACAGGTGTTATGGGGTATATATGGTCATTATAAATAAATCAAATGACAGTGGGATGACCTAAAGATTGTGATTTGTCTTAGAGGTCACACCCCTATGATACCATTCAAGTATTCTCCTACAATACTAATAATAATGCATCACATGTATTCCGAAATAAATACATCCATCAAATCCATTATAGAATCCTAATCCCATCCAAGAAAATTCATAGGGAATCCCAATGGTTGATGTAGGGGCCTTCAATATAGACAATACCATAGAGTTTGTCTGAGGTAACCCGTAACGTCATCCCTCGTATCACTATTTACATGGTAACCTCTAATCTCATCCTAGGTATCTCACATAGGGGATTAAGTGTCTCTCGAGGCATGGAATAGCCACATTTCAAATAATCTTGTCTACAATTGCTACCCTAGGGAACCAATGTCACTCAAGATTATAATAAACTTCCCTAAGAGCCCATACAAGGAAATATAAGTGTCTCTCTTGACATGTCAAGTAGATCCATATATGAAGCATGGAGATTCCATCTATAGTATCCTTATGTTGGGACCCATTTTCTATCCTGGACCATAAGCATTCAAGGTATATAATTTACAATCAAACAATATCATCAACACCTTTCAATATCACATGACAATGAAGCTATCCAAATAATTTTATTCAATCCCAATAATCCTATCATAAATAATTATTCACAAATCAATAAGCAATAATATTGAGGTGTAGGGCACATGGAAAGGCATAAAGAGTAATCATTGGGATTAAATGAACAGTTTAATAAATTAATTGTAACATCCATGTTCTGAGTGCCGCCCAAAGGTGCCTAGTATCTGGTTGATCATGTAGACTCAATCGCATTTACCTGAATGCCAGAGGCTACCAACTAGCAGCGAGGGCCTTGGGTGTGATAGTGGGGAAATTATGCCCTCATTGACAGAGTAACATAGTGGAAACAAAAAGGTAATAGTAGCAGAAGCAGTAATTCCATACAATAAATAAATAGTGGAATAATGAAAGTAAATAAACAACTGGAGCACATATATAAATGATGCATGTAACATATGTCTAGGAAAGCAGCCAAACAATTCACAATGTTGGAAAATACAATACTAATCCAAACTAATAAGAAAACAAATAAACTCTAGCAACATCACAAGCCTCAGCTTGTGCTCATGCACTCTAGCTCCACATCAATCAAGTACCTAAAGTGGAAGGGAGCTTGAACTTATCTATACATGCAACAATATAATCTGTTTGGGCCCAAAAGAATGACCCAAATAGGGTGTGAGACAAATCCCAGTAGGCAACCACCCAAATATCTATACCTAACTGTCAGTGAATATATATATATATATATATATATCAGGAAATATGAAAAAAAGAAATAATAAACAAGGAAGTACTCAAAAGTAAACAATCCTACAGTTTCAACTACATTTATTTACATTTATTAATTATTCAACCAATCATTCACAAGCAACCATCTGGGAAAGTTTTCACAGTCTAACCCCTCCGGTTCAACTTGTCATTTAAATCAATAAAGATATAACAACTCTCTGGGAAAGATCACACAGTCTAACCCCTTTGGTATCATGCAAACAAAGACTTTATGAGGAAGAACTCACCGTCAATTCCTCATACAGACTTTTAACGATAAAATACAGAATCTATGAGGAAGTACTCATTGTCAATTCCACATGTGGTCTTGTAACGGTATACTATAGACACTCTGAGGGAGAACTCATCATAAATACCCCCTATGGTCTCACAATGTGAAAAGTATAACAGACTCTTTGGGGAATCCCTCAATGTCAATTCCCCCTATGGTCTAACTACACCAGGTTCTCACAGCCCTGTGTAACACAATCGTGCACAAACGATATCCAACATCCAAAGTAAATCTCAATACTACTTGTCTAAACAACTATAATTCAAATCACAAGCATGTCATATAATAATCAACTTCATCCTAACAGCCCTAAGCATGGGAAAAAATATCCTAAAAGGTATTTATAGACCCAATGAACAATATCAAAAAAACATGGGAAAACACATCCATATCATGGTAATAAACCTAATTTATAATCATAACCCTTACCCAAGAAAACAACCAAAATCATGCATCAACAGTGTTAAAATTCCAAGACAGGCAATACCCTAAACTAGGGTATTCAACACTTTTTGCACATATAATCCAAATACAACTACGGAAAGGTGTTTGATTCGGAGAACAGATGACAGATTGGGGGCTTGGAGAAGATTCGGTGATTCCCGTCACTCCTGGATGAGACGGGGCTTGAAGAAGGTTTTTCTAGCAAGTATAGGTGAATCTAGTCTGATTTAAAAAATAAAAATAAAATTACATGGTATGTTCATTTAATGTACATTCCGTGTACTTTCCTCAACTTGCCCAGGCATTAGGTGTTCTCCAGGTCACCCCACATGGCCATGTACTCAGCCGTTAAATGGCCAGTACATAGCTACTCGTGGAAACTGGGTAAACAACATGTACTCCTAAGTACATGGTGTGTACTTATAAAATTTCCAAAACATCCATTTTCTAAAAAACACCAGAAATCAAGATCCATAATGAAAAATAAGATATGGGTTCTTAAAAACTTACCCCTTAAATAAATTCATCCCCGAATTTCCCTAACGAGGAGGCGTAGAAAAAGAATCCTCGAATAGCTCTGGCCACTGTGAACGCACATCAGCCTCCCTCTCCCAAGTCTCATCCTTTACTCTCCTATGCTACCACAAAAATCATACTAGAGGAACATACCGACCATGAAGAACCTTTTTATTGCGATCAAAAATCCGTATAGGATGCACCTCGAATGATGTGTCCACTTCTAATTCAACCTCCTCATGTAGAAAAACATGAGACGGGTCTGAGAAGTAATTTCATAGCTGAGAAATGTGGAAGAAATCATGAATATCTTGATACCTCTGAGGTAACTGCAATTGATAGGCAACCGGACTGACTCTCTCCAAGACCTCAAACGACTCGACGTATCTTAGTGAAAGATTTCCTTCTCTCCTAATCATCTTGTGTCCCAACCTCAGTGTGACGCGTAGGAAAACCTGATCTACAACCTCTAACTCTAGAGGTCATCTCCATCTATCAGCATAAGACTTCTGCTATGACTGTGCAGTAGCCATCCTCTTCCAAATCAACTCCACCTGCTCTGTGGTCTCCTAGACAAGACGAGATCCCAGCACAGCTGGCTCTCCTGCTTCCATTCAACATAGGGGTGATCAGCATGGCCTACTGTACAAAGCCTCGTATGGTACCATCTGAATAGTTTCCTAAAAAATATTATTGTAGGAAAAAACCACCAAAGATATGTTCTTCTCCCAAGAACCCCAAAAATCTAGGACGCATGATCGAAGCATGTCCTCCAGCACCTGAATCATACGCTTGGACTGGCCATCTATCTAGGGATGGTAAGCTGTACTCAGAAGTACCTTTGCACCCAAATCCCACTGTAGTCCCTGCCAGACCCGAGAAGTAAAACAAGCATCCCTATCTGAAACGATGCAGTGAAAAACCCCATGTAAATATACAATCTCTCAGATGTACAACCTTCCCAGCTTATTAACACTTAAGGTCTCCTTGTTCGATAAGAAATGTGAAACCTTCGTGAGTCTGTCAATGACAACCCAAACTGTATCATTACCTTGAGGAAACCCTGGTAAACCTATCACAAAGTCTATCATGACATAATTCAACTTCCAATTGGGGATGGGTAACTACTTTAAAAGACCTGCTGGTCACTAGTGCTCTGCCTTCACCTACTGATAGGTGGAACATCTCATGAAAAAACCAGAAACATTTCTCTTCATACCCGACTACCAATACTGACGGTGTAGATCCCAATACATATTGGTGACACTAGGATTAACTGCCCAAAATGAGGATTGAAAATCCCGAAAAGATCCTTGCGTACCTCTGCTGACACCCATACACGCCCATGAAAATGCAAGATATCATCCTTGCATATGGTCCATCAAGGAATAAGATCCTCTCCTGACACACTCTCATGTAGAACTAGGCCTTCAAAAAATGATAGTTTCCTCATTCGCACTCAATTAGGTAGAGTAGAGGTAACAAATATAGAAGAAAGATTCCCCTATCTGTCATGTACCTCCAAATGCATCTTAGAGAACGTAGCCATAAGATTCCACTCACTGCTAGCCTCCTAAAATACCTGTATCTGATTCCTCCTATTTAACACATCATCTATTGTGTTTCCTTTCCCAAGCGTGTAGACAAGCTCAAAGTCAAATGACTGAAGACACTTAACCCACCTTCGCTATCTCAAAATCAAATCATGCTGGGTAAAGATATACTAGAGAATTTTGTGGTCATTTAAAACCACAAAATGATCTCCTAAAAGATAATGTCTCCAACAGCGCAAGGCATGAACAACTGCAGCCAACTCAAGATCATGTGTCAGGTAATTCCTCCCATGTGGCCACAACTTCTGAGACCTGTATGCAACGACTCCTTCCCCCTGCATAAGCACTACTCCCAGCCTGATACCTGATACATCACAATAAACTGTATAAATTCTACCAGGATCTGAAAAAACTAGTATTAGTGATGAAGTCAACCTCCCTTTTAGCTCCTGAAAGGTTGACTCACAAGAATCTATGCATAGGTACTTCTCACCCTTCTTAGTCAGGCCCATTAGTAGTGCTTCTAAGTGTGAAACTCCTATATAAAATGTTTATAGTAACCATCCAGCCCTAGAAAACTCTATACCTCAAATAATTTCTTCGGATTCTCCTAGGAAACTACTGCTCTCACTTTCTCTGGGTCTACTGATACTCCTGTCTTTGAGATACCATGACCCAAGAAGTGAATCTGGTCCATCCAAAAGTGACATTTTGAGATCTTATCATATAACGGATGCTCTCTCAGTGTACTAAAAATTATCTCAAGATGGGTATCATGGTCGTGTAGAGTGTGAGAGTATAACAAGATATTGTCCATGAAAACAATACAATGGAGTCCCAGTATGGATGGAACACTCGGTTCATCAGTGCCATAAAAACTGCAGGTGCATTCATGAGACCGAACGACAAAACAACATACTCATATAGACTATACCTGCTCCGAAAGGGTGTAAGAGGTATATCTGATGGTCTAACGTGCAAATGATTATAACCAGACCTCAAGTCAATCTTCGAGAACACCCATGCTCCATGAAGCTTATCAAAGAGATCATCAATCCTCTGTAACGGATATCAGTTCTTGACTATTGACGCACGCCTTTCATAGGGCATGGAATTTTTTAAAAAACAAATTCCTAAGTGTAGTCTAGTGATTAACCCTAGGAAGTCTCCTAAAGAGGAGTTCACACAAAATCAGTTTGTCACTTTAAAAAGAGGGTAAAGATGTTGTGTTTATGAAATGAAATTTGAAATTAAAATGATTGAAAAACTATGATATTAAAAAGGGTGATTAGGTCGGGGTCGGTTTCCTAATTTTAATTCTATCCTTGTTCAATTTAATTAAATCCCCTTCTTCTTTTTCGATTAAAGTGAGTTTCCACAATCGTTTTCTCTCACTTCCTTCGTGAAATTATGATGGTGAAAGAAAACCTTACCAAGATCTCAGTTTGGAAAACTCTCCTTCCATGTGTAAAATAGTTGTATTGAATATCCTTAATTGAAATGGGAAATACCTGATCAGGTTTTTTAATCCCAAAAAATCAAGAACATTCACTACACCTTTTACACATACTGACGATTGTCAAGTACTTCACCACTAATCCCTGGTCTATTCCATCGTATATAAACCAGAAATTAGTGGAGGGAGATTATGATTATTTTACCAAGGAAAAAATCAATAACGAAATTAATATTCAAGAATGATTGCACTTGATAATAAAATCCTCTATAAGAAATTGAAAGAAACTTTGAAGAAGAAATAAATTTCATTTAATTATGTCCCAGAACTCAAGCATTACAATGTAGAAAACCAACCCTTCCCCAATCACTCAAAATGTTTACACCACCATGGTAAGGGTAATCGAGATGAATTGGGAAGAAGAAGGCATTAAAAAACTATGAAAAAGCAAAGAAATAAATGATAATGCCGAAAATTTCTTCTCCTTGGTGTCCCATAAGGAATGGGTTGGAATGAGAGATGCTTTGAGGGGGAGGAGCTCTCCTCCTTTATATCCAGAATTTGTCCCCTGAATGTTGATGCATTGTAGCCCTATTAAATGACATCTTCATGCATTTATACCTTATTTAATGTTGTTCATAATTCCCTTTCACGTTTCCCTTCAAAATTTCAATTGATTTGGACAAGTATTCTGGGAGTTATTCTCGTTTTACTATGACCATTTATTCTGTCTAGTCAGACTCTCCAAAACGCCAAACCCGGATTCGGAGGCTTTAATGACCCCATAAACGGCCAATTAATGCGTCCATGCCTTAATGAAAGATATTTCCCAACTCCTTACACGTCCATCCACAGAATTTCACAACCATTGGGACCATCAAGAATGATTTATGGACCCTACACCAAAAATCAGCAGAACTGTAAACAGTTTTCATGAGAAAAGATGTGATCTTCTTTTGAGCTTCCATATGGTCGATTCAGATTTTGGTCCAAAGAGATGAAATAAATCCTTGTATGTTTAGAATATGGAAAAGAAATAATTTTGAAATTTGGATTAGTGTAGAAAATTTTATGGCCAATATGCAGAAATAATTTAAAATAGTTAAAAATCCGAAATGTGCCATTTTTACTTTTCAGCTCAAAATAACACCAATATCATAAAAATGAAGCAATTCATATTAGAGTAACACTTTTTGGGTTTCAAAAAATGAAATTCAATGTAAATTTAATTGAATATTTTTACTCTATCAATTCCCCCTCACTTAGCACTTGGACTCCTGGATAAGTAAACATCAAAATCAAATCAAATCAAATCCAAAAGACATACCAATGAGATCTACCAAAACAATAACAAGAAACAAAATGATATCATGCCTCATCAAAAAAAATTATTTCAAGTTCTCCATTTTATATTATTTAAAATATTTCCACTTCATTTCTTATCCTATGCACACAAAACACCAACCTCACATGAATTTTCTCTCATCTCACAAATATAAATGCTCAACAAGGATTTTCTCATCCAAACTCACACAAGAGTCACCATAGGCTTGATAAATTCCTACTTCTCCACTAGATGTGAGTCAAGGACATGTGTTTCTCATGAGGACTCTTCAGGGTTGTTCTGTGGCTTTCGGTTGGTAGGATTTAGATGTTAAAAATTCTGAGGCCGAAAAGGAGGGCTTGGCTCTTTTTGAAGAAAAATTGCAAGATTCTAATTATCACTCAAACATGGTCTCTTTCTCTTCCACTTTTTAGAAAATAGGATCCATCATCATTCAATCAACTCTGGATTTCAGCAGAAAAAATTTCAATCTTTTCAAACATGATTTTTCTTGAAAGCTCCAGATATGCACAACTTTCTTTTTTTACATTGGAAGCTCTAGAAAGGCACAACTACTCTTTTCATGAAAGCTCCAGAAAGGCAGAGAATTTAAAAAAATGAACTTTTCAATAGAAACATCTACTCTTAAACATTTTATTTTCCACTCAAAGTATCACCAAGTGAGGAATTAAACCACAAGACACCTTCCCCCACACTTAAGTTCAACTAGATCATGAAATATCACTTCAAGAGCAGGTTGGATAGGGAAAATTTGCTAGTAATGTGGATAGCCTAACATTCTATTCATGTCTAGTAGGGGCTAAATTGATTAATATATAATTTAGGACATAATTAAAAGGATTATTTGGAAAAGGGGGCTTCAAACCAAATAAATGACTCAATCATTTAAAACACACGTACCCCAAACCCTCATGTTTTGTAAGGAATTAATCAAATTCTGGTTAAAGCAGGCATGGTCTGGTTCATTCAAGAAATGAGTTGAATGAAAAGAATATGACAAAAATGGTTCAGAAGCCTCACAAGAAAGTGATTTCAAAGATATAGATAGTGAAATATGGCATGGGATTCAAAAACCAGTGTACTTTTCATGAAATTATAAAATATTTGAACTCGAAAAAAAGTCATTTTAGCATTAATTTATGATCATTTTCATGGAATATATTGGTTCAATCATTGACATGGGTTTCAAAAATGGTAATGATAATCATTTCAGCTCAAAAGTTTTAGAAAAACACACCAAGAATTGAAAAAATAAACACACAAATATCTTAAAACAATTTTTTTATGAAAACGGTACACCAAACATCAAATGAAAATCCTAAACTACAAAGTTTGCCTCCCCCACACTTAATTGATGTAGTATCCTTAGTGAATTCAAATGGGTTGAAAATTTATGAAGAATTTAAAATGAATCACAACAGGCAAGAATGTGTAAAGGATAGGTACAACCTGACTTATTGGCAATGCAATGTTGAGTTTGTCTCCAAAGTGTTTCTCTTTGAAAACCTAATAAAGGTAAAAATATAACATAAGAAATTTATTAAAAGAAATGAAAATAGAATTTGAATAAGAAAGGAATGATAAATATTGTTCTAATCCCGCAAGTGGGCCCTGGGTTTTGACTGCCTCCAGAGGGGCAGTTCTAATCAGTTATCCCCAATCTGATGGTGGGTGTGGTTTATTTTAGATTAACCACCACATGTGAATTTTACCAATTTCCGTGAGTAAACACTTAAAGTAGAGAACACCGAATCAGATAATAAACTTCCCAAACCCCAGGAAAGAAGAAAGATAAAATTCGAGTTAAACAGTGAGAGGTAATAGAATATAGGGGTGCTCCCTATTGACTTTTGTGGTGTCCTCCTCTATATAGTATGTAAATTTTTGTTGAGGAGGTAGTCACACCACCACCTTCTCCAGCTCTTCTTCTTCAATCACCACCACTTGAGTGGTCTCTTCTTTGACATCCAAGGTCTCTTCCATTTGTGTTGTGTCATAAATTTTGGAGAAATAGAAATCAAAAAACAATTTAGCTTGAATAAGATTAAAACATGAAAAAATAATAAAGAAGTCTTACCTTTCAGGTAATTCATCTTGGTAATTGATCTCTTCATGAAAATCCACCTTGATCTCCTCTTTAGATCCCTCCAATAAATGATCTATATGTTTGGGGAGATCCAATTGTTCCTCTTTAGTTTCATCTTCTTTTTCATCACCTTCCTCCAAGGAAATACATGTATTTTCTGAATCTGAAAAATTAAAACAAGGGTAGGTAATACTCAATTAAGTTTCAACAAAATCAATAGATAATGAATTCATCAAAAAATTATCTCCCTTAGTTTTTTCTTCTTCAATCTCTTCTTCACTGGAAAATGCCTCTTGGAGTTGAATTTCCCGATATAGAGGTAGGTAGTCAGACTCCTCTATCTTCTCTTCAAATTCCACTGCTTGGTTGGTTTATTCCTTCAATGTTACTTAATCATCTACATTTTTAGGGATGGGGAGATCAATTAGTTCCTCACACTCATTCCAGAATTTATCTAGATATTTTTGACCTCCCATATGTATTTCAGTAGCTAAATCTTTTTCATCAATATCCCCCAACATTGATTGAGTTGGGATCAATGGATCTTCTTTTAATTTCATCAAGGTCTCCATGGGTTCTTAAAATTGAAGGATTTGTGGGGATACTTCTTCCATCAATTTTTCTGGTTATGGTTCTTTTTCTGGCTCTAGTTGTTGATCCTGGGATGAATGTACTTGTTCTGCTATCGACTCTATTGTGGTCTCCGAGTTTTGAACTATTTGACTAATTCTTTCAAATTGAGCTTCAAGATCCTTGTGTAATTTTTCTTCTTGGTGTTGCACCTGTGAAATATCATTTTGTACCTCATCCATTTCATGATATATTTCTGGAAAATAATCCTAGAGTTCAATTAATTCTATGGCCAAACCCTCCAACACTGGGTATTCAAGGTTCTCTTTAAGGTTTTGAATGAGGTCTTTGAATTCATCCTTCTTGATGATTTGGATTCGAGCTCCATAAATATTTTTAGACAAGAAAGAAAATCTATACTCTACAGACCAAATTGATTCAATAATTAGTTCTTGAAATTGTGGGTAATTGTTCCATGAATTAAAAAAATAATCATTTGAAAACAACATGGTAAAAGATTTTTTTATTTTTTTTTAAATTTGAAAAAGGTCAAATATTTACAATTTGATTGTGGAACTACCTCCCCATAAATGGCTCCAAGTTTGACGCAGGCCTATCATAGGGTGTGATAAAACAATTTTTAAATTTCCTAAGTGTAGTCTAGTAATTATCCCTAGGAAGTCTCCTAAAGAGGAGTGCACAAAAAATCAGTTTGTCACTTTAAAATGAGGGTAAAAATGTTTTGTTTTTGAAATGAAATTTGAAATTAAAATTATTGAAAAACTGTGATATTAAAAAGGGTAATTAGGTCGGGGTAGATTTAATAATTTTAATGCTATCCTTATTCAATTTAATTCAATACTCTTCTTCTTTTTTGATTAAAGTGAGTTTCCACTATCGTTTCCTCTCACTTCCTTGGTGAAATTATGATGGTGAGAGAAAACCTTACCAAGATCTCAGTTTGGTCAACTCTCATTCCATGTGTAAAATAGTTGTATTGAATATCCTTAATTGAAATGGGAAATACCCGATCGTGTTTTGTTTATCCCAATCAATCAAGAGAATTCACTACACCTTTTACACGTACTGACGATCTTCGAGTACTTCACCACTAATCCCTGGTCTATTCCATCATTTGTAAACCATAAATTAGTGGAGGGAGATTATGATTATTTTACCAAGGAAAAAATAAATAACAGAATTAATATTCAAGAACGATCATATTTGATAATAAAATCTACAATAATAAATTGAAAACAACTTTGAAGAAGAAAAAAATTTCATTTAATTACATCCAAGAACTCAAGCATTACGATGTAGAAAACCAACCCTTCCCCAATCACTCAAAATGTTTACCCCACCATGGTAAGGGTAATAGATATGAATGGGGAAGAAAAATGCATTAAAAAACTATGAAAAAGAAAAGAAATAAATTAGAATTCCGAAAAGTTATTCTCCATGGTGTCCCAGAAGGAATGGGATGGATTGAGAGATGCTTTGAGGGGGAGGAGCTCTCCTCCTTTTATAGCCAGAATTTGTCCCCCGTATGTTGATGCATTTTATCCCAATTAAATGACATCTTCATGACCTTATACCTTCCGTAATGTTGTTAATAATTCTCTTGTGCGTTTCCCTTCAAAATCTCATCGGATTTGGACAAGTATTCCAAGAGTAATGCTCGTTTTACTACGACCATTTATTCTGTCCAGTCAGACTCTCCAAAACGCCAACCCCCGGATTCGGAAACTTTAATAGCCCCTTAAACGGCCAATTCACGTGTCCATTACTCAATAAAAGATATTCCCCAACTCCTTGCGCATCCATCCACATAAATTCAATACCATTGGGCTCACAAAGAATGAGTTGTGGACCCTACACCAAAAATCGGCAGAAATGTAAACAGTTCTCTTAAGACAAATTGTGATCTTCTTTTGAGCTTCCATATGGTCGGTTCAGATTTTTGTCCAAAGAGATTAAATTAATCCCCAGATGTGTGGAATCTGGAAAAAAATGAATTTTGAGATTTGGATTAGTTTAAAAAATGTTATGGCCAAACTACAAAAATAATATAAAATAGTTAAAAATCCAAAATGGGCCATTTTTACTGTTCATCTCAAAATAACACCAATATCATAAAAATGAAGCAATTAATATTAGAGTAACACTTTTTTGAGTTTAAAAAAATGAAATTCAATGTAAATTTAATTGAATATATTTTCTCTATTAATTCCCTCACACTTAGCACTTGGACTCCTGGACAAGTAAACCTTAAAATCAAATCAAATCAAATCCAAAACACATACCAATGAGATCTACCAAATCAATACCAAGAAACAAAAAGGCATCATGCCTCATCAAAAACAATTAGTTCAAGTTATCCATTTTAGATTATTTAAAATATTTTCACTTCAATTCTTATCCCATGCACACAAAACACCTACCTCACATGAATTTTATCTTATCTCACAAATGTAAATGCTCAACAAGGATTTTCTCATCCAAACTCACACAAGAGTCACCATAGGCTTGATAAATTCCTACTTCCCCACCCGATGTGAGTCAGGTACATGTGTTTCTCATGAGGACTTTTCAGGGTTGTTCTGTAGCTTTCAGTTGGTAGGATTTAGATGTTAAAAATTCTGAGGCCGAAAAAGGAGGGCTTGGCTCTTTTTGAAGAAAAATTGAAAGATTCTAATTATCACTCAAACATGGTCTCCTTCTTTTCCCCTTTATAGAAAATAGGCTCCATAATCATTCAATAAACTCTGGATTTTACTCGAAAAAATTTCAATCTTTTCAAAAATGTTTTTTCTTGAAATCTCCAGATAGGCACAACTTTCTTTTTTTACATTGGAAGCTCCAGAAAGGCATGAATTCTCTTATCATGAAAGCTCTAGAAAGGCACAGATTTTGAAAAAATGAACTTTTCAATTGAAACATCTTCTCTTCAACATTTTATTTTCCACTCAAATTATCACCAAATGAGGTAGTACACCACAAGACATCTTTCCCCACACTTAAGTCCAACTAGATCATTCAATTTTACTTCAAGAGAAGGTTGGATAGGGAAAATTGGCTTGTAATGTGGCTAACCAAACATGGTATTCATGGATACTAGGGGATAAAATGATTAATATATAAGGTAGACCATAATGAAAAGGATTATTTTGAAAAGGTGTCTTCAAACCAAATAAATGCCTCAATCATTTAAAACACACGTACCCCAAACCCTCATGTTTTGAAAGGAATAAATCAAATTCTGGTTAAATCAAGCATGGTCTGGTTCTCTCAAGAAATGAGGTGAATGAAAATAATATGACAAAAATGGTTCAGAATCCTCCCAGGAAAGTGATTTCAAAGATATAGATAGTGAAATATGGTATGGGATTCAAAAATCAGTGTACTTTTAATGAAATTGAAAAAGATTTGAACTCGAAACAAAGTCATTTGAGCATTCATTTAAGCTCAGTTTCATTGAATAGATTGGTTCACTCATTGACATGGGTTTCAAAAATGGTAATGATAATCATTTCAGCTAAAAAGTTTCAAAAACAACACCCTAAGAATTGAAAAAATAAACACAAAAATATCTTAAAAACAATTTTTTTATGAAAATGGTAAACCAAACATCAATTGAAAATCCAAAACTACCAAGTTTACTTCCCCCACACTTAATTGATGCAGTATACTCAGTGAATTAAAATGGATTTAAAATCTAATAAGATTTTAAAATGAATCACAACAAGCAAGAATGTGTAAAGAAGAGGTACAACCTGACTTATTGGTAATGTAACATTTATTTAGTCTCCTAAGTGTCCCTCTTTTAAAACCTAATAAAGGTAAAAAAGATAACATAAGAAATTTTTTAAAAGAAATGAAAATAGAATTTCAAGAATAAAAAAAGGATAAATCTTGGTTTAATCCCCCAAGTGGCCCTTGGGTTTTGACTGCCTCCAGAGGGGCAGTTCTAATCGGTTATCCCCAATATGATGGTGGGTGTGGTTTATTTGAGATGAACCACCACATGTGAATTTTACCAATTTCCAGGAGTAAACACTTATAGTAGAGAACCCCAAAGCAGAAAATAAACTTCCCAACCCCCAAGAAAGAAGAAAGATAAAATTTGAGTTCAATAGTGAGAGGGAATAGAATATAGGGGTGCTCCCTATTGACTTTTGTGGTGTCCTACTTAATATGGTATGTAAATTTTTGTTGAGGAGATATTCGCACCACCACCTTCTCCCGATCTTCTTCTTCAATCACCACAACATTAGTGGTCTCTTCTTTAACATCCAAGGTATATTCCATTTGTGTTGTGTCATAAATTTCTGAGAAAGAGAAATCAGAAAACAATTCAGCTTGAATAAGATTAAAACATGAATAATTAATAAAGAAGTCTTCCCTTTCAGGTAATTCATCTTGGTAATTGATCTCTTCATGAAAATCCACCTTGATCTCCTCTTAAGATCCCTCTAATAAATGATCTACATGTTTGGGGAGATCCAGTTGTTCTTATTTAGGTTCATCTTCTTTTTCATCCCCTTACACCAAGGAAATACATGTATTTTCTGAATTTGAAAAATTAAAACAAGGGGAGGTAATACTCAATTCAGTTTCAACAAAATCAATAGATAATGAGTTCATGAAAAAATTATTTCTCTTAGTTTCTTCATCTTCAATCTCTTATTCACTGGAGAATGCCTCTTGGAGTTGAATTTCCCTAGAAAGAGGTAGGTAGTCAGACTCCTCTATCTACTTTTCAAATTCCACTACCTAGTTGGTTTCTTCTTTCAATGTTGCGGAATCATCTACATTATTAGGGATGGGGTGATCAACTAGTTCCTCACACTCGTTCTAGAATTTATCTAGATCATTTTGATCTCCCATATGTGTTTTAGCAGCTAAATATTTTTCATCAATCTCCTCCAACATTGATTGAGTTGGGCTCAATGGATCTTCTTTTAATTTCATCAAGGCCTCCATGGGTTCTTCAACTTGAAGGATTTGTGGGGTACTTTTTCGATCCATTTTTCTGGTTCTGGTTCTTGTTCTGGATCTAGATGTTGATCCTAGGATGCAAGTACTTGTTCCTCTATCCACTCTATTGTGGTCTTCAGGTTTTGAACTGTTTGACTAATTCTTTCAAATTGATCTTCAAGATCCTTGTGTAATTTTCCTTCTTGGTGTTTCACCTGTGAAATATCATTTTGTACCTCAACCATTTTATGATAAATTTCTGGAAAATACTTCTGGAGTTCAATTAATTCTATTTCCAAACCCTCCAACACTGGTTATTCGAGGTTCTCTTTAGGGTTTTGAATGAGGTCTTTGAATTCATCCTCCTTGATGATTTGGATTCGAGCTCCCTGAATTTTTTTAGACAAGAAAGAAAATCTATACTCTACAGACCAAGGTGATTCAATAATTGGTTCTTGAACTTGTGGGAAATTTTTCCATGAATTAAAAAAATAATCATTTGAAAACAGCATGGTAAAATATTTTTTTTAATTTTTTTTAATTTGAAAAAGGATAAATATTTACAATTTTATTGTGGCACTACCTCCCCGGAAATGACACCAAGTTTGATGCACGCCTGTCGTAGGGCGTGGTAATTTTTTTTAAATATCCTAAGTGTAGTCTAGTGGTTAACCCTAGGAAGTCTCTTGAAGTGGAGTGCACACAAAATATGTTTTTCAGTTTAAAACGAGGGTAAAAATGTTGTGTTTTTGAAATAAATTTAAAATTCAAATGATTAGAAAACTATGATATTAAAAAGGATGATTAGTTCGGGGTCGTTTTCCTAATTGTAATTCTCTCCTTGTTCAATTTAATTCAATCCTCTTATTCTTTGTTAATTAAAGTGAGTTTCCATAATTGTTTCCTCTCACTTCCTTGGTAAAATTATGATGGTGAGAGAAAACCTTACAAAGATCTCGGTTTGGTCAACTCTTCTTCCATGTGTAAAATAACTGTATTGAATATCCTTAATTGAAATGAGAAATACCCAATCGGGTTTTCTTCATCCCAAACAATCAAGAACATTCACTACACTTTTTACACATACTTACGATCATCGAGTACTTCACCACTAATCCCTGGTCTATTCAATCGTATATAAACCAGAAATTAGTGGAGGGAGATTATGATTATTTTACCAAGGCAAAAATAAATAACATAAATAATATTAAATAACAATTGTACTTGGTAATAAAATCCTCTATAAGAAATTGAAAACAACATTGAAGAAGAAAGAAATTTCATTCAATTATATCCATGAACTCAAGCATTACAATGTAGAAAACCAACCCTTCCCCAATCACTCAAAATGATTACCCCACCATGGTAAGGGTAATCTAGATAAATGGGAAAGAAAAAGTAATTTAAAAAATATGAAAAAGAAAATAAATAAATTTTAATTCTGAAAAGTTCTTCTCCTTGGTGTCCCAGAAGGAATGGGATAGAATGAGAGATGCTTTGAGGGGGAGGAGCTCTCCTCCTTTTATAGCCATAATCTATCCCCCAAATGTTGATGCATTTTATCCCCATTAAATTACATCTTCACATGTTTCTCCCTTCTTTAATGTTGTTCGTAATAATCTTGGGCGTTTCCCTTCAAAATATCATCAGATCTGGACAAGTATTCCGAGAGTTATGCTCGTTTTACTACGACCATTTATTTTGTCCAGCCAGACTCTCCAAAACGCCAACCCCAGGATTCAGAAGCTTCAATAAACCCTTAAACGGCCAATTCAATCATCCATTTCTTAATGAATGATATTCCATGCCTCCTTGCGCGCCCATCCACCAAATTTCACAACCATTGGGACTACAATAAATGAGTAATGGACCCTACACCAAAAATAGGCAGAACTGTAAACAGTTTTCTTGAGACAACATGTAAGCTTCTTTTGAGCTTCCATATGGTCGATTCATATTTTTGGTCCAAAGAGATGAAATAAAGCCCTAGATGTGTATAATATTTAAAAGTAAAAAATTCTGAAATTATTATTAGTGTAGAAAATGTTATGGACAAACTACAGAAATAATTTAAAACAGTTAAAAATCTGAAATAGGCCATGTTTACTATTCAGCTCAAAATTACACCAATATCATAAAAATGAAGCAATTAATATTAGAGTAACACTTTTTGGGTTTAAAATAACGAAATTAAATGTAAATTTAATTGAATATATTTTTTCTATCAATTCCCCCACACTTAGCACTTGGAATCCTGGACAAGTAAACATCAAAATCAAATCAAATCAAATCCAAAAAACATACCAATGAGATATACCAAATCAATACCAAGAAACAAAAAGATAACATGCCTCATCAAAAAAAATTATTTCCAGTTCTCCATTTTAGATTATTTAAAATATTTCCACTTCATTTCTTATCCCATGAACACAAAACACCTACCTCACATGAATTTTCTCTCATCTCACAAATGTAAATGCTCAAGAAGGATTTTCTAATCCAAACTCACAAAAAAGTCACCATAGGATTGATAAATTTATACTTCTCCACCCGATGTGAGTTAAGGACATGTGTTTCTCATGAGGAATTTTCAGGGTTGTTCTGTGACTTTCGATTGTTAGGATTTAGATGTAAAAAATTCTGAGGCCGAAAAAGGAGGACTTGGCTCTTTTTGAAGAAAAATTGCAAGATTCTAATTATAACTCCAAAATGCTCTCCTTCTCTTCCCCTTTGTAGAAAATAGGCCCCATTATCATTCAATCGAATTAGGATTTCAGCAGAAAAAATTTCAATCTTTTCAAACATGATTTTTTCTTGAAAGCTTCAGATAGGCACAACTTTCTTTTTTTACATCTGAATCTACAGAAAGGCATAACTTATCTTATCATGAAAGCTCCAGAAAGGCACAGATTATTAAAAAAATGAACTTTTCAATAGAAACATCTGCTCTTCAACATTTTATTTTACACTCAAAGTATCACCAAATGAGGTAGTACACCACAATACATCTTCCCCCACACTTAAGTTCAACTAGATCATGAAATTTTACTTCAAGAGCAGGTTGGATAAGGAAAGTTTACTTATAATGTGGCTAACATAACAGGATATTCATGGATAATAGGGGATAAAATGATTAATATATTAGGTAGGCCATAATGAAATGTATTATTTTGAAAATTGGGCTTCAAACCAAATAAATGTCTCAATCATTTAAAACACACATACCCCAAACCCTCACGTTTTGAAAGGAATAAATCAAATAATGGTTAATGAAAGCATGGTATGGTTCTCTCAATAAATGTGGTGAATGAAAATAATATGACAAAAATGGTTCATAAGCCTCACAAGAAAGTGATTTCAAAGATATAGACAGTGAGATATGGCATGAGATTCAAAAATCAGTGTACTTTTCATGAAATCCCAAAATATTTGAACTCGAAACAAAGTCATTTCAGCATTCATTTAAGCTCAGTTTCATGGAATAGATTGGTTCAATCATTGACATGTTTTGGGCAAAAATCCCTCAAGGTATCATTGAATCATTTTTGAGGTGATTGTGTTTGTTGACAAAGTGGACATCTGAGTGGTGATTGTTGACAAAGCAGAACAATGACATACGAATTTGTTGAAAAAGAGGATTTCATGATGGAATTTCGAGTTCAAGAGCTGGGGTCAACGATCCATGTTTGATTCAAGAATGCCGACAAGAGGAATGGATGATCTGGAGGCAGTACAAAAGAACAGATACAAGGTGGCGCCGTTTTCTAGTGTTTGCCAAATTTTTGGGCCAGAAAATCTTCAAATGATGAAAAGTGGTTTATGGCGAAGGGAATTGCGTGTCGTGTACATGAAGGCTTGGAAACTTGCACACCATATGTTTTTCAATATCAGATCATAAAAATATGGCAAAGGGATAAGTGTTGTGCAAGTATTGGTGGTGTCGCGCAAGTGACTTGCGCGCCGTCAAAGAGACTTGCACGCCGATGCCTTGGAAGCTTGAGAAATTGCGCACCTGTGGTTTTTCAAGATCAGAAGATCAAAATATGGAAAAGGAAAGAGGTTCGCCCAAGTTTGGAATTAGGTCACGCAAGTGACTAGCAGGAGAAGAGATCTGCGTGCCGAGACTTGCGCACCGAGGTGAAATTTGCACGCCGTCGCGCAGGGGTGACCAAATGCCTATAAATACTGGACCACCCATCTTCATTCTTCACCGGAGTTCAACAATTTGAGAAATCAGAGCTCCTTTCATGCAGGTGTGGTGGTCGCGCATGTGGTGGGTGATCACGCAGGTGGAGTTGCGCGCCAGTGTGAGGAGTTGCGCGCTGGTGTGAGAAGTTGCGTGCTGGTTGGAAGTTGTGCACCAATATTGGTTTGGGTGTAAAAGGAAGAGAGTCGCGCAAGTTTGGAGTTGGGGAATCTTGTGTCGCACAAATGTCTGAGCTGGACTTGCGCGCCCATTATGACTTGCACGCCGATACTTGCGCGCCGAGATTGACTTGCACTCCAAGTAAGGTTTATTTCCAGCAGTGATTTTCGGGCTGCGTGGAAGCTGGAAGTTTGCCCGATACCTTCGGTGCAAAGAGAGATTCATCTACGGGTGAAAATTAGGCTTCAACAGAGCATCTACTTACAGAGGAAGATGCATTAATTTATGAAAATGAAGAGACCTACATGTCTATAAACTGTGAGTGGATCCTTTCCGACGTAGTGAGCAAAGAAAGAGGAAGAAGGTGATCCTCTCCACCGGTAGTGATCTAGAGAAAGAGAAACAGGGAGTGAACCTTGGGAAAGCAGTGAGCTGATCCTAAACCTTGTAAAGGCAGTGAGCCTGGGACAGAGTGACTGTGCCCTAACTTTGTAATCCACATCTAGTGAAGAATAGTGGAATTTGGTATGACTGAAAACATGTCGGCGTATGCTCCTTGGACGTAGCCCTTAGTGGTGAACCAAGTAAAAAATGTTGTGTCCTGTGCATGTTTTACCTTCTGTTTATATTGTACAACAGGAAAGTGAGAGAAGAGTGTTTTTATGATCAGTGAAACAAGATCAGAATGTGCTTTAATTTTGAATTAGTCATACCCTGATTCACCCCCCCTCTCAGGGTACTCATCCTAGTGGACCTAACAACATGGGTTACAAAATGGTAATGATAATCATTTCATCTCAAAAGTTTTAAAAACACACACTAAGAATTGAAAAAATAAACACACAAATATCTTAAAAACAATTTGTTTATGAAAACGGTAAACCAAACATCAAATGAAAATCCTAAACTACAAAGTTTCCCTCCCCTACACTTAATTGATTCAGTATCCTCAGTGAATTCAAATGGATTTAAAATGTAAGAATATTTTAAAATGAATCACAACAAGCAAGAATGTGTAAAGGAGAGGTACAACCTGACTTATTGGCAATGCAATGTTGAGTTAGTCTCCTAAGTGTTTCTCATTGAAAACCTAATAAAGGTAAAAAAGATAACATAAGAAATTTATTAAAATAAATGAAAATATAATTTGAATAATAAAAGAAGGATAAATCTTGGTTTCATCCCCCAAGTGGCCCCTAGGTTTTGACTGCCTCCAGAGGGGCAGTTCTAATCGGTTATCCCCAATCTGATGGTGGGTGTGGTTTATTTGAGATGAACCACCACATTTAAATTTTACATATTTCCATGAGTAAACACTTAAATTAGAGAACCCAAAAAGCATATAAGAAACTTCCCAACCCCCAAGAAAGAAGAAAGATTAAATTTGAGTTCAATAGTGAGAGGGAATAGAATATAGGGGTGCTCCCTATTGACTTTCGTGGTGTCCTCCTCTATATGGTATATAAATTCTTATTGAGGAGGTTGTCGCACCACCATCATCTCCAGCTCTTCTTCTTCAATCACCACCACTTGAGTGGTCACTTCTTTAATATCCAAGGTCTCTTCATTTGTGTTGTATCATAAATTTATGAGAAATAGAAATCAGAAAACAATTCAGTTTGAATAAGATTAAAACATGAATAATTAATAAAGAAGTCTTCCCTTTCAGGTAATTCATCTTGGTAATTGATCTATTCATGAAAATCCACCTTGATCTCCACTTGAGATCCCTCCAATAAATGATCTACATGTTTGGGGAGATCCAGTTGTTCCTCTTTAGGTTCATCTTCTTTTTCATCACCTTCCTATAAGGAAATATATGTATTTGCTGAATCTGAAAAATTAAAACAAGGGGAGGTAATACAGAATTCAGTTTAAAAAAAATCAATAGATAATGAGTTCATGAAAAAATTATCTCCCTTAGTTTGTTCATCTTCAATCTCTTCTTCACTGGACAACGCCTCTTGGAGTTGAATTTCCCTAGATAGAGTTAGGTAGTCAAACTCCTCTATCTTCTCTTCAAATTCCACTTCTTGGTTGGTTTCTTCCTTCAATGTTTCTGAATCATCTACATTATTAAGGATGGGGGGATCAATTAGTTCCTCACAATCATTCCAGAATTTATCTAGATCTTTTTGATCTCCCATATGTATTTTAGCAGCAAAATATTTTTCATCAATCTCCTCCAATATTGATTGAGCTGGGCACAATGGATCTTCTTTTAATTTCATCAAGGCCTCCATGGGTTCTTCAACTTGGAGGATTTGTGGGGATACTTCTTCCATCAATCTTTCTGGTTCTAGTTCTTGTTCTGGCTCCAGTTTTTGATCCTGGGATGCATCTACTTGTTCTTCTATCCACTCTATTTTAGTCTCTAGGTTTTGAACTGTTTGACTAATTATTCCAAATTGATCTTCAAGATCCTTGTGTAATCTTTCTTATTGGTGTTTTACCTGTGAAATATCATTTTGTAGCTCAAACATATTGTGATAAATTTCTAGAAAATACTTCTAAAGTTCAATTAATTCTATGTCCAAACCCTCCAACACTGGGTATTCGAGGTTCTCTTTAAGGTTTTGAATGAGGCCATTAAATTCATCCTCCTTGATGATTTGGATTTAAGCTCCCCAAATTTGTTTAGACAAGAAAGAAACTCTATACTCTATAGACCAAGGTGATTCAATAATTGGTTCTTGAACTTGTGGGTAATTGTTCGATGAATTAAAAAAATAATCAATTGAAAACAACATGGAAAAAGATTTTTTTTAATTTTTTTTAAATATGAAAAGGGTCAAATATTTAAAATTTTATTGTGGCACTACCTCCCCGGAAATGGCACCAAGTTTGATTCACGCCTATCGTATGGCGTGGCAAAACAATTTCTAAATTTCTTAATTGTAGTCTAGTGATTAACCCTAGGAAGTCTCCTGAAGAGGAGTGCACACAAAATCAGTTTTTCACATTAAAACGAGTGTAAAAATGTTATGTTTTTGAAATGAAATTTGAAATTCAAATGATTGAAAAACTATGATATTAAAAAGGGTGATTAGGTCAGGGTAGGTTTCCTAATTTCAATGCTATCCTTGTTCAATTTAATTCAATCCTATTCTTATTTTTTGATTAAAGTGAGTTTCCACAATCGTTTCCTCTCACTTCCTTGGTGAAATTATGATGGTGAGAGAAAACCTTACCAATATCTCAGTTTGGTCAACTCTCCTTCCTTGTGTAAAATAGTTGTATTGAATATCCATAATTGAAATGGGCAATAACCAATCGATTTTTTTATCCCAAACAATCAAGAACATTCACTACACCTTTTACACGTACTAACGATCGTCGAGTACTTCACCACTAATCCCTGGTTTATTCCATCGTATATAAACCAAAAATTAGTGGAGGTATATTATGATTATTTTACCAAGGAAAAAATAAATAATGGAATTTATATTCAAGAATGGCCTCACTTGATAATAAAATCCTCTATAATAAATTTAAACAACTTTGAAGAAGAAAGAAATTTCATTCAATTACGTCCAAGAACTCAAGCATTACAATATATAAAACCAACCCTTCCCCAATCAAATGAAATGTGTACACCACCATGGTAAGAGGAATCAAGATTAATGGGGAAGAATAAGGCATTAAAAAACTATGAAAAAGAAAAGAAATAAATGCGAATGCCGAAAAGTTCTTCTCCATGGTGTCCCGGAAGGAATGGGATGGAATGAGAGATGCTTTGAGGGGGAGAAACTCTCCTCCTTTTATAGCCAGAATGTGTCCCCCAGAATTTTGATGTGTTTTAGCCCCACTAAATGACATCTTCACGTGTTTCTACCTTCCTTAATCTTGTTCATATTTCTCTTGGTCGTTTCCCTTCAAAATCTCAGCGGGTTTGGACAAGTATTACGAAAGTTATGCTTGTTTTACTACGACCATTTCTTCAGTCCAGTCAAACTCTCCAAAATGCCAACCCCTGGATTCTGAAGCATTAATGGCCCCTTAAACGTCCAATTCACACATCCTTTCCTTAATTAATGATATTAACCAACTACTAGTATGTCCGTACACCAAATTTCACAACCATTGGGCCCGCCAATAATGGGTTATGGACCCTACACCAAAAATCTGGAGAACTGTAGACAATTTTCTTGAGACAACTTGTGAGATTCTTTTGAGCTTTCATATGGTCGATTCAGATTTTGGTCCAAAGAGATGAAATGAATCCCCAAATGTGCAGAATCTGGAAAATAAAGAATTTGGAAATTTGGATTAATTTAGAAAATTTTATGGCCAAAATACAGAAATAATTTAAAACAATTAAAAATATGAAATGGGCCATTTTTACTATTCAACTCAAAATAACATCAATATCATAAAAAAGAAGAAATTAATATTAGAGTAACAATTTTTGGGTTTAAAACAATGAAATTCAATGTAAATTTAATTGAATATATTTTCCCAATCAATTACCCCACACTTAGCACTTGGACTCTAGGATAAGTAAACATCAAAATCAAATCAAATCAAATCCAAAAAACATACCAATGAGATCTACCAAATCAATACCAAGAAACAAAAAGATATCATGCCTCATAAAAAACAATTATTTCAAGTTCTCCATTTTAGATTATTTAAAATATTTCCACTTAATTTCTTATCCCATGCACACAAAACACCTACCTCACATGAATTTTCTCTCATATCACAAATATAAATGCTCAACAAGGTATCTCTCATACAAACTCACACAATAGTTAACATAGGCTTGATAAATTCCTACTTCTCCACCCAATGTGATTCAAAGAAATTTGTTTCTCATGAGGACTTTTTAGGGTTTTTCTGTGGATTTCGGTTGGTATGAATTGGATGTTAAAAATTCTGAGGCCGAAAAAGGAGGGCTTGGCTCTTTTTGAAGCAAAAATGAAAGATTCTAATTATCAGCCAAACATGGTTCCTTCTCTTCCCGTTTATAGAAAATATGCTCCATCATCATTCAATCAACTCAGGATTTCAGAAGAAAAAATTTCAATCTTTTCAAACATGATTTTTCTTGAAAGCTCCAGACAGGCACAACTTTCTTTTTTTACATCGGTAGCTCCAGAAAGGAAAAACTTCTCTTATCATGAAAGCTCCAGAAAGGCACAAATTTTTTAAAAAAATGAAATTTTCAATAGAAACATCAGCTCTTAAACATTTTATTTTCCACTCAAAGTATCACCAAATGAGGTAGTACACCACAAGACATCTTCCCCCACACTTAAGTTCAACTAGATCATGCAATTTCACTTCAAGGGCATGTTAGATAGGGAAAATAGTATTGTAATGTGGCTAACCTAACAGTATATTCATGGATACTAGGGGCTACAATGACTAATATATAAGTTAGGAAATAATTAAAAGGATTATTTTGAAAAGGGGGATTCAAACCAAATAAATGCCTCAATCATTTAAAACACGCGTTCCCAAAACCCTCAAGTTTTGAAATGAATAAATCAAATTCTGGTTAAAGAAAGCTTGGTCTGGTTCTCTCAAGAAATGAGGTGAATGAAAATAATATGAAAAAATGGTTCATAAGCCTCACAGGAAAGTGATTTCAAAGATATAGACAGTGAAATATGGCATGGGATTCAAAAATCAGTTTACTTTTCATGAAATTCCAAAAGATTTGAACTCGAAACAAAGTCATTTCAGCATTAATTAAAGCCCAGTTTAATGGAATATAATGGTTCACTCATTGAAATGGGTTTAAAAAATGGAAATGATAATCATTTCAGCTCAAAAGTTTCAAAAAAACACCAATAATTGAAAAAATAAACACACAAATATCTTAAAAACAATTTGTTTATGAAAAAGGTAAACCAAACATCAAATGAAAATACAAAACTACAAAGTTTCTCTCCCCCAAACTTAATTGATGCAGTATCCTCAGTGATTTCAAATGAACTTAAAATGTTAGAAGATTTTAAAATGAATCACAATAAGAAAGAATGTGTAAAGGAGAGGTAAAACCTGACTTATTAGCAATGAAATGCTGAGTTAGTCTCCTAAGTGTTTCTCTTTGAAAACCTAATAAAGGTAAAAATATAACATTATAAATTTATTAAAAGAAATTAAAATATAATTTGAATAAGAAAAGAAGGATAAATCTTGGTTTAATCCCCCTAGTGGGCCCTGGGTTTTGACTACCTCAAGAGGGGAAGTTCTAATCAGTTATCCCCAATCTGATGGTGGGTGTGGTTTAATTGAGATGAACCATCACATGTGAATTATACCGATTTCCATGAGTAAACACCTAATGTATAGAACCCCAATGTAGATAAGAAACTTCCCGACCACCAAGAAAGAAAAAAGATAAAATTTGAGTTCAACACTGAGAGGGAATACTATATAGGGGTGCTCCCTATTGACTTTTGTGGTGTCCTCCTCTATATGGTATGTAAATTCTTGTTGAGGAGGTAGTCGCACCACCATCTTCTTCGGCTATTCTTCTTCAATCGCCACCACTTGTGTGGTATCTTCTTTAACATCCGAGGTCTCTTCCATTTGTGTTGTGTCATAAATTTCTGAGAAATAGAAATTAGAAATCAATTCATCTTGAATATGATTAAAACATTAAGAATTAATAAAAAAGTCTTCCCTTTCAGGTAATTCATCTTGTTAATTGATCTCTTCATGAAAATCCAACTTTATCTCCTCTTGATATCCCTCCAATAAACGATCTACATGTTTGGGGAGATCCACTTGTTCCTCTTTAGTTTCATCTTCTTTTTCATCACCTTCCTCCAAGGGAATACATCTATTTTCTGAATCTGAAAAATTAAAACAAGGGGAGGTAATACTCAATTCAGTTTCAAAAAAATCAATAGATAACGAGTTCATGAAAAAATTATCTCCCTTAGTTTGTTCATATTCAATATCTTCTTCACTGGACAACACCTAATGGAGTTAAATTTCCCTAGATAGAGGTAGGTAGTCAGACTCCTCTATCTTCTCTTCAAATTCCATTGCTTGGTTGGTTTCTTCCTTTAATGTTGCTGAATCTTCTACATTATTATGGATGGGGGGATCAATTAGTTCTTCACACTCATTCTAGAATTTATCTAGATCTTTCTGATCTCCCATATATATTTCAACATCTAAATATTTTTCATCAATCTCCTCTATCATTGATTGAGTTGGGCTCAATGGATCTTCTTTTAATTTCATCAAGGCCTCCTTGGGTTCTTCAACTTGAAGGATTTGCGGGGATACTTCTTCTATAAAATTTTCTGATTCTGGTTCTTGTTCTGGCTTCAGTTTTTGATCCCGAGATACATGTACTTGTTCCGTTATCCACTCTATTTTCGTCTCCAGTTTTTGAACTGTTTGACTAATTATTTCAAATTGAGCTTCAAGATCCTTGTGTAAGTTTTTGTCTTGGTGTTGCACTTGTGAAATATCCTTTTGTACCTCAAACATTTCGTGATAAATTTCTGGAAAACACTCTTGGAGTTAAATTAATTATATGGACAAACCCTCCAACACTGGGTATTCAATGTTGTCTTTAAGGTTTTGAATGAGGTCTTTGAATTCATCCTCCTTGATGATTTGTATTCGAGCTCCCTGAATTTTTTAGACAAGAAAGAAACTCTATACTCTACAGACCAAGGTGATTCAATAATTGGTTCTTAAACATGTGGGTAATTTTTCCTTGAATTAAAAAAATAATCATTTGAAAACAACATGTAAATGATTTTTATTTTTTTTTAGATTTGAAAAAGGTCAAATATTTACAATTTTATTGTGGAACTACCTCTCTGGAAATGGTGCCAAGTTTGACGCATGCCCATCGTAGGGCATGGAAAAACAATTTTTAAATTTCCTAAGTTTAGTATAGTGATTAACCCTTGGAAGTCTCCTGAAGAGGAGTGCACACAAAATCTGTATGTCACTTTAAAATGAGGGTAAAAATGTTGTGTTTTTTAAATGAAATTAGAAATTCAAATGATTGAAAAACTATGATATTAAAAAGGGTGATTAGGTCAGGGCCAGTTTACTAATTGTAATGCTATCCTTGTTGAATTTAATCCAATCCTCTTCTTCTTTTTTGATTAAAGTGAGTTTCCACAATCGTTTCCTCTCACTTCCTTGATGAAATTATGATGGTGAGAGAAAACCTTACCAAGATCTCGGTTTGGTCAACTCTCCTTCCATGTGTAAAATAGTTGTATTGAATATCCTTAATTGAAATGGGGAATACCCGATCAGGTTTTGTTTATCCCAAACAATCAAGAACATTCACTACACCTTTTACAGGTACTGACGATCGTCGATTACTTCACCACTAATCCCTGGTCTATTCCATCGTATATAAACCAGAAATTAGTGGAGGAAGATTATGATTATTTTACCAAGGAAAAAATCAATAACGGAATTAATATTCAAGAACGATCGCACTTGATAATAAAATCCACTATAAGAAATTGAAAACAACTTTGAAGAAGAAATAAATTTCATTCAATTACGTCCAAGAACTCAAGCATTACAATGTAGAAAACCAACCCTTCCCCAATCACTAAAAATGTTTACCCCACCATGGTAAGGATAATCGAGATGAATGAGGAAGAAGAAGGAATTAGAAAACTATAAAACGGAAATGAAATAAATGATAATTCCGAAAAGTTCTTCTCCTTGGTGTCCCAGAAGGAATGAGATGGAATGAGAGATTCTTTCAGGGGGAGGAGCTCTCCTTCTTTTGTAGCCAGAATTTGTACCCAGAATGTTGACGCATTTTGAACCCATTAAATGACATTTTACCGAATTTATCCATTCTTCAATGTTGTTTATAATTCTCTTGGGAGTTTCCCTTAAAAAGATCAGCAGATTTGGACAGGTATTCCGAGATTTATGTTCGTTTTACTATGACCATTTATTCTGTCCATCCAGACTCTCCAAAACGCCAACCCCTAGATTTGGAAGCATTAATGACCCCTTAAACGGCCAATTAACATGTCCTTTCCTTAATGAAAGATATTCCAAAACACCCTGTGCGTCTATCCACCGCATTTCATAACCATTGGTCCCACCAAGAATGAGTTATGAACCCTACACCAAAAATAGGCAGAACTGTAAACAGTTTTCTTGAGAAAATTTGTGAGCTTCTTTTGAGCTTCCATATGGTAGACTCGGATTTTGGTCCAAAGAGATGAAATGAATCCCCAGATTTTTAGAATTTGGAAAAGAAAGAATTTTTAAAATTGTATTAGTGTAGAAAATGTTATGGATAAACTACAGAAATAATTTAAAATATTTAAAAATCCGAAATGGGCCATTTTTACTGTTCAACTCAAAATAACACCAATATCATAAAAATGAAGCAATTCATATTAGAGTAACACTTTTTTTGGTTTAAAACAATGAAATTCAATGTAAATTTAATTGAGTATATTTGATCTATCAATTCTACCACACTTAGCACTTGGACTCCTGGACAAATAAACATCAAAATCAAATCAAATCAAATCCCAAACACATACCAATGAGATCTACCAAATCAATACGAAGAAACAAAACGATATCATGACTCATCAAAAAAAATATTTCAAGTTCTCCGTTTTAGATTATTTAAAATATTTCCACTTCATTTCTTATCCCATGAACACAAAAAACCTACCTCACATGAATTTTCTCTCATCTCACAAATGTAAATACTCAACAAGGATTTTCTCATCCAAACTCACATAAGAGTCACCATAGGCTTGATAAATTCCTACTTCTCTAGCCGATGTGAGTAAAGGACATGTGTTTCTCATGAGGACTTTTCATGGTTTTTATGTGGCTTTCGGTTGGTTGGATTAAATGTTAAAAATTTTGAGGCCGAAAAAGGAGGGCTTGGCTCTTTTTGAAGAAAAATTGAAAGATTATAATTATCACTCAAACATGGTCTCCTTATCTTCCTCTTTGTAGAAAATAGGATCCATCGTCATTCAACCAACTCAAGATTTTAGTAGAAAAAATTACAATCATTTCAAAAATGATTTTTCTTGAAAGCTTCAGATAGGCACAACTTTATTTCTTTTTACATCAGAAGCCCCAAAAAGACACAACTTCTTTTATCATGAAAGCACCAGAACGGCACGGATTTAAAAAAAATTAACTTTTCAATAGAAACATCAGCTCTTAAACATTTTATTTTCCACTCAAAGTATCACCAAATGAGGTAGTACACCACAAGACATCTTCCCCCACACTTAAGTTCAACCAGATCATGCGATTTCACTTCAAGAGTAGGTTGGATAAGAAAAATTGGCTTGTAATGTGGCTATCCTAATAGGATATTAATGGTTACCAGGGGATAAAATGATTAATATATAAGTTAGGCCATAATTAAAATAATTATTTTGAAAATGGGGCTTGAAACCAAATAAATGCCTCAATAATTTAAAACAAATGTACCCCAAACCCTCAATTTTTGAAAGGAATAAATCAAATTTTGGTTAAAGCAAGAATGGTCAGGTTTTCTCAAGAAATGAGGTGAATGAAAAGAATATGAAAAAAATAGTTCATAAGCCTCACAGGAAAGTGATTTCAAAGATATAGACAGTGAAATATGGCATGGGATTCAAAAATCAGTTTACTTTTCATGAAATTCCAAAAGATTTGAACTCGAAACAAAGTCATTTCAGCATTCATTTAAGCTCACTTTAATGGAATAGATTGGTTCACTCATTGAAATGGGTTTTAAAAATGGTAATGATAATCATTTCATCTCAAAAGTTTCAAAAAAAACACACCATGAATTGAAAAAATAAACACACAAATATCTTAAAAATAGTTTTTTTATTAAAACGGTAAACCAAATATCAAATGAAAATACTAATCTAAAAAGATTCCCTCCCCCAAACTTAATTGATTTAGTATCCTCAGTGAATTAAAATGGATTTAAAATGTAGGAAAATTTTAAAATGAATCACAACAAGCAAGAATGTGTAAAAGAGAGGTACAATCTGACTTATTGGCAATGCAACATTGAGTTAGTCTCCTAAGTTTTTCTCTTTGAAAACCTAATAAAGGAAAAAAGATAACATAAGAAATTTATTAAAAAAATGAAAATATAATTTGAATAAGAAAAGAAGGATAAATACTGGTTTAATCCCTCAAGTGGGCCCTGGGTTTTGACTGCCTCCAGAGGGGCAGTTCTAATCGGTTATCCCCAATCTGATAGTGGGTTTAGTTTATTTAAGTTGAACCACCACATGTGAATTTTACCTATTTCCATGAGTAAAAACATAAAGTAGAGAACCCAAAATCAGATAAGAAACTTCCCGACCCCCAAGAAAGAAGAAAGATAAAATTTGAGTTCAACAGTGAGAGGGAATAGAATATAGGGGTGCTCCATATTGACTTTTGTGGTATCCTCCTATATATGCTATGTAAATTGTTGTTGAGCTGGTAGTCGTACCACTATATTATCCAGCTCTTCTTCTTCAATCACCACCACTTGAGTGATCTCTTCTTTAACATCCAAGGTCTCTTCCATTTGTGTTGTGTCATAAATTTCTAAGAAAGAGAAATCAGAAAAAAAAATCAGCTTAAATAAGATTAAAACATGAAGAATTAATAAAGAAATCTTCCCTTTCAGGTAAATCATCTTTGTAATTGATCTCTTCAGGAAAATCCACCTTTATATCCTCTTGAGATCCCTCCAATAAATGATCTAGATGTTTGGGGAGATTCAGTTGTCCCTCTTTAGGTTCATCTTCTTTTTCATCACCTTCCTCCAAGGAAATACATATATTTTCTAAATCTGAAAAATTAAAACAAGGGGAGGTAATACTCAATTCAGTTTCAACAAAATCAATAGATAATGAGTTCATGAAAAAATTATCTCCCTTAGTTTATTCATCTTCGATCTCTTCTTCACTATAAAACACATATTGGAGTTGAATTTCCCTAGATAGAGGTAGGTAGTCGGACTCCTCTATCTTCTCTCCAAATTCCACCGCTTGGTTGGTTTCTTCCTTCAATGTTGCTGAATCATCTAAATTTTTAGGGATGGGGGGATCAATTAGTACCTCACACTCGTTCTATAATTTATCTAGATCTTTTTTATCTCCCATATGTATTTCAGCATCCAAATATTTTTCATCTATCTCCTACAACATTGATTGAGCTGGGCTCAATGGATCTTATTTTAATTTCATCAAGGCCTCCATGGGTTCTTCAACTTGAAGGATTTGTGGGGATACTTCTTCCATCATTTTTTCTGGTTATGGTTCTTGTTCTGGATCTAATTGTTGATCCTGGGATGCATGTACTTGTTCCACTATCCACTCTATTGTGGTCTCCAGGTTTTGAACTATTTGACTAATTCTTTCAAATTGAGCTTCAAGATCCTTGTGTAATTTTTCTTCATGGTGTTTCACCTGTGAAATATCATTTTTCACCTAAACCATTTAGTGATAAATTACTAGAAAATACTCATGGATTTCAATTAATTCTATGGCCAAACCCTCCAACACTGGATATTCGAGGTTCTCTTTAAGGTTTTGAATGAGGTCTTTGAATTCATCCTCCTTGATGATTTGGATTCGAGCTCCCCAAATTTGTTTAGACAAGAAAGATACTCTATACTCTAAAGACCAAGGTGATTAAATAATTGGTTATTGAACTTGTGGGTAATTGTTCCATGAATTAAAGAAATAATCATTTGAAAACAACATGGTAAAAGATTTTTTTTTAATTTTTTTTAAATTTGAAAAAGGTCAAATATTTACAATTTGATTGTGGAAATACCTCTCCGTAAATAGCGCCATGTTTGACGCACGCCTGTCGTAGGGTGTGGAAAAACAATTTTTAAATTTCCTAAGTGTAGTCTAGTGATTAACCCTAGGAAGTCTCTAGAAGAAGAGTGCACACAAAATCAATTTGTCACTTTAAAACGAGGGTAAAAATGTTGTCTTTTTTAAATGAAATTTGAAATTCAAATGATTGAAAAACTATGATATTAAAAAGGGTGATTAGGTCGGGGTCAGTTTCTTAATTATAACTCTATCCTTGTTAAATTTAATTCAATCCTCTTGTTCTTTGTTGATTAAAGTGAGTTTCCACAATCGTTTTCTCTCACTTCCTTGGTGAAATTATGATGGTGAGAGAAAACCTTACCAAGATCTCAGTGTGGTGAACTCTCCTTCCATGTTTAAAATAGTTGTATTGAATATCATTAATTTAAATGGGCAATACTCGATCGGGTTTTGTTTATATCAAACAATCAAGAACATTCACTACACGTTTTACACGTACTGACCATCATCGAGTACTTCACCACTAATCGCTGGTCTATTCCATCGTATATAAACCAGAAATTAGTGGAGGGAGATTATGATTATTTTACCAAGGAAAAAATCAATAAGGGAATTAATATTCAAGAATGATTGCACTTGACAATAAAATCCTCCATAAGAAATTGAAAACAACTTTAAAGAAGAAATAAATTTCATTCAATTACGTCCAAGAACTCAAACATTATAATGTAGAAAACCAACCCTTCCCCAATCACTCAAAATGTTTACCCCACCATGGTAAGGGAAATCAAGATGAATGGGGAAGAATAAGGCATTAAAAAACTATGAAAAAGAAAATAAATAAATGAGAATGTTGAAAAGTTCTTCTCCTTGGTGTCCCAGAAGAAATGGGATGGAATGACAGATGCTTTGAGGGGGAGGAGCTCTCCTCCTTTTATAGCCAGAATTTTTCCCCTAAATGTTGACGCGTTTTAGCCCTATTAAATGACATTTTCACGCATTTCTTCCTTCTTTAATGTTGTTAATAATTATGTTGGACATTTCCCTTCAAATTCTCAGTGTATTTGGACAAGTATTCCGAGAGTTATGATCGTTTTACTACGACCATTTATTATGTCCAGTCAGACTCTCCAAAACGCCAACCCCCAGATTCAGGATCTTTAATGGACCCTTAAAACTCTAATTAACTCATCCCTGACTTAATGAAAGATATTACCCAACTCCTTTCTCGTCCATCCACTGAAATTCACAACCATTGGGCCCACCAAGTATGAGTTATGGACCCTACACCAAATATCGGCAGAACTGTAAACAGTTTTCTCGAGACAAATTGTAAGCTTCTTTTGAGCTTCCATATAGTCGATTAAGATTTTGGTCCAAAGAGATGAAATGAATCCCCGGATGTGTAGAATCTGGAAAAGAAAGAATTTTGAAATTTGGATTATTGTAGAAAATGTTATGGCTAAACTACAGAAATAATTTAAAACAGTTAAAAATATGAAATGGGCCATTTTTACTATTCAGCTCAAAATAACACCAATATCATAAAAATGAAGCAATTAATATTAGTGTAACACGTTTTTGGGTTTAAAAAAATGATATTAAATGTAAATTTAATTGAATAAATTTCCTATATTAACCATCAACTGGTTCAGCTTCAAATAATCCACACAAAGTCTGAGGGTACTGTCTGCCTTCTTCGTAAATAGGACAGGCGAACCCCAAGGAGAAGTACTGGGTCGGATGAAACCCTTTCCCAGTAAATCCTCCAACTACTTCTTGAGCTCCTGAAACTCTGGTGTAGTCATCCTATAAGGAGGAATGGAAACCAATGTTGCTCCTGACATAAGGTCAATAGAGAAATCTACCTCTCTCTCCTAAGGTAAACCTGAGAAGTCACCTGGAAAGACATCCTTGAAACTATACACCACTGGAGGAAAGTCCTTCCATGAATCCCCCTAGTAATCTAGATATAAACTAGAAAACTGGGTTATATCACTTCTCAATCCATGATGCATAGGTTCAGATCTTCCCACCTGGACATCCCATTCACCCTTATGTAGAAACAACCCACCCTCTAGTGACGTGAAACTCACCCTACGGTGATAGCAATTAAAAACGTCAAGGAAGTGAACTAACCATTCCATTCTGAGAATGAAACAATAGCCCATCATCTTTAAGAAATAAAGGTCCCATAAGAAGTGACACCCACCAACCTCAAGAGGGCACTCATTGCACTGACATACACTAGATGTTCTAATCCCCAACAGAGTGTCCAATGTCAAGATATCGGTAGAAGTAAAGATACGGATCCCAAGGATCTCCACAACAGGCACATATATGAAACTATGATAAGCCCCTACATCGAAAAGAGCATAATATAAAACTGAGGAAACCAAAATCATACCTCCAACCGTAGAGGGTCAGAGATCCTCCTCCAACTGGGTCTACTCTAGTGCAAAATCCTGACCTTCGTCGCAGCCCTATGAAGATGTCTGAGATCCCTGTGTTGATCCACCCTTCGGCTATTGCTGGAAACCTGTAGCCTAATTCCCACAACCACGACCCCTCCTCGGCCAGAATGGCTTGACGAACTCCAGTTTCTAGACTGATGAGAAACTGGTGGTCCTACTCCTAAACATGGAGTCATAGAAGAACCCCTATCACCAATTGATGGTGATAAAACTAATAGAATCATTGAATATGACCCATCTTTCCACAAGATCGTCACTCAACCGGGTATTTCGGGCAATGTGGACTAGTTTGTCCGCTCTTCCCACACTTGTAGCATACCACCTGGCTACCTGAAGTAGTGTCTCGACTACTCGGATCTCCACACGTAGACTCCTTGTAGTTCTTCCTACTTTCATTCAAAAGGGTACCAACTCTGGATAGTGAACCACCCTAGCCCACAACTCCAAAATCCCTTAGGTTGTGCTCGATGATTATTGTCTGGTTGATTATAAAAGATCTGTAAGTCAACCTGAAGATGTTTATCTAAGATCAGATGTCGTTCTTGAGACCATCCTCAAACATCCTCACCAGAAATATCTCATCACCCCCCAGAATGGGTGTGAAGCGCTACAGCTCTGTGAATTGAGAAGAATACTTTGTGACTGAGATAGTAACCTGATCCATGCTCATGAACTCCTAGGCTCGATCATCCTTTAATGTATCTAGGTAGAAGTAGTCATAGAAGGTACGCTGGAACTCATCCCATGCCATAACCTTCTGGTGTCCCACCTGTGATATCACGTCCCACCATATCTTAGAGGAATCTTGAAGCATATACGTAGTGAGATTCACCCTCATCTCTGTTGGTGTCTCGAGATGATCGAAGATAGACAACATGGTTTCTAACCATGACTTTATAGCCTGAGTTCCTCTATCCCCTGAGATGGTGGGAGGATGCTTCTGTTGAAAAACATGCATCAACTCTGCCATAGGCAGGGAAGGTTGCAGTGCTCCCTAGAAGGTTTGCATAAACCTCATGAATCATTCTCGAAACTGTGCATCATCACCAATATTCAGAATGTCAGATGGTGCCAAGACATGCATGATGGGAGGATATGCTGGTAGTCCTTGATCTACCATGTCTGGTGTCTGATCATTGCCCTGTATCTGGCACACAACTGGAGGACGTTTTGGTGGCATGACTCTAAAAGTTCAAGAGCACACCTTAGCTCAAGATTATCAAGGACTGAAACTTAGAAGTGAAGGAAAGGAACATGATAAAGAAAAAATTCATGTTTTTCAAAACATGGATACACGACGTGTATGCCCTCCACATGACATGTTCCCTTAGGTTTTTAACATGGCATGTACCTCTTCCAAACCTGGTCATGTAACACCCATACACATGGAATGTTCTCCTTGAGGCACGGTGTGTACTTGAATAATTTTCCCATTTCCTGAGTTCCTCTACATGGATAAACCACATAGTTCTCTTAGAAAAAAACTACATGGAATGTTTATTCCAGACACAACGTGTACTAGAAGGATTTTACTGACCCGTTTCATTGGTCACGCTGACGGATACATGGTAGACTCTAAACAACATGTTCAAGCTGGACACGACGTGTACTAACTAAGTTTCATCCATCAATTTAGTTAGTCACACGGTTAGACACATGGTCTTTACAACACGACGTGTACGGCCGGTACACGGCGTGTTCCAAAAAATATTTTCCAACCCCATGTCTCTGCCCACACAGTCAGTCACACAGTCAAGGATTACACGACGTGTACATATAGTACATAGTGTGTACTTAAGAAAAAAATTTCCTTCCTTAACAGAAGGATACATGGCATGTATTCATCATTACACACCGTGTATTATGGTTTTTTTGGATAGTAAGAGCCAGATACTACTCCAGAACCCCCAAAAAAACATTGAAACAAACATTAAAGTGCTATATTCTGATCCGTGAGGGACCATACTCCCCATGAATCAAATCATGGCATCATATTCATGTCATATATCAAAATAAAATAGTTAAAGTTCAATATGATCCACCAAATTCCGATCCATGAGGGCCTATAACACGTCATGGACCAAATTTTGGTGCCCATACAAATGAAACATTACACAATCCAATACCCTGTCAAATAGAAGGTATTCTATTAAGGAATCTATCACAATAGTATGCATATCTAGCATAATATCTATCACAACAACATGCAATCAGGAATGCACCCTAAATGGCATGACAATAATGCATGACATGTGATCTCTATAAAGTGACTATATGACGAATGAGATGGAATACCCTCATCTCATCAAGTTTCAACATAAATAGAACATTAATAATACCAATTATAATAGCACAAAACATGTGAATCACACAACAGTGAAATCAAATCAACTAGAATAATTGCAAAACCAGAAAATTGCAATAATCAAGGTATATTGGCTTTTCCCTATACACAAGTTAGCTACTCCTGGGAACAACTTATTAACAACTATATATTCCTTTCGATACCTATTTATAGGATCCAAATAGTAAGTCAAAGAAGAAAACAATCCTCTGAATCCACTTTGTAACGTCTCAATTCTAGGTGTCGCCCAAAGGTGCCCCGTACCCGGTTGGTCACATGGCCTCAATCGCATTTCCCCAAACGTAAAAGGTTGTTGACTAGCAGCAAGGGCCTTGGTTATGATATTGGGGAAACTATGCCCTCATTAGTAGAGTAACACAGTGGAAATAAATAGGTAACAATAGCAGAATAATTAATTCCATACAATAAATAAACAACAAAAGACTGAAAGTAAATAAACAACTGGAGCACATATATAAATGATGCATGTCACATATGTCTAGTAAAGCATCCAAACAAGTCACAATGCTATAAAATACAGTAATAATCAAAATTACTAAGAAAAAAATAAACTCTAGAAGCATCGCAAGCCTCATCTTGGTACCATGCTCTCCAGCTCCACAACAATAAAGTACCTGAAGTAGAAGGGTGCTTTCACTTATCTATACCAGCAACAATATAATCTATTTGGGATCAAAGCATTACCCAAATAGGGTGTGAGATGAATCATAGTAGGAAACCACCCAAAGATATGTGCCTAATTGTCAGTGAATATATATATAGCATGGAATATGAAAAAAGAAATAATATACAAGGAAGTACTCAAAAGTAAACAATCCTGTAGTTTCAACTATATTCATTTACATTTATTAATTATTCAACCAATCATTCACAAGAAACCCTCTGGGAAATTTATCCTAGTCTAACCTATCTATTTTAACTTCTCATTTAAATCAATAAAGATATAACGACCCTCTGGGAAAGTTCATACAATCTAACCCCTTCGGTCTCATGAAAACAAAGACTCTCTAAGGAAGAAATCACCATCAATTCTTCTTGAGGTCTTTTAACGATAAACAAAAGACTCTCTAAGGAAGAAATAAACGTCAATTACCCCTATGGTCTCGTAATGGTATACTATAGACACTTCTGAGGGAGCACTCATCATCAATCCCCCTATGGTCTCGCAACGTAAAAAGTATAACAGACACATTGGGGAATCTCTCAACGTCAATTCCCCCTACGGTCTAACTACACCAGGTTCTCCTAGTCATGTGTAACATAATCATGCACAAACGATATCCAGCAGCCAAAGTAAATCTCAATACTACTTGGCTAAATAGCTACAATGCATATCACAGGCATTTCATATAATAATCAACTCCATCCTAAAAACACTAGGCATGGGAAACAAAATAGCCTAACATGCAGTTCTAAAACCAATGAACAATATCAAACAAACATGGGAAAACACATCCATAGTATGGTAATAAAACTAATTTATAATCAAAACCCTTACCCAAGAAAACAACCAAAATTAGGCATCAACAAGGTTAAAATTCCAAGACACGCAATACCCTAAACTAGGGTATTCACCACTTTTTGCACATATAATTTAAAGACAACTACAGAAAGGAACAAACCACCTACCACGACATTGTACGATTGATATAGTTGATCCTCAACCTTTTAATTGACCTATAATATCTCATATCTATAAAAACATCAAAAAATTCTCAACCTAGAATATCTCATGAAAGAAGATAAATCAGGAGGATAGGATCTAGAAGATAGAAGAACTCACTAAGGTGATTCCAATGAAATCAATGGTGTTTGATTCAGAGAACGGATGACGGATCGGGGGCTCAGAGAAGATTCGGCAATTGCCTTCACTCCAGGATGAGATGGGGCTAGAATAAGGTGTTTCTGGAAATTAGATGCGACTCTGGTTCGATTTAACAAATAAAAAGAAAAGTACATAATTTTTTCATTTAATGTACACATCGTGTACATACCTTAATCATCCCCTTCTTTAGGCGGTCTCCAGGTCACCCCACACAACCATGTACTTGACCGTTACATGGCCAGTAAATGACTACCCATGGAAACTTGGTACACGGCGTGTACTCCCAAGTACACGACGCGTACTACTAAGTACACGACGTGTACTTATAAAATTTTCAAAACTTCCATTTTCTAAAAAACACTAGAAATCAAGATCCATACTGGAAAAGAAGATCTGGGTTCTTACATTAAGAACGAGAAAAGATGTATGAGCATAAGAATTAAGCTCATTGGGGAAACTCATGGCCTAATATTCTTCTTAATGTAAGAGTTGGTGTCCTAGAACCAACTATTTGTACTTTGATTACATGAATATTTAATTTATTTAAATATTTAAAATCTTATTAAATTTTGTTCACTGTTTTTCATGACTATAATGTAATAATTTCCTCGAGTATTTGTTGCATTGATAAGGTCATAGAAGTTCTCCTCTGTGATGAGAACCTTGAAGTGCTATGACATTATTCTTAAATATAGTTTTGCAATTGGGTGACATACAATGATGGGACACATAGTATACAAACCATCGGGTGAAAGTAATCGTAATCATATGAGACTTATTTCATGAAGTTCACTCTTGGTAATCTACAAGATGAGAGATTATGAGAACATACCCATTGGTAGGAATTCTGCATGTTTTGGTGTCATTGGATATTCCTATCTGTGATCATGTGTAATGGTCCTTAGACTTTAATATTATCATTAATATGTGTCATGACTCGCACACTTATATTTTCTGAAGAAAACCATTACGCTATATATTGGTGGGAAGTAGGGTATGTTGGGTGCTTCACGAATGACATGTTATTAATGGAAAAGTTGAGGAAGGATTTGTCCCTTCCATTTATGGAAGTTGATATCTCAACCCTTTTATTGAAATAGAATTATCACCCAAAATTACCTGGTTATGGTGTAATAATGAGTTTATTTTAAGTAGTCAAAGAATGACATATCAAGTATATAGGTTGATGAAACTATCATGAAACCTGCTTGATGAAATATTATGAAAAAGGGATTATATTACACAGTGAGAATTTGTATGTGGATGTCATCATTACGACATTAAGTTCTTTCTCTTGGGTGCCTTGACCCATTACTAGATAGTAATCTTGGACTTTAGGCAAGACCGCCTAATGTTAATGAGAAATAATCCTATAGGGTCACACACTAAGTGTTTCTGGTGGTCTCGATTAAATTCTATTTGAATTTAATTAATTGATTAAATATTATTCTCAAGACTGAGGAATAATTTTATTCAAGTTAAAATGATCGCATAAATTAAATAAATATTTTTTCACTGGATTGTGAATAAAATATATTTATTTATTTTATTGTATATTTAATAAATATTTATCTACTAGTTTATAAATAAAAATATGTTTACAATAGAATAAAATATTTTATTTGGGTGTTTAATAAATAGAAGAGGAGTTCAAACAGACCAAGACCGTGTCTTTTGATAAATTAATTATTTACAAGTCTATAAATAATACTTATCCAGTTGGTGAATGAAATAATATTAATACTTTTATCATTATGTGGAATGATATTTCATTTATGGTTATGTTTTTCATATATTGTCACGCCACAAATAATGGTGCAGTTTTTGTTATTATGTGGCATGGTTTTTCTCTAATAGTTATAATTTCATTTAATTGATGTTTCATAATTAAATATTTTAACTAAAACCCCATGTCGATTAATAGGTAGGTACGTCTTTTGTTTCAAACCCCAGTGAATTGATAATTCTTGATCCAAACATTTTCTTTCTTGAATCCTCCCATCTATCCCTCTCAAGAACAAGAGAATTTATTTAGGACTGAAGAACGAGTGATCAAGGAAGTTCAATGAAAGGCACTTTCTTCGTTGCACTTGCACTTAGAGAATGAGTGGTGTTGTTCGGAGATCATCAGAGCATTTGTGGATCATCTATAGAGGGATTCTACTTTGGATCCTCACAAGCACAATGAAGAAAATATGGAAGGGTCATTTCAGATGATCAATGATCATGAATGAATAAAGTACCAAAGACCCAGGTATTTAATTTCTTCAGAAATTAATAAATTAATTACAAACATGATGTGAAAGATCCTCTTTCTCAGATTCGGAATTTTTCTTCCCTTTGTCTAAATATTTTATTTTAATCTGTGAATACTGGCATTCATCATCGTATTGATCTTGGATTGGTCATTGATTACAAAAAAAGAAAAGTTGGGCCCTTTTAACTGCCATGCTTCTACTATGTCTAGATCCTTCAAGTTGTATCAGAGGGCGCGCATCATAGTTTATAATTATTTATATAATTTGTTGATGATTTATGCTTTAATAATTTAGTTTTCCAATTCATGTTCAATCGTTCTTGTAATATGACTTTCAAGATCTATTCTTCCTCTTTTTATTTCTCATAGATCTAACAGAAACAAATAATTTTTGGATTAAAATTAAATCAAGGATCTCATCAGGAGGTGCTGATGATTCTATCCAGGTAACACAATAGTACATGTTGTGTATTTAGAGTTATATACCATGTATTCTACCATACATGCTGTGTAATCCAGATTACACACTGTGTAGTTGTGTTCAGTGCATCGGGAGTAATTCCGCAATTACTCAAGCCGTGTGCATTAATGACATGTGGTGTAGTTAATTCTTACACCACATGTTGACCAAGACAAAATGGCACACAGTCACCTGGATTACTTGTCGTGTGGCCCACTAGACATGGTGTGTAGTCCCTTCGCATCAAGGGACAAGCCATGTATCCCATACATGACTAAGCTGATCGGTAACCATGTAACCCGGATACAAAATTACATGTGGCCTACTGGACACAAAGTGTACTTCATGATTTTTGAATTACACCTCACACATCGAGTCCGTAGGCGTGTATTTTAGATAAGGCAGAATTACACAGAATTAAAACTTTATTGTTTGTGTAATGTTCATAATTACACATCATGTAGATTCTGATGGCTTTTTACCATGTTACCTCGAAAGTTATGGATGAAAATATTAGGGAAATTCAGAAAAGGATTAAGATAAAAGGATTGATTAATTATAGATAATAATTAATTTATTCGAATGCGATTTATCCTAATAATAGTGATTAATGAATTGAATTCTAGTTTTAATAAATTCAAAATTCATTGCATTTATATGGATGATCATGAGTTAGACGAGAACTTTTTATGTGATTGGTTTTATTTTAGTTTTTTTAAATTAAATTGTTTGTATGCGTGCCATCTCTCCTCATTAATATGTAGAGACTTCATGCCCATGGTTTTTTTTATGTAAACCCCCTTTTTACCCCTCACCTATGTGTGAGTTAAAAAGAATATGTGATGGATGGAGCTCCCAAGATTATGGAGGTGGTTCAAGTAAGGAGCTGAGGTGAAACTATTCCAAGGAGATACAAAGGTGGATAGGTGGAAAGCTGCATACATGAACCATAAATGGTTCAAGGTGTTTCTCCCCTAGGTCAGCGGTTAGTTTATCAACTGCTAGATAAACTAACCATTATAAGAGCTCATGATCATGCCCTTTATGTTATTTTTTTTATGTCAATTGCATGGTTTTTCATTATGGATGTATTGTCCCAACTACATCATCAATGAAATAGCAAGCGTGCAAGATGGAACTAAAATAAACCAGGCTTATGCATATATATTATAAATACATAGTTAATCACTTAAGTAATTTCTAATTAATATTAACAAGCATGTGATAAATATAATAAGAAAATTTATGCATAAGAGATAAAAATCCCTCAATAAAATATTAAGTCAGACTAAGCCTTTCATTATTGGATTAAGGGAAAGACTTAATTAAACTATTTGTTTGGCCAACCCCTTTTGGGACACTTAATTTTTTATAAGAAGCTCTTATGAAAGTTCTAGGTTGACTTAACCATTTTACATCAAGAGGAGTATCCCTTGCTAGACTTGGTGTAAATTTGGAGGCAAGTGTTGAGGAAATCCACGTTAGGATTTCAGGATTGGGGATTCCACTCAATGGATCAAGGAGCTACAAGCCCAAAATTTCCAAATACCTTCCTACCTAAATACCTTCAAATAGCTTGACAAACCCTTGTTGGGGTTATGCGAAGGGGAATATGGATCCTTTCCACTAGAATTTCCTAGAAACTAGACATTCTAAGTTCAATGGTGAGGGCCATTGGGACATGATAAAATTGTGAGAGACTTGATAAAATTAATTTATCATTTCTCATAAAATGTAATCAAGAAATTACTAATTCTCTGATATTTTAATTGTAGAATAAAAATTACAATCTCCTCAACCATACTATCCCTACTATCAATATCGGATAAAGACAACATCCTAATCGGTAGTAACTTCCATGAATGGTTTAGAAACATTCAGGCCATTCTATTCCATGAACGGAAATCTTACATGTTGGAGTCCTCATTACCTGATTAACCTGACCAATAGGTGAGTGATGAAGATTTCCTGGTCTATGAAAAACATTTTAAAAACATGTCCAGCATTCAATATTTGATGTTATCATCAATGTCTAGTGAACTCATGAAGTCTCATGTAAACATGGTTTCCTATAGCATGCTTGAGAACCTCCATGGACTTTACTAGGATAGAGCAAGAAAAGAATAGTTTTATATCTCCAAGGCACTCTTTCAGAGTATGATTGGAGTGGGTTCCCCAAATGGGCCTCACGTAGTCAAGCTCATTGTCTATATTGAGAACTTGAAGGTTCTAGGGTTTAAACTCCCCAAAAGACTAGGTACCGATCTTTTTCTTGCATAACTCTCTTAGAGGTTCTCCATTTTTTTATGAATTTCACTATGAACAACATTGATAAGTCTCTACCATATCTTCTTATCCTCATTCACCAAGTGAACAAAGACATGAAGTGCAAAAATCCCTTTGTCCTTATGTTTAATAAGAGTAATGGGAAGGCTGAGATATTTAATCCCAAAGCTTATTCATACCCTTCCATGAAAAGGAAAATCAAGGGATAAGGAAGGGAACATGAATCTCTTTGTTTCTCCTATGGAAAGAAGGGCCACTAGAAGAAAAACTACACCCAGTTAAAGAATAAAGGGGAAGCTTCATGTTCATTTGTTATCAAGTGAAATTTATCAGTTTCTACAAATTGGGTATTAGATACAACTTGTGGTTCTCACATATGTTTCCAAATACAGTAACAACATAGATTCAATAAAATTGACTGAGGGTAGGTAGATCTATGAGTAGCTAATGGAGCTAGATTTGAGGTTGTAATTTTTGGGGACTACCAACTCACATTACCGACTGGGATGATCTTGGTATTAAAAGGTTATTATTGTAACACCTCAAGATTTCATAGTGTGTTATTTCTTCAAAATAATTCAATAACGTGCACTACACGCAACACTGAGTTCAAGAACACCATGGCTTACCAAACAAGCCGTTCAAAATAGGTTATGAATAGTATTAACTAAATTTTAAAATTTATATAATCCTTATAATTTTAGAATCCATATTATGAGTTTCTTAGACATAATGTAAGAACAAATTCATTTTCAGTATTACACTTTTACCAACTTTTAATAGTGAACCCTTTTTAAATCCAATATTTTAAACTTTTATATATTCAATTTGACTAAATAAATTTACTTTTTAGAATGGGGACATCAAAAATTTACAATGAAACATCCCATGCTTCCACGGTATGCTTTCCTTTGAATAATACAGTAGTGTGTGTTGTACGCAACTTCGAGTTCAAACACACACCACAACCAATCAAACTAGCCGTTATAAATAGTAATACCTACTTTTTGAAATTTTATAAATTTTATCTCTCTAAATGGACTTAATTTTTGTATTCGGAGTATCGAATTTATCCTAAGGTAAAATTTTGGAACATTTCGGATAACATTTATATTTTGATGAATAGTGAAAATTACTAAATTTTAATTAAAAACAACTTTTTTAATCGAAATAATTTATATTGATAAATTATGAATTTGAGTGGTTTTAAAGTATATTTAGAATATATTTTTTCCATTTAATACAATTTTGGTCATTGGACATGATTTCACAATTAAACCAAACATAAACAAGTGTCAATTTTTTGATAATTATTATCTCTTAAAAACACGCTATTTGTTTTGACGACGAGAATTAATTTTTAAATTAATTAATGCAACTGATATGTTTTGAATTTGGTAAAATAGAAATCATTTTTTAATTCATAATATCAAATATAGCTTAGGCCTGTTTTTTGGTATTTTTCTGGAAACTTTTATTTTTTGTTGAATAGTGAAACCACTAAGTGATAGTTAAAAAAACTGAATTTTTCATAAAACTTAATTTTACCGCTTATGTGTGTGGAATTTCGAAAATTCGAGAGACGTGGTTAATATCAAGGAGTAAAATGAGGTTCAATGAGATGAAATTTTTTTTTGGTGAATAGTAACTTTTTACTTTTATTTACCACGGTTAAAAGTGAATAGGGTAATTAAGGGTAAAAATGATATTAATATTACCCTAACACATGTCATAATTCTATTGGACAAGTGTATCTCGACCAAAAACAACCTTAGGAGTAATGTATTATCATTTAGGTCCACTTTTATTAGATTAGGACATTTATTATTATTTAATTCAAAGAAGTGTTAAAAGAGTTAAAATCAAAGTTTATTTACTATAACATTTTTAATATAGGGTTACACATAAGATAAATTAGATTATAAATATTCATTAGAAAGCTAAAAATATTTCCTACATAATGATATTTATACATTAAATAATTTAATTTATTTTTGACATAATGATGATGCAGTAATTACCATAATAGTGAAAAATTAAAATAATTGATATTATAAATACCAAAATAAATTTAATTTGAGACTTTTTATGAATTACACTAATTTTCTAGGTTAATATGAAATGTTAGTATTGATTTAATTAACTTTTTTCGAAGTAATCAATCTGTTATGATTTTCACAAAAATCAATTTTCCAAATAGTGTCAAAATTGACATAAAGGAGTTTTTAAAACAAATATTATATTATTAATTGATATTCAATTCCTAAAAATCTAAGGTTCGACCAAGAGACTTATATCATGATAGGTGTATCATTAATGGACCACTTGGGGGTCTCTTGGAGGTATATAGTAAGTTTATTAACTATATAATATAAAAATACAAAGTGACATGGTAAGTGTCAAACTAATTAACTAAGAGTTAAAACTAAAAGATAAGGTTAATATAATGACCCAAACCTATCTAAATCCTATTTGTTGAGTGATTTTCGACCAATACCCACCTTAACCATTAAATAATAAACTTTAGATCAATTAGAAACCAAATATGAATTTATTATAAAATAATATTTCTAGCTTTTCCAAAGGTGCCCCTCACCCCTCTTATAAAAGGGCACTCCCCCTTCTCACTAATTCACACATTCAAAGACTTTTGGCTCGGCCAACCCCTACCCAAATACTCTCTCAACTTCCATAAATAAAACCTAGAGGACTTATGTTGATCATAAATCCATCCTAAGAATCCCTTTTGATCAAATCAAAAGGAAGAACCCGAAGAAGAGGTAATGTTTTCACCACCCTTTTTCAAATTCATTTCTTCTTCAACTTCTTCTTTCTTTGTTATTCCCATTCTAAAATAATGAATCCAGTATCTACTATATACTGTAATATTATTTTAAATATGGTATAACCATATTCAGTATTCTATCTATCCTTTGAATGACATGTCACTATACGTGCGTACGTACGGATTACTATCTCCACGTCGTGGTGTAATTGTTATTCAATATATTATTATTTGGATGGGTATAATAATGATTTTTAATTCATGTAAATAATAAATATAAAATTATAATGATTCTGTATATATGATATAACATCCAATTATATATTATTTTAATATCAAAAGAATTATATTATCACTCGTGCGTATGTACGGACTACCGTCTCCACGAACGTGATGAGATTCATTCTCCATCGTATCCATTCAAGTATAATTATCATTTGATGATTTAAAAATAATTTTTAAGGACTTGATATAATTCTGGATATGAATAAGATACAACCTATTCATGACAAACATGGATTACGTAACAAAACTTATAAAAGAAAACGAGTAAGTTAACACCCGAAACAACGATAATACTAAGATATTATTAACAAAGCAATGTTAAAAGATCATATATGATATCATATTAATATATATGATTCTTTTATAATTTAATAAAAATTATTTCACCATTATAAAGGAGGTTATCCTACCCCCAACCAAGGATAAGTACAAGGTAAGGTTTATTTCACAATCTCTTCATTATCCGAGGTTGTTTATACGTAATTATCTACTGGGACCTCTTTATCATCCACATCCATGTTTCTTGAAAGTGTATTTCAAAAAATTATTACTATTTTACAGAATATAGGTTAAAGTCATTTATACCCTTGTTTGTATTTTTATAAGAAGTTTATAAAGGAATCATTCCGTCGTTTTCCAAACAAGGTCCTTTTTAACCTTTTCGACAGAATTAAGGTAAGAATGTTTTTTTAACTTATATGGCGGGTGCGGCTATTTTCCGCCGTTATAAATTTTTTGAAGATTCCCTTACAAGCTTATAAGGATATTTTCAAATTAAATGTTTTATTTTATAATTATGTGACTTTTAAATGATTTCAAAATGAATATTTTAAGAATTTATGAAAGGAACTCTTTATCAAAGTCAGAATTTTAAATGTTTTAAAGATTTATCTCTCTAAATATTTTTAATTAATGTCCTTGTTTTCAAAATGATTTTAAGTATTTATTTATATGGACATGAATGTTTTGAAATGATATTTCTTTTCAAAAGTTTCGAAGTGGTATGGGACACTTTGATTCAAAAATCTCTTTTAAATTACTTCCTTAATAAATGTGTGACTTTTAAATGATTTCAAAAAAAGAGATATTTCTCTCATATAGTTTTGATTTCATCTATGTCAACATCCTTTGATTGATTTTAAGCTTATTTGAAGTTGATTTATTATGATACAAAACTTATATATTGTATTGAAGTTTTTGTGATACGTTTGACTGTGGATGTGTTATTTTTATACCATTCATGGTTTATGGATGAAGTATTTACATTTCGTATGCTAGTTTTAATATGAATGTTTATGTTATGTTTAAACCATTTCATATAGGAATCCATTGGACTTAATATGTGACGGGTGGAACCCGCTATAGCTCCTCGATGCATCGGTAGGTCTCATGAGACAAACTAGTGTCTTGGCACAAGGCCTTGGCAAAATCTTATTTGTAGTCTTGGCACGAGGCCTTGGCTATGTGGTTATGATAGTCTGGAATTATGTATCCCATCATTATGAAAGTGGTTATTGATATCGCATGTTATTTTTCGATTAGTAAAATATCCATGTGAATAAGTAAATAGCATTATTTCATTTTATTTTTTCCATACTATGTTGAAGTTCAAGTTTAAATGGCTTTGGTTTTAGTTATACATTGCCTTAAATGTTTATTCTTATTTATGAAATTTTCCGCTATATTGTTATCCTTACTAGGCATTTGAGCTCACCCCTTTTCTATGTTTTATTTTTCCCAGGATGTGAAGAAGTAATTTATGAATGACCTGCAGGGATAGTATGAGGGGATAAGAGTGTGGACTATGGAGACTATATTGTTGTAGTTTTCATTTTATGATATAATGTAAACTTTATTAATTTATCTAGTTATTCCAAGGCTACTAAACTAATCGGTCTTTCGAGACTTGATATTTCTTGTGATCATTCCAATGTTATGTAATAACGCACCGACTCTGGGTAACTGAGGTCGGGACGTTACAATTATTATGTTCCTTATGTAACCAAAAACATCATTTCCGTATCCATACTAGATATAGATGGGTTTATTTTCAAGTTCAGAAATGAATGTTTCTTCTTTTACAAAAATAGAATTTGTTTTGGTAAGTAATATTTATATAACTGTCTTTATGTGTTGGATTACACAAACCATGTAATGACAATAGATAATGAAGCTACTTCCCTTGAATCATACCACACCCAACATTGGCATCACTGGCTTGGTCATGTAAATGAGAAACACTTGAATAGGTTACATCAAGATGGATATTTAGATTCTTTCAAACTAAAACCACTTTGTGTATGTCACACAGGTTTATAGGAAAAAATGACCAAATCCCCATCAAGTGGGAAAGGTGAAAGGGATAAAGAGCCTCTTGAATTGGTTCATACCAATGTGTGTGGAGCTTTTCCAATTGAAGCAAGGGGTGGGTACTCATACTTCATAACTTTTACTGATTATTTTAGTAGATATGGATATATATACTTAATGAGGTATAATTTGGATTCTTTTGATAATTCCAAGAAATACAAGAATAAATTTGATAACTATCTTGGTAAAATGATTAATAAACACTTCTCAGACCAAGGTGGAGAATATCTTAATCAAGACTTCATTGATTACTTACAGGAGTTTGGTATCCTATCCCAACTCACTCCTCCTTACACACCATAGTGGAATGGTTTAAGTGAAAGGAGGAACCACACCTTGTTTGACATGGTGAGATCAATGATGAGTCTTGCAAGTCTTCTATTATCCTTTTGGGGATACGCGTTACAAACAGTGGCACACATACTAAACCAAGTACCAACTAAATTGATAAATGGGCTTCCATAAAATATTTGGTGTGGAAGAAAAGAAATGTTTTCGAATTTACATGTGTGGGGAAGCGAAGAGTTTGTTAAGGCCTCTTTAGGTAACAAACTCGCACCCTAAGGAACAAATTGTACCTTTATAGGATACCCCAAGGATAGAAGGGTATATTACCTATAAAAAACATTTGAAAAAAAGGTTATAGTGGAAATAAATTCCATATTCCTTGAGAGGGATCAAATCTAAAAAATATATAGTGGGAGGAAGATATACTTCGATGAAGTTAAGGCTCAAGGTACACAAGAGTTGGTACATGAGAAGATTCCACAAAGCCCTGTGGAAGATATATCTATTCCCAAGACAAAAGTACTGCATAAGATTAGAAGAGAGGTTAGAGAACTGGAACAGTATGGTTTTATAGTTACCGTGGATAGTGACTCATTATTAATTGATAATAATGATCCTCTAACCTAAAATGAGGCAGTAAGTGGAACAAACATTGCCAAGTGGAAATAATCCATTAATTATGAAATGGAATCAATTTACCAAAACCAATTCTAGATTTTGATAGATCCATCGGTAGATGTAAAGCATGTTGGTTGGAAATGGGTATTCAAGAAGAAACTGGACATGGAAGGAAAAGTTAGTACCTATAAGGATTTATTGGTTGAAAAAGGGTTTAAACAATGTCAAGGCATTGACTACGATGAAACCTTTTCACCAATTGTAATGTTGAAATCCATCATAATGATAATCGCCATTTCTGCTTACCATGAATTTTAGATTTGAAAAATGGATGTGAAAACATCCTTCATTAAAGGGAACCTTTAAGAAGATGTCTATATGACACAACCTGAAGGGTTTGTGACTCCAACATATTCAAATAAGATATTCATGTTTCAAAAATCCATTTATGGATTAAAGAAAGCATCCATTTCATGGAAGATTCTTTTGGATGAATCCATAATAGAATTTGGTTTTGTAAAGAATGAATGTGAGCCTTATTTCTAAAAATGGTTTAGTGGGAGTGTAGTCAATTTCCTAATCATATATTTTGGTGACATATTACTTATTAGAAACAAGATACTAGTATTACAGTCTATTAAGGCATGGTTGAACAAATGCTTCTCCATGAAGGACTTGGGTGAGGTAGTATATATTCTTTGGATCAAGATCCTTTGTGACAGATCCAAGAGATTGATAGGCCTAAGTCAAATTACACACATTGACATGATACAGAAGAGATTTAGTATGGAACAATCCAAGAGGGTATTTTTTCCAATGTCACATGACATTCGTCCTTCTAGGAGTATGTTCCCTAAGACGCATGAGGAAATAAAGAGAATGGTAAGGACTCCAGATGAATTAGATATTGGGTTAGTCATGTATTCCATGATATGTACTAGGCTAGATGTCTCCTATTCATTAAGTGTGGTAGGAATATATCAATCTAACCTAGGTTACCACCATGGGATGGCAGTCAAGACTATCCTTAAGTATCTGAAGCACATACTTTGGAAGTATCATCTCTTGAGGTATTTTTCTTAGAGAGGTGAGGTTGTAGTGAGAAATATTTCCACATAAGACAACATGGCTGACCCCTTGACTGAATACTTAACTCAGTAGAAACATGATCATCAGGTGAAATCTAGCAGACTGAAAGTCTTAGGAAGTTGGATCTAGTCAAAGTAAAAGTTTGTAATATTTTGTGTCCTATAAAAAACTATTTGTACTTTGATTACATTAGTATTTAATGTATTTAAATATTAAACATCTGATTACATATTGTTAATTATTCTGCATGACTATAATGTAATAATGTCCTAGAGTATTTGTCGCATTGATAAGGTCATAGAAGTTCCCCGCTATGATGATAACTTTGAAGTGATATGATAATATTCTAAAATATAGTTTTTTGGTTGGATGAAATAATATGATTGGAAACATAGTATACATACCATCAGGTGTGAGTACTCATAATCATATAAGAATTCATCTCATGAAGTTCACACTTGGTAGTCTCTAAGATGGGAGATTATGATAATAGACCCACTAGTAGGAATTCCGCTTGTTTTGGTTTCATTGGATATTCCTATCTATGATTGTGTGTAATAGTCCTTAGAATTTAAGATTATCGTTAATTTTTTTCATGAATCACACACTTAGATTTGCTGACGAAAACCATCACGCCATATGTTGGTAGGAATTAGGGTGCATTGGGTACATCATGAATGACATGTTATTAATGGATAAGTAGAGGGAGGATTTGTCCCTTACATTTATGGACGTTGATATCTCATCCCTTTGATTAAAATAGAACTTTCACCCAAAATTCCATGGCCATGGTGTAACAATGAGTTTATTTTAGGTAGTCAAATAATGACGTATCAAGAATATAGGTTCATGAAACTATCATGAAACCTTCTTGATGAGATATTGTAAAAAGAGGATTATATTACATAATGAGTGTTCGTATGTGGATGCCATTGTTGAGACTTTATGTTCTTTCTATTGGATGCCTTGATCTGTTGCTAGGTAGTAATCTTGGACTTTAGGTAGGCCCACCTACTGCCAGTAAAAAAGAATCCTATAGGGCCACACACTAAGTGTTTTTGGTGGTCTTAATTAAATTCTATTTGTATTTAATTAATGGAATTAAAATTATTCTCAAGACTGAAGAATAATTTTATTCAAGTTAAAAGGATCACATAAATTAAATAAATATTTATTCACCGGAGTGTGTATAAAATTTATTTATTTATTTTACTGAACATTTAATAAATATTTATTTTCTAGTTTTTAAATAAAAATATTTATTTAAGAGAATACAATAATTCATTCAGGTGTTAAATAAATGGAAGGGGAGTTAAAACAGACCAATACTATGTCCGTTGATAAATTAACTATTTACAAGTTGGTAAATAATGTTTATCCAATTGGACAAAGAAAAAATAATAATACTGTTATCATTATGTGGCACATGATTTCATTTATTGTTCCATTTTTCACAAGTTGGTGCACCACAGATAATGGTGATGTTATTGTTATTATGTGGCATTGGTTTTCTCTAATAGTTATAATTGAATTTAATTTCTATTTTGCAATTAAATATTTTAACTGAAACCCCATATTGATTGATAGGTATGTACGTCTATTGTTCTAAACCCCATTGAATTGAGAATTGTTGAGCCAAACATTTTCTCTCTCGACTCCTCTCATCTATCCCTATCAAGAATGAGATAAGTTCTTCAAGAACTAAGAATGAGAGATTAATAATGATTGATTTTAGACATTCTCTTCCCCATGCTAGCACCCAGAGAATGAGTGGCATTGTTTGGATACCATTAGAGCATGTGTGGATCACCGCTAGAGGTATTCTACATTGGATACTCACAAGCACAGTGAAGGAAATATGGAAGGGTCATTTTTTATGATCAATGATCATAAATGGAGAAAGTACCAAAGACCTAGGTATTTAATTTCTTTAGAAATCAATAAATTAATTATAAATATGATGTGAAAATTCCTCTTTCTCAGATCCCATGTTTTTATTCTCTTTGTCTAAATCTTTGATTTTAATCTGTGGATATTGGCGTTCATCATCATATTGATCCCAGATTGGTCATTGATTATAGAAAAATAAAATTTGGTCCCTCCCAACTTCCATGCTTCTCATACGTTCATATCCTTTACATAACTCAATACATTAACTATGGAATTTATTACAAGTCAATACACAAGCACACATGGTGGTTAACATCTCAAGGCAGGAAAAATAGGCCTCTTAAGGTGGGAACACCAAGGGGTGGCTCTTGATAAGGATAACACCCCATGGATGGGTTTTTTCCTATTCTAAGATCACATTAAACATGAGGATCCATTTAACCTCAACAATAGTAATTTTTTAGTGAAGAAGAAAAACCGACTCCCACACTCCGGGGCTAGGATGAGGCCAAAAAATCAAGGGGGTATATAATAATGAATACCCAAAGAGTTTTTAATAACAAAAATAGCACCATCATGGGAGAATGGTACCATACAAGAAAAAAAAGAGATAGATATAGAATTTGAAGCTTGGGGTGCAAGGAAACCGCCTGCTTTATTACCCTCCTTCTGAGTCTTAGTGATGATATTCAATCTAGGAATTTGATTCTTAAACCTTCAGAGTTGATAAGTGATTGAATAGGGTGTGCAAATACTACCATGGAGAGAGTTGACAAGGATCAATTAATCATTTTCAATAGCGTCAATCATGATATTCTTCTCCTTATATATAGAAAGACTAGAAAGCATGAAATTTTCTTTAGACCGAAGTGAGTCACCTTGACCAAAACATACTTTGAAAGAAATAATAACTAATCTATTACTATCTCATACAATACCTCTTCCCCACATCAGATCCGTAACACAAGATCCATCAGTGATAAGTTTCAACTCGGTGTCATGAGGGTGCCATCAAATCCAGAAAATAGAGGGGAAATTAACAGAAGATGCATCAATATTACTAGGAAACTTGAGGGAAATCAAAGGAGAGGCATCCCAATTTTTAAACTATAGGATCAGTTCTTCCAAAAATCTATTAGTTCTAAAATCAATAAAAATCCAAGAGTAATGGATATCCTCAAAGTGAACCTTATTTCTTGTGGACTATAAGAACCAATATCCAGTAATGAAAATACAGCCTCTCACTTTATTTTCATAACTATTATCCCCCAAACCTTGAAACCAAAGAGAAAATATGTTGTCGCTCAAAAAATGTTGTGACCCCACACCATTAAAGCTTCCAAGACTGGTCTAAAACCATTTACCCATAGAGTTTCAAAAAATAGATTTTTCACAGTTTCTGTAAAGTGAATACTGTAACAATTCAAATGGGATTCTAGTTGGATAATGGAATTCTATACATTTTTGTTAGTGGGAAGGGAATTATTCTTGATGTTTCACACAAGTAAATTTATTTTTTAAGGGATATTCTTACACCCCAGTATCTCACACCACCCAACCCATTCCAACATCGGGTGCACCAGCTTCATATATTCCTTAAAATAGAAGGTCCTAGACATCAAACCAATGAACATTAAAAAATCCAAGTCCAGTTATGGCTTGATTAAATCAAAGACGCCTCATTAGTCTCTACCCATCACATCCTTAATAAGCATAGGTTTCTTCCAGGCTTCGCTGAAGGAGATACTCATGGTGGGATAGACTAGGATCCCAAGGAACCTCCCAATCCAATTATGAAAGAAACAAACTAATGCCCCCTGCCCATTGATACATATCATATCTTCTCCTATTTTGAATTTAAAGGTCCCACTAAACTCTAGAGATATGAGAATCTTCATTTCTGAGGATATTAGCTCCCATACTTCCTTACCATGTACCTTCCCCAGAGAGTAAAACCCTCTATGCACTCCCAAGAAATATTTACATGCATCCCCTGCATGGTATCTGATATGATTAGAATAATGATTCCTACCTACTTAATAATCCTTAATAATATTCATTAGGAGGCCCCTTGGCACTTCCCATCGAGAATATCATCCCATAATAAGGCACACATAATCCACTCCAGGTTCAAAATAATAGATTTTAGAACCCTAATAATATAAAGAACATGCAATTTGTAGGAATAAATGACACTTTTGATCAATTTTATCCTTCATCCAAAGGATATAAAGTTTTTTTTCCAGTTGGTGATTCAACTAGTGATATTGTTCACTACCGTATTAATGTTCCGAACCCAGAGCCAACCTGAAGAGATGGGGATGCCTAAATATTATATAGGTGAAATACTTCTATCTATGCCAACATATTCTTCCTTATTCATAGTTCTCCCTTAATTACACTAATTAGGAACAATGATGTTGGTCTTATCACAGCTTACCCATTGGCCACTCCAAAAACAATATATGTTGATAACCCTATTGAGGCCACGAATAGAACACCTACCACCATTGATAAATATAATGGTATCATCCATGTACATAAGATGAGAGAGTCCATTCAGGTGGTTTGATCGTAGGAATGGAAGAATACTTCCCTCATGGAGATTCCTATTAATATACCCACTAAAGGAAATATTTATCAAGATAAAGATTGTGGGGGACAATGGGTCTTTTTGGAGAAGCTCCTAAACCGACTTGAAGAACCTATAAAATTTCCCCAACAATGAGATAAATATCCAATGGGAGTTAAAATAATGAAATAAAAAATTAGTAAATTTAGCATATAAACCCATTATTTGGGGAACCAAGATGATAGTGACCATTCCATACGATCATAATCTTTTTCCATATCAATATTTATAATAAGGTTTGACTCGTGAACCTTCTAATTTAAATCACTCATCATTTCCAGAGAAAGTCCAATAACCCCTTGTATAGTTATTCCTTTAATGAAGTCGTGCTTCTCCTCATAAATCCATCATGGAAGATACGAGGAAATTCTTATATTAATGATAGTGGCCCAAATTTTATACACAAATTTTCAAAAATTGATTGATCTATAGTGATTATGAGAGGAAGGATCCTTCCACTTTGTGATAAGAACCATTTAATTAGAACGTACAACTCTAGGGATGCTACCGTCATGGAATAAAATCTTTCACCATATAAATTATGGAATATTTAACCAAATCCAAGGTATAAACAAAGAACAAACATGGGAAGCCATCAAGTTCGGGCACACAATCTGGGAAAAGAGTTAAAACCAACTCATGGACTTCACATTCCCCAGGAATGGATTATATACCCCTATTAACATTATAAAACAAAAAAAAAGGAATGGACTTAAAGAGATCATATTGAACCCTTGGATATCCCCTAGACCAGAAGGGGTTCGACTCTGCCAGAAGAGTTTTGAAATGAGATTCACCCAGACTACCCACCTCATCACGATCATTCACAAAGGTACCATCATCCAAGATAATATTAGGCCTGATGTGTTAGTGTATATATTTAATACATGTATGAAAAAAATGTGGTGTTATAATCCCCCTATTGAATCCATTTAATCCTAGAGTTTTCCCGAGTGAGGTGTTCCTCTTCCAGGAGATGCACCGCAAGTTAATTCTTCTTTGTGAACAGACAACTAAACAGACCTTCATCCCAATTAGAATCAAGCTATGCTTCAATATGATCCAATTCTTCACTAGGACTATCCATGTCATGAGAATGTGGAGGCAAGATCCTTCTCCACATTTGAAGATAAAATCTAAGATGCGTCATCCTGTAATGGAGACCAATCCACAGGTTTCCCTAAACTAGTTTTGTCCATGATTCAAGAACCGTATAAAGAAATTCAGGTTTAAAAATATAGCTTGATGAAAAAATGAAATGGACTCCTCTATTATCAACCTAAGAAAAGGTCACCTAGATCAGGGAATGGTCCGTAAGTCATCAAGAAAGGGGTGTCTCCTTAGCATATGAAAAGGCAGAAATTACATTAAGGTTGGAAAGGTAGTAGTATAGCCTACTCCATGCATGATCTTTCCACTATGGTTATTACACCATGTAAACTAGTCTGGAGTGTAACCCAAATACAATAATCCTTTTTGATAAAGGAAATAAGAAAATTATGTTCTCACACTCCTTGGAAAAACTCCTCCTCCCTTATTTTCATATGAATCTAATATAATGTTTAAATCTCCTCCCACTATCTGCAGAACAACCCCAGGATAAAATGACTGGAGATATCTCTAAAGTATTTCTCTGGAAAGCCTCTCAAAATTAGCGTATAAAAAACTCACAAAAATCCAATGACTCCCCACATTAATATCAATGGTAATAAATTAATCTGATCATGACCCAATGACACACAATATAAAAGTGAGGAAACTAGTGGGAAATAACTAACCCACCAACCTAGGCCTCATATAAGACCACTCATTCATTTTTGACACTAAAATTAAGATTGAATGAGAGATATGGAAGAAAAAATAAAATTCCAAGAAAATTGGGAAAATTAAGTCACTCCTAAATAGCACAAAATATGTGACGAGAGACTTGATGTAGAAGTATGAGGATTATAGATCATACCTCAAAATTTCCAACCTGTTTGATGGTGAAGGATTTTGGGTCCAAATGAGGGAGATAAAAAAACACCCAGGATGAGAGGAGGAGGAGGCTCATGTGGCTCTTGGAGGAGAAGAAAGGAGGATAAAGGGTTTAGGTTTTTTAAAATTTTTAGCTGAAAAGTAGAATTTCACTAACACACAAAGGGGAACAAATTTTGCAAACATGGTTGGCCAAACCATGCACCCATCGTGTTCTAATCCATTATCCAAGGAGGAACCTCACATGGGAAAGGCACTCGGTTTCACTAACCATGAACAACCTTTGAAAAATGCCTCTTCAACTTATCTAAGAAAATTTACCTGGGCATGCATGCCTCCTCACATGGTTTCATATAAATTTTGAGGATCCATCCTCCCTAATTCACTGATCTACATAGTTATAAAAATGGTGAGGGCTTGGCCACACAGTCTCTCCAAACCGTGAGGCCAAGTCTGCCTCTTTAAAGTTCATAGCTCCAAGCTCTGAACAAGCCCCAGATACCCTTGGAACCTCCATACAGTATACATAATTTAAAGGGTCAAAGAAAATAATTTAAACAAAAAATTAAGGTTTAGTACCTTTTATAATAGTAGGTATGATACAAGCTCCCCTTTTTAATAAAACATGTCTCTGAGTTTCCCTTCCAAGGGTGGTAAAACATCATTTGAGAAGAGTTTTAGCCACTACGCACATACATAATCTTCACACTCCTAGGATTCAACTTGAATGAATCTGTGATACAATGTCACTCAGACCAGAGGAATTAACTTTCCTTAGAGAGACTTCATGCTCCAATCAACGATACATATCAGATGCTCCATAAAGGACACATATTCTTCTAAATAAATATCCTTGGGGTCAAATGAATTATATGGGTCATCATGATACAGTTGAAGATATGATACATGGAAGAATCCATTCATGACATGGAACCTATGAGGTAAATTAAACTAATAAGCTATCGTCCCCACTCTCTCCACTATCTTGGAAGGTCTAAAAATTATAGGTGATAACTTTACCTATCTCTGGATTTTTCTGTGACCTAGTCTAGGTGAAAAAATTCAGAAAGAACCAATGTCCCGCCTCAAACTATAGAGGTCATTGATGATGATCAGTATAATTCTTCTTCCTGGACTGAACTATGGCCATACTCTTTCGAATCATATGTACATGTTTAGAAGTCTCCTGAACAATATAAGGATCTTGTAATGTTACCTCACCTTTCTCTAACCATCACATAGGTGAATGACACGACCTACCATAAAGGGACTGATATGGATCCATCTGAATCATTTACAAAAAATTATTATTTTCATTAAACTCCAAATTAGGGATATGTTTCTCCCAAGGACCTCTAAAATCAAGGATATATGCATGGATCATATCCATTAACACCTGTATCGTCCGCTCGGAATGTCCGTCTGTCTTAGGGTGCTATGATGTACACAAGAGAACATATGAGGCTAGTTCCTTCTATAACCCTTTCCATAATCGTGATGTAACGCCCCGACCCCAGTTACCCAGAGTCGGTGCATTATTACATAACATTGGAATGATCACAAGAAAGATCAAATCTCGAAAGACCGATTGGTTTAGTAGCCTTGGAAACACTAGATATATTCATAAGTTTTACATTACATCATAAAATGAAAAACTAATACAACAACATAATGTTTCCACAATCCACACTATTATCCCCTCATAATATCCCTGAAGGTCATTCATAACTTACATCTTCACATCCTGGGAAAAATAAAACATAGAAAAGGGGTGAGCTCAAATGCCCAGTAAGGATGACAATATAGCGGAACATTCAAAATAAGCATAAACATTTAAGGCAATGCATTACTAAAACAAAAGCCTTTTAAACTTGAACTTCAACATAGTATGGAAAAAGTAAAATGAAATAATGCCATTTACTTATTCACATGGATATTCTACTAATCGAATAATCACATGCAAAAATCAAAAACCACTTTCATAATATTGGAATGCATAATTCCAGACTATCATAACCACATAGTCAAGGCCTCGTGCCAAGACTACAAATAAGATTTTGCCAAGGCCTTGTGCCAAGACACTAGTTTGTCTCATGAGACCTACCGATGCATCGAGGAGCTATAGCGGGCTCCACCCGTTACATATTAAGTCCAATGCATTCCCATATGAAAAGGTTTAAACATAACATAAACATTCGTATTAAAACTAGCATACGAAATGTCAATAATTTCACCATAAACTATGAATGGTATAAAAATAGCACATCCACAGTCAAACATATCACAAAACCTTCAATACAATATAGAAGTTTTGTATCACAATAAATCAACTTCAAATAAGCGTAAAATCCATCAAAGGATGTTGACATAGATGAAATCAAAATTCTTTTTAAAGAAATATCTCTTTTATTTTGAATTCATTTAAGATCCATATAAAATAAAACATTTTCTTTGAAAATATTCTCATAAGCTTGTAAGGGAAGCTTTGAAGATTTTATAATGGCGGAAAATAGCCGCACCCGCCGTATAAGTTAAAAAAAACATTCTTACCTTAATTCTGTCGAAAAGGTTAAAAAGGACCTTGTTTTGAAAACGACAGAAATATTCCTTTATAAACCACTTATAAAAGTCAAAAAGGGTATAAATGACTTTAACTCATACTCTAGTAAATAGTAAAAATGTTTTGAAATACATTTTTAAGAAACATGGATGTGGATGATAAAGAGATCCCAGTAGATTATTACATATAAACAACCTCGGATAATGAAGAGATTGTGAAATAACCCTTACCTTGTACTTTTCCTTTGTTGGGGTAGGTTAACCTCCTGTATAATGGTGAAATAATTGTTATTAAATTATACAAGAATCATATACATTAATATGATATCATATATGATCTTTTAACATTGCTTTATTCATAATATCTTAGTATTATCGTCGTTTCGGGTGATAATCGATTCGTTCTTCTTAAAATGATTGGTTACGTAAGAAATGTTTGTAATGGATAGATTATATCTTATTCATAATCAGAATGATATTAACATTATTTTTAACCCTAAAATGAGAATAATACTTGAATGGATACGATGGAGAATGAATCTCATCGCGTTCGTGGAGACGGTAGTCCGTACGTACGCACGAACGCTACTTCCATTTAATTTTTATTTTCAAAGAATCGAATCCAAATGATACATAGGTATATTAATATTCCAGTATAATATAATATTTTATATATGTTACTTAAGTTCATTAACACCATCCTTTATACGTTCCATGTGTGGTATGAACGAGTCATATCATTTTAAGGGGGCGGTAGTCCGCACTTCCTCAAATGAAATTATCGTATGTATATACAACATGAAACGAATAATGATATGAAATAAAATGGAATTACAGAAGCTCATATATAAAATATATATCATTAATATCATATTTAATTACAGTGACATCATAATGGCCACCATGAGAGGCGGTAAGATGTATTTGAACAATCATCGTTTCATGAGGCGTTAGTTTGCCATCCACAGAAACATTATGTTCATCATCCATTAGATGGAGTTGTGTGTATGTGTAGTTTGAATCCTTCTTATAACAACATCCTAGTATATTGTGGATACTGGTGTTGTTACAAAAGAAAGGAAATAAAAAGAGTTTGGGGGTTGGAGTAGAAAAATAAATGAAAATAATTTAAGAGAAATCGTTACCTTTAATTTAGGTAACTCACTTTGGTTGGAACCAAATGACTTCTTGAAATGCTTTCTGCCTAAGGGGAAGCTTCGAGGAGGAGGAGAGGGATGTGGGGAGATTATTTGGGCAGGGTTTGGACGATCCAAGTGGCTTGAGAGGTGTGAGGAATGAGTAGAAGTGGTCTCCTTTTATAAGGGAGAGGAGGGGCTCTTTAGGAAAGAGTGAAAGTATTACTTTATAATATAATTATATTCGGTTTATAATGGTCCAAAAATCATTGCGGTCGAAGATAAGATGACTCATATTCTAAATAACATCAACAAATAAGAATTGGACAGGTTTTAGATAATATATTAATCATTATAATCTTATTTATTTAAATGATTTATTAATGAGGTAAACATTGCATGATTATTGTGTCATTAATAATTTAAATTATTTGATGTCTAAAAATTATAAATAAAATATAATTATGTAGGAAATCTTTTTAGCTTTCTAATGAATATTTATAATCGAAAATCAAACATGTATAACCCTATGTAAAAATTGTTCTTCTAAAAGATATATGCTTGTGTCATTTTTGTATTCATTTTAACTTAATTAAAATAAAGTGTCATTATCACTTACAAGTGGATCCATGGGGTCCCAAAATCGACCCAAATATGCCCATGGTCGACCATGTATCAACCAATAGGGTTAGGACACGTTTTAGGGTAATTTAGTATTATTATAATATTATTTTTTAACCCTTATTTACCGGATTTACCCTTAACCATGGTAAATAAAATATTTACCGCAGTAATTATTCAAAATGTCTAAAAATAAAAGTTACCTATTTACACAATTTGAACATCCTGATTCCAAATATGGAATCCATTTTCCTAAATTCAAAACCCAGAAGTGGCAGAAATTAATTTAAAATTAATTCCCGCTGTCAAAACAAAAAGCGTGTTTTTAAGAGATAATAACTATCAAAAGATTGACACTTGTTTATGTTCATTTTAATTGTAAAATTATGTCCAATGATCAAAATTATATTAAATGGTAAAAATATATTCTAAATATACTTTAAAACTACTAAAATTCATAATTTATCACTATTAATTATTTTGATTAAAAAAGTTGTTTTTAATTAAAATTTAGTAATTTTCACTATTCATCAAAATATGAAAGTTATCCGAAAAGTACCAAAATTTCACCCTAGGCTAATTTCAATATTCCGAATCCAAAAATGAAGTCCATTTTGAAATATAAAATATATATGACTTCAAAAAGTAGGTATTACTATTCACAACGGCTAGTTTAATTAGTTGTAGTGTGTGTTAGAACTCGAGGTTGCGTACAACACACGCTATCACATTATTCGAAGGGAAACATACCGTGGAAGCTTGGGGTGTTACATTATCCTCTCCTTCAAATAATTGCGTCCTCGCAATTTCTAGGGTATTACTGCATAAAAAGACTCGGGTGTTTCTTCATCATAAGTTCCTCGGGTTCCCACGTTGGCTCTTCCATCTTATGGTTTCTCCACAGAACTTTTACCAGACGCGTCGTCCGGTTTCTCAGCACTTGTTCTCTCGTATCAAGAATCTTGACGGGCTCTTCGCAATAAGACAGATCGGGTTCCAGTTCTAATTCTTCATAGGTGAGTACATGCGTTGGGTCAGGCATGTATTTTCTCAACAGAGATACGTGGAACACATCGTGAACTTTGGAGAGACTTGGCGGCATTGCCTATCGGTAAGCTACAGCCCCAATTCATTCTAAAATTTCGAAAGGTCCGATGTACCTGGGACTCAATTTACCTTTCTTACCAAAACGTATGACTCCCTTCCATGGAGATACCTTCAGGAAAACATGATCACCGACTTGAAATTCCAAATCCTTCCTTCGATTATCGGCATAGCTCTTCTGCCTACTTTGAGCTGCTTTGATGTGATTTTGGATTACTTTCACCTTTTCCACCGTTTCCTCCACCAGTTCTGGGCCTACAAGTTTTCTTTCACCAACGTCATCCCAATAGGTTGGTGTACGACATCTCTTTCCGTATAACGCTTCATATGGTGCCATCTGAATACTCGAATGGAAGCTATTGTTATAGGAAAATTCTACCAGAGGTAAATATTGATCCCACATACCCTGAAAATCAAGTGAGCAAGATCTCAACATGTCTTCTAAGGTCTGAATAGTCCGTTCTGATTGTCCATCTGTCTGAGGGTGGTAAGCAGTGCTCAAATGAAGTTCAGTATCCAGGGATTTCTGAAGAATTTTCCAAAATCTTGAAGTAAAACGGGGATCACGATCAGAAACAATCGATAGGGGTACTCCATGAAGTCTCACAACTTCATTAATATATAGTCTTGCTAGACGTTCCAGGGGTAGATCTTCTCTTAAAGCAAGAAAATGTGCTGACTTGGTAAGACGATCAACAATAACCCATATTGTATCATTCCTTCTAGGAGTCTTTGGTAGCCCCATGACAAAGTCCATCGTAATATTGTCCCATTTCCACTCCGGTATGGGAAAAGGTTGCATGACTCCTCCAGGCTGTTGCCTTCCAGCTTTCACTTGTTGACAAACCATACATCTTGACAGAAAATCAGCAATCTCCCTCTTCATGTTGTCCCACCAAAAATGTTCCTTCAAATCTCTATACATTTTGGTGCTCCCAGGGTGTATAGAGAAATTGGAACTATGAGCATCATCCAGCAATTCCCTTTTCAGATCAGGTAAATCGGGAACACAAAGTCTCTTCCCGAATTTCAAAATTCCATCTTCATACACAAAGTCTCTCAATCTCCCATCATTCACAGCTTTAATCTTCTTCTGAAATTCTTCATCATCGGTCTGAGAACTCTTAATCCTTTCTAGTAAAGATGGTTTGGCAACCATTTGAAAAAGCATTGATGTTTCACCTTCCCTGGTTATTCCCATGTCCATCTTCACTAGATTCATGAAAATTGGATCCCTTTCAATTCTCATCATGTTCAAAACACCATGGTCTTTTCTGCTCAAAGCATCTGCCACCTTGTTTTCTTTCCCTGGGTGGTAGTGTATCATGCAATCATAATCCTTGAGTAATTCAAGCCATCTCCTTTGCCTCATGTTGAGTTCTTTTTGTGAGAAAATATACATCAAACTCTTGTGATCAGTATAAATCTCACATTTTTCACCATAGAGGTAGTGCCTCCATATCTTCAAAGCAAAGATCACAGCTGCTAACTCAAGATCATGAGTAGGATAGTTTTGTTCATGAATTTTCAACTGTCGTGATGCATAGGAAATAACTCTATCATTCTGCATAAGGACACAACCAAGTCCTTTCTTTGATGCATCACTATAAATAACGAACCCATCATTCCACGATGGTAGAGTCAATATAGGAGCATTGACTAATCTTCTCTTCAGTTCTTCGAAACATTATCCACACTCTTTTGTCCAAACAAATTTAACCCCTTTACGTGTGAGCTTCGTTAATGGGTTAGCCAATCGGGCAAAATTCTGGACGAAAGGTCGATAATAACCTGCCAAACCAATAAAACTGCGTACCTCAGTTATACTTGTAGGTGCTGGCCATTCTTGGATTGCCTTGGTCTTAGAAGGATCAACAGAGATTCCATCCTTAGAGACAATATGGCCAAGAAAAGAAATCTCCTGAAGCCAGAATTCACACTTACTAAACTTCCCATATAATTCATGCCTCCTCAGAGTCTTCAAGATAATGCGCAAGTGATTTTCATGATCTTCGTAGGTTTTGGAGTATACCAAGATATAATCAATAAATACCACCACAAATTCATCGAGATACTCCTTGAAAACTCTGTTCATCAGATCCATGAATACAGAGGGTGCATTAGTCAATCCAAACGGCATTACGGTAAACTCGTAATGCCCGTACCTGGTTCGAAATGCTGTCTTCGGAATGTCTTCCTTCTTCACACACAACTGATGGTATCCAGATCGAAGGTCAATCTTTGAAAAGTATTGAGCTCCATGCAGTTGGTCAAATAAATCATCAATACGAGGTAGGGGATACTTGTTCTTTATCGTTATAGCATTGATCTCCCTGTAGTCGATACATAACCTCATAGATCAATCTTTCTTTTTAACAAAAAGAACAGGGGCTCCCCATGGAGAAACACTAGGGCGAATAAATCCCTTATTACTCAATTCCTCTAGTTGTTTCTTTAGTTCGACTAACTCTACAGTGGCCATTCTATAAGGGGTCTTCAATATAGGCCTTGATCCAGGAATCAAATCAATGGAAAACTCAACTTCTCGTTCTGGAGGATGTCCAGGTAAATCTTCCGGAAAAACATCTACAAATTCTTTCACAACAGGTACATCCTCTATTTGAACATTCCTTTCCTCACCGACAGTTATTTCATTCTCTTCCTCCCCAATAATTGAATTAAGTTGAGCTACTGGGGGTGGATCTAAATAAGAATTAGGTGGTGACGATTCTGCTATAAAAATAAGGTGTTCCTTATCATTATCATCAAGAATCGTAACCTCTTTCTTCTTACAATAAATCTTCGCATCATAGTCTGAAAGCCAATCCATACCGAGGATTATATCAAACTCAATCATAGGTATGACGATGAGATCAGCAGATAAAGAAAATTTATGTGCTCTAATGGGGACTGATTCACAAAACTTTGTTGCAATGATACTTCCCTTAGGAGTTTTAACTGACAACTCCCTTATTAAATCAAATTGGAAATATCTAATTTTCTTAGCAAACTGGGAAGATATGAAACAATGCGATGATTCAGAATCAAATAATGCATTTGCTAAACTTGAGGAAACCATTAAATTACCTGCCACCACGTCTTTCGGAGCTTCTACCTCAGCAGTAGTGATAGCATAAGCCTGGCCTTGATCCCTTGGCCTTTTCTGAGGTAAGTTCTCCTGACGCTTAGGACATTCATTTGCATAATGCCCCATCTCCCTGCAATTGTAGCACTGAACGTTGGTAGCTTCCTTCTTCCCCTTGCAATCACGAGCTTGGTGGCCTTTTTCACCACACTTGTAACAGACTCTCATTCCCTTCAAGCAAGTACCAGGGTGTTTCTTCCCGCATTTACCACAGGATGGATATTCAACCTTTCCCTTCTTCCCCTTATTTCCATTCCCAGATTGATCAGTAGGTCTCTTCTTCTCTTGCTTTGCTTTAAAGTCATAAGACTTAGAGAATTCCTTTTCGGTCTTGATAGCACATGAGACAATGTCTTCGTACGATGAAAAGGATTGTGAGACTAATGCTCAACGAAGAAATGGTTTTAACCCATCAAAGAAACGATCAATCTTACTTCTTGGGTTGCGAATATAATCTCCAGCATACCTCGCCAACCTTGTAATGTTAGCCTCATACTTTGTGACATTCTCATCCTCCTTTTGTCTCAGACTCAGAAATTGCCTTTCCATATCCGCTCGATGGTCACGAGGAAAGTATTTTTCTAAAAAAAGATCTTTGAACTCCCTCCATTCCATATTTGATACTTCATCATCTTCCTTCATGTTTTGAATCAATGACCACCATTGATCAGCATCTCCAGTGAGGCGGTAAACTGCCATGATAACTTTTTCCCTTTCACTGCACCCCAAAGCCTGAAATATTTTCTCTAGGGAATTTATCCATTGCTCAGCTACTAAGGGATTTGTACTCCCATTGAACGTTGGCGGTTGTTGCCTCATGAATCGATCTAACATTGATCCTCCACGCTGCGGATCAGGGTGTTCCATACGGGTAAGGTTATTATTCATAACCTGAGTAAGTTGTCCCAGTATGGTGATTAGCTTATCGGCACCAGTTGCATCACCAGCCCCACTATAATTATCTTGAGCAGGAGGGCAATCCCTACATGGAGTGCGTGCATTGATACAGTTTCCATTTCTTCCACTAGGCGCCATTTCTAAACAATGGCATAAACTAGATCAGTTTATGAATCAAAATACATAATCCCATACTTATAAAACTCTTAACATAAATTGAACTATTTATGGATATAATCCATAATCATAAAAAATGTTTTCTTTGAGGAAGTATATACTCATAAACCCTTCATAATGATTTGTAAAGAAAATGAGAGTTATCCTAAGCATATCCCCCGGGAGTGTCGTAACCAAGAGTGCAGCAAGGCCCGTTGTCGTGCACCAGTTCCCGTTCGAGTCTAGCTCAAAGCGGTGTTTTCGGGTTTTACCCCTAGGTACATCTGTGCCAGAGCCGCCTCTACCTGCTCGTATCCAGACAGGGATGTATTGCTCGGAAAACTCACAAAATCTCTACAATACCAAAATTCTAGGAAGTTCTTCTATACTAATTCTCAAAGTTCATCTTAGGTCTACGTGCTCTAATCAGAGTTTATCTAAATCTAGCTTCCAAGGTTTGTACTAAACTTACTCTGATACCAACTGTAATGCCCCGACCCCAGTTACCCGGAGTCGGTGCATTATTACATAACATTGGCATGATCACAAGAAAGGTCAAATCTCGAAATACCGATTGGTTTAGTAGCCTTGGAAACACTAGATATATTCATAAGTTTTACATTACATCATAAAATGAAAAACTAATACAACAACATAATGTTTCCACAATCCACACTATTATCCCCTCATAATATCCCTGAAGGTCATTCATAACTTACATCTTCACATCCTGGGAAAAATAAAACATAGAAAAGGGGTGAGCTCAAATGCCCAGTAAGGATGACAATATAGCAGAACATTCAAAATAATCATAAACATTTAAGGCAATGCATTACTAAAACAAAAGCCTTTTAAACTTGAACTTCAACATAGTATGGCAAAAGTAAAATGAAATAATGCCATTTACTTATTCACATGGATATTCTACTAATCGAATAATCACATGCAAAAATCAAAAACCACTTTCATAATGTTGGAATGCATAATGCCAGACTATCATAACCACATAGTCAAGGCCTCGTGCCAAGACTACAAATAAGATTTTGCCAAGGCCTTGTGCCAAGACACTAGTTTGTCTCATGAGACCTACTGATGCATCGAGGAGCTATAGCGGGCTCCACCCGTCACATATTAAGTCCAATGCATTCCCATATGAAAAGGTTTAAACATAACATAAACATTCGTATTAAAACTAGCATACGAAATGTCAATAATTTCACCATAAACTATGAATGGTATAAAAATAGAACATCCACAGTCAAACATATCACAAAACCTTCAATACAATATAGAAGTTTTGTATCACAATAAATCAACTTCAAATAAGCGTAAAATCCATCAAAGGATGTTGACATAGATGAAATCAAAATTCTTTTTAAAGAAATATCTCTTTTATTTTGAATTCATTTAAGATCCATATAAAATAAAACATTTTCTTTGAAAATATTCTCATAAGCTTGTAAGGGAAGCTTTGAAGATTTTATAATGGCGAAAAATAGCCGCACCCACCGTATAAGTTAAAAAAAACATTCTTACCTAAATTCTGTCGAAAAGGTTAAAAAGGACCTTGTTTTGAAAATGACGGAAAGATTCCTTTATAAACCACTTATAAAAGTCAAAAAGGGTATAAATGACTTTAACTCATACTCTAGTAAATAGTAAAAATGTTTTGAAATACATTTTTAAGAAACATGGATGTGGATGATAAAGAGATCCCAATAGATTATTACATATAAACAACCTCGGATAATGAAGAGATTGTGAAATAACCCTTACCTTGTACTTTTCCTTTGTTGGGGTAGGTTAACCTCCTGTATAATGGTGAAATAATTGTTATTAAATTATACAAGAATCATATACATTAATATGATATCATATATGATCTTTTAACATTGCTTTATTAATAATATCTTAGTATTATCGTCGTTTCGGGTGATAATCGATTCGTTCTTCTTAAACTGTTTGGTTACGTAAGACATGTTTGTAATGGATAGATTATATCTTATTCATAATCAGAATGATATTAAAATTATTTTTAACCCTAAAATGAGAATAATACTTGAATGGATACGATGGAGAATGAATCTCATCACGTTCGTGGAGACGGTAGTCCGTACGTACGCACGAACGCTACTTCCATTTAATTTTTATTTTAAAAGAATCGAATCCAAATGATACATAGGTATATTAATATTCCAGTATAATATAATATTTTATATATGTTACTTAATTTCATTAACACCATCCTTTATACGTTCCATGTGTGGTATGAACGAGTCATATCATTTTAAGGGGGCGGTAGTCCGCACTTCCTCAAATGAAATTATCGTATGTATATACAACATGAAAAGAATAATGATATGAAATAAAATGGAATTACAGAAGCTTATATATAAAATATATATCATTAATATCATATTTAATTACAGTTCCATGATAATGGCCACCATGAGAGGCGGTAAGATGTATTTGAACAATCATCGTTTCGTGAGGCGTTAGTTTTCCATCCACAGAAACATTATGTTCATCATCCATTAGATGGAGTTGTGTGTATGTGTAGTTTGAATCCTTCTTATAACAACATCCTAGTATATTTTGGATACTGTTGTTGTTACAAAAGAAAGGAAACAAAAAGAGTTTGGGGGTTGGAGAAGCAAAATAAATGAAAATAATTTAAGAGAAATCGTTACCTTTAATTTAGGTAACTCAATTTGGTTGGAACCAAAGGACTTCTTGAAATGCTTTTTGCCTAAGGGTAAGATTATAGGAGGAGGATAGGGATGTAGGGAGCTTATTTGGTCAGGGATTGGACGAGACAAGTGGCTTGAGAGGTGTGAGGAATGAGTAGAAGTGGTCTCCTTTTATAAGGGAGAGGAGGGGCTCTTTAGGAAAGAGTGAAAGTATTACTTTATAATATAATTATATTCTGTTTATAATGGTCCAAAAATCATTGAGGTCGAAGATAAGATGACTAATATTCTAAATAACATCAACCAATAAGAATTGGACAGGTTTTAGATAATATTTTAATCATTATAATCTTATTTATTTAAATGATTTATTAATGAGGTAAACATTGTATCATTATTGTGTCATTAATAATTTAAATTATTTGATGTCTAAAAATTATAAATAAAATATAATTATGTAGGAAATCTTTTTAGCTTTCTAATGAATATTTATAATCTAAAATCCAACATGTATAACCCTATGTAAAAATTGTTCTTCTAAAAGATATATGCTTGTGTCATTTTTGTATTCATTTTAACTTAATTAAAATAAAGTGTCATTATCACTTACAAGTGGATCCATGGGGTCCCAAAATCGACCCAAAGATGACCATGGTCGACCATGTATCAACCAATAGGGTTAGGACACGTTTTAGGGTAATTTAGTATTATTATAATATTATTTTTTAACCCTTATTTACCGGATTTACCCTTAACCATGGTAAATAAAATATTTACCGCAGTAATTATTCAAAATGTCTAAAAATAAAAGTTTTCTATTTACACAATTTGAACATCCTGATTCCAAATATGGAATCCATTTTCCTAAATTCAAAACACAGAAGTGGCAGAAATTAATTTAAAATTAATTCCCACTGTCAAAACAAAAAGCGTGTTTTTAAGAGATAATAACTATCAAAAGATTGACACTTGTTTATGTTCAGTTTAATTGTAAAATTATGTCCAATGATCAAAATTATATTAAATGGTAAAAATATATTCTAAATATACTTTAAAACTACTAAAATTCATAATTTATCACTATTAATTATTTTGATTAAAAAAGTTGTTTTTAATTAAAATTTAGTAATTTTCACTATTCATCAAAATATGAAAGTTATCCGAAAAGTACCAAAATTTCACCCCTAGGCTAATTTCAATATTCCGAATCCAAAAATGAAGTCCATTTTGAAATATAAAATATATATGATTTCAAAAAGTAGGTATTACTATTCACAACGGCTAGTTTAATTAGTTGTAGTGTGTGTTAGAACTCGAGGTTGCGTACAACACACGCTATCGCATTATTCGAAGGGAAACGTACCGTGGAAGCTTGGGGTGTTACAGTGATGTAAACCAGTTGTATCAATCTAAAATGATAGAAAGTAGTACACCATGATGTCTTACTATCTCCTAGATGTAAGGCCTCTAAATCCCATACACTGATAAGGTCTCTTGGATTGGTAGGAAGTGTGCAACCATGTTCAACTAATTGATGATCACCCATATTGCATCACTGCCTCAAGAGGATCTTGAATGCACCATCACAAAATCCATGGTGACGTAATTCCATTTCTTCTCAGTAATGTATAGAGGATATATAAGTCTAACAGGTTGCTGGCACTCTACCCTCACCGACTCATAAGTGGACCGCATAGTGATAAAATCTAAAATCTACCTTTTCAAACCTGGAAACCATTAATGAAAACACATGTCTCAGTACATATTGGTATTCCCATGACAAACTACCCAAATAGAGGCATAACATTCTCTAATCATCTATTCTTGTATATCTGAAGGCACCCAAACATTCCCATAGAAGAGTAGAGCCTCATTCGCATCAACAACACATCCAAGAGGTGGGTTACCACTTTTGACTCTCTCCCTCAAGATGGGTCCCTCATAATAAGATATATTCTTCATCCAAAAATTCTCTATAAGGGAGGTTTTCACTGATAAGGTTACTAAAATATGTTGTACATTCTATTTATAAACCACTAGGTGCATCTCAGAAAAATAGATCCATCAACTTCCACTCACTATTGGACACATGGATGTCTTTTTTCTGAGTTTTCTAGCTCAAGGGTTCATCCATGACATTACACTTACCAGGTTTATAAGTAACCTATGTCAAATAATTTAAGGTATTAAATCCACCTATGCTACCTTAGATTCAGGGTTCACTATGTGGAGATGTATTTTATTATTTTATTATCCATGTAAATATTTAATTGCTCCCCTAACAAGTAGTGCCTCTAATATCATAATTCGTGAACCACGACTGCTACCTCAAGATCATGCATAAGGTAGTTCTACTCATGAGTACCCAAATGGTGGGATTCATATGTTACAACCCAATCACCTGGCATCAACACTACTCCTGATCTGATTCCTAAGGTGTTATAGTAAACAATATAGCTTCTACCTAGATCAAGAAGAATAAGGATTGGCACTGAACCCAGTCTTCCCTTTAACTTCTAAAAATCTATCGCACAAGCTTCAGACTAAGCGAATTTCATTGCCTTCTTAGTCAGGCTCATAAGTGGCACTGGTATACAGGATAAATCCTGGAGGAATCCACTATAATAATCAGATTTCCCCAAGAGAATTTGATGTAAAAAACATTCTTAGGTTGATCCTAGGAAACCAAAACACTCACCTTCTCTAGGTAAATAGATACGCTTTCCTATGAAATGATAGGACCCAATAAGTGAACCTTACTAATCCAAAAGTGGAATTTTCTGAGCATCACATATACCTGATGCTATCTCAGTGTATTCATATTGCACTCAATATGTTTGGAATGGTCATGTCTAGTGAAAGAATACACTAATATTTATTCTATGAAGACTACCATAAAATAATCAAGATACGAGTAAAAACCCCTATGTATAAGATCAATAAAGTCTACTAACATGTTTTTTAGACAAAACGACATGATCAGATACTCGTAAAAGTTATACCTACTCCATAACGTTATACATGGTATGTCTAATGGGGTCTCACACACCTGATGATAGCCCAAACTCAAATCAATCTTGGAGAAAAAATTTCTCCATTGAGCTAGTCGAAATGGTCATCTATATAGGGAAGTGGATACTAGCTCTTCACCATAATCAGGTCTAATCAGTGGTAATCCAAAAAAAATGGAGGTTATCATCAACATTCTTATATAAATAGACATGTAAACCTCATGATGACGTGCTCGGTCAGATAAAACCATTTTACTCAGGATCATCATGTTTATAATTGAGTTCTTGGGGCTATATAGGTTTCATCAGATAAGAAGGAATGGACACTGGTGATTCAACTGACACTAACTCTATGGTGATCTCAACCTATCTATTAAGAGGTAACCTAGAGAAATTATTAGGGAAGACATCCCAAAAACAACCCACCATAGGAGGGAAATCCACAAGGTGCATTCTCTGATCACTCATAAGAAGACTCACCATTTGAGGTTTCAGTTCACCTATCCTAGTAATTTGGGTCCAAATCTAATTTCATGGATATCCTATTAACCATTATGAATATACATACTACCTCGGGTGAAGTGAAGGACACCCATCAGTAATTGAAATCAACTTGGGAATGATAAGGGATAAGGTGATCCATATAGAGAATGACGTCAAAGTTAGTTATCTTAAGGATGAAGAAACTCCATATGGAATGGTACCGACCTATCTTAAGGGGGAACTCTTGGAACTAGAATATTCCCTCTAATCTAACCCATTACAGCTTGTTGAGATACATAATTCCACAAAATTACTCAATTGTATGGCCCAGACATTCCACGACCATAATAGATACAAAAGAGTGAAATGAACCTATATTAAAAAAGGAATAAATTGAATTTGATGAAACTAGATCAGTACCTCTAACCACAGATTTCCCTGTACTCTACTCCTCAGGTGTCAGCTTCACTACATAAATATGGCTTGAACTGAAGTCATGAGATGCTCCTTGAATAGCCTGGGTATATCTTCTTGGCTGACACTGAAACTCTGAAGCCTGAATACCTCATCCAGGGCTACTTCCTCAAATAAACAAGTCAGTAGAATAACATCTCCTAGCCTGAAGTTGAATCACTAATCTCATACCCAAAATAGGTGTCGATACAAATCCTCGTTCACTAAAATATGGAGGAAAAGATTTGAAGAAGCACTGAAGGTGACCCGTCCTGCCACAAGACCAACACTCGATTTGGTTCCTCATGCACTGGGTATTTTTATAGCTTTCTTAACCACACTTGTGACATACCACATTTCTATAAGTGTGTTCTATATGGATGGTACTACCCCCATGTTCACCCATGAAATGGATATTCCTGATGCCAGATGAATCGTTTCTATGTCTCAAAATTGAAACTCCCTTGATCACCATGCCATCCTATCTTAGATTATATTCTATAATAAGTTCTTGGTTCCCTATATCTATAATAGTATAAAACTAGAAGAATTAAAATGTGATCAGACAACATGGACAAGACCGTCCTCAAATCACCTATCATTCGTGAACTCGTCATTGGTCAAAGGTGGATTGAAATGATGAAGCTCAGTGAAATGAGTAGAATAATCGAGCATAGTCATAGTGACTTTATAAATATTCATAAACTGTATATCATAGTCCTCTCTTATAGTTTGTGGAAAGGTGTTATCATAGAAGGTTTTCTGGAAGTCTGCCCAGACGATACCCCGATGATGTTCAGTTTGAGAGAAGATATTCCACCAAAGTTTGGAAGAATCACTTAAAATGGAGGAAGAGAGCTTGACCCTTTGATATAATGGAATCTCAATATGGTAAAATATTGAAACCATGGATTACAAACATGACTTAGAAGCCTAGGGTCCGCCATCCCATGAGAAGGTCAGAGGATGATATTACTAGAAGTACCGAGTCATCTCTACTATAACAGAAACTAGTCAGGGAGCACCCTGAACAGACTGCATAAAATGGAAGAAATAATCATGGAACTAAGCATTGATGCCAAGTGGAATATTAGAAGGATGTGCCTTAGGTGGCTCTATTGGAGATACTATAGGTGGCTCAGGGTCCACCACGTCTAGAGTATGATCATTACCACTTTCCTTGCATAAATCATGAGGACATAATGGTGGCATATCTCTTAAATTGATAAGGACGATCCTTAGATATGATTTCTAACAAATAGGAAAAATATACATAGGAAAATACATGATCAATAATTTCTAAAAACATGTTACACCTCTCTACCTAATCCTAGAGACAGTTCTCAGAATATAGAGACAAATGTAGATCAAAGGAGACCCTTCCTACTACCCATTACTATGGTAGGGTTAGGTTTAAGGTCTCGTAGGACACATATAATATTACCATTTAATTTAAAAGATTATACTAATTTTAATTTCGTATTTAAATCTCTTTAAATGGTTGAAATAGATGGTTCATAATTTCTAATTTATAATTACCCATACAACGTGTAAATTGGAATATGGCATCCACTTAATCCTACCAATAACACATTGCAGCTCATGAAATCAATAGTCCATGGCTCAATGATCCCTAACTGACTACTTAAGAATTCTACTTTAACCTATGTAAGAAAACATTGTTAGGTTAAGGAAGTCACTTTAAGTGTTAGTTATGTTATCTTAGTACTGTAAGGAATGTCAATACAATTCCACATGTAATTTTCATGGAACTAAAATAAACACATGCGTCATAGGTAACCCATGAAGAAAAGTAAATATGGCACGTAATAATGCATGAAATATTAGTACTTTGATACCTAATGACTATCCCCACAAGCTTACAAATGTTATTTCAATGTGTTTTGTCCTCACTCACACACACCCTAGGAAACTTTCTAGGAGGTCACCCATTCTTATTACTACTATAGACCATGCATACATAACTATGGTTTTCTAATTAGATAGGCTCCCAAAAAAAGGTACACCTTGTTGACCTGGGTAGTAAAATTTATCCTTTTAAGTATCATTTTTCTAAGGGTGTTATAGTCTTCACCCCTTTAAACAACAACACCCTCATTGTGGAACCAAGTGTCAAACCCAGGTAGTGCCTTAGTACTTCTGGCTAGGTGTTGGATCAGATACCACATTTTAGAATCCCACCACAGATTCCACTTAATAGTTCCCTAAGATGATTTGAATAAGACCTCAAGATGAACTCCCTATATGGTAGATGCTTCTGACTAGAAGTGATGGACTATGGTTTGTCTGTGGGGAGACTATGACCTCATAGATCAGAGTGAGCACTACTACGAACAATAATAAATATATAAAAAATCATGGAATTAGACACTAATATCACTAGAACAGTAACTCTATGTAGTGTAAGTAGCAGTAAAATCAAACAACATCAGATATAATAAATAAATAACATCCTTGATAAATAACTAACTGGTGGAAGCTGAATAAATAATTAACAACAATTGAAAATGATGATCATGATGTTATTTGGATATAAAAACTATGCATGGGGAGCATGAGATACATGAATACACCACATACTATAAAAAAAGACAAAATATATTACTACAAGCATCTCAAGCATAGGCTCAGTCCTCTACTCCCATACTGCATCCTAAAAACTTAATCAAAAATTGGAGGCCAGACGCTTCCCTTTTTTATACTTGAAACCATGAAGTCTTATTGGGTTCCATAGGTGGCCTAAATAGGGTGTGAGATATAATCCTAGTATCACCCCACCAATGGTATATACATTAATCCCTTTCGTGAAATATAAATGAACAGTGGTCCATAATAAATGTAAATATATGGAAATAAAATAAATATACTAAAAACACTTCGGTTTGGGTTTCTCAATGGACACCTGACCAATTTAATCAGCTTTGGCCTAAGCTGTATGTATGAAACAAAGGAACCTAAAAAATTGATTATTTTTATACATGGTAATGATAAATAAATCAACTGATAGTGGTCTGAAGAAGATTGAATTGGTTAGGTGTCCATGGAGAAACCAAACCCGAAGGGTTTTTAGTATATTTATTTTATTTCCCTACATTTACTTTTATTATGGACCACTTTTCATTGATATTTCATGAAATAGATTGATATAGACACCATTGGTGGGTGGATACTGGGATTATATCTCACACTCTGCTTGGGCCACCTTTGGAACCCAAGAAGACGACCAACCCAAGCTTGTGATTCGGATTTGAGGCCACACCTTAATGATATCATTCAAGAATTATCATACTTTACTAATAAATAAGTCATAACATGTAATATGAAAAAACCATCCTTCAAATATAGTTTGGAATCATTTTGCAATCCATGACGATCCATAAGTCATCCCAATGGTCACTATAGGAGCCTTTGATATAACAAATACCACATTTTTCATCCAATTCGACCCATAATGGTTCCCCTCGTATCATCCTTTCCATCCTAGGTCTCTCAAATAGGGGACCATGTATTTCCCAAGGCATAGAATCACCATCATTCTAATCATCCCATCCATGGTTTCTCCCTTGTGGAACCAGTGTCACTCAAGAGTGTAATAAACCCCCCAGAGATCCTATACAAAGAAAGTCAAGTGTCGTTTCTGACATGTCATCCAGATCCATATACAAAGTGTGGTGAGTCCATCCATGGAATCCATATGTCAAGAATCATGTTCTCTCTTGGATCGTAATCATACAAGGGATAACATTTACAATCACACAATATCATCAAGGCATTTCAATATCCCATTCCAAATAATCTAACCAAATCAGTTTATTTAGGCCCAACAATCATCGTATAATGCAGTGTGCACAGAGCACTAAGCAATAAACTTTAGTTATAAGACATATGGAAAAGAAAAAAAATAAATAATCATAAGGATTAGATGACTTGAATAGTCAATTAATCTTGAGAAATTAAGTATGAGTATAACCATTAAGCTAAAAGGATAAACTCATGGCCTACCATTCATCTTAACTAAATTAATTAATTATGGAATTTATTAGAAGTGAAACAGAAACACACATGAACATGTTGTTCAACATCTCAAGGAATGGGAAAATAGGCCACTTAAGGTGGGTACACCCAAGGGGTGTCTCATAATAGGGAGAGCACTGGAAGGATGTGTTTTTCTATAATCTAATATCAAATTCAACATGAGAAACCATTTAGATTGATTTATTTATTATTTTTAGAGGCATTTCTATAAGGGTCTGGAACACATCACAATGATTCATGATAGAAAAATGATGAAACTAAAGGGAAATGACTATACCACCTACCTTGTACTTGTAGAAGACAACCTGTATATCTTCAAACCTTGAATCAATCTATAATGATAGATATGGAAGAAAATATCAAATTCCTAGAAAATGGTGAAAATAAGGTTGCACCTAAATAGAACAATGAATGAGAAGAGAAAATTGAAATATAAGGATGAGGATTTTAGATCTTACCTCGATCATTATGATTCACCTGATAAAGAAGGATTTGGAGTCCAAACAAGGGAGATAACAAACCAACAAGGAGGTGAGGTTGAGGAATCTCTCATGGCTGATGGAGGAGAATAATGAGTGGGGAGAATGGGTTTAGTGGTTTTAAATATTTTAAGGTATAAACTAGAATTTCACCCACAAAGACATGGGTGCATATTTTGCTGCATGGTTGGACAAACTGTGTGCCAACTATGTGCCAAGCCACTGTCTAAGGAGTACCCTCACATGGTCTAGGAACACATTTTGGATAAATGTGTGTAGCCCATGCAAAATACCTTAGAAACATGTCTAATAAAATTTTCATTGGCATGTCGGCCTCCTCACATGGTTTTAGAGAAATCGTTTATAGCCCTACTCTCCACTTCCTCAATCCACACAATTAGAGAAATCATGCTAGTTGGGTGGAATAGTTTCTCCTATCCATGCATCCTAGTCTACCTCTTAAATGTTCAGTGCTATGGGATTTAAAAAATCCCTATAAACACATGAAGCTTCCATGAATTCATTAGGCACCATTTTAGGGGCCAAAGAAATGAATTTAAACCAATAACTAATGGTCCATACCATTGAGAGAATCTGGTAAATTACACTTTATATAAAGAATAGGTAACATACACCAAAGTATACCATTACCATTGAATTATTATAATGCTTGATGATATCAACAAGGAATAACATAAAGATATTATATTTGAGTTGAATCCATGATTTTAATATACTCACCTAATGTTTCAGGAAGGACCTTACTAACCTCCATGATTTTTAGTATCTCATGGTGACAAGAAGGATAGATGAAGAGAGTTTAATGAGGGAGTGAGTATCAACCAGTGGTTTGCAGGAGGATCACACATGCATATATCCGACTCATAGTATGGGTTTATTTATATATTAGAGATTACCTTCTATATTTCATGATATATTTTATATCTTTAAATACTTTAATAATATTTTAACAAATCAATATAAAATTCCATGTCTAACATTACATATATGATAAACTTACATACCAAAATCGTCATGAATAAACTTTTAGAGGGGTTTTAAAACTAATTGCATCTCTATGTAATTACTTATACACCCCTATGTGACCATTTGATAGAACTCTCCCACTATAATCATTAGTGAGTAACATATATGAATAAATAAACCTCAAATAATGGAGATATTTAGGAATCATATTCTTAATGTTAAACTCCTTAACTCCAAAAAAATTTAATGTTATGATGTTAATTAACTACTATTATCAACTTATAACACTTACAAAGTTCATCATCATCATTCTTGAGACCCTTTACATCAAAATTTCCCATGAAATATTCTAGTAACTAATGTAACCATTTATATTGTATCTTTACAAAAATATCCTAAACTTCTTTAGGGTATTATGTGAAATTCACTTTTTTCTGGTAACTAAATGTAACTCATTATATTTTTATTCACCATCATCCCCTAAACACTTTTATGATATCAAGGTAAATACACCCTCAAATTTTATAGGTATAATCCATTACTTGTTAACTTTGAACTTATCTAATTCCAAACATACTCCCAGTGGACTCCTAGAAATTATATTCCTTTCAAAATATCATACTTAGAAACTGTTGGAGTAGGTTCCCTAGATCCAACTTCTATGTATGTTATGATAACTTTTATTCATGTTTTTGAATATTATTAAACTACTTATCACATCATGATTGTAATTCTGCGTGACATAGTATGTGATAATGTCCTAATAGTAGTTGTCACACTAAAAGGTCACAGAAGTTCCCCACTTTGATGAGAACTCAGAAGTGTTACGAAAATATTATTGAATATATGCTATATAGATGGGTGATATAATTTGAGGGATGCTAATGATATAGACTATCAGGGGTGGAGACTCATAGGACTTTGAGCCACCTTCTCATGGGGTATGCCCTTGGTAATATCCAGTAGGATATTATGAGAACGAGATCCGCTGGTAGGGAATCCATATTTATATGTGTAATTTGATGTTCCTATCTAAGGATGTGTGTATTGATACATAGACATTAATAATATTATCAATGAGTATTATTAGTTTCACACATAGATGTATTGATGATAATTGTGAAAGAAAATTTTCATGGTGAGGTAAGATACATTGGGTGCATCACGAGTAATACTACATTAATGAATAATGTGAGAAATGATTTTCCCCTTCTATTTTTAGGGAATTTGATATCTCAGTCCCTTTTATGAAAATGATATATCCTAAATAAATCAATGGGCATGATGTTCCATAGGCAAGTTCAATTTTAGGAAATTCATAGAAAGGGATATTGAGCACATAGGTTGATTGAACTAGCATGAACCCTTATTTGTTAGAGATATAGAGATAAATGTATTATATTACACAACAAGAATACATATGTGATAACATGTCATTGTAGCATTCACTTCTTTCATTGTGGGTTCCTTGGCGTATTACTAGGCGCTAACCTTATAATTTAGGCTGCTTCACCTCATGCCACTGGGAAAGAGGTCTAGAGGGTCACTCAATAAGTGTATCCAGAATATCAGTTAAATAATATATTATTATTTATTTTATAAAAAGTTGAATAAATTTTATTCCCAAATATGTTTTAATAATTATTAACGTATTCTTGGTCACATATATTATGTCACCTGTTATTTGAGAGAATATAATGTGAGTGTAATATTTCATAAATATTTATTTTCTATTTAGTGAATATAATATTTTTTTATTTATTGGAAAATAATGTAGTGATACTTATTTAATAAATAAATAGTCATTATTAAAGGACCAATAAATATTATGGAGGAATGGAGGACCGAGTTTAATGCTTGGGTGATAAATAATAAATATTGAATATTATTTAATTAAATAACATTTAATTTTCAAAATGCATGTTAAGCACATGCATAGAAATGATATTATTATTATTATTATTTTACATGGGGTTTTTATATGATTAAATAAATAATTAATGGCTATTGTGTAATTATTTTATTTTAACCCCAATAATATAAATTCCCAATTATGTTATTTTATCAATAGAGCCAATTAATTTTTCTTGGTTGGGTACAACAGATTTGGAGAATCCTCTCAATATTAGAGATCTCCCTTCTCCAAGAATGCTCCCTTGAATGGAGAGAAATTTTCCTCCACCGAATCACGAAGAATTCTTTGGAAGCAGTTCCTAGAGTGATCAAAGGAAGATGAAGCAAGCACAATTATATGCCATTCTAGCACCTGGAGATTCCTTTAGTAGCATATAGAGATTCGTGAGTTAAGTGTGGATCACCACTAGAGGAAATCTACACTTAGTTTCTACAACACAAAAATGATGGACCATAGATGTATCACCATATTTATCAATGAAGAAAGAATTCCTTAAAGGTAGTTCTTTATTTAATTAAATTAATTATAAATAATATGTGATGATCCTATCTCTGGTTCTAGAGTAATTATCCATTGTCAATTTATTTGATGCAATTTCATGGATCATGACATTCATCATCATATAGATATTTGGTTCATCATCAACTATGAAAAAAAGACATGTTGGGCACCACCCATCACACACTTCCACTACACCCTAAACCTACAGGTGAAATTAGAGAGTTCATATAATTATTTATAATTATTTAATGATCATTGGTAATTTACCCATTTATAATTTAGTTTTTTAGTTTAGGTTTAATCATTCTTTTAATCTGAATTTCCAAATCTTCTTTTTCCTCTTTCATTTCTCATAGATATAATTGGAATGATTAATTTTAATGATTAAAATAAAATTGGGGAACTCATCAAAATGTGCCAAGGTTTCTGGCCAAACAACATAGTACTATACACCGTGTAACCAGAGTTACATGATGTGTAGTCATGTCAAATTCATTAGAATTGATTCGTAAATTAATTCAAGATTTTCAATTAATTAAATGATTTAAATGCACCATGTGTTTACCAAAACATAATGGTGAACAGTCATCTAGATTACATGTTGTGTAGACCATGTACATGGTTTGTAGTCCCTTTGAGTCAAAGATGGCTCATGTATTTCAATACATGGCCTACCTAATTGGGGACCATGTAATTCAGATATCACATGACATGTATCCCATTGGACACACTGTGTACTCCAGTTTCTGAGGTACGATTTACATGTTAAGTCCCTAGGCGTGTACCTCAGATGGATAGTAATAGCCATACATGTTGTGTGCTTAAATGTACACTCTGTGTACTTATACCAAATTATGTAGATTTAAAATTTATTATAATATTATGTAAAACATTATACAAGTTCTTGCATATGGTCATTAAGTTGATCAGACACGCCATGTGATAGGTTATATATATATAACTAATATATGCATAATGTTTAGATTTTCATATCATTTAAGATTTGTATTATAGATGATACTCAATGTGCGTTGAAGGACAACACATGACTGAAAAATCATGTAATTCATGTAATTATACACATCATGAAAGTAGGTAATAATTCATGTATTTCATATGTCACAAAAGTAAAACTATATATGATTATAATGCATTTTTGGTAGATTTGGAAAGGTATTCAACATGTTGCGTCCAAGGTACATTTATGTACGTAGTTAATTTTAAATGAATTTAATTAATTCGTTTAAAATTATGATAGATGAAAATATCAAGGAAATTCGGATAATAATTAAGATAAAATAATTGATTAATTAAAGATAATTATTAATTGATTTGAGCATGATTTATCTTAATTCAAAATGTTGAAGAATTGAATGCTAGTTTTATTAAATGTGTAACTCACTACATGTATTTGGATCATCATAAGCTAGAACATACCTTTGTATGTGAATGGTTTCATTTAATTTATTATTATATTAATTTTTTGGCCTACGTTCCTTCACTCCTCTTATTATGTAGGGATTACGTGCCCATGGTTTCTTTTTTATAAACACCTTTTCCCCTCACCTATGTGTGATTAAAAGGCATTTGTAAAGGGTGGATCTCCCATGCTAGGGGAGGCAGTTTGCGTTCAGAGCTGAGGAGAGACCAATCAAAGGATAAATATAGGTGGAAAAGTGGAATACTACAACATGAACCTTAATTGGTTGAAAGTATTTTTCCCTTAGGTAAACAATTAGTTTATCAACCACTAGATAAACTAACCACTAGTATAAGATCATGACCATACCACTTTATTATTTTATTTGTGTTGGTTTCATGGTTATTTCATTATAGATGTTTTTTTCACAATCACATAATTTAATGAAATTAACGAGCATGAAATATAGAACTCAAATAAGTTGTATTACGTGTAAATATTATCTAATACATGTTTAATCACTTAAGTAAATATAATTAATATTAACAAGCATCTGATAAAGATAATAATTTTAAATTTACACGTAAAAGGATAAAATCAATCAATTATATATGTTATGTCGGTAGAGCCTTCCCTTACTTCTGTTAAAAATGAACCATAGTAAAAAGTTCTTGAACAACCTAAGTTGGGATACTTTTAATTATCAGGGAATTTTAACTTGATTTTTTTGGTTGACTTAAATTAGTTCACATCAAGGGTTGAATTCCAAAGCAGGACTTGGTTTAACTAAGAGGCAAAGGTTGAGAAAATCCAATTAATGATTTCATGATTGGGGAGTCCACTCACTAGATCAAGGAACTATGATTTAATGCAGTTGATATTTAGAATGCCTACCTAAAACCATTCATGTTTCTTGAACAACTCAAGTTGGGGTAATGAGAATGGGAATACAGATCCTTTCCACTTTAATATCCAATAAATAATATATTTTGAAGCCATTGGTGTGGGATATTGGGTTTTGATGAAATAGTGGGAGACTAATAAATATAATATTTATTTATTTGTCTAAATTTTATCAGATAAAGTACTAAATTTATGCTTTATCTTATTTTGTAAAAACAACATTAAAATTACCTAAAACATATCATTGTGATCTGTACATGAGAAGGAAAACCTTCTCATCAACACAAATTTTCAAGAGTGGAAAAGGTACCTACATGTCATCCTTCACCATGAAAGCAAATTATACTTTTTAGAAGAACCTTTTCCAGTTATGTCTCGTAATGAGGCATGTGATGAAAAGTTATCCATATATGAGAAACATATGAATGATGTTATTGATGTTAAATAGTTAATGATAACATCCATATATAATTATATTTTGAAGAATCATGAGGACATGGATGCATATAACATGATGTATCACCATTAGTATCTCTATCAAGAGATGGTGAGACAATATATGTATAAGATATCTAATGTTTTGTTCAAAACTAATCTTAGAGAGTTTTTACTAGATGGGGACCATGAAATCAAGCTTATTGGCTACATTGAAAGACTAGACATCTTAGGGATTAAATTCCCTGATGAGTTGTGTGCAGATCTCATAATTTCTTCACTACCAAAGACATTATCCAACTTTATTGTTAATTAAAATATGAGAAATAATGAGAAGAGTCTTTCAGAAATTATTACTCAAATTCTGCAAGTGGATAAGGACATTGGCCATGAAAAACAAATAATCCTTATGGTGAATAATAAAAGGAAGAACAAGGAAAAGTGTCTGAAGACTTATAAACAATATAAATCTCATGAGCAACATCCTTCCAAGAAGAAGAAGATCGAGAGATAGGGCATGGAAAATAAGGTAATATGTTTTGCATGTGGAAAATCAGGCCACTGGAAGAGTAAATACACCTAGAAGAAAGAGAAAGCTAAATGTGCATTCATTATTGAGTGCAATTAGTAAATATATACACATTAGGTTTTATATATATCTTGTGGGGATCATATTTGTATCATAATGTAGGAACCAAGTAGATTCTAAAATATTTCTAGAGGAGAGGTGTATCTAAGAGATGCTAATGGTGTGAGGTGTTCTATTCTAGCTATTGGTGACTACTAACTCTCATTTACAACAAGAATATTTTTTGTTTTGAATTAATTTTATTATGTACATACAGTTACTAAAAAAAATTTATGTATCATTCCTAGATACAAAGGGGTTTATTTTCATTTTTCGAAATAAAATTTGTTTATTTTATAAGGACAACATATGTTTCGGTATGGAATATTTAAATATTGTTCTTTATGTATTAAATTATGAAAACTGAATTTTTAAAATCGATAACGAATCATGTTCACATGACTCATATAACACCCAGTTGTGGAATCACCATCTTAGTCATGTAAATGAGAAGTGTTTGAAAAAGATCTGTCAAGGTGGTTATTTAGACTCTTCTGAGATAATACCGCTTGATATATGTCATGCTTGTTTATAAGGTAAAATGACAAGACCACCATTTTTTGGACAAGGTGAAAGGGCCACAAAGCTTCTAGGATTGGTGCACACTGATTTGTGTGGACCATTTCTAGTAGAAGTTAGAGGTGGATATTCTTACTTCATAACTTTTAGTGATGACTTGAGTAGATATGGATATGTCTACTTAATGAGGTACAAGTATGAGTCCTTTGATAAATTCAAGGAATTAAATAATAAAGTAGAGAATAAAATTAGTAAGAAGATAAACAAGCATCGATTAGATCAAGGTGGTTAATATATTAACCAAGAGTTTATCAACTTTTTTAAGGGAGTTTGGGATTATATCTCAACTCACTCCTCTTTATACACCATAATGGAATGGTGTTAGTGAAAAGATGAACCATACCTTATTAGACACGGAAAGGTCTATGATGAGTCATGCAGATATTCCATTATCCGTTTGGTGATATGCATTACAAACTGCATCATACACATTAAAATGAGTTCCAAATAAAGTGGAAAATAGAATTAACTTTGATCTATAGAGTGGAATGAAATCTCTTTTGTCGCATACACATGTATGGGGTTATGAGGTGTTTATTAAGGCCATCTTGGGATAAAACTATCACCACGGGGCATTAGGTATATATTTATAGGGTATCCCATGGAAACAAGCGGATATTACATATACAACCCCTTACATAAGAAATTAACTATCGCTAGACAATCCATCTTTCTTGAGATGGAGAACATCCTCAAAAAGTATAGTGGGATCAAGATTGAATTCAACAAAGTTGACACTCAAGATAAACATGAGTTGGAATAGGAATAGATTTCACAGGTCCCCAGGGAAGATGTAGTTTCTAAAACAAATGTTTTGTGTAGGATCATAAAAGAGCTAAGAAAACCAAAGCGAGATGATTTTCTAGTCACTAGAGGTGGTGAATAAATATTGGTTGACAGTGATGAACCTATCTCCTATAAGGAGGCATTAGATACCTCTAAAGTGAAAATATGGAAATAAGACATGAATTATTAAATGGATTCCATGTATCAGAACCATGTTTGGGTTCTGGACAATCCACCAGTTGATGTAAAGCCTGTTGGATGAAAATGGGTATTCAAAAGGAAACTGGACATGGAAGAAAAATTAAATACCTTTAAATAAAGGATAGTGGATAAAGGGTTTAAACATTTTTAATTAATTGGAAATTATGAAACCTTTTTACTAGTTTCCATGTTTAAATCCATCATAATTTTACTCACTATAATAGCTTACCATAGCTATGAGATTTAAAATATTGATGTCAAAACCGCATTCCATAATGGGAACCTTCAAGAAGATGTCTCTATGACACAACCATAATGGTTTATGACTCTAGGTGATTCTAGAAGGATTTCCATGTTGCATAGATCCATTTATGGATTGAAGAAAGTATCCAAGTCATGGAACATTCGATTTGATGAATCCATAAATGAATTCAGTTTTATTAATAACAAATGTGAGACATGTGTTTACAAGGGATTTAGTGGGAATGTGTTCGTTATCCTAGTAGTATATGTTGATGACATATTACTTATTGAAAATGACATACTAGGATTAAAATCAGTAAAATTTCTTAAATTTGGATGGATGGAATGCTTACAATCAGTTAAGAACTATTTAAAAAAGTGTTTCTATATGAAGGAAATAGGTGAAGCAACCTATATTGTAGGGATAAAGATCATTCATGATGGATTCAAGAGGCTTTTTGGACTAATTCAAAGTACATATATTGACCATATACTAAAATATTTTGTATGGAACAATCCAAGAGGGGATTGGTTTTAGTGTCACAGAGTTTACATCTTTCTAAGAAAATGTGTCCTCAAACACAACATGAGAAAGATAGAATGAGTAAGATTCCAAATGATTCAGTGATAGGATAAATCATGTATTCCATGTTATTTATTGGACTTGATGTTGCCTATGCATTGACCATGGTAGGAAGATATCAAGCTGATCCAGGAGAACAACAGTGAACTACTGTTAAGGCTATCCTTAAGTATATAAGAAGAACTAAGGATATGTTCCCAGTGTATGGAAGATATGAGAAGATGTTCATTATGGGTTATATTGATGCTAGTTTGCAGATAGATTATAATTTTCTGAAGTCGTAGTTAGGATATGTTTTCTATCTCAACAAAGGAGTTGTGATCTGGAAGAGTTTAAAGCAACCGAGTTTCACTAATTTTATAGTGGATTCCGAGTATATATCAGCTTTCGATGTAGGCATGGAACCTATTTAGATTTGAAACTTTGTCTAGGATCTTGATGTGGTACCTTGTAGTAAATAACCTATCACATTTTAATATGATAATACTATAGTGGTGGCTCTTCAAAAAGAGCCAAGGTCACACCAACGAACAAAGAATATACTCCAGAAGTATCATTTCCTGTGGGATTTCTATCAGAGGGGTGATGTTGTTGTAATAAGAGTTCCCAAAAAAGAGAATATGGTGGACCCCTTGACTAAAGGCCTATCTCAGCAAAAGAATGAGTATCATGTGATAACTTATGGATTAAAGGTTGTAAATAGTTGGGTCTAGTGAATGTGGGAGTCTGTTGGAGTTGGTGTCCTAGAGACAACTTCTATGTACTTTATGATAACTTATTAATGGTTTTGAATTGTAATAAACTACTTATCATCTCATGATTTTTCTTCGGCATGACATAGTATGCGATAATTTCCTAATAGTAGTTTTCACACTAAAAGGTCATAGTAGTTCCACACTATTATTAGAAAACAAAAGTGTAATGACATTATTCTTGAAAATATCTGCTATAGTCTGATGATATCATTGGAGGGATGAAAATGATACATGATATTAGGGGTGGAGACTCATATGACATTGAGGAACCTTCTAGTGGTGTATTTCATTGGAAATATCAAATAGGATATTATGAGAACAAGACCCTCAAGTAGGAAATCAACATTTCTATGTGTCATTGGATGTTTCTATCTGCAGGTGTGAGTATTGGCCCTTAGAATTTGGGATTATTATTAATGATTATTATGATTAATGTATGTAGATGTATGAACAAAAACCATGATGAAAGATGTTCATGGAAAGGTACTATATCTTGGGTGCATCATGAGTAATATTGCATTGATGAATAGTGCAAGAAAGGATTTTCCCTTTCTATTTTAATAGAATTTGATATTTTAGGACCTTTTATGGCAATGATATGAACTAAATAAATCCATTTCCATGGTGTTCCATAGGAAATTTCATTTTATGAAAAGTAAAAGAAAGAGAAATCGAGCACATAGGTTTATGGAACTAGCATACAACTTTCTTGATTAGAGATATCAAGATAAAGGGATTATATTAAATAGTAAGCATCTGTATGAGGTAACTTATCATTGCGACATTAAATTATTTCTTTATAGGTTCCTTGGCATGTTGTTAGATGCTAACCTTAGACTTTAGGCTGCTTTGCCAAATGTAATTGAGAAAGAGGCCTAGAGGTTTACATAGTAAGTGTATCCAAAATCTTAGTTAAATAATATATTATTATTTAATATTTAACAAGTTGAATAAATATTATTCCTAGTTATGGTTTAATAATTATTAATTTATTCTTGATCATATATATTCTATCACCAATCATTCAAGAGAATATAATCTTATTGGAATATTTAATAAATATTTATTTTCTATTTATTGAAAATAATATTTATTCATTTATTTATTTATTAGATAATAACATAGTGATATTTATTTAATAAATAAATAGACATTATTAAAGTCATGATAAATATTATGGTGTAATAGAAGACCGATATTAATGGTCTGGTGAGAAATAATAAATAATAAATATTATTAAATTAAATAATATTTAATTTTACTTATAAAGTTAAGAACATTTAGATAAATGATATAATAATTATTATTATTATTTGAAATGGTGTTTTGATACTTTTAAATAAATAATTAAGGGCACTTGTGAAATTATTTTATTTTAACCCTAGAAATTTTAATATGCAATTATGTTATTTTCTCAATAGACCCAATTCATTTGTCTTGGTTGTGTACAATGGATTTGGAAAATCCTCTCAAGACAAGAGGTCATACTTCTCTAATAACACTCCCATGAATGGAGATAAATCCCCCTCCACCAGATCAAGGAGAATTCTTTAGAAGCAGCTCTCGAAGTGATCTGCCATGCTAGCATCTTGACATTCCTTCAATGATGTCAGGAGATTCATGGAACACATGTGGATCACTACTAGAGGAAATATACACTTGGTTTATACAATTCAAGGATGGTGGATCATAGATCTGTCACCGAATTCATCAATTAATAAATAATTCCTTAGATGTAAGTTTTATTTAATTAAATTAATTGTAAATAATATTTGATGATCCTCTCTCTGGTTTCAGTGTAATTATCCATTGTATATTTATTTGATTCAATTCTGTGGATCATGACATTCATCATCTTATATATCTCATATTGATAATCGATTATGGAAAAAATCCAAGTTGGGAACTACCCATCACACACTTCTACTATACTGGGAACCTATAGAAAAAGAAACATTGTTGTGTTTATAAATAATACTTATTTTCTTTTAATGGGAATACTTATTAAATAAACTATTATTTACAGATAATATATCGTATTATTTTTGTTTAGAATATTTACTAAAAATACGAATTTATTAAATATATCATTTTTGATGGTGGAATTATATTCCCTCGTATTATTGAATAAAAACTTAATCCAAAATAAATCTACTTTTATCCTTGTATCCTTTTCAATAATTCTTATAGAATATGGATTATTCAAAATAATGTGTATCAAAACAACTATCTCATTTCATTAATCATAGAAAATTTAAAAAATAATTTTTGTCCCATAATGAAGTGAAAGAGATGAAAATAACACAATCTATTATTTTGATCTAGTCGAGATTTAGGTAATCTAATGTATCTATAACCATAATGTAAAAACCCCTTGGTTCACCATAAAAATTCATACATTATGATTTCATCTTCAAATCATACATCATTTTTGAACTCTATTACATTTATAAAACTTTTAAAACATATAGTTGGTATCATATACCCTTTAGAATATAAGAATTGAATTATATAACATTAATTTCTAAGGTGGAATTTCCATGAGGTTTCTTTCCACCCTTCATGTATTCAAGAGAGATAATTTTCTAGTGTCCAATTTTCCTACAATGAAAGTATTTCTATTGATACCTTCTCTTTGGTTTAGTTACTGTTTTTGACTTTCCATGACCACTTTTCTTATCTTTATGGACAAAGTATTTAACTTTATCCTTTTGAACCATTATTATGGAACTTGAGCCAGGACCTACCATGTCCTACTCAGCTATCCTAAATATATTGAGGATATTAGTTAAACTTTTTTCAAACTCATTCATGTTATAGTTACAAATAAATATCCAGAACCTTTATGGAAGTGATTATAGAATTAGGCGCATGTCTATATTAAGTATAAGAAGTGAACCTAGTATCTCTAAGTAAATTATGTACCTAATCATATTGATCACATTAGTTTATACTAATGTTCCTTTCTCCATCTTGAACCAAAAGAGATCATTTGACACCTCATATCTCTAATTCCTATCTTTTTCCTTAAAGAGTCTTTTTCATGTTATATATCATCTAATAGGCACCCATGGTCTCATGTTTCTTTGTATCATGGGTTCCTTGGTCACATGAATGAGAGTATATGCTTACACTAAATCATTTAGATTTTTTCTGAAGGTAATTATATATGTTTGTTTAATGTATTCATAAGTTGGTATAATATGAAGGGGTTCCTCCAACACATAGAACATTCCTTCTTACTTTATAACTATTCTTAAATTCAGGTATCAATAAAAGAAATTAATACCATTAAATTTTTCCTTATCTAAAATAGATCCCAAGGATAGTCATGAAGATAATAATTGAATCAACTATAAAAAAATCATTTATCAAATGAGTATCATCTATTATATTCATTTAATAATGGGTTTTATTAAATGTTCTTCTACTAAAAGGATGACCTAGTTTAACGTCATCATATCCATTAGTGGGAGAAGATATATATTTAATTATGAAATACACCATATGTCACATAAATAAACCATGAAAATATTATATATAATAATATTGTCAATAATATAATATTTTAATCCTTAAAAGTTGAGTGGATAACTCTTTACCTAAATTCAACGTGTGGATTCACTCGAATTGATTCCTCTAGTATCATAATGGTCAGGGTTTCACATCATAGGTTAACCTAAATAAAACAAAAATAACAAATAACATAACAGTTAGAGTTTCCTCATTACTTTCCTTCCTTATACAAGATAATCCATAAGCACCTAATGGTTAGGGTCATCTGTACTATATAATCGAGATCTTCAAAAGTTTTTATTTGTAAGGAATTAGACACTTAGTATTTTAAATGGGATTTAGTATCAAAATCTTATCTCATGTTATTCCCTTTATGTATTATTGCTTCTTGTGATTTAGTTTGTAATATCACTCCTTTGATCAAATAAATATATTCAAATCATATTGATGCATACCTTTTTACACAACTCATATCTTGTATTACTAACCAAAATTAAAAGACAATTATATCCCAAAATATCTAATTTAAAAATATTCATATCGTACATGAAACTATTTTTTGTAAATTTTTTGAGTCATGTAAAATAAAAAATCACTATATGAGTAAGCCTAGACCCGTAGAAAGACTACCCCCACCTTTATAGAATAAGGCATAAGCCTCCAGACTAGTGGGACGTCTAAGCCAAATTCTATCTACTTTGGGATACTTTCCTCAAGAGATATCCCAATTCCATCATAATTATAACACCTAAAATTTATAAATCATAATTAACTACTTAATTCAAGATCATAATTCAATATAAGTTTAAGTCAAGGTATAAGTAAACTGAATTCACTATCATTCCTAGAATACAACTCTTTTATGTATATATGATAATTTTTTTAAGAACCTGGACCTTCTTTTTAGGTATGGGTTATCCTTTCTATTGTTTTTTAAGAAAAATATAAGAATATGGAAATTTAAGGAGTACACGCCGTGTACTTTGGAGTACACACCATGTACCCAGTTGTCGCGGGTGACCGTGTACTGGCCGTGTAACGGCCAAGTACATGGCCATGTGGGGTGGCCTAGAGACTGCCTAAAGTGGGGTCCAGTTAATGCAAGTAAACATTGTGTACCTTTAAAGAACACACCATGTAATCTTCTTTTTAATTGTTATATCAGATCGAGGTCGAGTCTCGTTCACAGGAACCCCTTCTTCTCAGCCTGTCTCATCCAGGAGCGACCGAAGCTGACGATTCTTCTACAAGCCATCGATCTGCCATCCATTCTCCGAATTGAACTCCATCAGTTGTGTTGGAATTGCATCGGTGAGTTCTTCCTTCTTCTAGAGCCTCATTTCTATATTTCTCTTCTTTCGTGAGATATCCTTGGTTGAGCATTTTTTACATTTTTGTAGATCTACTACGTTCTAGGTAAAATAAAAGGATGAGATTAAACTATATCAATTGTAAAACATCTAGGTAGGTGGTTTGTTCCTTTCCGTTGTTAGTCTTTAAATATTATGTGCAAAAGTGCCCAATACCCTAGAATGAGGTATTGCGTGTTTTAGTATTTTAGCCCTGTTAATGCCTACTATGACTTGTGTGCCTGATTAGAGGTTGTTTGTTTATGAATAGGTTTATTTTCCACTCTATGGATTTGTTTCCCATGTTTGTTTTGATATTGACCATTTGGTCTAGTTTTTCCTGATAGGGAGCTTGCTTTCCATACCTAGTGTTGTTAGGATGGATTGTTTTATCTGATGTTGTTATATGATTATAGTTGTTTAGCCAAGTAGTTCTTGAAATCTATTAGCCAAGTATTTCTTAAGGTTTAGTTTGGTTGTTGAATATATTTGTGCATGATTGACTTACACAGGGCTATGGGAACCTGGTGTAGTAGACCATAGGAAGAATGGACATTGAGGGCTTCTCCAGTGTGTCTGTTTACTTTTACTTTGCGAGACCATAGGGGGGATGGATTTTGTGCTCCCACAGAGTGTCTACAGTTCCATGTTGTGAGACCACAAGGGGAATTGGACATTGAGTGCTTCCTCAGAGTGTCTATAGTAACTAATACGATACTATAGGGGGAATTGATGGTGAGTGCTTCCTCATAGAGTCTTTTCTAAGTCTGAACCTGAGGGGTTAGTCTATAAGTACTTCCCAAAGGGTTGCTTATGTTTGATTGGTTGAACCAGAGGGGATAGGCTGTGAGTACTTCCCAGAGGTTTACCTATATTTTATTGTCTTATTACTTTATATATGAACATGAATGTAATTGAAACTGTAGGATTGTTTACTTTTGAGTACTTATTTTTTTACTGCTTCATTTTTTTTATTGCCTACCATATATATCAATGACTGTTAGACATAGATATTTGGGTGGTTGCCTGATGGGAGTCGTCTCACACCCTGTTTGGGTGATTCTATTGGGCCCAAATAGATTATATTACTACAGGTATAGATAAGGGCAAGTGAACTTCTACAACTGGTACTTGACTGCTGTGGAGCTGGAGAGCATGGGACCAAGCTGAGGCTTGCGATGCTGCTGGAGTTTATTTGTTTTCTTTGTACTTTGTTTTAGTATTATATTCCAACATTGTGACTTTTTTGTATGATTTCCTAGACATATGTATCATGCATCATTTATATATGTTCTCCAGTTGTTTATTACTTTCAGTCTTCAACTGTTTACTTATTTCATGTTATTACTGCTTCCGCTATTGTTATATGTTTCTTTTTGCTGCATTACTCTTCCAATGAGGGAATAGTTTCCCTACCATCACACCCAAGGACCTAGATGCTATTCTGCAGCCTCTGGCACTTGGGGAAATGAGCTTGAGGCTATGTGACCAGCCGGGTATGGGGAACCTCTGGGCAGAACCCAAAATCGGGATGTTACAAAGTGGTATTAGAGGGAGGATTCGATCCTCCAACCTATGGGTTATGGGCCCATATGGATTGGAATTTTGTGGATTATTGCACTATTATGATTTTATATGACATGTATGAGATGCTAAACTTTGATTCGCGGGGAGTATGGGCCCTCACAGATCGTAATTTGGCACTTTGTTGTTTGTTTCAATGTTTTATGGGCTTCTGGAGTATTTTTTGAGGCCTACTTTCTAGAGAAACCCAGAATACACGGTAAATACATGCCATATATCCTTCTATTTGGGAAGGAACTATTTTTCTTGAGTACACATCGTGTACTTTATGTACATGACGTGTATTTTCTAGCCGTGTTAATGGCTATGTGGGAAGAGACATGGGGATGTGAAATTTTTGGTGGGATATGGAATGTACCCTATGTGAACACTGTTTTTTAGGATCCATGTGTTTGGTTGTGTGACTAAAAAACGATGGATTATGCGTAGCTAGTACACACCGTGTCTATCAAAAAGACTCCATGTTGAGTCATTAGTGTAACCGGCCATGTGACTAACAACACGGGTCGGTGAAGTTATTTATAGTACACACCGTATTTGGGAAAAACACGTCGTGTAGTCTTGTTCTAGGAGAACCATGTGTGTTAGTCATGTAGAAGAACTCGGGTAGGGGAATATGATTCAAGTACACACCGTGTGTTAGGAGAAAATGTCGTGTGTATGGGGTGTTACACGACCTGGGTTGGAAAGAATACACACCCTTGTGAAGGCTTAAAGAAACACATTGTGTATGGGGCATACACACCATGTATCCATATTTTGAAAAAACTTGGATGCTTTCCTTCTCATATTTATTTCTTTCACTTCTAGTTTTTAGTCCTTGATAATCCTGAGTTGGGGTGTGAACTTGACCTTTCAGAGTCATGCCCCCGAGACATCCTCTGATTGTACACCAGATTCAAGGAAGTGATCAAACACTGAACATGGCTGATCAGGGGATACCAGTAGACCCTCTTGTCGTGCCTGTCTTGGAACCAGCCATTATTATGGACACAGGTGTTGACACATAGTTTCGAGAAGGCTTCATGAGGTTTATGCAGACCTTCAGAGGAGTAACGCATCATGCCCCTTCTATGGTAGTGTTGACGTGGGTTTTTCAGCAGCAACATCATCCCACCTTCACAGGGGATGGAGGACCTCAGGCTGTAGAATCATGGTTAGAGGCCGTGCTTTCGATCATCGAGCATCTGGAGACACCTCCAAAGAGGAGGGTGAAGCTACCTACGTACATGTTACAGGATTCCGACAAGATTTGGTGGGATGTGATCTCACAGGCAAGACACCACTAGGGTATGTCTTGGGATGAGTTCTAGAATTCCTTTTAGGATTACTTCTACCTAGAGACTTTGAGGGTCGATCAAGCCCGATAGTTCATGAGTCTGGAGCAGGGTACTTTTTCGGCTATGGAGTATTCTTCTCACTTCACAGAGTTGTAGTGCTTCACACCCATCCTAGGAGGTGATGAGTTATTCCTGGCGAGGAATTTTGAGGATGGTATCAGGAATGAAATCTGATCTCAAGTGAACATCTTCAAGTTGACTTCCATTACCTCTATAGTCAACTAGGCACTGATCACAGAGAACAATCTGAGGGATTTTTGAGCTGTGGGCCAGGGAGGTTCAACATCCAGAGTTAGTGCTTCTCCGATTGATAGTAGGAATCACCACAGGGCGTCTACATGTGGAGATCCAAGTAGGTGAGATACACCTTCAGTTAGCCAGGTGGTATGCTAGTAGTATAGGAATAGTGGGAAAATGTGGCCACATTTCCCAAGAGACCCAGTTGAGTGCTGATCTTGAGGAAATATGAGTCATCTTCAGTGTTTCTATCAGTTCTTCTCACCGACAGCTGGTGACATGAGTTCTTCTCTGACTCCTCATTCAGGAGAAGCACCACTAGTTTCTCATTAGTCTAGGAACTGGATTTATTCTAGCCATTCAGGTAAAGGTTGAGGTCATGACCATGGTAGACAGTCATCATACTTTCAGTGAAAATAAAGTGGACCAGCTTAGGGTGTTCAAGGAGGGTCACAGGGCTATGGTATGGGACATACTTTTGTAGTAGAGCAGACCCAGCAGGAGAAGGATCCCAAACCTTCTAAAATTCGAGGTAGGATCCTAGTTGCCTCATTTTTAGCTTCAAAACTTTTCGATACAGGGTCTTCCCATAGTTTCATATTTGTTGTTGTTGTGGAGATCCTTGGGCTATATATATTTACTTATACTGATATCTTGACATTAGACACTCTATTGGGGACTAGAACTACTAGTGTACGTCAGTGCAAGAAGTACCCTCTTGAGGTTGGTGGGTGTCACTTCTTATGGGACCAAGCTGAAGCTTGCGATGCTATTGGAGTTTATTTTTTTTCTTTATACTTGGGTTTAGTATTTTATTATATCATTGTGACTTGTTTGGATGCTTTCTTAGACATATTTATCATAAATAATTTATATATGTGCTCTAGTTTTTTATTACTTTCAGTCTTCCACTGTTTACTTATTGCATGTTATTACTGCTTCCTCTACTGTTATCTGTTTCTTTCTGCTACATTACTCTGGAAATGAGGTCATAGTTTACCCACTATCAAACCCAAGGACCTAGTTGCTAGTCGGTATCCTCTAGAATTTGGAGAAATTCACTTGAGGCCATGTGACAAACCAGGTACGAGGCACCTCTGGGCAGAACTCTGAACCAGGACGTTACAATTTTAGAATTAGTTTATCATTTAAATAGAATCATACAGAACAATTCACAACATAATAATTATATCTATGAGTTAAATGGTTAATAATAAATAAATGATCAATTCATGATTTTAAACATTAGAAAACCATTTATGAGGAATTCACAAATTAATAATTCTAAACACATTATAATTTAGAAATTCATTATGAACATTACATAATTAAATAAATATAAACACTTTATATTTATTCCCTAGTATGAACCCCTTCATATTATTCATTATATAAAATTTTACATTAAATATATAATATTTAAGCAAGTATAAAAATTTTATACTTTGATTTATATTATGAAAACATGTTACACAATCTAAATATCACATACTAATATTATTTAAACCTTTTCTCAAATCCTTTATCAAAAAACATTTTGATAAGGTTTAATTAATTTTTAAATAAGGTACTTTTATTATTAATGATTAAAATTATTTAATGTTGGCAATTAATAAATTTTTAAATATGAACACTTTATATTTTGAATTATTTTTAAATTTATCTAACCTTTTTAAATTAAACTTTTAATTTCAATATAAACAATTTATATCTAAATTATAATTCATTGAATAGAATTTTGGAAAAGTTATTTTAATATTAACACTTAATATTATGTGATATTTCTTAATAAACGTTTCATAAACATTTAATTGATTAATTATAATCTCCTTATAATTAATTAATTTTAAAAAAATTAGAAATTAAATATATCCCAAAAATACCTTTTATTATAATTTATAAACAATTTAAAAATCATATAATTCAATTCAGAATTGAATTTTAATAAAAAATATTTTCTGTTAAAATTTAGTTTAACGATATATTGAGAGTAATAAAATAAAATTGACAATGTTGTAGTGCTTAAACCATTTAAGCATTATCAATCTTAATCTATGACATGCACCAATGTTGTATTTACGATAAAATAATTTGTTTTTATAATGTGTAATGCATGTTTCTTTATCACATAATGTATATTTCATTTCAACACACAATAAATTATCATATAATACAATTTCATGGACCCCAATGTGGGTTATGTTTCAACATAGTATAACATTGATAACCACATCGTAGCTTATGTTATCGCAAAACTTAATTCCAATGATCCCAGCACAGGTTATATCATCATATAAAGTAATGGTAGGTATCCCATAACATAGTATGATATCACCTAACATAATATCAAGGTCTCCATCGAGATTATGTTATCACATATTATAATTATAGGCTATTGGTTGAGATTATGTTATCACATACTATAATATCAATAGGGGTTCTTCCTTTTAAAAATATAATTTAAAGAAAAAAATTGAATGGATTTCTCTAATTACATTGAAAGTTTTCAAAGTAATGATTAATAATTAATCAAAGTAGAAAGAGTATTTGGAAACCATTAAAACTAAGAATACCATGCCTTTTAAATTTAAATCATGTAAATTGTATGTGAAGAATGTGTAGCTTATACCAATGTACATCACTATCATTTATTTCATCTATTTTTTTGATTAAAACCACCAAGGAATAACCCAAAGGATCCTCCCTCCAAGGTGTATCCTTGGGTTTCATTGAATCACCCAAATGATTCAGGAAATACCATCCTAATATCTATGAGATTCTAGTATCTCATGGTTCTTAAGAGGATGATAGAAGAGATATTTTGGTGGGAGAGAGTATTGATCAAAGTTTTATAGGAGGATTACACACAAATATATCAAAATCATATCCTATCATTCTTTATATAGCCTATGGGGATGAACCCTAAGCTCAAGCATTTACTCATACATTTCATAAGCATACAAGTATTGTCTTATGTTACATCTCATAAAAAACATGAATGTTAAGTCTCTCATATGTTTCGATGATTGATGATGTGTTAGAGTGCTTTGAATGTTAACTCATTAAAGGTCAATTATATTAGGTGATATGTAATAGTGAAAAATAAATCATCACAAAAGATTCATGGAACTATGATTGATCTATGTTGTACAATTGGACACACCAAAGTAGTTTGTATATGATATCACCATATCATAAAACATGATATAACCAAATGCTTAAAAATAATCCTTTTTCATATATATGTCATACTCTATGAAATATAATATCATACCATATGATATAACAAGGATCTAGTGAATATTCCCTTCAAATATATATAAATATCTTAAAATGTTAAATAAATGTTTATAGAATTTTTTTCCTGATCGAGCATATAAGTGTTCCCAAAAGTGTATACATGTTGTATTGATGGATTGTGTTATTTTTTATTAATTAATGTACTAACATTTCATTAATACATATATTAAATTATAAATCATTATAATTTCATATAATAATTATAAAATAATAAAATTATACAAGGAACATAGGGATCAAACAATATACATTCATCAAGGATTATTAACTTGTTGGAAAAACATTATAATAAGAAATTCCCATAGGTGGGGTTCCAATTATTTACAATAATCCATGATATCAATTATATTTTTTCACTAAAATTATCACTAACTTTCATTATGAGTGCTACTTTTGTATTTTTTCTATTTAGAAAGTTTTAATTCAACTACATAAATTAGATAAACATTTATTTATTTGACTTTATAATGATGTGATCCATTAAATAAATAAATATTACTACCCATATCATGGACTCCACTATATCCTTGATTGAATAATAAAATTTTCACCATGATAATGGCCACATCATCATGATATCATGATATAAAACATGTATACCCATAAATCCCTTTTAATCCGAACCATTTCTATTGATCATTTTTTGATCATCATTGTAATCAACTAATTTTTTGTCTTATAATTCTAAGAAGCTCACATATATGTAGGACCATGTTGTCTACTACTAGAAGTTTTACCTAAAATAACTTTAAAATGTTATATATTATCATATATAAAAAAACTAATAAAAACGTATTAATAATATTAAATAAAATAAAAACCATTTATAGAAGCTATAATGGTTATGTGCCTTGGTATCAGTAGGAGACTCAATATCACTAATTTCCTTTCTTCCAAAAAAAGTATCAATTTACTCATAATATGAAAAATGAAGAATTGGTATAGGAGAAATCGTAGAAGGTATGAACTTCAATAAACTAGTAGAATATGGAAAATGATAGGAGGTGGTAGAAATATTAGAATATGGATATTTGTTTTCCTTAAGATCATGGTTAAAAAAGATCATAGGGATAAAAAAGTGGATATAATGTTGGTTTATTTAATTAATTAGGGAATTCATGATACCAACTTCATGATAAATCCTATTCATAATAATAAAAACGTGATGCATCTAATTAAGACCCCTACGAGATGAGGATCCCTATAAAAATGGTAATCTTAATATATAAAATAGCATACACTAAAAAATTATTAGACATCATCTATGGATAACATATTCAATATTTAAATCAAATTCTTATTTCTACCTTTTATTGAGCACTGAAAAAGGGTGTCTTTATCAGTGCTAGTAAAGGGGGACTTTATCATTTCTTTTTTTAGTGCTGATAAACATCACTCAAAAAAAAATTATTTTCATTCTACCTACTCCTTTTATCAGTGATCCCCCCATTTACCTATGCTATGTGCCCCAAATTCCCTCCCTACAAACTTTCTCGAGAACATGAACTTTTAAAATCATTTTCTAACCCCTTTCTCAGTGTTTTTTACACCCTATTCAGCCTTTATCATTCTTTGATTCAAACCCCTAACCTCTTCCTTCAAGCCTAATGCATATAACAGAGCACTATCAATATTTGTTTAATATTTTATGATATTTCTATTTATACATATATATACATATAATCCATTTTTATTTTTATATTTATTCATATAATTATATAAATTTATATAATTAATTTTAAATACATTTTTAAAATTTGTTTGTATATTGTATATATTTGTATAAAATTTTTATTCATATTTACAGACACAGATATATATATATATATTTAATATAATTTTAAATTTAGATATAATTTTTTTATAATGTATTTATAAATATTTATTGTAAATAATTTTATATACTATATTTAATAAGAATGATATATTTTAAAAAATAAATTTATATATGATGTATTTACACAATATTGACACATACATACGTTCACATATCCACACACACACACAAGTACACATTTCTATTTTTCACATACACACACAAATATTTACATATATGTATATATTTACATATATTAAAATATACACATAAATAAATATATTTATTATTAACAAACACATATTTACAACTAAACATTACTTCTATAGGTATATATATACTGATATATTTTTATAAGCTAAATAAAATGGATAATTTTATATTTTAAATAAAAAAGAATAATAAATATTTATTTCAATATGGTTTATATATTTAAAAATACATTTTATGTAAATATTTTTAAAATTTTATTTATATAATTGATTTATTATGTGTAAATATATGCATGTTTGTATATATTTAATTATAAACAACCCAAGAATATGAAAAGCAGTAAAATTTAAAAAATATTATATCCATATGAGTGTAATACCTAAGAATAAATTTATCCTCCACTAAAAAAAGATAATAAGACTCCCTCAAATGATGCTAAAATCCAATCACATGTTCAAAAATCATGGTGCCCTGTAAAAACCTCAGTTTTAGAGGCCTTCCCAACCATTTTTTACCTAAAAAAAATTTCATGATGCCACTCTAAGTTTTTTTATTGTACATATCTTCACATGTTTAGATATGATATGTGGTAGAGCCTAAACTGAAACTCGGATCAAAATTTATGACCATTTGAAGTTAAAATTGTGTTTTAAACTTATCTAAGATTGTTCATTAATTTATTGATTTTTATGTCATCCCATTATTATTAAATGACTATTACTTATTAATAATTACAAATTTTCTAATTAATGTTAATTTTTATTTATTTTATAAAACATTTTTCACCAAATATCTTATATATTTAATGTAAATGCATATTTAGTCTCATATAAATCATATTTAATAAAATACATTACATTTATATCAATATAAATATATTAATATATTAATATATTATTTCTAATTATATATATATTATGAATTATATCTTTTATCTGCACTAAAAAAACACTAAATAAGTGTTCTTTTATCTAACACTGATAAAGGCACCCACTTTGTCAGTTCTATTTTCCTATCATTGATATGGGGTAACATTGAATATATCTTGATCTATATTAGTATACTCTAATAAATTTTAAATAATTAATTATAAAATAGAAAAAATGAAACTAATTTTGGATGTTTAATATTTCATAATGTTTATAGTTTAAATGTAAATTAACATTGTCATGAATTATCTATGTTTTCTACAATATGTAAGGTTTATAATTTTTTTTTCAGTTTTAAGAATTATTGGCTGATGTCTCCATCATTCATTTGCATTCATGAGGTGATATCATTTTGGAGATGGTGTGGGTGTCTTACCTTCCTATACATGCATGATTTGATTGGCCTTTTCTAGTCCATGGTTTCAAGATTTCATAATTTAAGGTGGATTCAATATTGAGGAAATTTCCATTGTGAATTTCTGTTTATTGGTTTGGTTTATTTCATTCTTCACTACTGGGTGTGCCATTTATTTTTCATTGTTTTTTTGCCTTATTTTCTTTGTTCTTTTTTACTTCTGGTGATCTAGGTGGTTTTGTTGATCACTGATGGTATAGTTACAACAATTCTGATGGGTTTCGGTGTTCTCATTGCAATGCTAGTGTGGGATTCCATTATCTTGTAGTGGTTTTGTAGACCTTGTGACTTCATATGATGACTTGGTGTGATGATACACTTTATAATGGGGATGCATGTCAGATTCGGTGGGCACACGTGTCAGATACAATTGAAGGTGACGAGATTGCATTTCTTGGGTGGTTTTATGGGTTTGGGGTCTAATTTAGGGCCTCCATGTTTTCTTGTTCCTTCATTGGAACTTTGATTTGTGTTCAAGATCCATTCCATGAGGATAGTTCACCAATATTCTAGTATTGTCCTTGTGGATTCAGTATACCTTGGCAAAAGGGTATACAAGTGGTCATCTGGTTTTTTTCTCTATCTTATCGAGGTTTTATAATTTTTTCATATCAATTGAAAAATATTATATAATTTATTTAATAAAAATTATTTTTTCATTATATCAAATACCAAAGTGATTTTATACATTAAAAATATGAGAAAAATATCATCCAAACCATTATAAGAAATATGTATGACATATCATTTTAACAACACCAAAATAGTGATTTAATGGTTTATTTATATAAAAAACTTATTCAACATGTGATGCCAAAATATAACATGATAAATATAATTTCAAACATATCATGAAGTAGATAATGAATGACATGCTATTGGGGATAATATCCAATACATAAGGCTGATAAATTCACAAGACCCATTGTAAGTATTTGGAGCACCAATGACTCAAGGAAAAACTAAAAGAATCAAGGTGTATTTTTATTTCCCAAGCATGAAATTACAAAATGGGACCCAATAACTTTTATAATGTAAATTAACTATTCATATAAAAATTTTAATTATGGTCTAAACATACTCTTAAAATCCCAACCCAATTGAATATAAAAATTTCAAGTATAAATATTGTCAATAATATTCAAATTCGTGGTTTAGAAAAAAAAATTGGATTCAAGGGATAACTACCTCTAAATTCTATGGTAGGTTCATGAATTCCAAAATTACGTGGGATAAATATCTCTTAAAGTAATGAGAATATAAATTTCATATCTTGATTTTCCTTTGATACAATGTTCTTTAGGTGATATCTCATTCATTCACTATATACAGTTTAGTAATATATATATATATATATACTAGTTTCATTGGGTTTTTTGTGCATTAGTGATATGTTTCTATTTAAGTTTTTTATAGACTAAGGCCTAAATAAATGTTATAAATTCTTGTCGTTATTCACTAAACCCTAGCCTATCAAAGGTGGGCTTGGGGTGACACACTCAACTTACAACCGACCAGGGCAGGGTCCCGGTGGGTCGGGTCATGTCATTCCATGAATCTTTCTAAATTAATTTTACCTTGGATATCATATGACATTTTAAGAAAACAAAAAATTTTATTGATTTAAAAATGAATGTTTTAATTTTATTCATAAATGAAGATGAACTATATGTTAGTAAATCTATTCCATTTTTGGAGGAAAACACTCTTTATATCTCATTACTAATTAATTATACACATTAAATCATATATATATATATATAGTAAGTCCATTTTATTTACCTTAGATTACACAAAAAAATAGTTATCAATATATGATTTTGATAAATAATATTCAGTTACACATAAAAAATCTAATGCATATAGATATGATAGATTAACATATTCCAAATGAATTGAAGATTCATTAACTCTTTCATGTAAGAATTTTAATGTTCTTAAAAATTGATTCGTATCATTTTATTTTAAAATAATATACTTTTTATTAAAATCAATTAAATATTAATCAATATATTATATAGAACATGTAATTGAAATAATTTATTCTTTTTAAACAAAACCACTACATAAAAACTTTGAAGTAGAAAGAAAAGATTCCATGCTTTGTAAGATCATAAATGTTTGATATAGGCACTAGAAGTTTATTTTAAAAAATAAAAACATATTTTTTATAGATAAAAAAAATATTTTTGTTTAAGGTAACATAATTAATATAAATATTCACAATATATGTCCCCACCATTAAATCACATGATGAATAGATATAAATTCTCCCAATAGCTTTATTATTTTAACCAAATATGTAAACAACTAGAAATTTAATTCATTATCAACATAACAATACTCCATAATAACTAAATGAAACCCAATTGAAATTATTATAATAGTTAATTAATAATATAAAAAATATAGATATATGTTAACCTATTATAAAATCCATATATACTATAATAATTATATAATAATAAAACAATAATGAACCATGAGTTATGTTTTGAAAGAAAGTAATTTCATGGAAAATAATACCAAATGATTCTGTAAAATACACCAGATGATAAATGTTTTAAATGAAAAACTTCTACTAAACACACAATTGTATAAATAAGTTGACATATATGAAAAAACAATTAAAATAAATAAATATTAGATCTATAATAACTAAAAATACAATAATCATAAAAATAGTAATATATCCCAAAAAACATACATATGAATAATATTACATAAAAAATGATAAGAATGTCCATTATAGTAATTATCATTATCATCTCAACCATTTTTTCTAACAAAAATATAATAAAAAGATGAAAAAACATTGATGTTATCACCACAAGGGGGATGGTGGGACCATGTGAAGCATTAGGAGTGAATGATATCTATATGGGGGCAATCAAAATGTTAAACTAGGATTTAATTTCTCATGAAATCACTGAACACATGAAATTTAATCAAGTTACAAACTATTGAAATATATAATCTAGAATTTATTGTATCTTTTATACTACATATTATGATTTTCTAACATAAATAATCACCTTAAAATACAATCAATCTATAATGTATGAGGTGAAACTACCATTGTTTCTAGCTGTAAGACAATACTTAGTTGGCTTAATTTTTCCCTTAACATACAAATAAAAATACCATGGTGCTTCTGACCAAATACTTGATTGAAGTGATAATCAAGACTTGAATAATACTATTCTTATTTGACTAGTTCAATTAAAGAAAATTTTCAAAACAATGAAAATGGTTTTTATATACATAAATACCTAAGTAAATAAAATCATTATTATTGAAAAATAATTAAAAAAATTTACAGAAAATTCTTTTGGGGAACCACTGTTAGCACTAACACCGGTTTTGATTCAACATAAACAAAAATTATTTTATCAATGTACATTAACCTCAATACTCATTATCCTTTCATATATAAAATTTTAAAACCATATAACAAAAAAATATTGTATTTTGGCATATAATTTTTTAATTGTTTATATGGAATGATAAATGATTAATCAAAGAATCATATGTCACAGAATAACCCAAGTCGACCTTAAATTGGTCACCTGAGTCAGCCCGCGACAAGGCCCGAGAGGCATTACTGATCCTCCCGAGCTTGAAACAAGAACCAATGGCATAATCAGAGTGATGATGGGATTGATTTTTCCCAATATAAATAAACAAAATCAGAAAAAAAAAATTAAATAGTAGCCCATAATAAATAAACCAAACAAAACAATTAAGCAAGAACTTAAAAAAAAACAATCCAAACCTAATGACCACTAAAACTCCATGTGACCCCATTGGTCACTCTCTAATCCCAAGACTCAGCATCGCCCACGATGATCGAGATCAGGCTGAAACATGCACCTAAGAATAAAAACAAGAATGATGTATAGGTGTGAGTATTAAAACACGATAAGAGTGCCCATGAAATCAATTAAAAAATTCATTTCCTTTAAATAAGAAAATCATCTATTTCAGATTTGAACTACAATATATAAAATAAGTTTTTCACACATTTTCCCTTTAAAGAAAATCGCAGTTCCTTTCCATTTTTATTTTAAACTAGTTTCTTTTCAAAGAATGATGCTTTAACCTTTTAAATAAAGAGGGATATGGAAGAAGGAAGTGTAAAACTTTTTCAAAACATTTTTCCACAAACATTTTAAAATCATTTTATCACTTTTAACAAATATATGCACAATAAAATGATGAAAAAAATAATCACACAAGGGAAATGGGAAATAGTAATCAAGAGTGGCCAACTAAACAATGCACCTCAATCATATGTCGTAGTTAACTATGTGCCGAAGTACATGGGAGAACATAGGAGCAAATGAATAATCTATAACATACTATACATATTACTAATCCTAAAGGCATTCCATACCTGATGAAATCATAATACCCAAATTCCCAATCATCCCCTAACCTGACCTCACTGAGGGGCCCAATCCCATAGAAATAATAATAAAATATCCCTTTTCTATGGGCCACTATCCAGTGAATAATCTAAACTAGTGAAGTAATCATTCTAAAAAAAATTCTCACTATTCTACGCTCCTATTTTAAGACTAAAAAGGGGGGTGAGCCTACAATTTCAAACAAGCAATCCATCACATATACATGCATCAAACACAAGCAACACACACAATGGTCACCTCTGAATCACTCCAAGGAACAAGTCCAATTCATTTCCAATATTTGATGACAAGGGATTCATACATGAAAAACCTCCCACAATATACACATAAACAAGGAAAGAGGACCATCCAAGGATATTTTTCTAATGAAACCATTTTTAAAGTTCCAATTGGGATTCGTATAATCATCACATGCTAAATCTTTTCTTAAAGAACCACACACACACCAAATAATTCCCAAAGAATCAAATAAACACCACATTATCTTTCAAAACAATTTGGAACCCCATTTAAGAAATATATTGGAGCAACCCACATAAATTTACAACTCAATCCATTATTTAAAAAAACACAATTTACTTACAAAGGCAAACCGAGAAATTTGATAAACACTTGTCATGCACATTCAAAAAATAGTTTCATTCAATTCACATAAAAATAGGAAATCACTCTATTTCACAATAAGAATTTATCCTAAAAACCATAAATTACTAACTAGAATTAAATAAAAGTGAGAAATAAAATAAATCAATTTATTATTTAATTTAAAGGTAACTGAAAGGGAACCTACCTCAAAAGGAGAGAACTAAGCTGAACAAATTTAGCACTTGATGCCTTTGACGAAGATCTCTCCACAATTGCACGCACATACACTCCAATATATATAACCCTTAATCTAATTCACATATTCATCACTCCATGAGGTAATATGTGCAAAGAGGATATATATATATATATATATATAGAGAGAGAGAGTTATACATACCTATGTATGTGCGTGAGACCCTTTGAGGATCCAACACAGAATTTAATTGACCTATTGGGACACAAAAATTACCAAAGACTCAAAATAAAACTGAAACAAACAAGAGAGGGAATAACCAACCAAATTCATGGGCCCATCCTCTATGTAAAACCATACATAAACTAAGATAATTTTAAAACATGCTTTCTATAATTCCAACAATTTTAAATTCAATTTCAAATGTGAAAACAAGCTTAACATGGCAAGGGAACATATTTTTCATTGAAAATACCATTTCTAATACATTTTTACCTTAAGTGTTTTTGAAAACATGCTTCGTACCTAAATACCAACTCATAAAACATTTTCATGAAACAACACACTAAAACACGCACACACACCATAGCCATTTTCTATCACAAAATCTAAACCCAACACATAAGCATTCCAAACCCCTCAAAAACATATTTCTCATCACTCACACAATTTAATAAGCCATTTAAAGAATTCATAAAACCCTTCCATGAAGCACAAAAAGACTTTACACCTAAAATACATATAAAATTTCATGTAGGAAATCATTCCTAAACTAATTGGTCATAAAATCATTTCAAAAACCAATTTCGCACCACAAAATTAAAGTATAGAAAATTCTAAAATTAATTATGCAAGAAAATAAAATCATTTAAAAATTCTAGGTTAAGGAACCACCTACCTTGGGTGAAGAAATTGTTGGAAAATGTTGTAAAACCGTAATCGCACCTCAAGAACACCTTCAAGAGATGAGATCAAACCCTAATTAACAATATCAAACCCAATAGATCAAGTTCTCACCCCAAAAACCCAACCCTACCCATTGGATAACCAAATACCCAAAGGAAGCAAGAAAATCCCTAAACAATGGAGGAGAGTCTTACCCAGAGGGAGGGGGTGCGACCACCGGAGGGAGCAGTTTCAGCGGCAGGGTCATGTGAGGGAGGTGGCAGGCTGGGGTTGCGGTCGTCGAAGGGAGGAGGTTCAGTGGCTGGGTCATGTGAGGGAGGCGTCTTGCTAGGGTCATGGTCACTAGATAGTGCCAGCAGGGTCGCGTTCATCGGAGGAGGGAAGGGGGCTATCTGAAAACCTCAGCCACTAGGGGAGCGTGAGCAGGACATGGTAGGGGGTGGCATCGCATAGGGGGAGAGGGTTGAGGGAGGAGTAAATCAACCCTAAAAACATAATTAATATGAATAATAATAATAATAAACCTAATTATAATAATAAAAACATAATAAACCCAATTATAATAATATTCATAATAATAATATTGTCATTATTATTATTAAATCATTTTATTGTTATTTTCATTTTGTTTTTAATTTAATAAATTTTAACTTTAAAAAAAGACTCAAATATAAATAAAATAACCACAACCGCAAAGTGTCGGATTGGGGTGTGACAATTCTCCCAACCATGACACTTTATTCCCTCAGAAAGTCCTAATAGATTCAATTAATTAGGACCACAAAAAATATGATCTACAACCCAGGGAAAAATCTTAAAACTCAAAGACCAAAGAACAAAAACTCGTTTCCATTCAAAACTTGAAACTACTAAATCCCAAAAGAAAATATGAGGCCATCCTCAGAGAATCCAAACATACAAGGAAAACATCACACAAGACAAAATAGCTCTAATAAACAATGAATAGATTACAAAGAAGAGACTCACTCTTTTTTAAACACAACCCAAAAAGGAAAGCCCAGACCCTTAACATATAAACCATTGAAGAAACTAGCTGTGGAATGTTCAGGATCTCAGCGAGCATCTGTTACATGACACACTATCCAAGCCAACCAACTACTATGATCGGGGTCAGGCAAGGCGAAAACAAGAAAGTTCTATGTCAAGAACACATAGAATTTGGGTTCATCACATGATCATCCCATGGTGGCCTCCCCACCATATTAGGACTCCGGAAAAGTATTTATTTCAAAAGATGTAATAACTCTATAATCCTAACAAAAACCAGAAAAACCCAAAGAAATGTAGCATGGGACAACAAACACCACCATTCCACATCAGCAACATTAAGAACATTTAAAAGACATTCCCATTAAAAAAGAGTTCCCAAATACCTACAACATCATTCTCCAACCCCAAAATAAGACAACACCACATATTACATTAATTATAACTATAATAGAATTTAAAAAAAATGCTTTTGATTGAGTTTGCGCCAGCGCTATATTCACCCAACTGAGCTAGAAGGTTCTCCAGGGGAGTGGATATGGATCCATGTCAATTCCTGGCACCACCTTGGATAAACCTTTTCAAATAACCTAAAATTCCATAGTTATTTCAAATCCTAGGTTCTTCGTGACATAAAAACATTCTATTCCTTTGATTCTACACTAAAAACACGGACAAAACATACTCTCAGATGAATCTGGTGAGGCAGAAAACAACTACCTTTTTGTACCTCTTATGAACTAGCCAGATGCCACTAAAATGGCTTCAACCTAAACATCCTACCTCACAACTTCTTTATAATCATCATGGAATGAAGTCACTTCCATAAGTAATTCTGGTTAGAGACCCCTTTCAAAGAATCAATATTTCATCCTCAATGAGGTTTGGCAGATACAATACCTGCTCAGTGAAACTCCTAGAAAACTCTGACACAGTTGAATCTCCCTACTTGTGACAATAAAACCTTGAACCCATCAATATCCTCATGTCATTGGGGAAGTACAATTGTATGAAAAAGTCTTTAAAGCATTCCCATGAGTAATTATTATGTCCTCCAATGGCCCTAAGGCCTTCATTTTTTATTAATTTTTGATAATCCACCTTTCAAGGGATGAGTTGGAACCCTATTACATGCCCGTAGGCCATAGAGGAACCATTTCCCGTAGGCACAAACATTACATGCAACCCTGACTAACAACTTGGAACTTCTACAGTACTGCTACGGTACTGCTACGGTACTGCTATGGTACTGCTACGATACTACTATGGTACTGCTATGGTACTGCTACAATACTGCTATAGTACTGCTACAGTACCCCGGAAATTCTGCCTCCGCCTGGATTTGATCCCTGGTCGCTTGGATGCACCATCAGAGACCTTTCCAACCGGGCTAAGGCTCATGTGCGGAGTAATTATTATGTGGTTTGGCCAAAAGAATGGACTTCAACCATTCCTAAATTAGGCCTTCCAACATGAAAGTGGAAAGATCAATCTTAAGAGGATCATAAGAATCAAGATGAAAAAATATATCCTCAATATTTCATAACCATTCCACAATATTCCTTGGTTCCATCTACCAAAATAAATGAGTAGAGTTTGACTCTTGGAACCTCTGGACGAACTCCTGAAATTGAGAACCACTAGGCTAAATATCTAAAAGGGACAAACCAAATGTCTATAGAATTAACCAACCTGAATATGTTTTTCAAAATCCATTAGAACCCAATGTGTAATACCCCTAGCTTCCACGGTATGCTTCCTTTTTAAATAATTCAATAGTGTGCGATGTACGCTACACTGAGTTCAAGCGCAGAACGACCTTTCAAACTAGCCGTTTAAAAAGTGGATATGAATATTATTAACCAAAATTTTAATTTTATATATCCCATAAAATATTAACATTCATCTTTTGTGTTTATTAGAAATCATATAAGGACAAATTCAATTTTGTAAATAAAAGAAGTATTTTTCAAAAAATGCAGTTTTTCCTCCTTTTAATGGAGAACCCTTTTTAAATCCAATATTTAAAACTTTTATATATTCAATTTAATTAAATTAAATTATTATTTAGAATAAAGAAATAAAAATTTAGTCTGGATAAATTTTTGGTACTTTTCTGATAACTTTCATATTTTGATGAATAGTGAAAAATAATAAATTTTAATTGAAAACAACTTTTTAAATCAAAATAATTTATAGTTTTAAATTATAAATTTGAGTGGTGTTAAAGTATAATTAGATTACATTTTTACCATTTAATCCAATTTTGGTCATTAGAAGTAATTTCACTTTTTAATTAGACATAAACACATGTCAATCTTTTGGTAGTTTTATTTCTTAAAAACATGTTTTTTGGTTTTGACAATGGGAATTAATTTTAAATTAATTTATTCCAATAATCTATTTTGAATTTGGAAATATGGATTCCATATTTGGAATCAGGAGTTCCAAATTGTGTTAATAAGTAACTTTTATATTTAGACAATATAAATAGTAACTTCAGTAAATATTTTATTTACCATGGTTAAAGGGTAAATTTGGTAAATAAGTGTAACAAAATAATATTATAATAATATTAAATTACCCGAACACATGTACTAAAACTATTGGATGAGATATTTCCGACCATGGGTATCCTTGGGTCTATTTTAGGACCCCATAGAGCCACTTGTGTTTGAAAATGACATTTAATTACTTTTAATTTAATGTTAAGAAAAATGTTACATAATCACGCATTTTTACTAAAACAATTTTATATGGTGTTATATAAGTGATATATTTGACTTTAAATAGTAATTAGAAATATAAAAATATTTCCTATATCATGTTATTTTATTTATAATTTATATACATAAAATAAATAAATTTTTATATGACATAATGGTGATGTAGTGTTTACCTTTTCAATGAAAGATTTAAATAAATGAGATTATAAATATTAAAATAACTATAATTTGAAACTTTTTATGTCATCCACGAATTTTATAGGTGAATATGAAATTTTAGGGTTGATTAAATGTATTTTTTTCGAATGAATCAAGTTGTTATGACTTTAAAAAATAACAAATACTAAATAGTATCAAAATTGACATAAATGAGTTTTTAAAACAAATACTATTTTATTAAATGATATTATATTCCTAAAAATCTAAGATTCATAAAAAAAAACTTAGATATTCATATATATTTCATTAATTAACCACTTGAGGATTTATTGTAATTTTATAGTAACTTTATTAACTATATAGTGTAAGAATACAAGAAGACATGGTAAGAGTTAAACTATTTACCCAAGGGTTAAATATAAAAGATAAGGTTAATATGGTGACCTAAACTTTTCTAAAATCTATTGGTTGAAAGTATTTATACTCATATATACATTATCCTATAAATAAATCCATTTTGATCTATTATAAACCGAAAATTTATTTTATAATAAATTAATATTTCAATCTTTTCCTAAAGTGCCCCTCACCTCTCTTATAAAAGAGAACCTCACTTTCTCTTTAATTCAAATCACCATAGCCATTTGTCTTGGACAAAACATGCCCAAATATCCTACCAAAACCCCTAAATTAAACCTAGAGGCTATAATTTGAGCAGAAATCCATCCTAATGATTCATTTTGTTCAAATCAAAAGGAAGCACTGAAAGAAGAGGTAATTATTTGATGACCTCTTTCAAAGTTCTTTTCTTCTTATACATCCTCATTATTTGTTGTTACCATAATAAAATAAAAAATCTAGTACCTTATAAATTCTGAGATGTTGTTATAAATATGGTACAATTATATTCATTATTCTATCCATCCTATGAATGACAAAGTCAACATACGTGCGTATGTACAGCTTACCGTCTCCACGTCATGGTGTAGTTTGTTATTAAACACTTAATTATTTGGATGGGTACAATAATGAGTATAATTAATTTAAATAACAAATATAACATTTTAATGATTCAGTAAACATATTATAAAATCCAATTAAATACCATTTCTCCATCAATAGAATGATATTGTCGCTCGTGTATACGTACGGCTTGCCGTCTCCACGACGCGATGAGATTCATCTTCAATGATCACCATTCAAGAATATTTATAAAAATATATATTGATTAAGTATGAGATATATGAAATAATATTTATAATGGAATAATAATTATTTATGTAGATAAATATATGTCGTTTACTTACTTCCATGCTCTACGATAAAAAACGGAAACAACGTTCATGCGTACGTACGGACTACCGTCCCCATGAACGGTGTTTCCATTTTATATATCTATCTATTATACATATTTATATTCCGAATATATATGATATATAAATCATGTTTTATATTCTGGAAGTATGTAAATCATGATATAAGTGATATGATCAAGAATAACAAGTTAAAACACGTACGACAAATAAAACGATTATTACCTGAAATGTTGCATTAACTTGTTAATAACTGGGTAATATAAGGTCATAAAAGAATAATATATGATATCATAAATATTATTATGACTCTGTTATAAGTTAATAATATTTTTAAAAACATTATACATGAGTTTCAGAGTCGTACAGAGAGTATCAGACTTAAGGTAAGGGTTAATTTTACAATCTCTTCATTATCCGAGGTTGTTTATACGTAAGTATCTACTGGGACTTCTTTATCATCCACAAATATGTTTCTTAAAAATGTAATTCAAAACATTTTTATTATTCCTTATACCATGATTTAAATTCATTTATACCCTTGTTTTACTTTTTATTAAATGTTTTTAAAGGAATCTTTCCGTCATTTTCCAAATAATGTACTTTATGACCTTTTTGAAAAATTAAGGAAAGAATCTTTTTTTAACTTATGTGGAAGATGCGGTTATTTTACGCCATTATAAAAACTTAGAAGCTTCCCTTACAATATTATATTAATATTTTCAAAATAAATGTTTTCTTTTATAATTATGAGACTTTTAAATGATTTCAAAGTAGAAAGAGATATTTCTCTCAAATAGTTTTTGTGTTGATTTCATCTATGTCAACATCCTTTGTTGGATTTTACACTTGTTTGAAGTTGATTTATTATGATACAATATTCTATATTGTATTGATGGTTTTGTGATATGTTTGACTATGGATGTTCTATTTTTATACCATTCATGGTTTATGGTTAAAGTATTAACATTTCGTATGATAGTTTTAATATGAATGTTCATGTTATGTTTCAACCATTTCATATGAGGAATGCATTGGACTTAGTAAGTTATGGGTGGGGCCCGCTATAGCCCCTCGATACATCGGTAGGTCTCAAGAGACAAACTAGTGTCTTGGCACAAGGCCTTGATAGAATATTTGTGAATTGTCTCGGCACAAGCCCTTGACGTAGTAGTTATTATGTCTATCATTATGCATTCCTCTGTTATGAAGTTAGTTATTACATGTGATTATTATACTATTATAATATTTATGTGCATGTTTATATAGTGATGTTTGATTTATTTTTTCCATGTTATGTTCTAGTTTGTGTTTAAAAGGCTACTGTTTTTATTATACATCTTTCCTTAAAAGTTTATAGCTTCCACTGAATTATTTACCCTTACTGAGCATTAGATCTCACCCCTTTCTTATATTTTATTTTCCCAGGATTCAAGAAGTGTATTATGATTGATATAAAGGGTTAATTTTGGTGAATAATGGAATTATCAAAGGATTATTTATGTTTTGTTTTATGTTAGAAAGTGTAATGTAACATTCATGTATGTAATCTATTTTCCAAAACTGCTAAACTGATTAGTCCTTCAGAACTTTATTCCTTGTAATCATGCCAATGTATTAAAAAAATTCACTGGATCTGGGTTACTATGGTTGGGGAATTGAAGTTAGTATTAGAGGAAGTATAGAAACAACCTTAAAAATAGATATAGAAAACTTAGATTAGGGTTCATAACCATAATATAGACTTTAGGGATAAGTTCTGAAGAACCCATTAAAATTTTGATAAAGTAGGGATTACGTGGATATTCCAAGCAGTACATCCCTTCCTAGATACTACATGTGGATATAGTTTTGGAACAGATGTACCTTGGGGTGAAAATTTTAACAAGGTGTTTCAGGCTTGACTCGGGGTAACCTGGTAGACAACAACAAGCCTTACTACACACCTGGTTTGACACTCCCAGGGGAATATACATAGGATAATTCATATTTGATTTACAAACCATTATGAAGGATTTATGAGTAAATATTCCCTAAGAGGAACCATATTTATGATTATGGATTAATATTCATAAAATTTCCAATTTATCTTAGGTATTTTACTAGTTTGGATTTATGAATTATGATTCATAACATAATCTAGTGTATACTATTTTTTAGAAATGATGCATAGTGGAAGGAATGTAAATCATATCAATGCACGTAATCCATGTAGGGATTTCCCTCCTATGAAAGATAATGATAGTGGATCTGGTGACACAACTGGTACTGAACATCTTATAACCATACTGGGATAATTGACTCAGGTTATGAATAATAACCTTACCCGTATGGAGCATCTTGATCTGAAATAGGGAGGATCAATGTTAGACCACTTCATGATACAATAACCTCCAACATTAAATGGGACTACAAATCCATTTGTGGCTGAGCAATGGATAATTTCCATAGAGAAAATATTTCTTGCTTTGGGGAGTAATTAAAGGGAAAATGTTGTCATGGTATTTTATCATCTCTTAGAAAATGTGGATCAATGGTGGACATTAATTCAAAACACAAAGGAGGATTAAGAAGTGGTAAATATGGAATGGAGGGAGTTTAAAGAACTTTTACTATAGAAATATTGTCCTCGTGAACAGCAAGATGATATGGAAAGGCAATTTATTAGCCTGAGGCAAAAGGAGGATGAGAATTTTGCAAAGTATGAGGCTAACTTCAAAAGGTTAGAAAGGAATGCTACAGACTACATACATAACCCCAGAAGTAAGATTGATTGATTCATTGATGGTTTAAAACTATTCCTATTATGGTCATTGGTCACAGAATCTTTCTCATCGTATGAATATATAGTATCATATACTATCAAGACAGAAAATTAATTCTCTAAATATTATGTCATTAAATTAAATCAAGAGAATAAGAGAACAGTGGAGCAAGAGGCAGATAAAGGTAAAAAGGGAAAGAATGATTTTTCCCTTATGTAATAATTGTTGGAAGAAACACCCTAGTATTTACCTAAAATGAATTAGATTTTGTTACAAATGTGTAGAAAAGGGCCACCAAAATCGTGATTGCAAAGGTAAGAAAGAGTCTTTCAATGTTTAATGCTATAATTTCAATGAAATAGTACATTATGAAAATGATTTCCCAAAGCGTCAAGGAAATATAGCTCAGAAGAAACAAATGGATCAAGGTCAAGCTTATGCTTCTACTACGGTCGAAGTGGAATAATTAATTAATTTATTTTTATTCAAGAATTATATTTCGGTTATAAGAAGAATGTGATATATATAAAGATTCTAATGCATTAATTTTTTTTCATTATGGTTTTAATATGATCAAGGTAATCATATATTTAGTATGAGCAACATTATATTGTTTGGGGAATCTGATGTTACAATTGATTTTGGAAATTTAGATACCTTTTAGAGAGAGTTCAAACATAAGTGTTTTGGATAAATCTAAATTTTGGAATGGATTATGTTGAAATTTTGATAGTATTGTTTAAGGATAAAACATTTCTTAAGATGTTTTAGAAAAAGGACAAACTACGGGTTGGGCGATAACCTGTCGTGTCAGAAAAAGTTGTGGGAATCGAACCCACAACCAAAGTGTGATAAGGCTTTATCACCTACCACTGGCCTAGATGAAGTCCCTAGTTATTATAAAATAGTTTTCTTCATTTAAATGGTATATTTTTGTATTTGTAACCTTATACGATTGATATAAATAGAATATTTTTCAGTTTTATCTTTTGAAGAGAAAGATGAGTTAGTGGTGGGAATTAGTTAAAGGATGAAACTATACATTAAGTATAATTCCTTGTGTTCTTAGTATATGAAGTAAATTAATTCTACAACACTAGGAAAAATATCATAAAACCAAAAATGTTTTCCTAGTACTTTCCTTTTGCGATGAATCTAATTGCCCCTTAGATCATCACAAATTTATGGCTTCCATTTTGTTATCTTTCTCCAAATAATTTTCTTTATCACTCTCCATCAGAACTTTATGGTTAATTTTCTCTTCTATATCTATGTTTTTTTACATGGAACCCTATTAAGTGTTATTTTTGGTAACCTTCATACTTACCTTTATTTAAAAAAAGTCCTCATTAATCTATTTTTCGATGTGGGATTTCAACTAAGATATTTTGAAATGTCAAACCCCTAGTTTTTAAACCTGAGTTTAAATTGAGAGGATGCATTTTATTGAAATAGGGGATAATTTAATACCCCAACCTTCCACAGTACACTTCCTTTTTAAATAATTCAACAGTGTGTGATGTACGCTACATCAAGTTCAAACACATCACGACCTATCAAACTAGCTATTTAAAACGAGGTTACGAATAGTATAATCCAAATTTTGAATTTTATATATCCCATATAATTTTAAAATTCATCGTTTTTGTTTCTTAGAAATAATATAAAGACAAATTCTATTTTTTAGATAAAAGAAGTATTTTTTAAAAAATACAATTTTCCTCCTTTTAATGGATAACCCTTTATAAATAAAATATTTGACACTTTTATATATTCAATTTAATGAAATTAAATTATTCTTTAGAATTGGGACATAAAAATTTAGTGTGGATAAAGTTTTGGTACTTTTCTGATAACTTTCATATTTTTATGAATAGTGAAAAATAATAAATTTTAATTGAAAACAAATTTTTAAATCGAAATAATTTATAGTGTTAAATTATACATTTGAGTGGTTTTAGAGTATAACTAGATTATATTTTTACCATTTTATCCATTTTTGGTCATTGGAAGTAATTTCAATTTTTAATTAGACATAAACACATGTCAATCTTTTGGTAATTTTTACTTCTTAAAAACACGTTTTTTGGTTTTGACAACGGAAATTGTTTTTAAATTAATTTCTACCAATTATGTGTTTTGAATTTGGAAATATAGATTCCATATTTTGAATCATCAGGTCCAAATTGTGTAAATAAGTAACTTTTATTTTTCATACATTATGAATAGTAAATTCAGTAAATAATTTATTTACAATTGTTAAAGGGTAAATCTGGAAAATAAGGGTAACAAAATAATATTATAATAATATTAAATTACCCTAAAACATGTGATAAACCTATTGGATGAAATATTTCCGACCATGGGTATCCTTGGGTCTATTTTAGGACCCCATGGAGACACTTGTGTTTGAAAATGACATTTAATTGCTTTAAATTTAAAGTTAAGGAAAATATAACTTAATCATGTACCTTTTACTAAATTTTTTTATATGGGGTTATATACGTGATATATTAGAATATAAATATTAATTATAAATTTAAAAAGATTTTCTACATTGTGGTATTTTATTTATAATTTTTAGTCATAAAATAAATAAATTTATATATGACACAATGGTGATGTAGTGATTACCTTTTTAATGAAAGATTTAAATAAATGAGATTATAAATATTAAAATAAATGTAAATTGAAACTTTTGATGCCATAAAAGAATTTTTTAGGTTAATATGAAATTTTATGTTTTATTCAATTTATTTTTTTCTAAGTAATAAAGTTTTTATGACTTAAAAAAACAAATACCAAATAGTGTCAAAATTGACATAAATGAGTTTTTAAAACAAATACTATTTTATTAAATTATATAATGTTCATAAAAATATAATATTCGTCCAAATAACTTATATAATTATATATATTTAATTAATGAAACACTTGAGATTCTCTCGGCATTTTATAGTATGTTTATTAACCATATAGTTTAAGAATACAGGAAGACCTGGTAAGAGTAAAACTATTTAGCCAAGGGTTGAATCTAAAAGATAAGGTTAATATGGTGACCTAAACTTGTCTAAAACCTATTGGTTGAGAGGAATTAGACCCATCCCCACCTTATCCTCTAAATAAATCCATTTTGAGCAATTAAAAACTGAAAACTAATTTTATAATAAATTAATATTTCAAGATTTTCCTAAAGTGCCTCTCACCTCTCTTGTAAAAGGGAACCTCACTTTCTATTTAATTCACATCTCTAAAGCCCATTGACTTAGCCAAAACCTGCCCAAATATACAATAAAATACACTAACTTCAACCTATAGTCCTTACTTTGAACCAAAATCCAACTTAAGGAGCCCTTTTGTTCAAATCAAGAGGAAACACCTCAAGAAGAGGTAATTAATTGATCACCATTTTCAAAGTTCTTTTCTTATTCTACTTAATCTTTATTTGTTTTTACCATAATAAAATAATAAATCCAATACCTTCTACATGATTACATGTTATTATAAATATGGTACAACAATATTCATTATTCTATCCATCCTATGAATGACAAAGTCACCATACCTGCGTACGTACGGCTTACTGTCTCCACATCGTGGTATCGTTTGTTATTCAAAACCTCATTATTTGTATGGGTATAATAATGAGTATAATTAATTTAAATAATGAATATAATATTGTAATTATTCTGTAAATATAATATACCATCCAATTAAATATCATTTCACCATCAATAGAATGATATTTTCGCTCGTGCATACGGACGACTTACCGTCTCCACGATGTGATGAGATTCATCGTCAATGATCACCATTCAAGAATATTTATAAAAATATATATTGATTATAAATGATATATATGAAATAATATTAATAATGGAATAACATATATTTATTTAGATAAATATATTTCATTTACTTACTTACATATTATACGATAAGAAAACGGAAACAACGTTCATGCATACATACGGACTACCGTCTCCATGAATGGTGTTTTCATTTTATATATATATCTATTATACATATTTATATTCTAAATATATATGATATATAAATCATGTTTTATATTCTGGAAGTATGTAAATCATGATCTAAGTGATATGATCAAGAATAAAAAATTAAAACATGTATGATAAAGAAAGAGATTATTACCCGAAATGTTGCATTAACTTGTTAATAACTAGGTAATATAAAGTCATAAAAGAATCATATATGATATCATAAATATTATTATTATTTTTATATAAGTTAATAATATGTTTAAAAACATTATACAGGAGTTTTGGAGTCATATAGAGAGTATCAAACTTAAGGTAAGGGTTAATTTTACAATCTCTTCATTATCCGAGGTTGTTTATACGTAAGTATGTACTGGGAATTCTTTATCATCCACATTCGTGTTTCTTAAAAATGTATTTCAAAATAAATTACTATTCTATAGACCATGGGTTAAAGTCGTTTATACCCTTGTTTGACTTTTTATAAAAAAAATTGAAAGTAATCTTTCCGTCGTTTTCCGAACATGTACTTAATGACATTTTCGAAAAATTAAGGAAAAAATGTCTTTTAAAATTTTACAGAGAATGTGGTTATCTTCCACTATTATAACACCTTCGAAGATTCCCTTAAAATATTATACTAATATTTTCAAAATAAATGTTTCCTTTTATAATTATGTGTCTTTTAAATGATTTCAAAGTAGAAAGAGATATTTCTCTCAAATAGTTTTTGTGTTGATTTCATATATGTCAACATCCATTGTTGAATTTTATGCTTGTTTGAAGTTGATTTATTATGATACAATATTCCATATTGTATTTAAGGTTTTGTGAAATGTATGACTATGGATTTTCTATTTTTATACCATTCATGGTTTATGGTTAAAGTATTAACATTTTTTATGCTAGTATTAATACGAATGTTTATGTTATGTTTCAACCTTTTCATATAAGGAATGAATTAGATTTAGTAAGTGACAGGAAGGGCCTGCTATAGCCTATTGATGCATTAGTAGGTCTCGTGAGACAAACTGGTGTCTTGGCACAAGGCCTTGATAGAATATTTGTGAATTGTCTTGGCACAAGGCCTTGACGTAGTAGTTATTATGTCTGGCATTATTCATTACCTCGTTATGAAATTAGTTATTACGTGTGATTATTAGACTAGTAGAATATCCATGTGCATTTTTATATAGTGATGTTTGATTTATTTTTAGCATGTTATGTTCATGTTTATGTTTAAAAGGATACTATTTTTATTATACATCTTTCCTTAAAAGTGTATTGCTTTCGCTAAATTATTTACCCTTACTGATCATCTAAGCTCACCCCTTTCTTATGTTTTATTTTCCCAGGATTACAAGAAGTGTATTATGATTGATATGCAGGGTTAATCTAGGAGAATAATGTCATTATAAAAGTATTATTTATGTTGTGGTCTATGTTAGAAAGTGTAATTTAACGTTCATGTATGTAATCTATTTTCCAACACTGCTAAACCAATCGGTCCTTCAGGACTTGATTCCTTGTAATCATGAAAATGTATTAAAATAATGCATCGACTCTGGGTAACTGGGGTCGGGACATTACACAGTGGGGATGTAATATGAAAACAGGGAGCATGAAAGCAAATCAAAACTTATCATAAGTCAAAATTCCGCATCTCATTTTCAAATCAAAAACCCAAAATCAAAACATAATTTCAATCACACCTCCAACACATCAAATCCAAAGACCAAAAAGGAAAAATAAAAACATAAAAAGGTAGTATTAGACACTCCCACTTTTGAAAACATTGAAATCCCCCAATTTGAGGAATTTTTTTTCAAAAAACATAACAAAACTTACAAACCAAACACCCACCATTGTTATTCAATTTATTATCACATATTTACATTCCTATGATAGATTAAGCACCCATCCACTTACCACAAAAATGAATCCATATACATATATGTGGTCACTCATAGGATTACCAAGATTCAGATAAAAGAAACATTATCACTTTCAAAACCACTTTAGAAATACCCCAACCAATACTAAAACCACATATCATCATAAAAGAAAAACATTTTAAAATTCCACATTTATTTTAGAATTTCACATTTTAAAAAACCTTTCAGAAACCCCCAAAACATTTTCCAAAATAACTCCCATTTTCAAAAAAACATATTTCACTCTCTAAAAGATTAAAATTTTTGGTTTTGGAAGACTCGTTTTTGATAAACCGATCAAATTTTTGTCAAACCAATCATCATTTTAAAATCTAAATAAAAACACCCCAAACCATACCAGCCAACATTAAGTACAATAAAAGTAAACTACCATTCAACGAGTCAAAAATCCCAAAATTTTAGAAGGACCCAAAACAACTCATCAGGGGAAACTAATGTTGATTGGTGACTTGGCCATTTGGTTGGCGGCCATATGCCAATCGACCCACCATCAGAGTGAATCTTACAAGACCATGTACCTGACTCCACATGGATTTCCAGGCCCTCTGAGTTCACTGAGAAAACTGGTCCGACTCTCGTTTCATTTCCCCAAATACCAAGAAAACCATAAGAACCAAATAAACCATGAAAAACCCAAATACCCATGGTAACCCAATGCTCAATATATAAAGTGTTGGACAAAAACTTCCTCATACCTTCACCCTATGTTCTGATAGCCCTACTCCATCTACCTTGACAACCCAAACAACAAAGGGTGCTCTGAAATCCAGGTCCTCTAAATAACCTATCCTCTGATACCATTTGTCATGAACCAACCTAGGTCGAACCTAAAACAGTCACCTGAGTTGGCTAGCTACAAGGCCTGAGAGGTGTTCCTGATTCTCCCGGGTAGGTGACAAGAACCAAGTGAATCATCAGAGTGAATATGGGAATGAATTCACCCAATATAAATAAACAAAATTAGAAAAAAAATAAAAGAGAAGCCCAAAATAAATAAAAAAAATAGAATGATTAAGAAAGAACTAAAAAAAGAAAAACCTAACCAAACCTGATGACTACTAAAACACCATGTGATCCCGCGGGTCACTCTCCGATCCCAAGACTCAACATTATCCATGGAAATCGAGATCAAGCTAAAACCTTCACCTGATACTAAAAACAAGAATGAAGTATAGGCGTGAGTATTAAAACTCAGTAGGCATTTCCAAGAAATCTATTCCCAAATGCATTTCCATTAAACAATAGAATCATTAATTTAAGGTTTGAACTACAATATCTAAAAGTAAGTTTTTCACATATTTTCCCTTTAAATAAAATCACAGTCCATTGCCCTTTTTATTTTAGACTAGTTTATATTTTAAGAATAAATCTTTAACCTTTTAAAGAAAGATGGATATGGAAGAAGGAAGTGTAAAACATTTTCAAAACTTTTTTCCACAAACATTTGAAAATCATTATATCAATTTTAGAATAGAGATGCACTATAAAATGAGGAAAAATAAATGATCACACAAGGGAAATGGGAAATAACAAGCAAGAGTGACCAACTAAACAATGAAACTCAATCATCTATAATAGTTAACTAAGTTCCAAAGTATATGGGAGAACATAGGAGCTCACGAATAATCTATAACATACTATACATGTGACTAATCCTGAAGGCATGACTTCCCTGATGACATCATAACACCAAAACACCCAATCGTCTCCCTACCTGGCCTGACCGAGGGGCTCAATCCCAGAGTAATAATAACACAATATCCATCTACTATGTGCCACTAGCCAGTGCATAATCTAAACTATTGCATCAATATTTCACCTAAAAGTTTCTTGCCATTCTAGGTTCACATGTTCATACTAAAAGGGGGGTGATCCAACAATGTCAAACAATTAGTCCATCACATATACATGCATCACACACAAGAAACACACAAAACGGTCACCCCTGAATCACTCAAAGGAACAAGTCCCTTGCCTTTCCACTATTTGATCATAATGGATTCATACATAGTTGACCTTACACGAAATACACATAACTAAGGAAATAGGACCATATAAGGATATTTTTCCAATGAAACCATTTTTAAAGTGCCAATCGGACCTCACATAATCATCACATGCTAAACTATTTCCTAAAGAACCACATGCACACACACCAAATCATCTCCATAGAATAAAATAAACACCACTTTCTCTTTTAAAATAATTTGGAACCCCATTTAAGAAATATATTTGAGAAACCCACACACATTTACAATGAAATCCATTCTTTAAAAAACACAATTTACTTACAAAGTCCAACCAAGCAATTTGATAAACGCTTGGCATGAACATTCAATAAAATTGTTTCATAAAATTCACATACAAAGAGGAAATATCTCTATTTCACAATAATCCTTTATTATAAAAACCATAAATTATTAAATTACATTAAATAAATGTTTAATAAACAAGAAATCAATGTATACTTAAATTTAAAGGAAAATTCAAGGGATCCTACATTAAAAGAAGAGAACCAAGCCTAATAATTCAGCACTTTATGCCTTTTATGAATATTTCTCCACAATTGCACACACATACACTCCTATATATATACCCATTAATCCAATGCACAAAATTCCCATGCCATAAGGGAATAGTGTAAAGAGGTTATATATATATATACGTATCAATGTATGTGTGTGAAACCCTACGAGGAACAACCACACAATTTAATTAACCTATAGGGACCCAAAAGTCACTGATGACTCAAAATAAAATTCAAATAAACAAGAGAGGGAAGAACCAAACAAATTCATGGGCCAATTCCTTATGTAAAACCGTATATAAACTAAGATCATTTTAAAACATGATTTACATTATTCTAACAATTTTTAATTCAATCTCAAGGGTGCACAACAAGAATAACATGCCAAGGGAACACATTTTTCATTAAAAATACCATGTCTAATACATTTTGACCTTAATTGTTTTTGAAAACATGCTTCGCACCCGACAACCAAATCATAAAACATTTTCATGAAACAACACACAAAAACATGCACACACAACATAGAAATTTTTTGTTACAAAATCAAAACCTAACATATAAACTTGACAAACCCTTCAAAAACATATTCCAAATCACTCAAACAATTTTATAATCCATTTAAACAATTTATAAAACCCTTACAAGAAGCAAAAAAAGACTTTACACCTAAAATACACACAAATTTTCATGTTGAAAATCATTCCCAAACCAATTTATCTTCGAATCCTTTCAAAACCCAGTTTTTTACCACAAAGTTAAAGTATATAACATACTAAAATTTATTAAAGAAACAAATAAAATCATTTATAAATTCTAGAATAAGGACCCACTTACCTCATGTGAATAAATTGCCGATAAATGTTGTGAAATGGCAACCATACCTCAAGCACACCTTCAAGAGATGAGATCAAACCCTGATTAACAAGATCAAACCCCACAGATCAAGGTCTCTCCCTAAAAATGAAACCCTACCTACTGGAGAATCAAATACCCAAATGAAGTAAGAGAATCCATAAAAAGAGAGGAGATGCTTACCTAGAGGGAGAGGGTACGGTTTCTAGAGGGGGGAGGTACGATGGTAAGGTCGCGCGCGTGAGGCAGCCGGCTGGGATCGCAGTTGCCGGAGGGAGGAGGTGTGGCATCCGGGTCACACGAGGGAGGTAGCCGGCTTGGTTAACGGTCGTCGGAGGGCTATAACGAGGTCGCAGTCACCGGAGGAGGGAAGAGAGCCACCATAAACCCTCAACCTCCATGGGGAGTGTGAGTGGGATAGGGAAGGGGGTGGCGTCACATAGGGGGAGAGGGGTGAGGGAGGAGGAAAAAAAACCCAAAACCCAAAAAACATAATTAATATGAATAATGATAATAATAATAGTAAACTTAATAAACCTAATAATAATAATATTATTATTCATAACGATAATGTTATCATTATTATTATTATTAAATAATTTTTTTATTTTCATTTTTATTTTAATTAATAAATTTTAACTTAAAAAAAGAAACAAATATAAATAAAATAACTGCAACTGTAAAGTTCTAGGTCAGGGTGTGACAATATTAGCATTTAGAAACCATTAAAACCAAGAAGATAATGCCTTAGAAATTTAAATCATGTAAAATATAAAATAATAATATGTACTTTACACTAAAGTATGTCATTTTTTCCCTTTTCCAATGCCCGATGGAAATAACCATGTATTAACTGAAAGGATCTTCCTTCTAAGGTATATCAATGAGTTGCATCGAACCACCAAAATGATTTAGGTAGGACCTTCTAAACCTCCATGATATGTTAGTATCTCATGGTGCTAAGGAGGATGGAATAAGAGAGGTTTGAGTGGGATAGATTATCAGGAAGAGGTTTATAGGAGGATATCCCACACATATGTCAGGCTCATAGTCTATACATAGTTATATAGTCTACAGGGTTACTCCTAGAACCTTTACATTTACTCATAAATCTCATAAACATACGAGTAATGCATTTAGTTACATATCATGTATCCCTTGTACATTAAGTCTCTCATATGTTTCAATAATTGATAACATGTTTGGGATATTTGAAATTTAACGACTAAACATTTTACTACCTTATGTGATCCATATTAGTTCTAAATGAGTCATCCAACATGATTCATGGAACTATGATTTATCTACGTTGTAAAATACAACACACCCTATCATCTAGAATATGATACCTATGTATCATAAAATACTATATATCCAAATTCTTAAATATAATTTTTCCGTATGTATTTGATACTATATGATATACCATAACATACTATATGATATTTAAAGTCTTTAAGGAATATTCCCTTTTAATATCCCACCTTCATTAAGTCATAATATACTTTCATTACATTTCACCTTATATCAGATCATATATGATAACTAGTGAAACTATATCCAAAACATCTTTAAGATATTTTCAAAATAATTTTGGAATTCCTTAATTTATTTCACTATGTGTCACAAAATTTTAAATAAATTGTGAACAACCATACAAAAATAATTTAGTATTAACTCTAAAAACATTTTTAGAGTATCTTTTTTATCCAAAATCAATCCCCATTCTGTCAACCACAAATTTTGACCCCATGGACATTTATATTATTGAAAAAAATATGAATCACCTGACCTATATACGAATCTATATAGAATCCTCTATAAAAATATCGAGGATACTCAAGCTACAAATGGATACATAAAGATCTCCATTAAAAATATATATCTTTATACCCATGTATACTATTTTAATCATATAAAGACATGAATTTTCATACATTACCTTTTACAATACATCATGTGAGTATAAAACACAGTGCATGTAAATCCCATATATCATCTACATATATTCTAAACTACCAAAGTATAGACTAAGTAGGTTGATGATTATATCACATGTCATTCATCTAGTAGATGAGCACATCAAATGTATCTCATTAAATTATATAAGAACATCATATGTACCTAATATGTATGGACATAAATATCCGTATTCCATCTTAATTGAGGGCCGAAATGTCATACTCAACATATAAGAGGAAAAATCCAATCTTGGTTGAGCTTTAACCAATAACATGATCAACAACATACCCAACCAACCCATGATTAGCTAAAGGCTTGTGTATCGAAGGTATGAAAGTATGAAGGTTCTCATACTAGGCATATCTCTAAACTCAGGTAGTGGGGACTCTAAATATAAACAATGCACCCATATTATACCAAATATATAGTGTATAACACCACTAGGATATTTCCTTTTATATTTCATGATACATTTTATATTTTTAAACTCCTTAAGAATATTTTAACAAAACCATACATAAGATTCTATCTAACTTATCATATATAATATAATTCTATATTATCCTTATGTTTTTCACACGTTTAGTGGTTTTGTTAAACTCATTACAATTATGTTATTTCCTTCCACATCCCTATGTGACCATATGATAAAGCTCCCCAACTAGAAACTTTATTGAGCCACATCTATGAATAAAAAAGATCAAATAATCATGATATTTTGGAATCATATTCCTAATTTTCAACTCCATTAATATATTCAAACTCTATAACTCCACAATAATTAATGCTAAAATGTTAATTAACTTATGTTTTCTACTTAAAATATTTTTTCAAGTTCATCACCATGATTCTTGATACCCTTTCCATCAAACATTTCCATTAAATATTTTGGTAACTAATGTAACTCTTTACATTGTATCTTTTCCAGAATATTATAAACTCATTTAGGATATTATGTGAAATCCACTTTTTTTATGGTAACTAAATGTAAATATTAAAATTTTTCTTTACCATAATACACTAAAATATTTTTTGATATAAAGATAAATTCAATTTCAACATTAATTGTAATAATCATTTACTTATTAAATTTAAAATTATCTAATTCCTAACATACTCTCCCTATACTCTCAAAAACTATAATCCTTTCAAAATATCATTTTAGGAAACATAAATATTTTTTAAATTTAGAAATAAATTTTTATCCTTTAGTGGGAATAATTAATAAATAAACTGTTATTTACATATTATATATGGTATTATATTTTTTGTAAATGAAATAAAAACATTTTAAAATATTTATTTTTAGGTAGTGGAATCATATTCCCCTATATTTTTTGATAAATGTTTTATCTCTACTAAAACTTATTTTCTCATTGTCTCATTTTTATTTATGTTATAGAATTTGGATAATTTAAAAAAATGTGTATCAAAACAACTATCTCATTTCATTAATCAAAAAAATTTCACAAAAACACTTCGTATCATATATGAATTAGAAGAGACGATAATAACACATTCATTATTTAGATCTAGTTAAGATTTAATTAATCCAGTACATCCAACACTATGATGTAATGTACCATTGTTTCACTAGTAGAATGAATACTTTAAGATTTTAAATTTAACTCTAACATAATTTTTTTACTTGTTTATATTTAAAACACTTGTAAAACATACAGTTGGTATTATATACACTTCAAGATAGAAGAATTGAATTCTATAACATTAATACCTTAGGTGTAATCTTGATGAGTTTTCTTAAAACCCTTAAATTATTATAGATAGATTCTTCTCTCATGGATAGGATTTTGAGAATTAAATAATTACCCTTTATTACTTTTATTTGTCTTAGTTGGAATTATGGACTCTCCATGGCCTATTTTCTTGTCTCTATGGAAAAAATTTTACCCTTATCCTTATGAACCATCATTATAAAAGTAAACATGGTCCTCCCATTTACTTATCATTTATCCTCAACATATTGAGGACATTGGGTAAACTTTCGTTAAATGTATTCATGTTATTGTTCATAATAAATAGTTGAAACCTTTCTGACCATGATTGCAGAATAATGTTTGTGCCCAGATCAAGCCAAATAGGTGAACCTAACCTATCTAAGTCATTGATTTACTCAATAATATTGATTGCATGAGTTGAGAATGATGTTCCTTTATCCATATTTCATAGAAATATATCATTTGGTACCTCATAAAACTCATTCTTATCCAATACATGATCGAGACTCTTTAGGTTGTTTGTCATCTTGTAAGAATCCATAACCTCATGTCGCTTTTGAAACAGAGATTCAATGGTAATAAAAATGAGAGTAGATACTTCTAGTGAATATTCTAGATTATTTTTCTAGGATTCTATATATTTTTTGAATGGATTCACCAGTTGTTTACATAATAAGGGGTTTTATAATGTATAGAATTTTCCTTCTTGCTTAAAAACAATTCTTAAGTTCTAGTTCCAATCAAAAAAATTAATACCATTAAGTTTTTCCATATTTAAAATATAGATCAAGGTCAATATAGTATAAGATAATGATTCCATTATCTATAATATAATAATTTATTAGATGAGTAGCATGTTATATATTCATTTAATAAGCACTTTTAATTAATTTTTTCACACTAAAATAATTTTACCTTTTAAATTAATAGTATCCATTAGTGGGTTGATATCTATATTTCACCATGAATTACACTATGTATAACATAAATAATCTATGAAAAAATATTGTAGACAAAAAATTTCAATCCAATGCTATATGAATCATGCAAAGTTGAGTGGAAAAATCTTCACCCAAATCCAAAATGTGGATTAGATCAACTTGATTCCCCTTGTATCCTAATTGTTAGTGTTTACCAACCATTTTTAACTACTAGAAAACACTAATAATAAATAAACTTACTATTTAGAACACCTTATTACTTGATTTCCATAAAATACATAATCCATGGGAAGATAACAATTAGAGTCAACATTATTAAATGATTGAGGTCTTAAAAGTTATATATTGGAAGTAATAGGTAACTTATTATTTCAAAGGGGGTTAAATCTCACAATTTTATGTCATTTTATATTCATTATCTATGAATTCTACTAGTTATTTCATTTTGAATCTTATTTCTTCCACCAAATCAATATTTTCAAACCATATGGACTTGTAACTCTTTACAAAACTCAAAGTTTGTGTTAATGACTCAAATTAAAATCCAATTATATCCACACATATTGAAATGATTCTTATGAATAATGTACATGAAATTGTTTCCTATAATATTTTATAATCTTATGAAATCAAAAATATTCACATGAGTAAGCCTTGATGTACATATATCCAACCCCCACCTTTCTAGAACAAGGCATAAGCCTCCATGCCAGTGGTAAGTATAGCGACCCCAAAATTGACGTACATGGACATTAAATTACGTTTGCGGAAAACTTAATACACAACAAAGACCAACACTCAAGGACCATAATAGTTTAGTGTCTTTGGAAACTCAGAACATAATCTTCTAATTATGGCGAAAGACCTTCAACATCTCCCATAAAGATCTTCCCCATTTGTTTTCGTACCTAAAACCTTTCTTTATATCCTGGGGAAAAGAAAACATATAAAGCGTGACATCAAATGCTCAGTAAGGGTGATCATGGAGAAAATAAAACAAACCATATACAGTTGAACTTAAAAACATGAACATAATGTTTAAACATCAAAATCTTGACCAATGACATAAAACATGGAAGAACGTAAGGCATAAATCATAATGGAACATCAATCATGATAAAATATCATGGTAATAAAACATGTAATTGTGTCAAACCATTAATCACATGATCTTATTTCCATAGTAGCCAAGGCATTATTGCCAAGACCATCTTAGTGGACAAAGTCCCTTACTGAATCGAGTTCACTCCTCGTTCCAGTCCTGTATCACTGAACCGGATTAACTTTTCGTTCCAGCCATGTCTATCTCATGAGATATAAATCTTTACCCAATTCATTGGAGGGAGATATATTTCCCACCCATCTCACAATGAAATCATTCTTACTTGTGCTGCAAAATAAACATAATGCATTCATCATAACCCAAAGAATAAAATGGGTTTCATAAACGTCATCCCATTATAACATAATATATATAAAACAAATGGATATCATTTCATCATAAGAAAAGAGAAACCATTTAAATCATAGAGAAATTTTACTTGAAACATACACATATTAAATAATGTCATCTTAGATGGAAAATGGTTTTGATAAAACACTTGAAATGAATTCTTGAAGAAAACATCCTTTCTTTTTCAAAATCATGTTCTTTTCACAAAATGCCATGAAATTTTAAAAGAAAAGTATTTTGTTGAAAATAGTCATGAAATATTGTAGAGTAATCTTCATTAAGAAAAGGCGTTATGAAACCGTAAAAATCTGTTCATGCCGTATAAGTTAAAAAAACATTATCCTCATACTTTTTTCGAAAAAGTCAAAAAGTACCTCGTATGGTAAAAAAAAGAAACATTCCTTACATACCATGAAGAAAAAGTAAAAAATGGGTAAAAATGAATTTAAACATACATGAAACCATTTTTATAAAATAGGGACATGGATGATAAATATAACCCCAGTAAATACTTAAGAATAAACAATCTCGGATAAAAACGAGATTGGAAAAGTTATCCCATACCATATGTCCGATATGCTTCGTATGTATCTGAACCTCCTGTATAATAATTTAAATAATGTCATTGAATTATTATAGAATCATATTCATTGTTATGATATCATATATGGTTCACTTATGACTTCATATTACCCGTTCTTTTGTAAATTCCATGTTAAAGCAGCGTTTTGGGTAAAATTGTTTCATTTATCGGACATGTTTCGACTTGTTGTTCTTGATATTATTACTTATATACTAATTTACTTAATTCTAGAATTTAAATTTTTTTTACATATAATATATATTCATAATATACATATATATGATAGATCGATAAACGGAATGAAATATACCGTTTATGGAGACGGTAGGCCGTACGTACGCATGAACGTTGTTTTCGTTTCCTTAATGAATTGAATGAAATTAAGTAGATGAAATAAATATATATATATACATAAATCCAGAAGCATTATTATGTCATATATTTCATTATTATTCATTATATATACTTTATAATCATTCTTGAATGGTTAACATGGAGAATGAATCTAATCGCGTCGTGGAGACGGTAATCCGTACGTACGCACGAGCGATGATATCATTCCCATAATTATTGAATAGAATTGGAGTGGGTGGTATAATATCTCAGAATCAGTATGATGTTATAATAACCATATATAGTTAATTTTTTACACCATTATACCCATCCAAGTGAGGTGGTGGGGGAAAACTGATTACACCATGGCATGGAGACAGTATTCTGTAGGTACCCACGCGCAGTGATTTCATTTTCCGTAGGATGGATAGAAGGTGAAATGTGGTTGTTTAATATTTATAATATCATATCAGTATATTAGTGATACTGATTGTATTACATTACAATGAAACAACTAAAGAAGAGGATGTTGAAGAAGAAATTAACTTGAAAGAATTGGTAGAAGAGATTACCTCTTCTTCAACGCACCTCCTTTAAGCTTCTTCTTAAGAGACTAGAGTTGGTCTTTTGAGAAGACCAGAACCTCCAAAATTATTATAGGTAAGTGGAAAAGAGAAATGGGTAGGTTTTGGCTGATATTGAAGGCTTAAAGTGTTGTGAAGAGGAGAGGGAGGAGGCGCCCATTTATAAGGGAGGAGAGGGGCACCTTTGGAAATCTAAAAAATATTAATTTATAATAATTTCAAACCCCACATAAAATGTGACAATCAGGTCCCGGTGACAGCACAACCACCCCGCGTTAACATGGCCGTCGGGTCCTGGCCAACCAGGTACCACTAGTTTCCCCCGCAGACACGTGAGGCCCACCCCAGGGTCCACCCACATGCCTGAACGGTTCATCTGACTAATGACAGTCCCCACAGGCCAACACATGTCCTTTCCAGTGTGTTGTGTCCTCACTCACACACATCCTGAGAAACTTCCCAGAAGGTCACCCATCCTGATCACTACTCCAGGCTAAGCACGCTTAACTGTGGAGTTCTAATCAGATAGGCTCCTGAAAAGGAAGGTGCACCTTGTTGACATGAGTCATATCATTTAGTCATTTAACCCTTTATCATTTGGGGATGTTACAATCACCCCCCCTTTAGAGCGCAACACCCTCGTTGTGGGCCCTATATATCAACCCAAGCAGTGCACTGCACTTAAGGTTGGGTACCACCTCTGATACCAAATGTGACAACCGGGTCCCAGTGACAGCACAACCACCCCGTGTTAACATGGCCGTCGGGTCATGGCCCACCAGGTACCACTAGTTGCCCCCGAAGACACGTGAGGCCCACCCCAGGGTCCACCCACATGCCTGAACGGGTCATCTGACTAATGACAGTCCCCACAGGCCAACACATGTCCTTTCCAGTGTGTTTTGTCCTCACTCATACACATCCTGAGAAAATTCCCAGAAGTTCACCCATCCTGATCACTACTCTAGGCCAAGCACGCTTAATTGTGGAGTTCTAATCAGATAGGCTCCCTAAAAGGAAGGTGCACCTTGTTGAAATGAGTCATATCATTTAGTCATTTAACCCTTTATCATTTGGGGATGTTACATAAAAACATCCCAAATTACTCAAATTCTAATATTAGATGAGATAGGGTTGAAATATAATCAACAAATAAAATGTAGACATGTTGAGAATTTATTTTAAACATTATCAACTTGATTTATCCTTATTTAATCTATTTAATTTTATTTTTGGTAATAATATTCTAAATTTTAAATCATTATAAATAATTTCTTATGTGTTGTGAATTGTCCATAATTGGATACGTTATAAAATTTTAGATCACATAAATTTCAATTTATAAATTTTAAATATTTTTGTTATTTTAAAAAAAAATTATATTATGTTATTTTTATAAAATAACAATTGTGTCAATTTTGAAAATATTCATTTATTTGAATTTAAATAAAATCCACACAAAAGATATGTTCGAACTAAAATATTTAATAGATTCATAACATGTCATATTTATCTTGAAAATTATTGGATCACATTAAATAGTTCATATAATATTTATTTTAATATTTTTAAAACCATTTATTTGATATTTCAATCAATAAAATAATTTCAACATCACTATTTTGTCACCTTTAATGATAATTATTTAATCTATAAAAATTATAAATAAATTCACATGATGTAGATAATTTTATTATATTTCTGGATACTATTCATGTTCCATGTTTCATTAATTTTATCACTAAATTAAAATTATTATACTTATAAGATTTAAGAGAGTGACATGTTGTCACTTTCATTGGTTTTAATAATAATTAAATTATTTTCATGGTCAAAAGTCGATAAAATGAATCTATTCATACCCTTGGGTGATATGGGTCTACTTTTAGTCATCCAATAGAATTTTGGAAGGTGTTAAGGTAATTTTATAATCTTATTTTTACCCTTAAGTACCTGATTTACCTTTAACTGCAGTAAATAAAAATTACCGTAGTTACTATTCATAATATCAAAAAAATAAAAGTAACCTATTAACATAATTTGGACCCACTGAATTAAAATATGGAATCCATTTTTCAAAATTTAAAACACATAAGTTGTAGTAATTAATTTAAAATTAATCCCGTTGTTAAGAAAACGGGTTTTAAAAGTTAAAACATTGCCAAAGATTGAAATGTTTTTACCTATGAATTCAATGTAAAATTAATGGTAATGACATAAATTATATTAAATGGTAAAAATATATTCTATTTATACTTTTAAACCATTAAATATTATAATTTAACCATATAAATTATTGCGATGAAAAAAGTTGTTTTTATTTAAAATGTAGCGTGTTTTTACTATTCATTAAAATATGAAAGTTATCAGAATAATATGAAAAAATTATCCAGAGTAAATTTTTATATCCTGATTCCAAATAAGAATTTTATTTTTTCAAATTGAACTTATAAACATTTCAAAAACTAGATTTAAAGTGGGCGTGCCATCAAAAGGCGACAAAACTACATTTTTTTGAAAAATACTTATTTTACCTGAAAAATTTATCTTGTTCTCATACCATGTTCTAAAAAATGTGTAAGATGAATAATAATTTTATAAAATTAAAAATGTAGTTAATACTATTCATAATGGCTAGTCCTTAATATAATAACAATATATCATTGTTTAGTGAAATCCGGTTTTGCGTACTACACACGCTATTGAGAAAGGTTGTGATTGTGTGTAATGCAAGCCAAGTCAGGGATGCGTGTAGTGAAAGCTTCTTTTGGTGTTGTGTATAACATAATTCAAAACTTATTTCATTTATACATTAAAAAAATCTATACTTAATGTTGCGAACTTGAAATTGTGTGTAACACGAGCCAAGAATAGTGTTGTGTATACTGAAAACTAATACAGTGTTGCATATAACACAACCTAATTTTGGTGTAGCATACAACACGAGACATCAATGAAATTAAAATAAATAATTATCATAAAATCTCAGGGTGTTACATTCTACCCCTCTTAAAATGAATTTCTCCCTCGAAATTCTTCGGGGTTATAAATGCTTTTCTACTTGAAAGTTTCTTTCATAGAAACCCACATCATAAAAAGTTATACTAAAACTTAATTTAAAAAAGTAAAGCAAGAAACATAATGGTTACCCAAATAAACTCATCACTGGGTTTCCACATAAGAGAACATAGGTGAAAAAATGGATATGGAAGAAAAATCTAACCATCATGTTCTGATGAAGAGTGGTAGAGGACATGGATATAAAAAATCCAACAATCACAAAGCCATAAATTTGTGACGATCTAAGGTACCATCTGATTAATTAGATATGAGGGAACTAGGACAACATTTTTGGTTTTCAAGATCATTTCCCTAAAGTTGAATAATTAAAAGAAATACATACATGATTTTGGTACAATCTCACTATTGTTCGTGCCTTGAACAATCTTCATCTCTTAAAGAAATGAAGTTGAATTTGTCATTCTTGAAGTGTTAGTAGATCATGTGATAGAATGATGGGTCATTCCATCTGTCTCAAACAAAAGGTTATCAAAAGTTATCAAATATACAAAAGTCCATCTATGGTGAGGTTAACCATATATGATTCCAAAAATGGACTTATACTTCATCTATCATACTGCTTACTAAAATAAAACTAGTTTCTACTAACTAGGGACTTCCTGTAGGCCAATGGTAGGCGATAAAGGCCTGTCGCACTTCAGTTGTGGGTTCGATTCCCGCAACCTTGTCTGACGTGACGGGTTGTCGCCCATCCGACAGGTTGTATTTTTTTTAAACTGCACTATTATAACATCACAGAAATAATTCAAAAAAAAGTTCTAGATTTAAACAATACTATCTGATGCCCAACATAATCCAGTCCAACCTTAAGACTTATCCAAAATACTTCTTTCCAAACTCATAGTATAAAGAGAACGATTACTAAAATGGTCATATAAAAAGAACTTGAATATCATCATTTATCCCCATATATCATAAGATATATCTTGTTGGACACATTACAAACATGTGAATACCTTAATCATGTATTCTCTTGAAACATGAATTACCATAGAACCTTATTGAAAACATGAATGTTGTCAAAAGTTAACTCTTTCCGCATACCAAAATCCCAAAATTTTGATATACTCAAACCATGATATGACTTTTTCCTTATATCAGTTATGAGCTCATGAATACTATCATACATATTATTTTCTCCTTATCCCTTCATTATGCACATTTCATTTTCATTCCAAAAATATTTTAATCACTTTTCACGGTTACCAGTACCATAAAATTATTAAAAAACACAATGATCCAATACATTTATATTCCAATATTCCACGATACTTTAAATGAGATTCCACAACATTATCTCGAAATCCCGTTACATAAACACTTATTCATTCCACCACATAATTGTCATACTCAACATCATAGATAGTGATCACATGTGAATTCCCTTTATCCTTTGACTTAAGAGGTTTCTCACGTTGATCATCATTAACCCTTGGATTAGGGCATTGATTAGAGATAGGCCCCATTTCCTGGCACTTGAAGCATTGAAGTGTTGGTGGATCGTTCTCTATAGTCTTTTATCTATTTACATCATTAGATACCTTTTTTCTATTACTTTGACACTAAACTGATCGATGACCTTCTTTTCCACACTTAAAACATTTTCTAGTACCTTTTAGGAAATCTACACCATGCTTATTTCCACAATTTGAGCATAAAGAAACATTCATCTTCTTTTCACCATTGTTCTGAGATTTCTCCTTGAACTCCATCTTTAGTTTTTTTTCAAGAGAATGAGATGGATATGTAACACCGACTTCCAGTTCTACCTTGATATCACAACGCACAATTTCTTCATAGCTAATAAAGTCTCTTATCGTTAATTCCTTTCGAAGACTTGGTTTTAAGCCACTGAAGAATCGATCAACTTTACTTTTAGGTTTGATGATAAAGCCAGATGCATACCTTGAAAGCCTTATAAAATTCGCTTCGTATATAAAAATAGATTCATCATCCTTTTGCTTAAGCTTAAGGAACTCATTTTCCATCTTTGTTCGAAGAATACGAGGGAAGTACTTATTGAAAAACAAGTTCTTGAACTCATCCCATTCTATGGATTAAATTTCATCTTGGGGCCTTGTATTCTTAATTAGAGTCCACCATTGGTCTACTTCACCATCTAAACGGTAAATATCCATAATGACTTTTTCATGTTCCGAATAGCGAAGTATGAAAAATATATTTTCAATGGTACTGAGACATTGTTCAGCAACAAGTGGATCAGAAGACCCACTGAAAGAAGGTGGGCATTTCCTCATGAAGGACTCAATAGAATATTGTTCCCTTCTCTGCTCATTTGGAAGTCCAGAATGATTCATATCTTGTGTAAGTATAGCAATAAGATTTTGAACTCCATATCCCATAACATTGGTTTGTTCAGGAGGATAATCATTGCATTGACCATTACATTGATCAACACGATTCCTTCGGGTTCCATCCATCGTCTAAAACCCAAAAAGAATAGTGTGAGGGGGAAAATTCATTCTAGGTAAAACAACATAATAAAGGGGGTGTACCTTCAATATCTATTATCTTAGGTTTAATTCTATGATCCTTACCGTAATTCTAGGACTATACCTTTAGTTATACATAACCATAGGGACATCCCTAGACATACCTTATAAATATCTATAGGGATCTCACTAAAGTTTTCACATCCTAGTTTCCAAAGGTTGACTAAACCTTTCCTCTGATACCAACTATAGTGACCCCAAACTTGACGTACATGGACATTACATTAATTTTGCGGAAAACTTAATACATAACAAAAACCAACACTCAAGGACCGTAATAGTTTAGTGTCTTTGGAAACTCAGAACATAATATTCTAATCATGGAAAAATTTCTTCATCATCTCCCATAAAGATCTTCCCCTTTTGTTTTCTTACCTAAAACATTTATTTATATCCTGGGGAAAAGAAAACATATAAAGTGTGAGCTCAAATTCTTAGTAAGGGTAAGCAGGGAGAAAATAAAACAAACCATATACATTTGAACTTAAAAACATGAACATAATGTTTAAACATCAAAATATTGAGCAATGACTTAAAACATTGAAGTATGTAAGGCATAGATCATAATGGAACATCAATCATGATAAAATAGCATGATAATAAAACATATAATTGTGGAAAACCATTAATAACATGATATGATTTTTATAGTAGCCAAGGCATTATTTCCAAGACCATCTTAGTGGACAAAGTCCCTAACTGAATTGAGTTCACTCCTTGTTCCAGTCCTGTATCAATGAACCAGATTAAGTTGTTGTTCCAGCCATGTCTATCTAATGAGATATAAATCCTTACCCAATGAATTGGAGGAAGATATTGGTACTACCCATATCATAATGAAATCATTCTTACTTGTGCCACAAAATAAACATAAAGCATTCATCCTAACCCAAAGAATAAAATGGGTTTCATAAACATCATCCCATCATAACATAATCCATAAAAAACAAATGGATATCATTTCATCATAAGAAAATTAAAACAATGTAAATAATAGAGACATTATACTTGAAACATACACATATGAAATAATGTCATCTTAGATGGAAAATGGTTTTGATAAGACACTTGAAATGAATTCTTGAGGATAATATCCTTTCTTTTTCAAAATCATATTCTTTTCACAAAATACCATGAAATTTTAAAAGAAAGGATTTTGTTGAAAATAGTCATGAAATATTGTAGAGTAAGATTCGTTAAGAAAAGGCGTTATGAAACCATAAAAATTCGTTCATGCCGTATAAGTTAAAACAACATTCTCCTCGTACTTTTGTTAGAAAAGTCAAAAAGTACTTCGTATGGTAAAAGAAAAAACGATTCCTTACATACCATGAAGTAAAAGTCAAAAATGGGTAAAAAGGACTTTAAAAATACATGAAACCATTTTTAGAAAACAGGAACATGGATGATAAATATAACCCCAGTAAATACTTACGAATAAACAATCTCAGATAAAAATGAGATTGGAAAAGTTATCCCTTACCCTATGTCCAATATGCTTCGTATATATCCAAACCTCATGTATAATGATTTAAATAATTTCATTGACTTATTAAAGAATCATATTCATTGTTATGATATCATATATTGTTCACTTATGACTTTCTATTACCCGTTCTTTTGTAAATTTCCTGTTAAAGCAGCGTTTTGGGTAAAATCGTTTCATTTATCATATGTGTTTCATCTTGTTGTTCTTGATATTATTACTTATATCCTGATTTACATAATTTCAAAATGTAAAACATGATTTATATATAATATATATTCATCATATACAAATATATGATAGATCCATAAATGGAATTAAATACACCATTCATGGAGATGATAGGTCGTACGTACGCATGAACGTTGTTTTTGTTTCCTTATTGAATTGAATCGAATTAAGTTGATGACATATATATATATATATATATATACATAAATATAGTAGAACAATTATGTCATATATTTCATTATTATTCATTATATATACTTTATAATCATTTATGAATGGTTAACATGGAGAATGAATCTCATCGGGTCGTGGAGATGGTAATCCGTACGTACGCACGAGAGATGATATCGTTCCTATAATTATTGAATAAAATTTGAGTAGATGGTATAATATCTCATAATCAGTATGATGTTATAATAACCATATATAGTTATTATTTACACCATTATACTCATCCAAGTGAGGTGGTGGTGGAAAACGGATTACACCACGGCGTGGAGACGGTATTTCGTACGTACGCACACGCGGTGATTTCATTTCCCGTAGGATGGATAGAAGGTGAAATGGGGTTGTTTCATATTTATAATAACATATCAGTATATTAGTGATGTTGATTGTATTAATTTACAATTAAAAAACTAAATAAGATAATGTTGAAGAAGAAAGAAACTTGAAAGAATCGTTAGAAGAGATTTCCTCTTCTTCGACGCACCTCTTTTAAGCTTCCTCTTAAGGTACTAGAGTTGGTCTTTTGAGAAGACCAGAACCTCCAGAATATTTCTAGGGAAGTTTATAATAGAAATGGGCAGGTTTTGGCCGAGCTTGAAGGATCAATGTTGTATGAATAAGAGATGGAAGAGGTTCCCTTTTATAGGGAGAAGAGGGGCACCTTTGGAAATCTAAAAAATATTAATTTATTATAATTTCAAAACCCACTTAAAAACTTAAAAAATTACTCACGTTAAAATATTAGATGAGATAGGGTTGAAATATCATCAACCAATAAAATTTAGACATGTTGGGAATTTATTTTAAACATTATCAACTTGATTTATCCTTATTTAATCTATTTAATTTTATTTGTGGTAATAATATTCTAAATTTTAAATCATTATAAATAATTACTTTTGTGTTGTGAATTGTCCATAATTGGATACTTTATGAAATTTTAGATCATATAAATTTCAATTTATAATTTTTAAATATTTTTGTGATTTTTAAACAATTTTATATTATGTTATGTTTAAAAAATAACAATTGTGCCAATTTTGACACTATTCATTTATTTGAATTTAAATAAAATCCAAACAGAAGATATGTTAGAACTAAAAGATTTAATAGATTCATAAAATTTCATATGTATCTATAAAATTATTGGAGAACATTAAATAGTTATATAATATTTATTTTAATATTTTTAAAACCATTAATTTCATGTTTCAATCAATAAAATAATTTCAACATCACTATTTTTTCATCTTTAATAATAATTATTTAAACCCTAAAAATTATAAATTAATTCACATGATGTATATAATTTTACTATATTTCTGGAGACTATTCATGTTAGAAGTTTTATTAAGTTTATCACTAAATTAAAATTATTATACTTATAAGATTTAAGAGAGTGACATGTTGTCACTTTCCTTGGTTTAAATAATAATTAAATTATTTTCATGGTAAAAAGTCCATAAAATGAATATATTTCGACCCTTAGGTGATATGGGTTGACTTTTAGTCATCCAATAGAATTTAAGAAGTTGTTAAGGTAATTTTATAATCTTATTTTTACCCTTAAGTACCCGATTTACCTTTAACTGTAGTAAATAGAAATTACCATAGTTACTATTCATAATATCAAAAAAAAAGTAACCTATTAACATAATGTGGACCCACTGAATTCAAATATGGAATCCATTTTTCAAAATTTAAATCACAGAAGTTTCAGTAATTAATTTAAAATTAATCCTGTTGTTAAGAAAACAGATTTTAAAAGTTAAAACATTGCCAAAGATTGAAATGTTTTTACCAATGAATTCAATGTAAAATTAATGGTAATGACATACATTATATTAAATGGTAAAAATATATTCTATTTATACTTTGAAACCATTCAATATGATAATTTAAGCATATAAATTAATGCAATGAAAAAAGTTGTTTTTAATTAAAATATAGCGTGTTTTTACTATTCATTAAAATATGAAAGTTATCAGAATAATATGAAAAATTTATCCAGAGTAAATTTTTATATCCTGATTCCAAATAAAAATTTTATTTTGTCAAGTTGAACTTATAAACATGTCAAAACTAGATTTAAAGTGGGTTCTCTATTAAAAGGCAGCAAAACTGCATTTTTTTGAAAAATACTTATTTTACCTGAAAAATTTATATCGTTCTAATACATTGTTCTAGAAAATGTGTAATATGAATAAAAATGTTATAAAATTCGAATTTTAGTTAATACTATTCCTAACGTCTAGTCCATAATATTATAACAATATAGCATTGTTTAGTGAAATCTGGTATTGCGTACTACAAACGCTATCGAGAAAGGTTGTGGTTGCGTGTAATGCAAGCCAAGTCAGGGATACATTTAGTGCAAGCTCCTTTTGGTGTTGCGTATAACATAATTCAGAACTTATTTTATTTATACATTAAAAAAAATCTATACTTAATGTTGCGAACTCGAAATTGTGTGTAACACGAGCCAAGAATAGTGTTGCGTATACTGCAGGCTAATACGGTGTTGCGTATAACACAAGCTAATTTTGGTGTAGTGTACAACAAAAGACATTAATGAAATTAAAAATAATAGTTCTCATAAAATCTCAGGGTTTTACAGGAAGTCTGACCCAAAGTCCATCTACCTGAGGATACCATGCCAAATAGAGATATCAACTCCATCATAATTATAACACCTAATATATATAAATAAAAATTAAATACTTAATTCAATATCATAAGTTAATATAATATTATATCAAGGTAGAAGTAAATTAAACCAATTATCATACTAATCATGAAACTCCCTATATGTATTTTTGAAAATTTTATAAGTAGTTTAACATTTAAACTAAATACTTCAAAATAATTCACAATATAATAATTATATCTATGAATTAAATAGGGAATAATAAATAAATAAATAAATAATGAATTTAAATATGATACAAACATTTATTAAGGATTCATAAATTAATTATTATAAACACTTTATAATTTAGAAATTCATTATGGAAAATCCATAATTAAATTAATATTTACAGTTTGTATTTATTCCCTTATATGAACTCTTTTATATTATTCATTATATAACTTTCTAAATTAAATATATGATATTTTATGAAATATAAACAATTAATATTTTTATTTCTATTAAATAAATCTTTTACACAATCTAAATATCATATATTAATATTATGTAAACCATTGATAAAATAATTTACAAAAGATCATTTTGATATGGTTTAAAAAAATCAAATAAGGACCTTTTTATTTAAACTATTGAAATTAAGAATTCTAAACAAATCAATAATATTTAAACATTAATAGTTTATATTTTTAATTTTTTTTTGGTAATTTATAAACTAGATTTACTAAATAAATAAATTTGTATTTATTTTCAATAAGTTTGTGAGAATTAATAGTCAATTTATACTGATAATATGGCTGAGTAACTACTTCTTAAAGAACTTGGTTGGATGAATTCAATGTATAAACCCATATATGTGATTATTTATGAATTTTTATTCATGCATGATATATGTTTTAATGGTGATATTGTTTTCTAAAAAAATTCTAGAAGTTGAAAGTTTCTACCTAATGGGGGGTTGGAATTTGATTTCATTATTGATAAGGCGGATATTAAAGAATGTTGAAAGACCATACAAGTAATTAAAAAATTTTGGATAATAATTTTTAATGGTTGGATGATCATTTGAGATGTATTGATGTGGCTAGAAAGGACTCAAGATGAGTTAAATGGTTCTAAAAATATCCAGATAAGTCTGTACTTCGTAAGACATTGGATGAGAAGTTTTTATAAGAAATTAAATTTTCATAAGATATCATATTCTCATAAGAAATATAGTTTTTAAGATACATACCATTTCATACTATAATATGTTCATAGATGATGGTCATCATGTGTAAAAAAAACCGAGATATTATGATATGAGGAACATATAATATGATCAATGTCTAAGATAACTAGTGCATATGACATGTTGATCATGTATGATACAAGTGATATGTAGGAAATTATTTATTCATAAGATAATACACCTCATATGATGTAGATAACCGACCCTAAAAGGACCAGAGCTGATGTCTACAACCATTAAATTGGCATAAGATACAAGTAAATTGCATCCCAAAGGACCAAACAACTTAGTAGTCTTGATAAACCAGATACATACATGAGCCTTGTCTTACGAATGAATACACTAATTACAACATGATTTTTTTCTTTTGATTAGAGTAACATTATTTTGCCTAGCGTATCCTTGAATATCATTCATAGTACACTTCTTAGATTTCTGGGGAAAGGAAACATAATAAGGGTGAGAAAAAATGGTCAGTAAGGGTAAATTTAAACATAAGTAATAATTAATTAATGATAATAGTCAATATGACATGGTAAATAATAGAAAACACATTCTACGTGCTCAATAAACTGAGAAGGAAGTGTATAATGAATATGGAATAGTAATAATTGGAAACAGATGCCATTCAAGATAAGGAAAAACCAATATGGAAAGGTAAGAAACTGAAACACATGTCATTTAATCAATGAATCAAAAATGAAATGTATCCATAGATATATTGATTTAAACTCTCATGGTTGAATAATAACTTAAACTAAATAAGGGAAGTGATTAATTATTGGGTGGCATGTTTCCTAGGTACATGGGTCCATTACCATCAATACCTTTCACAAGACGGATTAGCATATCAGGTAAAAACCCATCTAAGGCGATTGGAAAACTAACTCTTCACATGAGACTACCAATGAATTGAGGGTTTATCCATAACTGAGGCCTACTCATGTGTTACCTACCCAAATAATTCCTCACATATCGAATAATTGATTTAACAATCAACCTTATCAAATATCAGTACGTGGTAGAAGATACATATTTATCAATATTTCCCTAAATAATCAAATGAATTTCAAAGGAAAACCATATGAAAAATGTTATAAGGTTTATGAAATGGTCGTCTCCATGATAAATGATATGGATAATTAGGGTAAATTCAATGTTCAATTATCATAGAAAAATGAATATTTAAAGGGGGATAATAAAGGAATCAATGAAGTGAATGTGAATACTATTCTTTTCCAAATAATTCATAAACCATCCAAATGAATAATAAGGATGGTACTGATACAATATATCCCACGTGGAGTAAAAATAAAGGGTTATTATTATTGATAAATAGAAATACTATAAAAAGATATTTTAAAAAACATTATTGATCAAAATATCATTTTATTTTGAAAAAAAATCATTGAAAATCACTTTTTAATTTTTTTAAATAAAATAATCATTTAAAAATTAAAATGAAACTTTAGATAAATGATGGTAGGTAAATCCATACATTTCATATGAGTTAAAAGGAACATTCCTTTTTCTTGGTTAAAGGTTAGAAAAATGCCTTGTTCGGAAAGAGAAAATAATATTCATTTGAAAAAATAGATAAATGAAAAAAGTGGTAAAAATGAATTTAATGAAATCATTTTTGAATGGTTAAAATTATTATTGAAAACATTTTTATAAAATGGGTTTTTAGAAGATAGCAGGTTCTCTGACTAAAGAGATAAATGAATTCGAGTTTTCTTAAAAACATTTTTTAAAAGATTTTAAGTACCAAAGAGTGAAAAAGGGTACTATTACTTGATAAGGTCATGAATAATAATATAAGGTTAAAATTAAATTTTTTATTATAAAATTATCAAATTATTTCCTCTGATGGAAATTCTGTTGTAAACAATCTGGAACTAAATTTGAATGTAAAGTAAACCATTGAAAAGATTATAAAATTAATGCGAGAATCAATCAATGAGTAGATTATGTGTATCAACTATAAATACACATAGTTAAGTATAAATATAACAATATATATTGAAAATTTATTACACAGGTAATCTTATAATATTAATGATAATGAGTAAGTCATATAACCCAAGGAAAAGGAATCGGGTTATGAAATTCTTTTCCACTTGGTAACTTTTAACGAAAATCCCCTTAGAAGAAATAATTCAAATTGAAACTCAAAATTTCATCAAGAAGGAATGAATCATGATATTATATGTCAAATTGGTAGTATTTAATCTATATATACGAAATTTTGTGCACAATAATAAATTATGTCTCAAATAATGGAAATACCATTAAAATTATTCTTAGGGAAAATAATCTTTAAACATTTCAAAGGGCCTCATACCACTTTGAAAAATTTTAATCATAAGACTCGTGAAGGAATAAAATAAAATTAAAGTTTTAAATACCATGAAGATAAAAGAATTCAAGATATAATATATTAAAATTTGTAGTAAATACACCACACAAGGAAGTAAGTGGTGAAAATGGTGTATGCCTCACTGAAAGAAAGGTGAGAAATAAATTACTTACCTTGCATTTACTTTTGGGTGAACGCCTATTAACCACAAATATAAGTGGTTTAACCATGTTAATAACTTATAACAGAACCATAATAATATTTTTAATATCATGCATAATATTTTTTTAATATCTTATCACCTGTTGTCAAAAACCTTTCATTAACTATTTCGTGTGTAAATTTCCTAGTTTATCGAGTAAGTTTTGCATTCTTATTTGTTGATCCTATTAAATTAATCATAATTTAATCATATATATAATTTAATACATTATTTAATTATCATATATGTTAATTATATATGTATTTATAATAATATATAATGTTTGTAGATAATAAATTAAATGTGTCGTTCATAGAGACGGTAGGACGTATGTACGCATGAATGCTACTTTCCTTTATTGTTCATATTAAAAGAATGAAAAGAAATATATATTTGTTTATTTATATTATAATTAAATTATAATATATATTTCATATATGTTACATGGGTTTATTGAAATCATCCTTAGTATGTTACATGTATAGCATGAACTAATGACATCGCTTTGAGGGAGCGGTAGTCCACACTTCCACAAATGATGATATCATATTTACAGAAAATAGAAACCATAAAGGTATATTTTATAAAATAATTAAATAAGAATAAATAAATTATAAATATCATATATAAAATAAATATATATATTTTCCATCATAATGACTACCATGAGAGGTAGTAAAGTAAGAAAGACAAATCATTATTTCGTGAGGCGGTAGTCCGTACACAAATATAAGTTCATTACCCATTAGATAGAAGTGTGTGTGTGTGTAAGTGTAGGTTGAAACCATAATATTAAAACATATAATTATATTTAGGATAATATTTTTTGTAAAATAATAAAACTGTAAATATATTTTAGGGGGTGGAGAATGGAAATAAAACTAATGATCTTGAGGAAATATGTTACCTCTTTTTTGGGAACTTCTTTTGGTTTTCTCCAAAGGGATTACTTATATGGATTTATTCCCAAGTGGATTATTATATAATTAGGGGAGTTATGTTGGGTAGATATTGTGGTAGATATTTTTTAATCAAAATTGTATTGATAGGTTTGAGGAAGTGCGAGGATAGGAGAAAATTTTATAGTGGAGGAGGAGTGACACTCTTGAAAATTTTGGAAAAGGGAATTCCACCCATGTTTTTCTCATTGAAAGTGGATCCAATAATGAAAAAAAAGTATACTAAATAGAGTATATGGTAAAAAAATGACCATAAAAATCATTTTTGTGATGTTTATAGGTCATTTTCTCCCATAAGTTTAGGTTTATTCCCTTGTTAAGATTAATTTCACGTTAATTATTGTAATTAATTTTAATTACTTTCACTAAACTTTTTAGTAATAAAATAAGTTAAAATTTTTATAAATTATAAATTTTTATGATTAATAATATTGAATCCATTTTCTAAAATTCCAATCATATAATTGGATGAATTTAATTTAAAATTAATCTCGCATATGGGACGACAATATGAGTTTTTAATGTTAAAACGTTCAAAAGTTTACTAAGTTATATTTCCAATTTAAAATTAAAATTTATTCTAATGACACAAATTGGATTAATGTATAGATAATTTATATAATTTTACTTTTAAAAAATTATAAATATAATTTATCCAGATAAATAAATTAGACGAAAAAGGGGTTTTGAATTAAAATTCAGTATTTTTCACTATTCATCAATAAATGATACATTACAGAAAAATACTAAAAAATCACCCTAACCTAATTTTTATGTTACAGTTCCAAATGTTAGGTTTATTTTCACATATAATATTTATTAAATTTCTAAAAAATGGATTTAAAATAGGTTCTCCATTAAATGGTGGTAAAAGTGCCTTAATAAAAATATTGGGTTTGTCCCTATCTTATTCTTATCAAATCTATTGGATGAATATAAAAAATATTTGATTGAATATAATATTTATATATATATATATACTATATTAATATCACTCTGTAATTATAAATAATTGAATTTATTAAGATAAAACAACATTTTGGGCATATAAATAGTTTTCTATTAAAACATTCCCTTTACATTCAATTTGTTTTTATATTCATTTATAATTAATTTTTAACCAGTGAATTAAATTTTTATTTTTAAAAAAACCTATTTTCATAATATATTTAATACTATTCATAACCACAAATTTAATTGTTAGGTTGTTTCTTATTATTATAAATAATAATATTTTAATAATACATTGGTGTTCTGTAAAACTTAGTCTTGCGTGTAACACAAGCCATCGAAGACACTCGTTGTTGCATTTGTCACACGCTAACTCAGTATCGCGAGTATCAAAATCTAAATTTTTCATTGAATTTATTTAAAATTGTAAATATATTGTAAAGTATCAGGATATTATATTCCCTTAAGAACTTGATGTTGTGTGTCATACACATTATCCAATACAATGTTCCTACTTTAGATTTTTAAAATGTTACATTCCCCCCACCAATATTAAAATGTGTCCTCAAAATTTAAATTTGTCTTGGTGATATATTTTTTGATATTTTTTATGTTTTAAATCCCACATCATGAGAAGGGTTTGTTAGAAATCCTCTAAAAAGAGAGAATGTGAAGTACAAATGTCACATGGAATAACATAAAACTAGGCCTCTAAGTACGGGATCATTAGTGGAAAGTAGAATTATGTACATTAAGGAAAAGAGTAAATATTTATAGGGAGTGATTGAGTTCATCAATCAAAAACAATTGAATGATCAATTTAAAGTCGAGGGGCTCAAATCTATAAATCTACAATGATTTAGAAGATCATCAGTTCAAAAAAAAATAACGTATTAGGACAGATTTTTTATTTTTGGGTCAATTTGCTATTATTGATGAATACTTTTATTGAAAAATAATTTTCTTAATCAATATGTTTCAATTTCATATGAACAATTTCATATTTTGGGTGTGATTCGATCAAATTCTAATTCATCCCTTACGTCAAGAAATGGATATCCAAAAATTAGAGTTGATGCCTATAGCACAAAAATACACTTTTAATGGATCATAAGGATCATAAAAGAGTGACAAGTCTAACTATCAGTCTATAACTACTCTCTAAAGTCAATATGGTTAGTAAATTAATCTTGAAACCTTAAAAGTAACACTACTAGTTCATCATTAATATCTATTCATTAAATTTTTCAACTAAAAACAATGACATATTAACCATGACATTATGTAGGTTTGTGGTTGGAATTAAACCCTTATTTTACTTCATTCATGGGTTCAAGTCTCATGGACTTGATAGATTTTATGGGTTGTCTCTTAGTATATAGGTTTTCCATTTCTAAAACCACACACATATATATATATATAATTTACAAAATAAATATGATATACATCCTTGAAATAAGGTTAATCACTCTATATCCTTTTAAATATGGTTTTAACTACAACCACAATACATAAATTTTTCATGAATTTATTCCCACATTGGTCCTTCCTTGGTATAATGTTTAAACTATGTCATTAATTGTCATTATATATTCAAATCCATTATAATCATTTGTAAATAAAATGTGAACTATCCTAATCATATCTCCTAGGAGTTTCATACCATGTGTGTAGTAAGGCTCATTGTTATGTACTAGATTATGTCGAGTCAGGCATGATGCACCTTATTGGAGTTGTTACTCCTAGGTACATTTATTCCATAACCATGCTCATTTATAGTATCTAGATAGGAATCAATTTATAGGAAGACCAACATAATCTCTATCTTACAAAAAATTCTAGGATTTTATTCTATAATTACCATCAAAATCTATCTTAGGTTTATGTTCTCTAACCTATGCTTTCCTAAATCTAGTTCCCAAGGTTACTATTAAAATTTCTCTGATATAAAATATAGTTACTCGACCCTAGAAGGCCCATAGTCAGTGTTTACTACCATTACATTGGCATAAGAAAAAATTAAATCATGTTCCAAAGGACCAAACAATTTAGTAGTGTCGGTAAAATAGATATGTACATGAGTCTTATCTTACAAATAAATACACTAATTACAATTTTTTTTTTTATTTCGAGGATAGTAACTATATTCCATATAGTGTATCCTTTTATATCTTTCTTAGTAAACTTCTTAGATTCCTGGGGAAATGAAATGTAATAAGGGTGAGATTAAATGACCAGTAAGGGTAAATTATAGTCGAAGAAATAACGAATCAATGATAATAATCAATATGTAAAGGTAAATAACTGAAAAAACATTCCATGTAGTCAATAAATTAAGACAGAAGTTTATAATCAATATGGAAAGGTACTAACTGGAAACACATACCTCTCAAATAACTAGACAAAGAAAAACTAATATGGAAAGGTAAGAAACAAAAACACGTGCCATTTAATCAATGAACTAAAAATTAAATGTATCCATAGATATTTTGATGTAAAATCTCTTTGATAAATAATAAATGAAACTAACTGATGGAATTTCTTAATTATTGGACGCCATGTTTTCTAAGATCATGGAACCATTCCCATCATGAACTTTCACAAGACAATTTAGCATATCGGGAAAAAACCATCTAAGGCGGTTATCCAATTGGTTCATCACATGAGACTACCGATGCATCAGGGGGATATCTATAATCGGGCCCCACCCTTGTTGTACATGTCCAAATAATTCCTCACATATAGAATAATCTATTTAACAATGTGCCTTATAAAATATCCATATGGAGTATAAGATATAGATTTATATATATTACCCCAAATATTTAAGTGACTTTAAAAGAAAAAACCACATGAAAAATTGTAAAAGGTTTAGGCAATGGACATATCCACGATATTTGATATGGATAATTAGGAGAAATTCAATGTTAAATGATCATAGGAAATTGAATATTTCATGGGGGGGATAAAAAAGAAATAAAGGAAGTGAATTTTAATATTATCCTTGTCCAAATCAGTCACAAACCATTCAAATAAATAAAAATTATGGTATCAATACACCATATCCCATGTGGAGTAAAAATAAAGGGTTGTTGTGGTTGATGAACAAAAATACTGTTGAAATATCCTTTAAAAATATTATTGGGGAAAATATCATTTTTTGAATATTTTCATTGGAAATAACTTTTGAAAAAAAATCTTTATAAATTAACCTTTTAAACAAGAAAAGGAAGCTTCAAATAATTGATGATGGGTAAATCTATATATGTCGTATGAGGTAAAATGAACAATCCTTTTCCACGGTAAAAGCCTAGAAAAATTCCTTATTCAGAAAGAGAAACGAATATTCCTTTCAAAACATAAGTAAGAGAATAAAAGGGTAAATTTTATTTAATAAAATAATTTTGTAAATGTTAATAAAATTATTTTTTTATTTAGAAAACTAGGTTTTTAGAAGAAAATAGGTTCTCTGACTAAAAGATAAATGAATTCGGATTTTCTTAAAAACATTTTCTTAAAAAATTTAAGTACGAAAGAGTGAGAAAATGGTACTGTTACTTAAAAAGGTCATGAATAACCGCAGGAGGATAAAATTATAGTTTTTATTATATAATGATCAAATATTTTCTTATGATGGAAATTTGGGTGTAAATAATCCATAATAAATAAGATAGTAAAGTAAACACTTGAAAAGATTATAACATTGAAGTGAAAATCAATCAATGAGTAGATTATGTGTATCAAATATAAATCCACATAAAGAAGTGTAAATAAATAAATAAATAGTGAAAATTGATTACAAGCATAATTTTAGAATATTAATGACAACGAGGATGTAATATAACCTAATGAAAGGGAATCGAGTTATGAAATTGTTTTCCACTTGGTAACTTTTAACACAAATCCCCTTAGATGAAATAATTCAAATAGAAACTCCAAATATCATGAAGGATGAATGAATCATGATATTATATGTAAAATTGGTAGATTTTACACAATATATATGAAATTAGGTTCAATAGAATAAATGTTTCCCAAATAATTCAAATACCATTAAAATTATTCTCAAGGAAAATAATCTTTAAACATTCCAAATAATTCCATACCACATAGAAACATTTGAATCACATGCCTCATGAAGGAATAATATTAAATGAAATCTTGAAATACCATGAATATAAAATAATTAATGATATAATATATCAAAATGGGTGGTAAATACACCACATAATGAAGTGGTGAAAATGGCATATGCCTCACGGAAAGAAAAGTGAGACAAGAATTCCTTAACTTGCATTTCCTTTCAAGTGAACATCCTTTAAAATATTATATAAGAGTTTTAACCATGTTACTAACTTTTAATATAACCAAAATAACATTTTTAATTGCATATATAATCTTTATTTAATATCTTATTACCCATTCTAAATAACATTTCATCATTTTAACTATTTCGTATGTAAATTTCCTAGTTTCTCTAGTATGTTTTGAATTGTTATTTGTTTTTAATATTAATTAGATCATTGTTTAATAATATCAAAAATGTAAAAAATGATGTAATTATCATATATATTTATTATATATATATATTTAGAATAATCCATAATATTTTTAGATAATAAATGAAATGCACCGTCCCTGGAGACAATAGGTCATACGTACGCATGAACACTACTTTCATTTTTTTCCTTTTAAAAGAATGAAAAGAAATATATATATAATTAAATTATCATATATTTTTCATATATTTTTCATTGGTTTTTTGAAAATAATCCTTAATACGTTCCATGTGTAGCATGAATGAATCACATCACTTTGAGGCGGCGGTAATCCACACTTCAACAAACAATGTCATCATATTTGAAAAAAATAGAAAGTTTAAAGGTATAAAAAAAATAAATTATAAATTATAAATATCATATATAAATTATATAAATATAATTACCATCATAATGACCAAAATGATAGGCAGTTAAGGAATAGTAAACAATCATCGTTTCGTGAGGCGGTAGTTCACCGTACACAAACATAAGTTCATTACCCATTAGATAGAAGTGTGTGTGTAAGTTTAGGTCAAAACCTCAAAATAAAATAATATTAGTATATTTATGATACTTCTATTTTTATATACTAATTTAATAAGAATATTTTAGGGGTTGGATAATGGAAATAAAACTAAAGAGCTTCAGGAAAGATGTTACCTCTTCTTTGGGAAACTTCTTTTGGTTTGCACCAAAGGGATTACTTGGATGTATTTATGCATAAAATGAGGATTATAAGATGAGGGGATGGATTATTATAATCTATTTGGGCAGATCATGGTTTATTTATAGTGGATTTAGATTTGTGAGAAAGTTGGAGGAGAGGAGGCCTTTTATAGTGGAGGAGGAGTGGTACTCTTGTAAATTCTAGAAAAAGGAATTCCACCCACATTTTTTCAATTTAATGTAGATATAATAATGGAATAATGTATATAAAAGTTATTATATGGTATAAATATGATCATAAAATGAATTTTGGACAAGTTTATAGTTCATTTTCCACCTTAAGATCAAGTTTTAGTCCCTTGTTAAGATTAATTTCACCTTAATCATTGTAATTAATTTTAATTACTTTCAGAAATATTTTTGGTCAAAAACTAATTGAACATTATTAGACATTATAAATTATTATGATTCTAAATATGGAAATTTTTTTCCAAATTACAATCATATAAGTGGCAGAAATTAATTTGAAATTAATCCCGCACATGACACGACAATAGTGGTTTTTAGAGTAAAAATGTTCAGTAGTTTGCTAAGTTTTTTATTTCCAATTTCAAAGTGAAATTTATTCCAATTACCTAAATTGTATGAATTGGTAAATAATTGATATAATTTTACTTCAAAAAAATTAAAAATATAATTTTACCATATAAATAAATTATACGAAAAAAAGAAGTTTTGAATTAAAATTCAGTATTGTTCATTATTCATCATAAAACGAAACATTTCAGAAAAATAACCAAAATTCACCCTAACCAATTTTTTTTGTTAAAATTACAAAAATTATGTTTATTATGATATTTAATATTTATAAGAGTTCCAAATTTTAATTTAAAATCTGTTTTCCATTAAAAGGTGGTAAAAATCCTTAATAAAAACATAGGTTTTTTGTGTAATATCAGGTTTGTTCATATATTATGCCTATAAAATTTATTGGATTAACATAAAAAACATTTTATTGAATATATAATATATATATTAAATTAATATCACTCGCTAATTATAATTAATTTAAATTATTAGGATAAAAGAACTTTGTGGGAATATAATTAGTTTTCTATAAAAACATTCAGTTTATATTAAATTGGTTCTTATATTCATTTCTAATTAATTTTTAACCAATGAATTAATTTTATATTTGTGTAAAACAAATATTTTCATAATATAGTTAATGATATTCTTAACCACTAATTTAATAGCTAGGTTACATCTTATTACATTAAATAATAATATTTTAATAACATTTTTTTTCCAGTAAAACTCAGCCTAGCGTGTAACACAGGGCATTGAAGAAACTCATTATTATATTTGTTTCATTCTTACTCAATATAATGTATATTGTAGACTAAATTTTAGCTTGAATTTATTTAAAATATTAAATATATTTTAAAGTCTTGGATTATTATATTTACTTATGTGCATGGTGTTGCGTGACATACAAGATATTAAATAAAATACTCCTACTTTAGATTTTTGGGGTGTTACATGTGATAAAAAATTGTAATACTTATCAAATTTTACAAAATGATTTAAACTTATAAATAATGAGGCTTTAATATCCATGTTTTCTGAACAATAAAATCATATTATGTTTTTTCCTTTACTTCATGGAAATAATATCACAGATTATATTTTTGATTCAAGATAAGATTTTAACATCAAACCAAAGGTGATTCTCATTAAATATAGAGTGACGAGATGAGATTCATTCCATAAGATTAACTACCAAATCATAGTTTTATACACACATGTATAATTTAAATATTTTTAATGTAATGGATTTCTGGTAAGAATTATAGGAAGAAAATTCCTATTTATAAAGAATATTTAAATAAGGATGGTGAATAAGAATTGAATTAATTTAGAAAGAGAACATTAATCAAGAATACATTGACTTGTTTACAAGAAGGGGTTTAGATTGATACTCTGTAGAAGAGTGGGAGATTCTAAAATTCTATTTTGAAAACTGAAATTCATGATATTATTTTTTGAATAAATAAATAAATATATATATATAGAAGAAAAAGGGATGTGTTCTTGAATATTAGGGAAATCGAGATTATTGTACTCATGGATGTTTTAAATTTTTTGAGTTGATTAGTGAGAATTTATACATTATAGTTTTTAGTATAGAATATATATAATATAACTAGGATTTATTTTTAAGAAGAATAAGGTATGAATTATTAAGTATTCAAATGGTCGAGGAAGAACTAGATCGTTGAAGATCTGGAGTGAGTTTTGAGATTGGAAAATCTATTCACCAGCTCTCAATGTTTATGAAAATATTGTACACAAGAAGACCAATTGATCCAATTTATTTATATATGAATATAATGATCATGTTCCATAAGAGAAACCCATAGTATTAGGTTACTGTTCTTTATTTTGGTTCATAACATTATCATGGGGTAGTAGGAAGGTGAAAAATCTTTTATAGGACTCAAGAGTCGAATCTTAGGGGGAATCTTATTGATTCAAAGAATCACATACATTATTTTTTTGTGTAAATCACAACATACATTTTAAAAAATTTATTTATATTTTAATTCATTTTTTATTATTTTTTATAAAGAAAAAAAATTGTTAAATCAAATAATGAAGAACTTAATAAATTTTGTGAAAATACAATTATCTAAACTGTTTTGCTAAATTACATGCATCAGATAAAAGGGAACTGTATTGGTGCCTTAGAAACTCATCGGTTGATAATGAATCATACTAATTAAATCAATATATTACAGATATGATATTGATGTTGTTATAATTCACTCCAAGATTTGCATAATTTTTCAATTGAAGTTTGTTACAACTCTAGGTATAAAAATATATGAAACCTCAAGCGTTGGGAGAATAATGTAAAACATAAAATAGAATATTAAAATCACATGAATTATTTAATATATTTTTGAAATAGTGTAATTTCAATGGTTTTTATATATAAGTGTTTAATATGAGATACTTCATATGAATATTTATTGTAAGGCTCCAAGTATTTCTATTGTAATTGTTATTTTATGAATCATGTATGATTGATGGATTCCATGGATATGAAGATAAAAGATTTTTCAATCCTATATGATTAAGTAATTATGAGTCTAATAATAGAGTTTTTGGTCAAATAACATTATACCCACTAATATAATAAGTTTAAGACTTCTAGGGATAAAAACATAGACCTTTCAATAGGTTTTAAAATCAAGGATACTTTACTAAATATTAAAAGTTGTGGATACCTTGGATTTAATCTATTGATCTTCCTTAAACTTTGGTTTAAAAGTGTGGTTTTAATAATATACTTTTACAGTGTATTTTTTTTCAAGACAATACTTCTTGTGTAATTTTAAATTTATATTGTATTTAGTTTTTGAATTATCACTAGATTAAATATTCTATTTCCTCTATATAGACTATTGTTGTTGTATTTTTAATAAGATTTTGTTAGATTTATTACCTTCTTCTTACTCTATTTTATATAATTTATATTTCTTCTAAATTCACTATTTTACTATGATATTTGAATATATTTGTATTTAATAAATTTTATCAACTTAATACTTGAGAGTTGGAAGAAACTTGTATGTTTTCTAAACTATAATTCACCCCCTCTTATAGATTTTCGTCCATTAATCCTTGGAAAAAAAATTGGTATTAGATCCTAGATCTACTAGGTTCTGATAAAAAATTTATTTTTTTCGAATACCATCATTTGGTATTAAAAATATTCTCTATTTTTCTATAAATTACCTTTTTTCATCATTGTTTTATCTCAGTTTCCTTACACTAACTGTGTTGGTAAATAAAGGATTTATTTTTTATGGTAGTTATTATCGTAGGAACACTTGATAATTTGAATTGAACCAAACCACATATTTTTATGGAGTTTAATATGATCACTAGAATGGTCATATTAATCCTTATATCATTAAAATTAGAGTTCATTATTTTATTTTGATGACTACAATCTATAAAATTCTAGGGAAAGTGATAATTCATTTTTCTCATAAGGAAAAGCTTTAATATTAGGTAAATAATAATTTTTGTAATACATTGTCATGTTCTATGACACAAAATATATATACTAATAAATCTTAACAAGAAATAGTGAACTATGTTGTGAAAAAGATAAAAACCACTCAATTTGTAACTTCCATGGTTTAAAAAACTAACAATGCTATTTTGAGAGTGGATTATCAGTCCTTTGAGTTTATTCTGGGTGAAGCATTAACTCAAATGCTTTAACATTTTATGATGATTGTAAATGTTATCTTTGGCTGAGAAATAAATCTCAAAATATCATCTTATTGATAATAATATTGACATAATTTCAAAATAATGGGAATAAAAAAAACTAATCACTTGAAAAAGTTAAGTCTTGCTGAAATTTTTAATACCTTAATTCAATATGCGAGAATACTGAATAGTTATTATATGAAAATAAAGATGAAAAATGGAGTATAATGTTCTTATACTTTTGGTTATCCTACTTCTAGAACATTGACTTCATGTACTAATACTTCTAAATGTGAGGTTTCTAGGAAGAAATGTATGCATTTCGACTAAATAAGTTCATATGATAGTGATAATATTCTTTCTCAACCTCCTAAAAGGATGAAAAATATTTTCAATGATAATATTTTTTGGTATACTCATAGAAAATACATAGGTAGATAATATAATAATGATTTTTCCCATGTTATATGCTATCATTTCATTTTTTATTGATTTTGGATAATACACCTTTCAAGGGGTGAGTTGGAACCCTTACAAGGCCTGCAGGTGTAAGTATTACATGGACCATAGGCCTTAGAGGAATTCATTTCCCATAGGCTTCAAACATTACATACAACCCAGAATAACTACTTGGATGTGATCCTCCCCAGCATCTTTATCATGAAATCATCTCTCCACCTTTGCAAGGATGTGTGGCTAGGCTTTCTCATGCATGCACAGGATTGTCCTGGTGGCAGGTGCCATACCCTTTTATTCTTGAAATCTGTTTAGCTTCTGCTATGATGAAAGCTAATTTATCATCCTCCTTCTAGATCATGATCCTTATATTTTTTATAGTTTACATCTGCATTGAAGGTGTCCAAAAGGCCTTGAGGTGGCTCGAAGGCCTTACTGACCTGAAGGCCTAGGTAGCCCTAAGCCCTTAAAGAACTAGGGGATCAAATCGGTGGACTGAAGGCCCAAATGAGGGAATAGCCCTGGCCTCTACAATGTCAAATATTACCTGATACAGTTCCCACTAAAGTACTGTTATAGGTACTATACAGTACTTCTATAGTCATGCTATAGTAACCCGTAAATTATGCCCCCGCCTGGATTTGATCTCGGGTCGCCTGGATGCACTTAAAGAGTCCTCACCCACCGGTCTGAATCTCATGTTATTATATGCTATTAATGTAAGAATAATAGTTACATTAGGCCATATTTCCCTAATATGAAGAGGAAATATATGAAGTTGAAGAAATTATATAAAAGTAAAAGGGAATTTTTTGAAAGATATGAATGCCTAGAGTGCTAGTGAAGGTAATAAATATTTTGGAACTTCTTCAAAAGATAATGGAAACCAAAGTTGTAAAATTATTTGTTTCTATGAAAATTTTCTAAATAATTAAAATTTCTATATAAATAAGGTAACTGGTAAGTCATTAAGAATTTTATCTCATGATTTAAAATTTATTTTTACCTCTAAAGAATATAATTCACCTTTATTATTTGATGGAATGGAAAATACACTAGAAAAAGAAAGAGATACTTTATTGAATTATGAGTATGATTTACCTAATTTTGATTAAATGGATTTATATTTTAATATTTTTTTAAAAGAAAACAATAAATTGAAAAAAAAACTTTTTCTAAAACTTGTCATATTAAAGCTAATAAGATAATTTCAAAATTAACTTCTGATGTTTCAAAACATTCCTTAGAAATAGATTCTAAATATAATTCATAATGAAATTAAAATTATTGTAATTTCATTGTTATTATTAAATATAATTTTGTAACTTTGAATAAACATTTGTCTAATTTTTCAAATGGTAAAGAAAATTTTGATAGAATTTATAAAAAATAAGACCTTCTAGAACTTTAAATGGATTTGATATTACATATGATAAATCCCATTTTCATTCTAACTATTTATACGTAGAAGTGTACCCTTTTCACTAAATTTCAAAGAGGTGGTGACTAGAATAAATATTTCTCTTTAGAAAAATAGACTTTCAGTTTTCACAAATCATTTATTTTTGAAGAACTAGCAGCTATTCAATATAGAATAGTTGGACATATGTGGGTTTTAAATATTTTTCTCACTAATATAAATAGACCTAATAAAGTCTAGGTACCAAGAAAAAAGTTTTACTTTTTTTAATAAAATATTAAGAGTACTATAAAATGGATAAAATGTACATAGACAATGGTTTTTCTCGACTTTTTATAGGAGATAATTACAATTTTCTGAATTTGAAAAAGTTAAATGGGGTATAAGTCACTTTTTGAGACAATACACAGGATTAAATCATCATAATTTTTTATGTTTCTTTTATTATAAAATATTTAATTTAAAATTTTTTATATGTTTTATATGTTTTAAGTCATATGAATATTCTTATCAGCATTATTCAATTTTGTATTGAATGTTATCTTATAAACTTCAGGAGTGATAAATTCATTGTTGAAAGTTCAAAAGGTATTTTCATTGTATCTGATAATAGACATTTAAATGTATACACTCTTGACCTACATTAATTAATTCATCATAATTTTCCTTTATTAAGTATAACTAAAAAATTTCTAGGTTTTGGCATGGAAGAGTTAGTAATTGTAACTTTTTAACTTTATCTAAAATATCTTGGAAAGTACATGTTATAAATCTATTATAATTTAAATTTAGTACAAGATTTTTTTATCCTTATCAATTTAATAAGAAATACAAATCATGTTTTAAATATAAATGTGAATTCTAAAAAACAAAATCTTTATAGTTAGTTCACATGGATTTATTTGGTCCTACACAAATTGAATGTATTGGGGGAAAACTATGTGTGTGAATAATTTGATGATTACACTAGATTTACTTTTGTTTGTTTTTTCATATGGAATTATAAATCACTTAATAATTATAATGTATTTTTATCATATTAATAATATAAAAAACCAACCATTTATTGCAATCTGGAGTGATCATGGCCGCGTGTTATTAAACTCGGAGTGTGAAACATTTTGTAGTAATAATGGTATTACTAAAAAAAATTCAACACCTATAACACCGAAAAAATGGTGTAGTTGAGGAAAAAATATATTTCTTTAGGAAATTACTAAAAAAATTACTAAGTGAATATTCTATTATTAGACATTTTTAGTATAAGGAAGTGAGTACTACATTCTATACTATAAATTGAGTTTTATTTTGATGGTTTATTAATAAAAATCTTCATCATATGAGGACTAGAATAAAGAAAACACATTACTACTTTAGAGTCTTTAGATGTAATGTATTAATCTTAAATACTAAAGATAAACTATATAAATTTGATATTATGGTTGATAAAGGAATATTTATTGGTTATCCTACAACTTTTAAGGATTATAGATTTTTTAATAAAATCGTATTTTTTAATAAATGTTTCATGAAAAGTTTGATGAATTTGATCCTTCTATTTTTACAAAACCTCAAGAAGTAAATCCTCTAGATAAAGTCTTTTAAGAAACTTTTAAAAGTTTACAAAAGATGATTCAAAACTACTGATAATAAATATTTTAGAACTAAGATTATAAAATTTTCAATATCTAGAAATTACTTCAATAGAGGATATATATCTAATAGTTGATGATCAACTTACCACTTTAACTATAAACCAGTCGATCTTTAAGAGTAATCCAATTAATAATTTTATTATTGATGTATGTTAACTTGTTATAACTAATTGATCCTTGATAAATAAATGTGAGTGTTGTAAATTTATATCACAATTCAAACATAAATGGAAGATGATTCCTTAGGTGATGAAATTTGGATAAGGACTATGCAAGAAGAAATCATTCAATTTGAAATGAATCAAGTTTGGAACATAGTTTAATGACCTAAAGTTCTACCAATAATTGATTCAAATGGTTCTTTAAAATCAAATGTGATGATAATGGAACTATTGTTAAAAATAAAGTAGGAAATATTACTAAGGGTTATAGTCAAGTAGAAGGAATAAATTTTGGTGAAACATTTACAATAGAAACAATATTAAAATATATAAAAATCTTTTTAGCCCTTATAGGACATATGAATTTAAAATTATTTCAAATGGATGTTAATAGTTCTTTCTCTAATAGATATGTTTAATAGGAAGTTTATATTGAACAATCACTTTTTTAAGACAATAAATTTACAAAAAATACATTTAAACCGACTAAAGAGCTCTATAGACTTACACAATCCCTAAGAGCATTATATGATGACTTATTGGATATTAATGTCAAATTAATTTCATTAATGGAAGTACTGATCAAACCCTTTTTATAAAGAAATTTTTTAAATTTACCAAAATTGTTCAAATTTATGTCGATGAAATTATTTTTTTTCAAATTAAGAAAACTTTTTAGATGATTTTTTAGAAGTTATGAAAAATAATATTGAAATGAGCATGATGGGTGAATAGAAATTTTTTCTTAGTTTCCAAATTTCTCTAAAACCAAATGTAAATAATATTATAAAATATAAATATATTAAATATTTATTTAAATTTTTTTTACAATGCATGAAGTATAATTACTCTATTATAAACTTCTATCAAACATGATCTTAATGAATTTGGTAAAATGGTAGATAATTGTTTTTTATAAAGGATAGATCAGAAGCTAATTATATCTTAAATAAATTAGACTAAAAATTATGTTTTCAGTATGTTTATGTTATTGGTATTATAAAAATCAGAAAAATACACTTTTAAAAGTGGAAAAACATATTTTTTTAATACCTTAAAGTAACTTGAGAACATGATTTATTTTATTCTTCTACTAATGATTTTGTACTTAAAAGATACTCAAATACTGAATTTAGATGTTGTAGATTAGATAGAAAATGTCCTTATAGAATATTCTATTTCATAGTAAAGGATTTAGTTTTGTGTTCAAGAAAGGAACAATATTTTCTAGTGTTTCCACTACTGAAGCTAAATATTTAGAATCACGAAGATTTAACTCTCAAGTGTTGTGGATGCAACACAGACTCTTGGATTTTTGTTATATATTTACTCAAACTCCAATATTTTTTTATAATACTAGTTATATATTTTTTAATAACCTAAAACATCACTTACTAGGAAATATTATAGATGTAAGATATTGTTTTCTTAAGGATTGCAAAAAAAGGAGACATAATTCTTGAATTTATCAAAATTGAAAATTATCTCACTGATATTTTTACAAAACACTTAAATTATAATAGATTTGAATATATTAAATATATGTTTTAAATAGTCAATTTAAAGTGATATTTAACTCACTTCTAGTTCAAATAATCTAATTACATTAAAAAACGCCTCAATGTTAGAGGGGGGAAATTTTTTACTTTCATCAATTTTCTATTATTACTTTCATCGGTTTTTCATTTATATTTTCATAAGATTTACATTTTTACAGTTTTATATAAAAATTATATCATTCTTAACTGTGATTTATTTAGAATATATACAATCACAATGGAACTTTTACTTTAAACATTTTAAAAGAGGAATAATCATCCATTTTTTTGAAATATATCTTCAATAATGTTTGACTTTAAAAATAAATATATTTTTTGACTTTTTTCTCCCATGCTATATTTTTTTATCTAACTGGAAGATGTTTAAAATTATTGAAAGGTAATTTATCTTAATTTTTTATCCATTTACAAGAATTATTTTTTATAGGGGGAGCATATATCATTTAATTTTTTTAATTAAAATATATCATACGGTAATTGATATTTTCTTATGAATATATTAAAATTTTCATTTTGATAAATAATTTTTAAAAAATATGTTTTGGCCAAAAAAAATTGAGCGAATAATTATATACCACTAATACAATAAGTAAAATTTTCGGGATAATATAAATCTAAAATACATATATTATGATGGAAATATCAAAGCTTTTAGAAACATACAATTTATTATCTTCTTACTCTTTTTATCTATGCTAAAATGGGTTTTATTGGAAGTATCTATAGGAAATTTTATCAGAATAATACCAAATTTCCATATATGAAGCCCAATGATTTCTCCAGATAGAATAGTTAGATCCAAGTGAATCACTCTCACAGATCATTAGTTACTAATGTGAAGTTCAAATTTGATACTGGAGATAATTTTCTTCTATTACATAGAAAATTCTAATTATATTTGTAAGGATGGTGAAGAATATGAATGTCATCATATGAACTCATCATAAAAAGATCTTTTTCTATAGGAAAGCATAGTTGAAACAAAATTGATGTTGAAAAAATTGATTACATCAATGATTTTAATATGACTTTTTGAAGATTTGAAGAGATGTAGAAGCATAAGAATCATCCAAAACATATGATTAAATTATTCCAAAGATAAATAAATTTATACTTTCTTATTGTATTTTCTTATTTTTATTCAATGAATTCCTTTTTTTTTCTTATTTATTTTTCTTCTTTTCTTATTTTTGAAAATAAAAAAGTGTGGGAATTAATGAAAATTGAGAAAGTTAAAAGGGGGAGTTTTATTATTATTCCAACCATATTTATTTTATCATTTTTATTACTAATAATATTTTTCTAAAAGTATTTTTAAATGGAAAAATAATTATTTCATTATACTATAATTTCCTGGCCCTACTCAAACATATAAGGCAATTTCTTTTAAAAATTTGGTCAAAATTTTCAATTTTATTTGCATGTTTTGTTTTTTCTAAAAAGAGGGCTATTTTTGAGTCATAGACTCAACTCCTTTATTTTTTTTGAAATCACAATATCATCTATAAGAACTTGATTTAACTTGTATTTTTAGTTTTTTTATGAATAATAAATTTATGATAACTGAAATATAGAAGAAATTTGTAACTTTTGTGAAAATATTATAGTTTAAATTTTTCCATACTATATCCATTAAGATTGAAGAGAACATAACCAGTGATAGTGAAAATATTAAGTAGATGAATGAACATGGTGAATTCATCATTAGATGAAAAGGCTGTTGTCAATATTGTTAGTAATGACTGATATATTTATAGAATATGATCATTGAAGTTTGTTACAACATTGTCAATAAATAGAGTTAAAACATTAAGCATCATAAGAACAATAAAAAACATAAAACTAAATCTTATAAAAACATTAAGTGTTTTAAATCTAATTGACCTAGTGTACATAATTTTTTTATTTATGAGTATTTTCTGGGAGCTACGAGTTTTGAGGATTTATTCTAAATATCGTATTATTTCTCTTTAAATTTTTATCTTTCTGATCCTATATAATCAAGGGATTCATGGTATTGGTAGGAAAAATATTTATCAATACAAAATGATTAAGGAAATCTAAGTATATTAAGAAAGAGTGTTTGAGGATAGAACACTATACCCCCTAGAATGTTAAGTCAAGGTCTTTCAGGGATAGGAAAATTGAACATTCGATATGTTTTAAAACTCGGGATAAATATAAGTACGTTAAAAGTAGTTTATAACATGGATATAGTATATTTATTCACCTTACAATTTGGTTTAAAATTTTGGTTTTTGATAATATACTTTTAAGGAGTATTTGTTTTTTTAACCAATACTCCGTATACTATATTAAACATATATTATATTCAATTTTTTAATTACCAATGGATTAAATTTTTGATTTCCAATTCTTAAACTAAAATTTTGAATTTTTTAGTAAACTTATAAGAAATTAATTTATATTTTTATTATAGTATTTCATATAGTTTATATTCTCACTGCATTCCCTATTTTACTCTGATCTTTAAATCGATCTGTATTCTATAAACCTTGTCAACATAAAAAATGAGGGTTAGATGAAACTTGTATGTTTTTTTAACTACAAGTTACCCCCCTCTAATATATTTACCACCATTAATCCATGGGTAGAAAACAATAAGAATATTATACTTAGACAGAAAATGGTGTCTCCACTTGTGTATATAATGGAGAATCCATGATTGGGGAAAAAACCAATCATGAAATTCCATATGATTTTACAAAAAACATTATACATTCATTTGTTTCTATTTTATTTACATTCCTTTATAATCTATTGAGGTTTATCTAATTAAAAAATATAGGATCGCGGTTTTAATTTACCACATAGTTTGAATATTAAAATATGAATTCATAAAATATACCACATATTCACCCCTTATTAGTGGTAATGTTGATATGGGATCTATAAGTGGTATCTGAGAAAATCACAGTTCCCTATGAATATCCAATGAGTTGGTGAGTAAAGATAGTTTAAATTTTGTAAACAACTGGGTAACTCCAACTGTTTTTGGAAAAAAAATAACAACTAATTTTTTTAATACTGACCTATCTTCTATCACTCATCTTGTAAGTCAATGATATGGTTTTTTTGTATTTCCTCAAATTTTTTAAGGTTCAATGATGTCTTACACTGATAATTAAAATATCGAAGTGGATAAAAAAACAAAATATTTCATTTTAATGGATCTATTAGAAAAATTACACACAAATGTAATGTGGCTTCAAACTATAATGGACATTTGGAACAAATTAAGAAGTAGTTAAGAGAGTGATATTAAAGTCAAGGAATCCAAACTATCAGTTTTAAGGAGCAAATTTCAAGATATTAAAATGAATTAAGATGAGAACATTGATTATTATTTTACAAGTGTTAAGTCAATCATGAGTAATATTCATGGGTTTTCTGAGAATCTTAATGATTCCATCATTGCTAAAAATATTATGAGGAATATATTAGATTGGTTTGATCTAAAATTATCATCCTTAAAAGATATAAAATACCTTATATTGGGTTATCTTTACAATATTCTAATTTCTTTTGAAATAAGAAAGGTTGTATCTTTCAATAAGAAAGAAAAGGATGAGATTAATTTCAAGGCTATGAGAAAAAGGTAAATTTATAGATAAATAAATTTTATATTCAAGTGATTCTAAAGATGGTGAAGATGATGAGGAGTTAAAAGAAATTAAACTTATATAAAATGAATTAAATAAGTTATGGTTAAAAAGGAATGGAAAACAACAACCAAGGTGGTATAACTATAATGACATTATCCATTTTGAAAATAATTTCCCAAAAAATAATGTGGTTGAAGTAGATTTTTATTCTGATGAGGATAATGAAAGAATCCAAAAATATAAATGCGGTAAGATAAATAAGAAGAATCAAGAAAGAAATAAAATTATAAAGATGAGTAATAAGAAAAAAAATTACTCATCATTCATCATTCAATCAGATGATAAAGTTAATTTTTTGACTAATGTTGAGAGAGGTTTTGATTCCTCAAGTAATAATGAGAGTGAATAAAGGAAATATGTATAGTGTATGATGAAAGGTTTGTTAAAATAATTTCATGATAAAAATAAACCACTAAAGTAGTTGGAAGAAATTTTAAAAAATAAAATTAAAATATAACCACTAAAAAGAAGAGTATATAAATTAAGAACCAGTTTATGTTGATGATTTAAGATGAATAAATTGAAGGTAACTGATAAAGAGAAGATTATTAGATATCACAAATATGGGTTGTATGAGACACTATCCTTGCTCCTAGTATCCAATAATAAGTTTAAGAATATTAGAGATGAATTCTTAAAGGGTGTTAAGGTTAAAGGTGAATCCTCACAAGCTATTGATAAAAAAAGTTCCAGTAGTAAAGGTAAATTTATATATAATGAAGGTGAATAATTTATTTCAGACAATGAAGGTTACAAAAATATGTTTGAACCTATTTGGACCAAAATTAAATGTGAGAGGCCCTCTTATACACTAAAAATTTAGATGAATATTTAAATAATACTACCTATCCTTGGAAAAAAGAGGCTTGGATTTCATAAGGTTCATGACATGAATATTATGTATAATATTTATCATCAAAATGGAACATCAAAGTTTAAAGGTATTTATTAGTGTTGTGGAAGTGATTGAAACAATCTATATCATGTTGTAATGACATGTCATTTATAGATAATATAAATGGGACAAGGGCAGATATACTAATAAACTAATGGAATATTATCAAAGGAAGTTATCCATGACCATAAATACATTTAATCTACCCATAAAAAATAAACCTGGTTATTTAAAAGAAAAATTTGGTAAATGTTAAAAATATTTTCATAAAAATGATGTATTCAAGATTAATCTACTAGGCTATGTACCTTCTAATGTGAAAAGTAAGGAGGTTCAAAGGGGAAAAGGCAGTAAGTAATATTTAGTTGAGGTTTCCAATAAGGAATGTGAGAAGCATAAGAAAAATTAGTAGGTCAATAAATAATGCTTGAAAATTTTGGATGATAAACTAGAAGTGGATAAAAAAATGTAGAAAGATCAAAATAAAGTTGATGTTAAGGTAAAAGAATTAGTTTTGGAATAAAAATATTATTTTTATGAGAAACCATACACAGTGACTTAAAATTTCAAAAAAAACTTATTTTAAAGGTGTGTATGGTTTTACATCACATGAAATGGTGCATGAAATTCCTACCATCCCAAAAATTATTGTTAAAGAAAATTATCCAGGGATCAGATAATAAATTTTCCTTAATAACTGTGGTAGAGAAGATAATTACAAATAAATAAATTGTTGAAGGGTAAAAGCTAAGCAAGAGTTCGATTAAGGTTTTTAGTAGTAAAATAGACATTGGAAAATATTTCCTTGTTGATATTGGAAGGAATAAGAGGACTTGGTTAAGATGAAACATTCAACCTTACTGTCACTTCTAAAAAACAAAGAGTTCCCTAATTATTCCCTTAATTCTTATATATTGTGTACTAACATATAGGCAATTAAAGTAGTTGGTTAGTACTGTATACACTGTATAAAAAATAATGTGTCCTTGATAGAGTAGTCAAATTTTTGTAAAAGGGGGGAAGTGAGTACATCCCTTGCGGGGGAGAAAAGGTTAAGAGAATCTGTACAATTATCACTATAAAATTAATCTAAAATTTATTGAAAATTTTATAAATATGATAAATTAGGTATAATAATCACACTTAATTTCCTTAATAAATATTTTATGAAACACATTTATGAATGGGGTTATTGTTTAATGAAAAACTTAAGAAAAAGTGGGAGTTACAATACATGAAATTGAACTATTATGATGGGTTTTTTTGGGATGCGTAGAGGTTATTCATTCTCTTGATTAATCTATCCAAATCATCAAATAAAATGAGAAAGTGAGTATAGTATCAAATTTATAGGATATTACAGAAAAAATTTATATTTTTTGTTACATCGCTATTTTTTTCTACATCAAGTTTTCCCATGTAGAATTAGAGTTGACTAACAAAAGGCTCACTACCAACAAAATTATATTTTGTCATACTTCTCTAAAAAGTGGATCAAGCTATTAATATAAATTAAGGGGGAGAAGGTTATGTTTATAAATAATTAGAATATGATGATTTGATTTGATTAACCATATATTCCCTTTGTATTTATTATTATTAATTAGGAGAAAAATAAATTTGAATTTAGTGAAGATAATAGGGGTATTTCTAATAAATACAAATGGGGGATTGAAGTACCCAATTGAATGAATTTTTATTTGTTGTCAATAGGTCTATTAGTAGTAAAAAATCAATTTTTTTAAGAATATAGTAAAGTTACTGCTAATTTAATAACTTGGTTTGAAAAATTCAATGTAGAAACCCTTATATGTGATGATTGATGAATTTTGATTTATGTTTAAGAAAAGTGTTTATGATGAGTGTTTTATATATAAAATTTTATAGAATTAAGAATTTTACATATAGTGTATGTGTTGGAATTGAATTTCATGTTTGATAAAGAAACTATTAAAGATAGTTGAAAGACCATAAAATTGAGGAAAATATTTGGACAATGATTTAAAACTGTTGGATGATTATATTTGATGTTTTGAAGTTGTTGGATAGAGAACGATGTGATTTAAAAAGCTTTTTTAAATATTTTGAAACGTCTATACTTCATAAGACACCGAATGGGAAGTTTGTATGAGGAATTTAATTTTCATAAGATAATAGATTCTCATAAGATAGAATGTTCATAAGATAGAGATCATTTTGTATTATGACAGGCACAAGGAAGATGTCCAACACACGTAAGATAGATAGATATCGTTTGACATGAAGAATGAATAAGATCAACAACATGTAATATGGAAAGTGTATATAATACATGGATCATGTAAGATAAAGGATCCATGTAAGAAAGGATATTGTATTATGATAACCCACTCTATATGATATGTTATTTCTTACCATACAAAAAGCATAATACTCATCAATTTTTATAAAATGAATTAAATTTGAAAATATTGAGGCTTCCAGAACTATGATTTTTGAAGAATCAAATCATAAAATTTTGTTTCCCTATTCTTCATCGAAATAATTTTACATATTAGGTTTGTGAATGAATCTTATATTCGATCATGAAACATAAGGTGATGTTGATTAGAGATAGAGTGTTGAGATGAGAAATTTGTTGTAAGTTAAACTACTACATCTTAGTTTCATGAAACCATGGATAATAAAAATATATTTAATGTAATTGATTTTATGTAATAATTAGTGGATGAAAAATAAGGAGTTTAAAGGGATATTTAAATGAAGATTTTGACCACAACTTCAAATAATTTTGAATGGGGAGAAAATAGGGTATGAGATCACTGATACTGTTGAAGATCAAACAGTTTACAAAATTAAATTTTTAAAAATATTATTTATGATATTATTTTTTGAGTATATATTTGTAGAAAAAAATGAGGAAAGTGAACTCGAATATTGTGAGAGTTAAATAATATTGTTCTCATGCATACTATAAAAATTTTAAATTACTGAGAGAAATCCAATTCCTTGCAGTATTAAGGAGAGACTTTTTTGAACCTCACGCCATTTTATGTATATTTATTTCATATTGTACTATTTAATTTTTTGGAAATTTAAAATTTTATATGTTTAAGACCTATATTTTTGTTTTTTTTCTAGAATTTTTTCCATATGTACATATTTTTCACCATAGGATTTATGAGAAATTATACATTGATACCTATACAGAGGCACACATATGGCCTTTTTAGTTCAATTTTTGAATGTGAATGATTTTTTCAGTAGGTTTAGTTCATATATTGTAGGACTCACAATATAAAACATGTGATTAACCCTTCTTGTGGATTTATCTCATTCATGGTTAGGAAAACTGTGTGATAAGACTATGATAGGTATTTTTAGTTTATAAAAACTGTTCAAATAGTTGGTTCATGATTACTAAACCATGAAACAAAAATATGTGAGTGTGTTTTTTCTATCTAGTGAAAGTCGTATGGTTGGCACACATTTTTCCAAACCATGTGGATTACCTAGAATCACTTAAAAGTGATTTTATTATTATACTTATGTCATTATTCACCTGATTTCTTCTACTTCATCCCTCGCTTGGCTTGGTCAAACCTTCTATGCTTCAGTGGGATCTCTCCATTTATCATCCATTTAATCCAATCTCTTTTATTCTTTTTTCCTTGTATATTTTTCAACGTAAATCCTCATCTCCTCTCGGTTTCCTCTCTCTTCTTCCTCTTATCCCTTTCCTATTTGGGATTTTCCTATCCCATGAGTCTTAGGGGATGTTCCAGATTATATTTAGGGTTCAAGATGGTCTGTTTATAGGGGTTTTTATTTCTAGAGATTTTGTAGGAATCCTTGAGTTTTGTTTGGACATACTCCATTGAAGATGATGACTTCAGGCTTGAAAGTATTTGAACTGAGGTAAGTGTTTTTTATGATTCCTTAAATTGTTATGGAATTAGATGATGGATGTTTTAAAATTATTTATCTATAAAATTATTCATATGTAAGATATTTAGAAATGGATTCAATAATTTATTGGATAGTTTTTCCTCTTAGAATAAGTCTCTTACCTAAAATTTCAAGTGGTACATGAAATAAATTGTATTTAAAACACTTTGGAATAATTATTTTAAATAAAATATTGTGATTCAAGGTTATTTGACCCCATTTTATCATGAAATAAATTGAAGGTTAGTATTTTTAAAAATTATATATTTTGAATAAAAATGTGAGTTAGTTTTGTGATTGATTTTCAAATGGTTTTAATTGATAATTTTTAAAAGTAAAGGGTTTATATTTGAAATGGATTAATGATTAGGTTTTATGAATTATTTTCAAGGGTTTGTTTTTAAATATTCATTTGAAATGAAATTTCAACTGACTAAAATTTTATTTTCATTCTTATCCCTTTTTAAGGAAGGCTCATTTAGAACTTTTGAATGTATTTCAAATATTTGTAGTGTATGAGATCCTATTGACCCCCTTGTTGAACTGTGAACAATGGGGGTGATATTATTCATTTATGTAATATTAATTGTGGCCTAAGTTGCATCCTTAATACTATATGTGCTATGGAAATTTTGACTAGGGCTATTTATTGTGTGGGAAATAGAGGTGAGGTGATATTTAATATTGTGATTATAGAAATTTCTTGATCCCTCATCTCTTATTTATTAACAAACATGATGATCCAAGTTATCATAGTGAGGTTTGAATGATAGTTACTATTTAGTCCTTATTATACTGGATGGATTCACTATGTAATTGGTAGTCAATGAGGCGTGCCACCAGTGAGGGTAATTTATTATAGTAGGTTGGTTATATACTTAAGAATACATTGATAGGCATGCACATGGTTCTAACCCAAGTATTTCTATGCTCACATCATGAGATGTTTATTAATTATTCTTAATTTGTTGATTATTACAGTTAGGTAAATTCTTTGTGTTCCCTAGTTTGATTTTCATTTAGGGAATTATATTTTGTTCAATTTCTTTATGATGTGATTCTATGGTGCTGTATTTATTATTCTCTATGTATTTATCTTGTTTATTTAAATGTTTCTAAAAATATTAGTAATGTATTATTTATAAAGTGTATTTTCAAACTAATTGTAACCTTGGTTTTATATAAAATAGTTTTAGGTTGACAAAATATTTTTTAAGTAATGATTTTAATTTAAAAGAAAAATAAAATTAAAAGAAGAAATTTATATGTGTAAATAAATGTGATATTGGGTGTTTTGTATATAAAAATAAAAACCCTATTTTTATTTTTTTATTATAAACTAGAATAAATGAATTGTATTTTTTAAGAAATTTTTCAAACTCTTTAGTGAAACCCTACTACGATTTTTTTTATCACACCCTATATACACCAATCGTTGTATATAGTTCTTATAGTTTATTTTATGTCTTTTATCTTGGGTCTTCTTCTACATGTTTAGGTACTTCAGTGATATTTGGATCGAGATGTGGAGATTGAAAAAGGGTCACATGGATATGGTTAGAATCCATTTGGTTTGAGTTTTCTATTTTGTTTTATGTTGTGATGTATATGCATTCGCATGGATGTCAAAATATTATCCTCTATATGTATTTATTCTTCTGTTATATGTTGATTATTTTCTTTTGGTTCATTTTGAGGATTATTTATTGATTTATTCTTAATAATTATGATTGTACTTTTATTTTTGATATTCTTGTTATTATTATTCTATAGGGTGAAATCTTTCCCATTGATGATTATTTAATACCATGACACTAGTTTCATGCCTGAGAAGGTTGGGAACTCACTTCAGGTATGCCAGGGGTAATATTTAGTGCCCAAATCAAGGAAAATATTGGGTTAGTTCTTAAAACAATTATATCAAATCATTCGCTCCTTATATTTGGGATGTGTTTTGGTAATATGGATACTATTATTTTTATTGGAACTTGAGAGGTTGTTATAAGGGTGAGCTGTATTATTTATTTCTCATTTCAAACATCGATTTTCCTTATATTTTTGGGAATCGATTCTAGATTATAAGCTCAATTTTAGATATATTTGATGGATTCTCATATTTTGTGATGATACATTGGTGTCCAATGAGCATGTTGATTTTTTCATGGTCCATTTTGAGTTTTAGGGGCACAGGTGTTAAACATACAAGGGGGGCACTGTTATCCCACTTGGTTGAGTAAACAATTCATGGCCTATGAAGTATGGGTTTGTATCCATTATTGTTCATATTTAATGGTTAGTGCATTTTTTACCATCCCATGTGTCTAAATCATGCACAATGTGTTTTCTTATATAGGAATGTTTTCTATCATCACTTGCCTTCACTGATGATCTCAATGGTGTTTACCATTGGTATAATGATAATTGAATGAGTTTTGTGATGATTTCATGTGGCTGAATGAAATTTTATATGATATTTATCTTCATATTCTTGGTTTTAACCATTAGAGATATTTTTTTATGTGTTTATAATGAAAATATTTGGATAGGAAAAGGAATTTTATTAAATGGTGTGTTTTTAAAACTCTTTATTATGATGGTTGTGAAAATATGTTTGGTTTTTTTATATAATATTTGTTTTTTATTTTCAAATTTTATATTTAATTTTTTAATGGTTTTCTTAAAGTGAGGTTAAGGGGATTTTTTGAGTAAAGAAGGTGTGTTTCTCTGATAAGAGAGATTTGGTGGAAATTGAGTTTTGAAAATGAAATATTTTTCAATTAGCTATATATAGTGTTTTCAAAGGTAGTATATTTCAAAATAGAATATTTAAATTAATTTGGAATAAAGTGTGGGTTTTATATTCAAAGGATTTAATTGTTTATTTTTTGATTGACATTCAATATTTTTAAGGAAATAAGGGCTTATTTTCTGGGATTTTTATAAAAAATGTTAATTTTTATAATGTGTTTTCTTTAGTGAATATCTCTTTGGTTATGGAACAACTTGATTTGATTGAGGAGAATGTAAAATTAAGATCATGTTTTTTGTTAGTTACTATAAAATTACTTGAAAGGTCTTAATAAATGATGATGTGCTTATCTTTTCACTTAGATATAGTTCCTTGAGTGTTAAATCTACACCGACTTAGGACCAAGTGGTGGATTCGAGCTCCTTCAAGACCTTGGAATCCATCTGAGACTTTTTTAATCATAGTATACTATGCCTGGATCTTAGATCTATTGTGTGTACAGCTATATGATCATCTTGTGGAGAGATAGTTTCTAGTGCTCGATCAGTCAAATGTATTCATGTTTTGGGTAAATGGTTTATTTTGGATTTTATCTGGTGTGTTTCTTTGGTTATTTTATTTCATGTATGTATCAAGGATTTATTGGTATTTATCTTGTTAATGGTAACTAATTATGAATTGGTGTGTGGGTATTTTTTATTTTTGGATTGTATTGGGTTTTTGAGATTTCACGCATGCATTGTTATTTTGGTTTCCTTCTCTTGGGGTTTCAGAAGAGTTTTGGGTTGTGGTCGTTCGAGGCTTTTTTCTTGATGGGTTGATCATGGGTGAATTTTTTTCCCATGAAGGGGTAATTAGGATGGATTTTCCTTTGATATATTGGGAACTCAATGGTTCCAGTTTTTTTGGGTTCACCATGGGATAATTTTCTGAGTTTGGGACCTAGTTTACCTATAGATTACTATGGCATGGGATACAAATCCATGTTTCTGATTGTTATAAAATGATTTTGAATTTTCCTTCATGAGTTTGGTGTTTGCGATGCATGTTGACCTCAATGATGGATCTCAATATATATTTTTAATTTCTCTTGGGTTTTTTGTTCTTTTGAGTTTTAGATTCTTGTATCTTGGGGGTCATCGATTATAGGAGAGGTGTAAATTATTGGGTGATCATTGGGAAAATTCTTGGATATGGACACTAGTGTTTTATGGTTGGTATCATGGTTTGTTATCTTCTATTAAATCCATTCATATAATTTATAAATGGTGGGAGACCTATGTTTAGTGTTCACCCGTCTTAGCTCTTTTTTTGGGTTTTATTGTTTTGTTCTTGGATAAATATAATGGTTATGTGGATATGTTTAATTCGGTTTAGATTAATTGGTAGTGCTCAACGGTTTTCCCTCTTATGTTATATCTAGTTATTTTTATGCCCAACTCACCCCATTATAAGGTGTATACTTGTGAAATATTTCCTGTTACTTCCACTTTAACAAAGGAATTTCTAGGGGAAGAAAGTGGCATTGTGGGGAGTTTTCCACACCATGTGTCACTAAAGATATATTTGTTTTATATTAATTTTAAATAAATTTGGGTCATTTAAGTTTTATAAGTTCTACCTATGATTATTTTTTCTAAATATTTTCCCTCTGCAGTAGTTTTTTACCACATGGTTTAGGAGAAATCATTTAATAATTCTTATTAAAATGATCACACATGACCTTTTAAGTTATTTTTTAATATCCTAGGTTTTTCATTCTTGGGTAGCACACAATTTGTATGAATCCCAATAGAAACCTTGTATATTAACCCTTATATGGAGATTTTCTTGGATCAAGGATTTCAAAATGTTAGGAAAACCACTTGAATAGTATATGAGTGGGGTCAAAATTTTATCAGAGTTGCTTTTCATGGTTCACACATTATTGGTAAATTGTGTCACTAAACCATGTGAGCATGTTTTTTCTTTCTAGTGAACTTTCTTGGTTAGTGAATGGTTCTCTAAACTTTTCATCCAAATCATGACGACTACCCAGAATTACTTAAAAGTTATTTTACTATTCTACCTCTTCCCCTATTTACCTAATGTTTTGCCTCCTACCCTCTTCACTTTTTTCCGCTATACTTACCACATATGAGATAGATCTCTCTCTTATTCATCCTTTGAATCCAACCTTCTATACTCCTTTTTGGGAATTTAATTCATAGTAAATCCCCTTCCAATCTTGGTTTCCTCTCCCCTCATCCACCACTCCCTTTCTTATTTTATTTTTCCCTCTCCCACGAACTCCAGGGACTTCTCAGGTTTAAATTTGGGGTTTGGGTAGTTTATTAATGGATATTTTGATGTCTAGGTATTATGGAAGAATCATTGAGGCTTTTTTGAATGTTCTTTATTGAAGCTTATGACTTCTAACTTGATTGGTGTTGAACTGAGGTAGGTGTGTTTATGTGATTCCATAAATAGACATGGAATTTGATGATTGATGTTTTAAATTGATTTATCTATCAATTTATTTTAATGTATAATATTTATAAATGGATTTCATAATTGATTTTATGGATTTTCCTCTAGGAATAAGGCTTTTAATTGGTATTTCCACTGGTACATGAAATTCTGAGTATTTAGAAAATGTGGGTATAATTGTTTTAAATAAAAAAATTTGTTTCAATATTCTTTGATCCTATTTGTGTTATGAAATAAATTGAAGGGTGATTCTTGTAACATTTAGAGTTTTTCAATGTAAATTTTAGATGGTTTTTGATTGATTTTTAAATGGTTCTAATTGATGATTTAAAAAGGAAAGGGGTTTATATTTTAAATTGGTTAAAGATTAGGTTTTATGAATTGTTTTCAATGGTTTTATATAAAAGGTTCATTTAAAATTTAATTTTAAGTGGCATTAAGTGAATTGTAATTATTATTCCCTTTTAATGGAGTCATGTCTATCATTTTTTATTTTTTTACAAATAGTGTGGGTGTGTGGGACCCTATTTAGTCCATTGTTTATTTATGACCCCAAAGTGGGATATTATTCATTTATATAAAATGGATTATGGTCATAGGGGCGTGATTTTTATTATATATATATAGGAATTATTATTGAGTATGTTTCTTAAGAGGGTATTAGAGGTGAGTTGAGATTTATTGTTTTGATTTAAAAAATTAATTGATTTATTTCTTCAAATTTCTTGACTTACATGGGGATACTAGGAATCTTATTGAGGGATAATAAATAATTACAATCTAGTCCTAATTAGATACACTATTCCAAATATGGTATTAAAGGCCTTAATGGATATCTATTAGTGTATATTGTTTAGATAATATGGTTGGTTATAGATTGAGGAATGCATTGATTGGCCCACAAATGGTTCCAACATAAGAATGTCTCAATTCAACTCACTAGATATTTAGTCATTTCCCATGTTTAATTGATTATTATCATTATGTAACATTATTATTGGTGTTACCTAGTTCTATTGTAATCTAGGTCATCATATTTTTATTACTTACTTTTTCATGTGATTCCATAGTTATTTATTTATTATTTTTTGAACATTTTTCTTATTTATTTATATATTTCTAAAAATATTTATAAAGGTGTTTTTAAAATGGGTATTTGATAATTGAGTCTTTGTTCATGGAAATGGTTTTCTAAGTGATTTTTTTTCATTTAAAAGAAAAATAAAAGAATAAATTTATAAATATAAATGAAGGTGATATTGCACCTTATGTACGTATAAATGAAAACATAATTTTCTATTTTTATTTTAAACTAGAATAAAAGATTTTTATTTTGTAAAAAACTATTCAAAATATTTGGTGAAATCCTAATGTGATTTATTTTACTCACACTATGAATACACCACTCCATGTATGCAACACTTATGGTTTCTTTTAGGTGACTTGGTTTTGGTCTTCTTCCTCATGTTTGGGCTGTTCAGTAATGTTTGACTCAGGGATGTGGAGAGTGACTAAGGGTCACATGGAGATGGATAATAATTGTTTGGTTTGTATTTTCGTTTTTTAATGTTAGGATGTATATGTATCAATAGGGCTGCTCCAGATCTTTTTCCTTTGGGTATTTATTCTTTTGTAATATGATGCATCTTTTCTTTTGGTTCGGTTTCGGGTTTGTATCATAATTTAATATTCATACTATGATTGAACGTTTGTTGTGGATATAATTTTTATTAATATTCATAGTGTAAAATCATTACCATTTATGAGGATTTGATACCCTAACACTATTTTCCAGCCTAGGGTGATCAAGAACATGCCTCATGTATGTTATAGGTCATCTCGGGTGGCTGTATCCCAGGGTGAGTTGGGTTAGTTCATAAAATAATAAGGAGACTAAAGAAATGATATTTTTTAAAGAATAAGAATATATTCATGCAATAGAATTTTGAAGTCTGAGGAAGAACCAAATATCTAAAGATCTGGAGTGATTTCGGAGACTAAAATATCCATTCATTAACATTAAAATTTCTTGAAGACATTATACATGATTAGACTTGTTTTCTAGTTTTTTCATAGAGTAATATCAACATATAGTGTTTTATAAGATTCTTGAAGAAGTAGGATATCATTTATTATTATTTTTCATAGCCATGTGGTTGGGAAAAAGGTAGCTACAAACTCTATTGTTGGAATCGGGAGCTAGTGATTAATGGGGCTCAAATATAATAAGACTAGGATAGTCTAGAGGGTAACCACTTTCACATATAGTAAAGAATCTATTGTCGGGGTGAATAACCAATCAAAAAAATGAGTAGGATTTTATTCCAAACCTTGAATTTTTTTTGTTCTAACTCTATTTTCATTTTACAACATTTATATGAGATTAATTTAATTGAAAAAGAGAGGTTAATGATTTTAACTATCTATTATGGTTTAATATTAAAAGAATAATTCTTAAAATATACCACTGATTCACCCCACCTATTAGTTTTAACATCGACCTAGGATCTATATAAACCCTTTATAAATTACACTTACAATTTCTATAAAAACATTTTAAATCCAAATTATAATTCATTCCATATATTTTAGAAGAAAAATTTATTATCAACACTTAATATTATGGAATATTTATTATTAAATGTTTCTTAATAATTTAATTATTTAATTATAATTTTTTATAGTTAATTAATTTACAAAAACTTATAATTAAATAAATATCCCAAAAATAAATTTTATTAAAATTTATACTAAATTTATAATTTTTATAATTCAATTCATTAATGAATTTTAAGAAAACATATTTTTTTATTCAAATCATATTCAACAATATATTGGGAATTGTAAAATATCATTGATAGGGTTGTATAGGTAAAACCATTTAACCAATATAAATCATATTCTATGTGAGACTCCAATATCATATTTAAGATATGATTCTATATTTTTATAACATGAAACACTAGTTACATTATCAAATAATTTATGTAGCATCACAAATATAGATTATTTTACATAATGCAATGTTAGTGACCCCAATAAAGAATAAATTATCATATAACGTAATGTTTTGAACCCCATTATAGATTAAATTATCACATAAAGAAATGTCAATGACCCTAAAAAAAGTTTATTTCGTCATATAATGTAACGTTAGGGACCCCATCATAGTTTACGTTATCAAATAAAACAATATTAGTGTCTCCATTGAGATTAAGTTATCACATAATGTAATTTCAGAATCTCAGTCAATATTATGTTTCATATAATGTAATATCAGCCAAAATTATGCATTTTAAAAACATGATTTCAATGTTTTAAAATTCATAGAATGATATAATACCATTGAAATATTTCTACAAAATGGTTAATGATTAATAAAAGTATAAAAATCATTTATAAACCATTAAAATCGATAACATTATTCATTTGAAACTGAAATCTTGTAAACTATAAATAAAAAAGGCATACCTCACACAAAACTCTTCTACAGTTATTTCCATTATCTAGTACTTGATAAAGATCACCAATCATGTAATATCTTAAAAAATAACATACAACTAATAAATATAGAAAAATTAAATGTAATGTGACATATCTATGAATGTTATTTTTTTAAACAATACTTATGATATATAAAAAAAAATTCTTATTAATAAGGCTTGTTGGCTGATGACTCTATCATTCTTCCCAATTCAAGAGGTGGATGCATTTTGGGGATGGTATAGCTGTATTAACTACCTATATATACCAAATTTGAGTGTCTTTTCCTAGAATAGTGTTTCCCCATCTCATTATTTAGGGTGGAATTTTTATTCTTGGTTTGGGTTTTTTTACTATTTATTTTTTGATGTTTTAACTATTTTATATTAGTTGTTTTCAACCTTGGATTTTTCATTCATTTTACTTATGGTGATTGGGGTGGTTATGTTGATCACTAGTGGTTGGTTTTCAATGGTTCTGGTAGGTTTTAGTGTTCTCATTACAAAAAAATCATGGTATTCTATAGTCTTGTAGTAGAGAAGTAGACCTCAGGACAAAATATGATGACTATATATGATAGTAAACTGGTTAATGGTGATAAGTGTCTGATTCAATGGGAACACATGTTTTATTTTTTTGTATGGTGCTGGGATTTCATGTTTTGGGTGGGGTTGTGGATTTGGGGTTATATTGAGGACCTAGTTTTTAGGGTTTCCTTCTCTTTGTTTGTTTTTCCTATGCTAGCACTTTTATTTGTGTTTCAAGATACCTTCCCTAAAAATGGTTCTCTGATATTGAGGTATCACCGATGTGAATTCTTTAGACCTTGTTAACAAAGGTATCAAAGTGATCATATAGTATTCTGTTTATGTTATTTCAAGGGTTTTTACTTTTATTATTTATAAGGAATAATATTTTCTAATTTGTTTCAAAATAAATTTTTTGTCATTATATTCAAGACTATATTTCTTTATTATATGTAAATTCTATGAAAAAATATCATGAGAAATATCCTAAAAATGTATTGATGTATCATTTTAACAACACCAAAGTAGAAATTTATAGTTTATTTATAGAAAAAAAAACATATTCGGTGTAAGATGCTAACATATATGGTCATAAAGATCATGTCACACATATCATCAAGAAGATAATGGCTAACATGATGTTGGGGAAAATATTCAGTACATAAGGATAATAAATTCACAAGACCAATTTCAAGTATTAAGAGAAAAAATTAATCTAGGAAATACTAAATTAATCATGTAGGCTTTATATAGATTAATTAAAAAATTCTAAGAGGAGGTACTATAAATTTTCATTGAGAAAGAAACTAGGCCTATAATTACTCAAATTATAGCCTAAACATACTCTTAAAATACCAACACATGTGCGACTATGAATCTAAAGCCTAAATCTACTATATAATCTTTAAGTTAATGGTTTAGTCACAACAATAGAGACTAATGGGCTTGTTATCTCAAAATTTTATTATAAGGGCATGAATTTCAAAAATAGGTGTGAAAGTTGCCTCATAAAGTCTTGTGAAAATTATAAAATGATCAGAAGTATTTTTTTTGTCTTTTTGACTTATGTAAAATATGTATTAGGAAGTTATTTCACTATTTGGATATAAATAGGAACTCTCCTTATATTAAATTGGCTCATGAATGATTTTAGTGTTAGTACCATGATTTAAAATTGAAACCTCTCTTGGATTCGTCGTCCGTTATGGCTTCTCATGGCTAGTTTAATTTGAGATAAGTTCTATTTTTTGAAAGGTAAAAGTAAAAGTGTATCAAAAAATGTGAATATGAAGTAAAAAAATGGGAAATCATAAAAAATGAGATCAATTTTAAAGGAACTAATTCTATAATAACCAAAAAACACTTGACCTAACCAATATTGTAATAATAATGCACAAACATGAAGATATTAACTATATTAAACTAGAAAAACCTGAGAAACTCATAAATTCCATAGAACTTATGACCACCATAATGGATGGAGATATATAACAAGATCCAAAACATGATCTCAAGAACTCCATTATGAAGCCATAGTGATAAATTCCTAACCAATACATGTGCCTGTATCACTGAAGAGACATTGGAAAGAATTGAACAAAATAGAACCAAGTCAAAAACAAGAACACCTCAGCTTCTACAGTTCCAATAACACATCAGAATCCATAACATGACACTTTACACACACACACAAAATGCACATTAGAGGAGAATCCATCAAATATGATCATTCCATCTCCATAATCTCTAATGAACAATGATAGTCAGGAAGTATGGATCAATAGTTGAAAGAAACTTCTTTGCTAACAATAATGGAATATTTGATGAAAACAATCATCATTGAAGTAAGAGACCAATGCGGCACCTTCAAACCAAATAATCAACCAGATAAAATAAGACTCTCAAACACTATTGATGGAAATATGAAGAGATAATCCATTATAATTCAAAACCATGAGTGTAACCAATAACCCACAAAAGAAGACCTATAAAAAAACACATCAGCAATACCTAAAAAAACCTTTTCAAATATGGGAAAAATTCATACTGGTCTAGTTTTTATCACTCTATGAATATATGGAAGAATAAACCTCCCATATTTTTAATATTTTTTAGAAGACCCCCACCCTAAATAATGAACATGTCATTATTCATGTATCATCCTTGGTGATGAGTTATTAACCTATTTTCATAGAAATAAACAAATCTTGGGAACTACTATTGGTAATATAAGTGATATTGAATGTTATCCATGATGTACTAGTGAAAACCATTCTTGTAATAATAATTGAACTTTCATTCCAATAATGAAGTCAATCATGAATCCCCTGTCATGATTTGACGATGATTGTTGTGTGATCCACCTCATGAAAGGAATCCAAGCGCCAGTCATTGATTCCCTAAATGATTGAAACAATGATCTCTGGAATGAATCACCAGTGAACTATTTTACCCCCTTCTGTAAGCATGATGAAACAACTACTGAACTAAGTAGTAAGATCTTCCAGATAATGTTAACACCAGTCACCGAAGATGAAATATCGACCAATAGTGAATCTAGATCTATTGGATAAACCTCTAATTGTTATATCTTCTATCCTCCTTCTTTTAACTATCCATAAGCAATTAATTTATTTTATTACAAATATCTAGGAAATTAACTCATAACCATTAGATAAGGTTCCTAGAACATTTTCTATAGAGTACTTTTTTATTTTTCATTTGGTTTCATAACATACTTATAATAAATTATTTAATATCTTTCATATCTCTTCATTTATCTTTATTTATTTTTTAATCAGGTCGACATCAAATTTAGTCCATTTTATTTATCATTTACGGACTTAATTTTTTCATCATTTTTTATGTATGGAATATTATTATAATAATTAAAAATTATATCTTTTCACTCCATTTAATACAACTAAAATACAATTTCTAAATTTTAAGATACAGCGGAATCAAATCTTGTGAAAATTTATGAAATTTTAATATTTTTGTATCTCCCACATTGATTTAAATTCAAGTTTCTAATTATTTATTCTCACATGTCAACATACTGAAATTTTAATTTTTTTATACCATTATTAAAAAAATTAACAAATAAATAAAATTATGATTAATAAAAGGGTATATGAAAATTGATATGTTGAATCCTATATTCCATCATCCTTTTAATTATTTATTTTCTTTCCAATTTCCCTATTTTTTTATTCCTTTATAAATTTTATATTTAAATTATATTTTAAGATTTTCAAAAATTGAAAATATCCTTCATATTACTCATAATTGTCCAATATCTCCATAGGACATAAGTTAAGTGGTAATGTTAAGAGAGTAATATTTGTTTAGTGGCCTAAATGTGTGAAACCAGAGTGAACCAACTATTTTGGAGTGTATACACATGAAAGGAAATGTGAAGCCTATATCTATTCTATTAATACTTTATTACAATAAACCTCAATGGTGAAATTTTTTGATATAAAAAATGGGATGTGTGATGTTTATGGAGGTTTTTTAAGAATAATTTTGATGTATGACTACAAAGATGGATGACTTACAACCATTTTGACTTATATGGAAAAAACCAAGAATGTTTTTAATTAAAGAGTAGTAATATATATATAATTTTTATTAGTCACCAATTATGAGAAACTGGCTTTCATTAAGACAAAAAAATGTGAATTCAGTGGTTGTATCCTTCTAATTAATAATAACTCTAAAACCCACATAGAATGGGAGTAAAAACTAGAACTTTTTTTTAAATTTCATAATTTTTATATGAACAAAAATTAAATTATTCATGCATGGAATTCACTAAATATGATATTATTTAGTATTAATAACTAAAATTATGTTTTTGATGATACATATAAAGACCCATTCACACTTAGGTGGAGTTAAAAGTGGTAAGGCATAATAGATTCATATTTAAACATTATTATCATGATTTATTCCTGAAGTAAAATGGTATAAAATAGATATTCACGAGTATTGAGGGATAAGAAAAATATATGGATATCAAAATGATTTGGAGCAATGTGGATGAGAATATAAAGGACACCATGGTGTAGTTTATGAATGGAATAATCCCTGAAATTTGAAACATAGTTGGCATATCCTTAAAACACAAATTTTCCATTATCAATGAATATTTACTCTTATTGAAAAGTATAAAACGATCTATCTTAAATTTTTTTTTAAGAATAACAATTGTGGAATATTTAAGTCATTTTATACTCTATATATCCATAATGAAAACCATAGTAAGATCCTCTAGTGTTTATTTTGAAATAGGTAATGGACTGTACTAAATTTTCTTAAAAACACTTTTATCTTAGATACATCCAAAATCTGGAAAGAATCTATTGAAAATATAGTTGCATATTAGGAAAATAAGAAAAACTTTCAAGATATCCAATCCCTTATGGATTTCAAATTGAACATAAATTCCTCCATCATGAGTTTCCCAAATAATAATTTCTATGTCACTCTCCTTTGGAACACACAATTTTTCTCTCTTCAAGAGAAACCCATCATTCATTGAATAATATTCAACAAATGGTTTTTTTAAAAAATTGATTAAAATAACATTTATCTCTATATATTACTAATAATATTATTTTATAAATTGAAATGTAATAATTTGAGCATTTGTAATCTTAAGTAATGCATAAATTCAAAATAATTTATCGACCACTATGTTGTCATTCCCATTCTTTTAATTTGATAAAAATGAAAATGAATGAAAAAAATTATTCCCATTTTTTCACCCCTCAAATTCATCTTGTGTTTATCATAAATTCCTGATATTTATAATGAACAAAAACTTGTTTTCCCTTAAATAATGATACCAATGATCTAGAGATCTCAGGACCGTATAAAACTCATTATCATATGTGCTATTTATTTCGACATGAATCATTTAATTTATCAATAAAATATATAATGGGATGTTTTCTAAAGATGATAAATATTCCTATTAAAACTCTACCCTCATTAAAATATACTTTAAAGACTTGACCAAAATCAGGTAAGGATAAAATAGGTGCTTTAAAAAATCTTTTCTTAATGATTTCAAAATATTCATTTATTTCCTTTGATTAGTCTAATTGGATGTTTTTAATCATTTTTGAAATTTTTCCTAATAGTGATAAAATTAGAGACAATGTGATGATAAAAATATTCCAAACCATGAAAACCTCTTACTTTTATGATGGATTTTCATAGTGTCAAGGAGCTGATTTCTTCCACCTTTGATTTATCCACTAATATAACCACATCCAATACAAAATATCCTAAAAACTCCAACCAAGTGGAAAATAACTCACACTTATCCATCTTTATATATATAGTTTTTTTCCTATAGAATGTCTAATAGTAGTCAATGATAAACTAGAAGGTTTTCCATGTATTTTCTATATATCAAAATATCATCCAGATATAAAACAATAAATTTACCAATAAATGGTTTTAGAATTTTATTCATGAACTTAATTCATTGGTTCTGGTGGGTTTTAGTGTTCTCATTAAAACAACAGCATGGTATTCCATAGTCTTTTAGTTGAGAATTAGACCTCAGGACTAAATATGATGGTAAACAGGTTAATGGTAATGATTTTCTGATTCAGTGGTAACACAAGTTTTATTTTTTGTATGGTGCTGGGATTTCATGTTTTGGGTGGGGTTATGGATTTGGGGTTCTATTGAGGGCCTAGTTTTTAGGGTTTCATTCTCTTTGTATGTTTTTTATGGTATCACTTCTATTAGTCTTTAAAGATCCCTTCCCTAAAAATGGTTCTCTGATATTGAGGTATCACAGATGTGAATTCTCTATAGCTTGATAAAAAAGGTATCAAAGTGAACATATAGTATTTTTTCTATGTTATTTCAAGGGTTTTTACTTTTATTATTTCTAAGGAATAATATTTTCTAATTTGTTTCAAAATAAATTTTTTTTCATTATATTCAAGACTATAGTTCTTTATTATATGTAAATTCTGTGAAAAATATCATGAGAAACATCCTAAAATAGTATTGATGTGTCATTTTAACAAAACCAAAGTAGACATTTATAGTTTATTTACAAAAAAAACATGTTTAGTGTAAGATGCTAACATATATGGCCAAAAAGATCATGTCACACATATCATCAAGAAGATAATGTCTAACATGATGTTGGGGATAATATTCAATACATAAGGATAATAAATTCACAAGACCCATTTCAATTATTAATAGAAAAAATGAATCTATGAAATACTAAATTAATCAAGTTGGAATTATAAAGATTAATTAAAAAATTCTAAGAGTAGGTCCTATAAATTTTCATTGAGAAAGAAAATAGGCCTATAATTACTCAAATTATGTCCTAAAAATACTCTTAAAATCCCAACACATGTGGGACTATGAATTTAATGCCTAAATATACTATATAATCTTTTAGTTGATGGTTTATTCAAAAAAATCTTGACTAATGGGTTTGAAATCTCAAAATTCTATGGTAAGGGCATGAATTTCAAAAAGATGTGTGAAAGTTGTCTCATAAAGTCATGATAAAATTCTATAGTGGTCAGAAGTATTTTTTTTGTCTTTTTGACTTATGGGAAATAGGTATTAGGAAGTTATGTCACTATTTGGATTTAAATAGGAACTTTATTTATATGAAATTGACTCATGAATGATTGTAGTGTTAGTACCATGATTTAAAATTGAAACCTCTCTTGGATTGGTCCTCCTTTATGGCTTTTCATGGATAGTTTAATTTGAGATAAGTTCTATTTTTTGAAAGGTAAAAGTAAAAGTGTATCAAAAAATGTGACTATGAAGTAAAAAAATGGGAAATCATAAAAAATGAGATCAATTTTAAAGGAACTAATTCTACAATAACCAAAAAACACTTGACCTAACCAATATAGTAATAATAATGCACAAAAATATTGATTTTAACCATATTGAACTAGAAAAACCTGAGAAACTCATAAATCCCACACAACTTAAGACTACCATAATGTATGGAGCTATATAACACGATCCAAAACATAATCTCAAGCACTCCATTAAGAACCCATAGTCCTAAATTCCTAATCAATACATGTGATCGTACTACTAAAGAGACATTGGAAAGAATTTTAAAAAATAGAACCAAGTTAGAAAGAAGAACACCTCAGCTTCCACAGTTCCTATAACACCTCAGAATCCATAACATGACACTTTATACGCACAAAAAATGCACATTAGTGGAAAATACATCAAATATGATTATCATTCCATCCCCATAATCTCTGATGAACAATGATAATCAGGAAGTAATGATCAATAGTAGAAAGAAACTACTTCCCTAACAATAATGGAATATTTGAAGAAAACAATCATCATTGAAGTAAGAGACTAATGAGACACCTTCACACCAAATAATCAACCAGATAAAACAAGACTCGAAAACACTATTGATGGAAATATGAAGAGATAATCCACTATAATTCAAAATCATGAGTGTGACCAATAACACACAAAAGAAGACCTGTCAAAAAACACACCAGTAATACCTCAAAAAACTATTTCAAATATGAGAAAAAGTCATACTGATCCAGTTTTTATCACTGTATGAATATATGGAAGAATAAACCTCCCATAATTTCAATATTGTTGAGATGATCTCCACCATAAATAATGACCATGACCTAATTAGTGTATCATCCTTAGTGATGAGTTATCAACACATTTTCATAGAAATAAGAAAATATAGGGGACTAATATTGGTAATCTAAGAGAGATTGAATATTATCCATGGTGTACTAGTGAAAACCAATCATGTAATAATAACTGAACTTTCGTTCTAATGATGAAGTCAATCTTGAATCCTCTGTCATGATTTGACGATTATTGTTGTGTGATCCACCTCATGTAAGGAATCCAAGCACCGGTCATTGATTCCCGAAATGATTGAAACAATGATCTCTAGAATGAATCACCAGTGAATTATTTTACCGCCTCCTATAAAAATGATGAAAAAAATACTGAACTAAGTAGTAAGATCTTCCAAATAATGTTAACACCAGTCACTGAAGATGAAATATCGACCAATGGTGCATCTAGATCTATTAGATAAACCTCTACTTACTATAACTTCTATCCTCTTTCTTTTAACTATCCATAATCAATTCATTTATTTTATTAAAAATATCTAGGAAATAAACTCATAACCATTGGATAAGGTTCCTAGAACATTTTCTATAGAGTTCTTTTTTATTTTTCATTTGGTTTCATAACCTACTTGGAATAAATTATATTATATCTTTCATATCTCTTCATTTATCTTTATTTATTTTTTAATCAGGTTGACATCAAATTTAGTCCAATTTATTTATCATTTATGGACTTAATTTTTCATCATTTTTTATGTATGGATTATTATTCTTATATTTAAAAATTATATCTTTCCACTCCATTTAATAGAACTAAAATCCAGGTTCTCAATTTTAAGATACAGTGGAATGAAATCTTATGAAAATTTCTGAAATTATAATATTTATGTATCTCCCATATTGATTTAAATTCAAGTTTCTGATTATTTCTTCTCACATGTCAACATAATGAAATTTTAATTTTTTTATACCATTACTAAAAACATTAATAAATAAATAAAATTATGATTAATAAAAGGGTATATGAAAATTGATATGTTGAATTCTATATTCCATCATCCTTTTAATTATTTATTTTAATTCCCATTTTCCTATTTTTTTTATTCCTTTATGAATTTTATATTTTAATTATATTCTATGATTTTAAAATTTTAAAATATCCTTTATATTATTCATAATTGTCCAATAGCTCCAGAGGACACAAGTTATGTGGTAATGTTAAGAGAGTTATATTTGTTTAGAGGAAAACAATTTGTGAAAAATGAGTGAACCTGCTATTTTTTGAGTGTATACACATGAAAGGAAATGTGAAGCCTATATCTATTCTATTCATACATTATTTCAATAAAATTCAATGGTCAAATTTTTTGACATAAAAAATGGGATGTATAATGTTTATAGAGGTTTTTTTAGAATAATTTTGAAGGATGACTACAAAGATGGACGACTTACAACCTTTTTTACTTATATGGAAACAACCAAGAATGTTTTTAATTATAGAGGAGTAATATCTATATAATTTTTTATTAGTCACCGATTATGAGATACTGGCTTTCATTAAGACAAAAAAATGTGAATTCAGGGATTGTATCCTTCTATGTTAATAATAACTTTGAACCCTACATAGAATGGGAGTAAAAACTAGAACATTTTTTTAAATGTCAAAATTTTTAGATGAATAAAAATTAAAATATTAATGCATGGAATTAACTAAATATTATAGTATTTAGTATTAATAACTAAAATTATTTCTTTGATGATACATAGAAGGACCCATTCACACTAAGGTGGAGTTAAAAGTTGTAAGGCATAAGTGATTCATATCTAACCATTATTATCATGATTTATTCCTGAAGTAAAAGGGTATGAAATAGATATTCATGATTATTGAGGGATAAGAAAAATATATGGATATCATAATGATTTGGAGCAATGTGGATGAGAATATAAAGGACAACATGTTGTAGTTTATGAATGGAATAATCCCTAAAATTTTAGACATAGTAGCCATATCCTTGAAACAAAATTTTTCCATTATCAATGAATCTTCACTCTTATTGAAAACTATAAAATTATCCATCTTAAAAAATTTATTAATAATAAACATTATTGAATATTTACATCATTTTATACTCTATAAATCCATAATGAAACCCATATTAAGATCCTCTAGTGTTTATTTTGAAATAGGTAATGGACTATATCAAATGGTCTTAAAAAACACTTTTATCTTAGATACATCCAACATCTAGAAATAAGATCTTGAAAATATAGTTTCTATAGAATCCCACCTTTTTATCACATAAACTTTCATTACATTTTACAAAACCGATGATCTTTAAGGTTTAGTGTCTTGGAAACTAGGAACATAAAACATGAAAACATAAAACATTCTTCTTAAACACTTGAAAGGATTCTCCTTAAGTTCATCCTAGGTTCATTACTTCATCTCACAACCTGGGGACATACATCAAAATAAAGGGTGAGTAGAAGGCCCAGTAAGGGAAACAAGAGAAACATTTAACACGTGAACTTGAGATACTTCAATAAGGTCATGAAAAAGAACTTTAAGACATGAGAAATAAATCATGTGGAATATCATAATAAAAATAACATTTTTCATAACTTTATGATGTGGCTACATAATTTAACATAGACAATCATGAACATATCACCAAGGTCCATCCCCAAGGTGTCATTTGAAAATTACCAAGGTTATTCACCAAGATATCATGAAAATTGTAATCTCTAGTGGTTACATCATTACCCAATGCATTGGAGCGCTATCAGGGTGCACCCTTAAATTTTTCGTTATTATCATGTGAGCCACATATATCATCATAAAAAATTTCATAAAAAACCCATATAGCATAAAAGAAATGGGTTTCGTTTCATAATCATAACGTTTTAAAAACTGCTTTAAAGACATGATCTTTACGTCACTTAAAACCCACGGAAGGGGAGAGTGGGTATCATTTATGTAAATCCCAGAATTTAAAATAAAACATTTTGGTATATATGTGAATACCCCTTTTGAAGAAATATCTTTGAGTATTCACTTAATAAAATAAAAGTACTTTAGAAAAAGAGAGGGACATTTTGAGACGGAAATTCTGCAGCATAATGGCTATGTTTCGGGGTTTTAGAAAACATTGAAAAGAGAGGGGACATGGGTCAAACACTCATAAATGACTGATAAAATAGTATAGGGATAGAATATAAAGGATTTGAGATCATGGTAATGAAATTTGAAAGATATACCATATGAAATGAAGAACATGAAAGGAAGAAAAAAATAAGTTTTCTTTTATGAAAATTCGGCAGCCCAACGACGTCACTTAAACTTCAACAAAAATGAATTGATGAGATCAAATAGGGTCTCTCATCATATGAACATAAAATATAAGTATGATAGATATAGATATCATTCCCCAACATAATAAAAAAGGAACTTGAAATACTTGACATGAAAGTAGATCTTTGAAAAATGAGAAAGGCGAACGAATCCCTTAAAAATTCGGCAGCCTAACGGCGTCACTTAAACTTGAACCAAAAATGAATTGACAAGATAAAAATAGTGTCTATAATCATATGAACATAAGGGTTAATTTTGATATATATAGAGATCATACCCCAACATAATAAAAAGTAACTTGAAAGACTAGACATGAAAATAGATCTTGAAAACGAGAAGGGTGAAATAATCCCTTAAAAATTCGGCAGCCTAACGGCGCCACTTAAAACGTCAAAATACTGAATTGAAGAGATAAAATGGGGTCTATCATCATATAATCATAAAATATCAGTATGATAGATATATAGATCATACCCCAAAATAATAAAAAGGAACTTAAAATACTTGACAAGAAAATAGAACTTGAAAACAAGAAGGGTGAAAGAATCCCTTAAAAATTCGGCAGCCTAACGACGCGACTTAAAACGTCAAAATAATGAATTGAAGAGATAAAATGGGGTCTCTCATCATATGATAATAAAAGATCAGTATGATAGACATATATATCATAGGCCAACATAATAAAAAGTAACCTGAAAGACTTGACAAGAAAATAGAACTTGAAAACGAGAATGGTGAAAGAATCCCTTAAAAATTCGGCAGCCTAACGGCGCCACTTAAAACGTAAATATACTGAATTGAAGGGATCAAATGGGGTCTCTCATCATATGATCATAAAATATCAGTATGATAGATATTGAGATCATACCCCAAAATAATAAAAAGGAACTTGAAATACTTGACAAGAAAATAGAACTTGAAAACGAGAAGGGTGAAAGAATCCCTTAAACATTCGGCAGCCTAACGGCGCCACTTAAAACATCAAAATACTGAATTGAAGAGATAAAATGGGGTATCTCATCATATGATCATAAAATATCAGTATTATAGATATAGATATCATACCCCAACATAATAAAAATGTACTTGAAAGACTTGACAAGAAAATAGAACTTGAAAATGAGAAGGGTGAAAGAATCTGTTACAAAACTTTTGGCAGCCTAACGACGCCACTTAAACTTTCATAAAATGAAATGATGAGAGTAAGAGGGGTTCTCTCATCATATTAAAATAAAAAGTACAATATAATGAATATAAAAGAACATCCTCCAACATAAGAACATGGAGAATAAAAGGAATGACACAAAAAAGATTACTTGAAAAGAAAGAGAGAGGTCGGATCCCTTACCTTAAAACGTAACTCTTAAAACTCAAAGGTTGGGACCTTGAGGGCTTGGGGGCGCCTTGGGAGGACTCCTTGAGAGGTAAGGAGACCATAACTTCGTTGGGGGAGAGTTGGGAGTGAAAAATAAAGGAGGAAATGGTGGTTATTTATAGGGAAAGTGTGGGGACAAGGCATTAATGGCCAAGGGACACCTCAAAAGTGGTTTTCTCAAAAGCATGGGCCCTCCCATGTTACTTCCCATGGAGTAAGGCCACATGGGGACCCCCACACAATAATTCATCCTCTTTAGTCTAACATCCCTTAAAATATCTCATGAAATCATCATGACATAGTTATGATGTCATTAAACATACCGAAACCCGAAAACTGTATTTTTACTATTCATTGAAAATTCAACTTTCTCCGAAAAATCCCAAAATTTCACATTAACCAAATATCAATGCTCTGATTTCAAAAATGAACTCTATTTTATAAAAATAATTTTCTAAATATTTTAAATTTTATTTTTAAATAAATAAACTATTCACTAAAAATTCATTTTTTTCAGAAAAATCCCCAAAAATTAACTTAACAAAATATCGATGCTCTGAGTTCAAAAATAAAATCCATTTTATAAAAATAATTTTCTAAATATTTCTAATTTAATTTTTAATTAAAAAACAATATTCACCCAAAAAACTAATACTTGAATAATAATTTATGAAACCGTTATTTAACCATTTTATTGAATCACATTACTTAATCAAGATGTCTAGATTATATTAATACTTTCTTTAACTGAGATTACTAATCCATTTGGACACATTACTAATCCTAATCATAAAATCACTATTCATATTTTACTAATCATCAAAAATCAAGTTGATCTTAATAGACTCTAAATTTCTTACTGAACATAATTGTAGAAGACCATTTTTTAAAAATCATTACACATTTTTAATTATTTAAGGTTTACATTAACATTTTTTAAAATATCCTTTCTCTAAAATTCACCAAAAATATGCATACTATATTTATCCGGACATTTGAAAAGTCATAAACATCATGATACGAAGAAATCCCAATTTTTATTTAAAACAAAAGATTACACAAGGCAGTTACGGTCTCCTTACATAGCCCCTTATTACACCAGCATAGGACCTAAGTGTAAGGTGTGCTAAGGTGAGAGAATCCGAGGGAGGCTCAGCCAACATCGCACGAGTAGTAATTTCTATCAGTTTGAACTTATAGCAATGGTGATTCCGTTCTAGCTTCACATGATGAAGTTCGTCTTGGGTTTGGTCCAGAGCAAAGCCCAGTGGTGCTACCTCCTTCCCAAGTTCTGTTAGATGGGCTTCAATCGGTCCAATACTACTGGGTGAGGCCATCAAATCTTCTTTCTATAATAATTAACCAAGATTAATTGTATTTAGAGACAATAATCAAAACATTTAGTTTCCAGCGGTCATATTTACCAATGGTCATATAACAGTCAAAACCCAACGATCTCATTTTAATTATACTCATGTTATTAAATGAAACATTTTTCTTGAGTATAAAAATAAAATAACACATAAAATTAGGAAACAAGATTTATTCAAAACTTTGGGTCATTACAATCTTCCCCCCTTAAGAAATTGTGTCCTCGCAATTTTTAAAATTGGGTTTTGAAATTTCATTGAAAGTCCCACATCGGAAAAGGAGTCAATAAAACTATTACTTTAAAAGAAAGAAAGGGAAGTACAAAGGTCACCCGAGTTAACCCACACTAGGATTCCATGTAGGAAAACATGGACATGGAGGAGAAAAAAGGGTCAAGTTCTGATGGAGAGTGATAGAAAACATGATTAGGAGAAATTTAACCATAATAAAATACCAAACTTATGATGTGTGTAAATGGTCTTTGATTACCTAGTAGGAAACGTAAACCAACAACGTTTTTATTTTACGTTAATTTTCATAATTTTGAGGAATTCAATTACTACATAGAACAAAAACATAAGAAAATATACCTACCTTCATGTAGAGTTTCATCCTTTAATAAGTTTCTACCAAAACTATTATTTTCTCCAAAGGATTAGCATTCAAAACTACTTGGTTTCATCAAAACACAAGAATCATCTTCTAGAGAATCACATAATCCACAAAATATTGACGATCGATTTCTTCTATCCTTAAACATTATCCCAAAAACAGAAAGGGTAAGGTAAAACAACTCTTCAAAAATGAAATAATACCATAGGAATGGAAACTACTTTTAAATCTTCAAAGTTCCATGGTACCACCCAAAGTTCATCATAGACCATTCCATAAATAACAGTCCTTAAGATTCCTCAAAATAAACCAAACTAAGATTGAAACCCAAATACAAGAAGGATTTGATAACATAGTCTTCTAAAATAAACATCATTGTTCATCTCCAAACAACATCAACCACTCCTAACATCTTATAACAAAAGTAGCTAACCTAAACATATTTTACCCAAGATAGGTTAATCATTCCCATAAGTAACCTAAATTACTATAAGTCCACCATAAATTCATCGATTCTTCAAAATATAAGTCAACCTTACTCCTCAAGGAAAATACCATAGTAATATATTTACCACGATCATATAGGGTCCCCAAAATAGTGAACGTCTTCCAAAATAATAATCATCTTTTAATCCACTAATCATCTCTGTCATATTAATACGATAATCATCGCATTTCCTATCACATTGGTTGTTGGGACATGTTCTTCCATTTCCCACCATTAACTAAGAATAGAAAGTATAATTAGGGGCTTAAATACTTAGCTAATAATCATGAAAAGGAACTTAAACCATATAAGGATAACATGCAGAAGAAAAGTATACCCTAACTTGTGATCCCCTAGGTTACCATCTAGGTTATCCATGATCATATATTCTTATGTGAATCTTTATTTTATTTTATCTTTGTTCCTTTAACAATGGTTCATACTAAGCTTATGAATTTACCAAAGCATATCCCCCGGAAGTGTCGTAACCAAGAGTGCAGCAAGGCCCACTGTTGTGTACCAGTTCCCGTTTGAGTCTATCTCTAAGCGGTGTTTTCGGGTTTTACCCCTATATACATCTGTGCCAGAGCTACCTCTACCTGCTCATATCCAGATAGGGATGTATTTTCTTGGCAACCCATTACTCAATACTCACCAAAATACCAGGAAGATTTCCTATATACAAGCTTTTCTATAGGCTTCTTCCTAAAGTTTTCATATCCTAATTTCCACAAATAACTAAACCATCCTTTAATACCAACTATAGAATCCTGCCTTTTTATCACATAGACTTTCATTACATTTTACAAAACTGAGGATCTTTAAGGTTTAGTGTCTTGGAAACCAGGAACATAAAACATGAAAACATAAAACATTCTTCTTAAACACTTGAAAGGCTTCTCCTTAAGTTCATCCTAGGTTAATTACTGCATCTCATAACCTGGGGACATACATCAAAAGAAAGGGTGAGCAGAAGGCTCAGTAAGGGAAACAAGAGAAACATTTAACACATGAACTTGAGATACTTCAATAAGGTCATGAAAAAGAACTTTATGACATGAGAAATAAATCATGTGGCATATCATAATAAAAATAAAATTTTTCATAACTTTATGATGTGGCTACATCATTTAACATAGAAAATCATGAACATATCACCAAGGTCCATCCCCAAGGTGTAATTTGAAAATTACCATGGTTATTCACCAAGATATCGTGAAAATTGTAATCTCTAGTGGTTACATCATTAACCAATGCATTGGAGCGCTATTAGGGAGCACCCTTAAATATGTCTTTATTATCATGTGAGCCACATATATCATCATAAATAATTTCATAAAAAACCCATATATCATAAAAGAAATGGGTTTCATTTCATAATCATAACGTTTTAAAAACTGCTTTAAAGACATGATCTTTACGTCACTTTAAACCCACGGAAGGGGAGAGCAGGTCTCATGTATGTAAATCCCAGAATTTAAAATAAATTTTTTTGGTATATATGTGAATACCACTTTTGAAGAAATATCTTTGAGTATTCACTTAATAAAATAAAATTAATTTATAAAAAGAGAGGGACATTTTGAGATGGAAATTCTGCAGCATAATGGCTATGTTTCGGGGTTTTAAAAAACATTGAAAAGAGAGGGGACATTGGTCAAACCCTAATAAATGACCCATAAAATAGTATAGGGATAGAATATAAAGGATTTTAGAACATGGTAATGAAATTTGAAAGATATACCATATGAAATGAAGAACATGAAAGGAAGACAAAAATAAGATTTCTCTTATGAAAATTCGGCAGCCCAAGGGCGTCACTTAAACTTCAACAAAAATGAATTGACGAGATAAAATAGGGTCTCTCATCATATAAAAATAAAAGATCAGTATGATAGATAGAGAGATCATGCCCTAACATAATACAAAAGTAACTTGAAATACTTTACATGAAATTAGATCTTTGAAAAATGAGAAAGGCGAACGAATCCCTTAAAAATTCGGCAGCCTAACGACGTCACTTAAACTTCAACCAAAAATGAATTGACAAGATCAAAATTGGGTCTCTCATAATATGAACATAAGGGTTCAGTATGATAGATATAGAGATCATACCCCAAAATAATAAAAAGGAACTTGAAAGACTTGACATGAAAATAGATCTTGAAAACAAGAAGGGTGAAAAAATCCCTTAAAAATTCGGCAGCCTAACAGCACCACTTAAAACGTCAAAATACTGAATTTAAGAGATAAAATGGGGTCTCTCATCATATTATAATAAAATATCAGTATGATAGATATAGATATCATACCCCAACATAATAAAAAGGAACTTGAAAGACTTGACAAGAAAATAGAACTTGAAAACGAGAAGGGTGAAAGAATCCATTAAAAATGTGGCAGCCTAACGGCGCCACTTAAAATGTCAAAATACTGAATTGAAGGGATAAAATGGGGTAGCTAATCATATTATCATAAAAAATCAGTATGATAGATATATAGATCATACCCCAACATAATAAAAAGGAACTTGAATGAATTGACAAGAAAATAGAACTTGAAAACGAGAAGGGTGAAAGAATCCCTTAAAAATTCGGCAGCCTAACGGCGCCACTTAAAACTTCAAAATACTGAATTGAAGAGATAAAATGGGGTCTCTCATCATATGATCATAAAAGATCAGTATGATAGATATAGAGATCATACCCCAACATAATAAAAAGGAACTTTAAAGACTTTACAAGAAAATAGAACTTGAAAATGATAAGGGTGAAAGAATCCGTTACAAAAATTTCGGCAGCCTAACGGCGCCACTTAAACTTTCATAAAATGAAATGATGAGAGTAAGAGGGGGTATCTCATCATATTAACATAAAAAGGACAGTATAATGAATATAAAATAACATCCTCCAACATAAGAACATGGAGCATAAAAGGAATGACATAAAAAAGATTACTTGAAAAGAAAGAGAGAGGTCAGATCCCTTACCTTAAAACGTAACTCTTAAAACTCAATGTTTAGGACCTTGAGGGTTTGGGGGAACCTTGGGAGGACTCCTTGGGAGGTAAGGAGACCAGAAATTCGTTGGGGGAGAGTTGGGAGTGAAAACTAAAGGAGGAAAGGGTGGGTATTTATAGGGAAAGTGAGGGGACAAGACATTAATGGCCAAGGGACACCTCAAAAGTGGTTTTCTCAAAAGCATGGGCCCTCCCATGGTACTTCCCATGGAGTTAGGCCACATGGGGACCCCAACACAATAATTCATCCTCTTTAGTCGAACATCCCTTAAAATATCTCATGACATCATCATGACATAGTTATGATGTGATTAAACATACCGAAACCCTAAAACTGTCTTTTTACTATTCATTGAAAATTCAACTTTCTCCGAAAAATCCCAAAATTTCACATTAAGAAAATATCAATGCTCTGGTTTCAAAAATGAACACCATTTTATAAAAATAATTTTCTAAATATTTTAAATTTTATTTTTAAATAAATACACTATTCACTGAAAATTCATTTTTTTTAGAAAAATCCCCAAAAATTAACTTTACAAAATATCGATGCTCTGAGTTCAAAAATGAAATCCATTTTATAAAAACAATTTTCTAAATATTTTTGATTTCATTTTTAATTAAAAAACACTATTCATCCAAATAAACTAATACTTGAATAATAATTTATGAAACCGTCATTTAACCATTTTATTGAATCGCATTACTTAATCAAGGTGCCTAGATTATATTAATATTTCTTTAAGTGATATTACTAATCCATTTGGACACATTACTAATACTAATCATGAAATCACTATTCATATTTTACTATTCATTAAAAATCATGTTGATCTTATTAGACTATAAATTTCTTGCTGAACATAATTGTAGAAGACCATTTTTTGAAAATAATTACACATTTTTAATTATTTATGGTTTACATAAACATTTTTTAAAAAATCCTTTCTCTAAAATTCACCAAAAATATGCATACTATATTTATCCGGACATTTGAAAAGTCATAATCATCATCATAGGAAGAAATCCCAATTTTTTTAAAACAAAAGATTACACAAGGCAGTTACGGTCTCCTTACATAGCCCCTTATTACACCAGCATATGACCTAAGTGTAAGGTGTGCTAAGGTGAGAATATCCGAGGGAGGCTCGACCAAAATCGCATGAGTAGTATTTTCTATCAGTTTAAACTTCTCGCGAAGGCGATTCCGTTCTAGCTTCACACGATGAAGTTCGGCTTGGGTTTGGTCCAGAGCAAAGCCCAGTGGTACTACCTCCTTCCCAATTTCTGTTAGATGGGCTTAGATCGGTCCAAGACTACTGGGTGAGGCCATCAAATCTTCTTTCTATAATAATTATCCAAGATTAATTGTATTTAGAGACAATAATCAAAACGGTTAGTTTCCAGCGGTCATATTGACCAATGGTCATATAACAGTCAAAACCCAACGATCTCATTTTAATTATACTCATGTTATTAAATGAAACATTTTTGTTGAGTATAAAAATAAAATAACACATTAAAATTAGGAAACAAGATTTATTCAAAACTTCGGGTCGTTAAAGTTTCATATTTGGAAAATAAGAAAAACTTTCAAGATTTCCAATCCCTTATGGATTTCAAATTGAACATAAAGTCCTCCTTCATGAGTTTCCCAAATAATATTGTCCATGTCACTCTCCTTTGGAACACACAAATTGTTTCTCTTTAAGAGAAACCCATAATTCATTGAATAATATTCAACAAATGATTTTTTTTAAATTGATTAAAATAACATTTATCTCTATATATTACTAATAATATTATTTTATAAATTGAAATGTAATAATTCGAGCATCTATAATGGTAAGTAATTTATAAATTCAAAATAATGTATCTACCGCTATTTTGTCCTTCCCATTCTTTTACTTCGATAAAAATGAAAATGAATGAAAAAATTCATTCCATTTTTTCACCCCTCCAATTCATCTTGTGTTTATCCTAAATTCATGATATTTAGAATGAACAAAAACTTGTTTTTCATTAAATAATGAGACCAATGATCTAGAGATCTCACGATCATATAAAACTCATTATCATATGTGCTATTTATTTCGACATGAATCATTTAATTTATCAATAAAATATATAATGGGATGCTTTCTATAGATGATAAAAATTCCTATTAAAACTGTACCCTCATTAAAATCTACTTTTTTGACTTGACAAAAATCAGGTAAGGATAAAATAGGGGCTTCAAAAAATCTTTTCATAATGATTTCAAAAGATTCGTTTATTTCCTTTGATTATTATAATTGGACATTTTTAATCATCTATTGAAATTTTCCCTGATAGTGCTAAAATTAGAGACAAAGTGATGAAAAAAGGATTCCAAACCATGAAAACCTCTTACTTTTATGATGGATTTGCGTAGTGTCTAGGAGATTATTTCTTCCACCATTGATTTATCCTCCAATAAAACTTCATCCCATACAAAATATCCTAAAACCTCCACCTAAGTGGAAAATAACTCACCCTAATCCACCTTTTTATATATTTTTTTCCTATGGAATGTCTAATTGTTGTCGATGATGAACTAGAAGGTTCTCCATGAATTTTCTATATATCAAAATATCATCCAGATAAAAAACAATAAATTTACCAATAAATGGTTTTAGAACTTAATTAATAAACTTCATTCAATGGTTCTGGTGGGTTTTAGGGTTCTCATTACGACATCAACATGGTATTCCATAGTCTTGTGGTGGAGAAGTAGACCTCAGGACTAAATATGATGACAATATATGATGGTAAACTGGTTAATGGTGATGAATGTCTGATTCAGTGCTAACAGATGTTTTATTTTTTGTATGGTGCTGGGATTTCATGTTTTGGGTGGGGCTGTGGATTTGGGGTTCTATTGAGGGCCTAGTTTTTAGGGTTTCCTTCTCTTTGTTTTTTTCATATGCTAGCACTTTTATTTTTGTTTCAAGATCCCTTCCCTAAAAATGGTTCTCTGATATTAAGGTATCACCGATTTGAATTCTCTAGACCTTGTTAAAAAAGGTATCAAAGATATTATATAGTATTTTTTCTAGGTTATTTCAAGGGTTTTAACTTTTATTATTTCTAAGGAATAATATTTTCTAATTTGTTTCAAAATAATTTTTTTTCATTATATTCACGACTATAGTTCTTTATTATATATAAATTCTATGAAAAATATCATGAAAAACATCCTAAAATGTATCGATGTATCATTTTAACAACACCAAAGTAGACATTTATAGTTTATTTACAAAAAAAATGCTCAGTGTAAGATGCTAACATATATGGTCATAAAGATCATATCACACATATCATCAAGAAGATAATGTATAACAAGATGGTGTGGATAATATTCAATACATAGGGATAATAAATTCACAAGACCAATTTCAAGTATTAAGAGAAAAAATGAATCTGGGAAATACTAAATTAATCAATTAGGATTTATATATATTAATTAAAAAATTCTGAGAGGAGTTCCTATAAATATTCATTGAGAACGAAACAAGGCCTATAATTACTCAAATTATGGCCTAAATACACTCTTAAAATCCCAACACATGTGTGACTATGAATTCAAATCATAAATCTACTACATAATCTTTTAATTAATGGTTTAGTAACAAAAATATTGACTGATGTTCTTGTTATATCTAAATTCTATGGTAAGGGAATGAATTTCAAAAATATGTGTGAAACTTGTCTCATAAAGTCATGATAAAATTCTAAAATGGTCAGAAGTATATTTTTTTGTCTTTTTGACTTATATGAAATAGGTATTTGGAAGTTATGTCACTATTTGGATATAAATAGGAACTCTCCTCATATGAAATTGACTCATGAATGATTGTAGTGTTAGTACTATGATTTAAAATTTAAACCTCTCTTGGAATGGTCCTCCTTTATGGATTCTCATGGATATTTTAATTTGAGATAAGTTCTATTTTTTGAAAGGTAAAAGTAAAAGTGTATCAAAAAATGTGACCATGAACTAAAAAAATGGGAATTCATAAAAAACGAGATCAATTTTAAAGGAACTAATTCTATAATAACCAAAAAAAACTTGACCTAACCAATATGGTAATAATAATGCACAAACATAAAGATTTTAACCATATTAAACTAGAAAAACCTGAGAAACTCATAAATCCCACACAACTTAAGACCACTATAATGGATGGAGCTATATAACATGATCCATAACATGATCTCAAGCACTCCATTAAGAATCCATAGTCCTAAATTCCTAATCAATACATGTGCCTGTATCACTGAAGAGACATTGGAAAGAATTGAAAAAAATAGAACCAAGTCAGAAACAAGAACACCTCAGCTTCCACAGTTCCTATAACACCTCAAAATCCATAACATGACACTTTATACACACAAAAAATGCACATTAGTGGAGAATCCATCAAATATGATTATCATTCCATCCCCATAATATCTGATGAACAAAGATAATCATGAAGTAATGATCAATAGTAGAAAGAAACTATTTCCCTAATAATAATGGAATATTTGAAGAAAACAATCATCATTGAAGTAAGATACCAATGATACACCTTCACACCAAATAATCAACCAGAAAAAACAAGACTCTCAAACACTGTTGATGGAAATATGAAGATATAATTCACTATAATTCAAAACCATGAGTGTAACCAATAACCCACAAAAGAAGACCTAACAAAAAACACACCACGAATACCTCAAAAAGCTATTTCAAATATGGGAAAAGTCATAATGATCCAATTTTTATCACTGTATGAATATATGGAATAATAAAACTCCCATAATTTCAATATTTTTGAGAAGATCCCTATCATAAATAATGACCATGACCTAATTCATGTATCATCCTTGGTGATGAGTTATCAACCCATTTTCATAGAAATAAACAAATCTAGGGAACTAATATTGGTAATCTGAGAGATATTGAATATTATCCATGATGTACTAGTGAAAACAAATATTTTAATAATAACTGAACTTTCGTTCCAATGATGAAGTCAATCTTGAATCCTCTTTCATGATTTGATGATGATTGTTGTGTGATCCACCTCATGTAAGGAATCCAATCACCGGTCATTGATTAACTAAATGATTGAAACAATGATATCTGGAATGAATCACCAGTGAACTATTTTACCCCCTTCTATAAGTATGATGAATCAAATATTAAACTAAGTAGTAAGATCATCCAGATAATGTTAACACCAGTCACTGAAGATGAAATATTGACCAACAGTACATCTAGATCTATTTGATAAACCTCTACTTACTATATCTTTTATCCTCCTTCTTTTAACTATCCATAATCAATTCATTTATTGTATTACAAATATATAGGAAATTAACTCATAACCATTGGATAAGGTTCCTATAACATTTTCTATAGCGTACATTTTATTTTACATTTGGTTTCATAACTTACTTGTAATAAATTATTTTATATCTTTCATATCTCTTAATTTATCTTTATTTATTTTTTAATCAGGTCGACATCAAATTTAGTCTATTTTATTTATCATCTATGGAATTAATTTGTTCATAATTTTTTATGTATGGAATATTATTATTATATTTAAAAATTATATCTTTCCACTCCATTTAATAGAACTAAAATCCAAGTTCTCAATTTTAAGACATAATGGAATCAAATCTTCTGAAAATTTATGAAATTTTAATATTTTTGTATCTCCCACATTGATTTAAACTCAAGTTTCTAAATATTTCTACTCACATGTCAACATACTAAAATTTTAAATTTTTTATACCATTATTAAAAAAAATAATATAAAATTATGATTAATAAAAGGGTATATGAAAATTGATATGTTGATACCTATATTACATAATCCTTTTAATTAATTATTTTCTTTCCCATTTTCTTTTTTTAATTCCTTTATGAATTTTATATTTTAATTATATTCTACGATTTTCAAATTTGAAAAAATATCCTTCATATTATTCATAATTGTCCAATATCTTCATAGGAAGCAAGTTAAGTGGTAATGTTAAGAGATTTATATTTGTTTAGAGGCTAAAAAATGTGTGAAACATGAGTGAACCTACTATTTTTGAGTGTATACACATGAAAGAAAATTTGAAGCCAATATCTATTATATTCATACTTTATTACAATAAACCTCAATAGTAAAATTTGTTGACATAAAAAAATAGTATGTACGATGTTTATAGAGGGTTTTTAAGAATAATATTGATGGATGACTACAAAGATGGATGACTTCCAACCTTTTTGACTTATATGGGAACAACCAAGAATGTATTTAATTAAAGAGTAGTAATATATATATATACTTCTTATTAGTCACCAATTATGAGAAACTTGCTTTCATTAAGACAAAAAAAATGTGAATTCAATGATTGTATCCTTCTAAGTTAATAATAACTCTGAAGTCTCTATAGAATGGGAGTAAAAACTAGAATATTTTTTTCAAATTTCATAATTTTTAGATAAATAAAAATTAAATTATTCATGCATGGAATTCACTAAATATGATAGTATTTAGTATTAATAACTAAAATTATGTTATTGATGAAACATAGAAAGACCCATTCACACTTAGGTGGAGTTAAAAGTGGTAAGGCATAAGAGATTCATATTTAACCATTATTATCATGATTTATTCTTGAAATAAAAGGGAATGAAATAGATATTCATGAGTATTGAGGGATAAGAAAAATATATAGATATCATAATGATTTGGAGAAATGTGGATGAGAATATAAAGGACACCATGGTATAGTCTATGAATGGAATAATCCCTGAAATTTTAGACATAGTAGATATATCCTTGAAACAAAAATTTTCCATTATTAATGAATCTTCACTCTTATTGAAAAGTATAAAATGGTCTATCTTAAAAAAATTATTTAGAATAACCATTATTGAATATTTACGTCATTTTATACTCTATAAATCCATAATGAAAACCATAGTAAGATCCTCCAGTGTTTATTTTGAAATAGGTAATGGACTATATCAAATGGTCTTTAAATAACTTTTATCTTAGATACATCCAACATCTAGAAAGAATCTCTTGAAAATATAGTTTCATATTAGGGAAATAAGAAAAACGTTCAAGATTTCCAATCCCTTATGGATTTCAAATTGACCATAAACTCCTCCTTCATGAGTTTCCCAAATAATAATGTCTATGTCACTCTCCTTTGGAACACACAATTTGTTTCTCTTGAAGAGAAACCCACCATTCATTTAATAATATTCAACAAATGATTTTTTTAAAAAAATTATTAAAATAAAATTTGTCTATCTGTACTACTAATAATATTATTTTATAATTTGAAATGTAATAGTTCAAGCATCTGTAATGGTAAGTAATGGATAAATTCAAAATAATTTATCTAACACTATGTTTTCCTTCCCATTCTTCTACTTTGATAAAAATGAAAATGAATGAAAAAATTCATCCCATTTTTTCACCCATAAAATTCATCTTGTGTTTATCATAAATTCCTGATATTTAGAATGAACAAAAACTTATTTTTCCTTAAATAATGAGACTAATGATCCAGATATCTCACGATCGTATAAAACTCATTATCATATGTGCTATTTATTTCAACATGAATCATTTAATTTATCAATAAAATATATAATGGGATGATTTATATAGATGATAAAAATGCCTTTTAAAACTCTACCCTCATTAAAATCTACTTTTAAGACATGACAAAAATCAGGTAAGGATAAAATAGGTGCTTTAAAAAATCTTTTCTTGATGATTTAAAAAGATTCATTTATTTCCTTTGATTAATATAATTGGACATTTTTAATAATTTATTGAAATGTGCCTTGATAGTGCTAAAATTAGAGGCAAAGTGATGATAAAAAGATTCCAAACCTTGAAAACCTCTTACTTTTATGATGGATTTGCGTAGTGTCTAGGAGCTAATTTCTTCCACCTTTAATTTATCCACCAATATAACTTCATGCAATACAAAATATCCTAAAAACTCCACCCAAGTGGAAAATAACTCACACTTATCCACCTTTACATATTGTTTTTTTCCTATAGAATGTCTAATAGTTGTCGATGATGAACTATAAGGTTCTCCATGTATTTTCTATATATCAGAATATCATCCATATAAAAAACAATAAATTTACCAATAAATGGTTTTAGAACATCATTAATGAACTTCATTCAATGGTTCTGGTGGGTTTTAGTGTTCTCATTACAACAATAGCATAGTATTCCATAGTCTTGTAGCGGAGAAGTAGACCTCAAAACTAAATATGATGACAATATATGATGGTAAACTGGTTAATGGTGATGAGTGTTTGATTCAGTGGTAACACATGTTTTATTTTTTGTATGGTGCTGGGATTTCATGTTTTGGGTGGGGTTCTGGATTTGGGGTTCTATTAAGGGCCTAGTTTTTGGGGTTTCCTTCTCATTGTTTTTTTCCTATGCTAGAACTTTTATTTGTGTTTCAAGATCCCTTCCCAAAAAATGGTTCTCAGGTATTGAGGTATCACCGAGGTGAATTATCTAGACCTTGATAACAAAGGTATCAAAGTGATAATATAGTATTTTTTCTAGGTTATTTTATGGGTTTTTAATTTTATTGTTTCTAAGGAATAATATTTTCTAATTAGTTTCAAAATAAATATTTTGTCATTATATTCCAGACTATAGTTCTTTAGTATATGTAATTTCTCTAAAAAATATCATGAGAAACATCCTAAAAATGTATTGATGTATCATTTTAACCACACCAAAGTAGACATTTATTGTTTATTTACAAAAAAACATGTTCAGTGTAAGATGCTAACATATATGGTCATAAAGATCATGTTGCACATATCATTAATCAGATAATGGATAACATGATGTTGGGGATAATATTCAATACATAAGGATAATAAATTCACAAGACCCATTTCCAGTATTATGAGAAAAAATGAATCTAGTAAATATTAAATTAATCAAGTAGGATTTATATAGATTAATTAAAAAATTCTAAGAGGATGTCCTATAAGTTTTCAATTAGAAAGAAACTTGGCCTATAATTACTCAAATTAAGGCCTCAACATACTCTTAAAATCCCAACACATGTGTGACTATGAATTTAAAACCTAATTCTTCTATATAATCTTTTAATTAATGGTTTAGTCACAAAAATCAAGACTAAAGGGATTTTTATCTCTAAATTCTATGGTAAGGGAATGAATTTCAAAAAGAGGTGTGAATGTTGTCTCATAAAGTCATGATAAAATTCTAAAATGGTTAGAAGTATTTTTTTGTCTTTTGGACTTATGGGAAATATGTATTATGATGTTATGTCACTATTGGGAAATAAATAGGAACTCTCCTTATATGAAACTGAATCAGGAATGATTGTAGTGTTAGTACCATGATTTAAAATTGAAACCTCTCTTAGATTGGTCCTTCTTTTTGGATTTTCATGGATAGTTTAATTTGAGATAAGTTCTATTTTTTGAAAGGTAAAAGTAAAAGTGTATCAAAAAATGTGACTATGAAGTAAAAAAATGATAAATAATAAAAAATGAGATCAATTTTAAAGGAACTAATTCTACAATAACCAAAAAAACACTTGACCTAACCAATATGGTAATAATAATGCAAAAACATGAAGATTTTAACCATATTAAACTAGAAAAACCTGAGAAACTCATAAATCCCACATAGATTAAGACCACCATAGTGGATGGAGCTATATAACATGATCTAAAACATGATCTCAAGCACTCCATTATGAAACCATAGCCTAAATTAATAATCAATACATATGCCCATATCACTTAAGAGACATTGGAAAGAATTGAAAAAAATAGAACCAATTCAGAAACAAGAACACCTCAGCTTCCACAGTTCCTATAACACCTCAGAATCCATAACAAGACACTTTATACACAAAAAGAATTCACATTAGTAGAGAATAAATCAAATATTATTACCATACCATCCCCATAATCTTTGATGAACAATGATAATCAGTAAGTAATCATCAATAGTAGAAAGAAAATGCTTCCCTAAAAATAATGTAATATTCAATGAAAACAATCATCATTGAAGTAAGAGACGCATGAGACACCTTCACACCAAATAATCAACTAGATAAAACAATAATCTCAAACACTGTTGATGGAAATATGAAGAGATAATACAATATAAATAAAAACCACGAGTGTAACCAATAACCCACAAAAGAAGACCTATCAAAAAACACATCAGAAATACCTCAGAAAACTATTTCAAATATGGGAAAAAGTCATACTGATCCATTTTTTATCACTGTATGAATATATGGAAGAATAAACATCCCATAATTTCAATATTATTGAGAAGATCCCCACCATAAATATTAACCATTACCTAATTCATGTATCATCCTTGGTGATGAGTTATCAACCCATTTTTATAGAAATAAAAAAATATAGGGAACTAATATTGGTAATCTAAGAGAGATTGAATGTTATCCATGATGTACTAGTGAAAACTAGTCTTGTAAAAATAACTGAAATTGTGTTCCAATGATGAAGTCAATCTTGAATCCTCTATCATGATTTGACGATGATTGTTATGTGATCCACCTCATGAAAGGAATACAAGCACCAGTCATTAATTCCATAAATGATTGAAACAATGATCTTTGGAATGAATCATTAGTAAACTATTTTACCCCCTCCTATAAACATGATGAAAAAACTATTGAACTATGTAGTAATATCTTCTAGATAATGTAAACCCCAGTCACCAAATATGAAATATCGTCCAATAGTGTATCTAGATTTATTAGATAAACCTCTACTTACTATATCTTCTATCCTCCTTATTTTAACTATCCATAAGCAATTCATTTATTTTATTACAAATATCTAGTAAATTAACTCATAACTATTGGATAAGGTTCCTAGAACATTTTCTATAGAGTACATTTTTATTTCTCATTTGGTTTTATAACCTACTTGTAATAAATTATTTTATATCTTTCATATCTCTTCATTTATCTATATTTATTTTATAATCAGGTCGATATCAAATTTAGTCCATTTTATTTATCATTTATGGGCTTATTTGTTCATAAGTTTTTATGTATGGAATATTATTCTTATATTTAAAAATTATATCTTTCCACTCCATTTAATTGACCTAAAATCCATGTTCTCAATTTTAAGATACAGTGGAATCAAATCTTATGAAAATTTCTAAATTTTTTTTATTTATGTATCTTCCACATTTATTTAAATTCAAGTTTCTAATTATTTATTCTCACATGTCAACATACTGTAATTTTAATTTTTTTATACCATTATTAAAAAAAATACAGAAATAAATAAAATTATGATTAATAAAAGGGTATATGAAAATTGATATGTTGAATCCTATGTTCCATCATCCTTTTAATTATTTATTTTCTTTCCCATTTACCTATTTTTTATTCCTTTATGAATTTTATATTTTAATTATATTCTAAGATTTTAAAATTTTAAAATATCCTTCATATTATTCATAATTGTCCAATAGCTCTATAGGATGCAAGTAAAGTGGTAATGTTAAGAGAGTTATATTTTTTTAGAGACCAAAAAATATGTGAAACATGAGTGAACCAACTATTTTTTAGTGTATACACATGAAAGAAATGTGAAGCCTATATATATTCTATTCATACTCTATTGCAATAATCCTCAATGGTCAAATTTGTTGACATAAAAAAATGGTATGTATGATGTTTATAGAGGTTTTTTAGAATAATTTTTAAGGATGACTACAAAGATGGATGACTTAAAACCTTTTTGACTTATATGGGAACAACCAAGAATTTTTTTAATTAAAAAGGAGTAATATCTATATAATTTTTATTAGTCACCAATTATGAGAAATTGGCTTTCATTAAGAAAAAAAATTGAATTCAGGGATTGTATCCTTCTAAGTTAATAATAACTCTAAAACCTACATAGAATGGGAGTAAAAACAAGAACATTTTTTAAAATGTCATAATTTTTAGAATAATAAAAATTAAATTATTCATGCTTGGAATTCACTAAATATGATAGTATTTATTATTAATAACTAAAATTATGTTTGTTCTGATACATAGAAAGACCCATTCACACTTAGGTGGAGTTAAAAGTGTTAAGGCATAAGAGATTCATATGTAACCAATATTATCATGATTTATTCTTGAAGTAAAAGGGTATGAAATAGAGATTCATGAGTATAGAGGGATAAGAAAAATATATGGATATCATAATGATTTGGAGCAATGTGGATGAGAATATAAAGGACACAATGGTGTAGTTTATGAATGGAATAATCCCTGAAATTTGAGACATAGTAGACATATCCTTGAAACAAAAATTTTCCATTATCAATGAATATTTACTCGTATTGAAAAGTATAAAACGATCTATCTTAAAAAAATTATTAAGAATAGCCATTATTGAATATTTACGTCATTTTATACTCTATAAATCCATAATGAAAACCATAGTAAGATCCTCCAATGTTTATTTTTAAATACGTAATAAAATCTATCAAATGGTCTTAAAAAACACTTTTATCTTATAAAAATCCAACATCTAGAAAGAATCTCTTGAAAATATAGTTGCATATTAGGAAAATAAGAAAAACATTCAATATTTACCATCCCTTTTGGATTTCAAATTGAACATCAAGTCCTCCTTTATGAGTTTCCCAAATAATAATGTCCATGTAACTCTCCTTTGGAACACAAAATTTGTTTCTTTTGAAGAGAAACCCATCATTCCTTGAATAATATTCAACAAATTATTTTTTAAAAAAATTGATTAAAATAACATTTATCTCTATATATTACTAATCATATTATATTATAAATTGAAATGTAATAATTTGAGCATCTATAATGGTAAGTAATTCATAAATTAAAAATAATTTATCTATCACTGTGTCGTACTTCCCAATCTTTTACTTTGATAAAAATGAAAATGAATGAAAAAAATTATCCAATTTTTTCACCCCTCAAATTCATCTTGTGTTTATCATAAATTCGTGATATTTAGAATGAAAAAAACTTGCTTTTCCTTGAATAATGAGACCAATGATCTAGAGATCTCACGATCATATAAAACTCATTATCATATGTGATATTTATTTCTACATGAATAATTTAATTTATCAATAAAATATATAATGGGATGCTTGCTATAGATGATAAAAATTCTTATTAAAACTCTACCCTCATTAAAATATACTTTAAATACTTGACCAAAATCAGGTAAGGATAAAATAGATGCGTTAAATAATATTTTCTTAATGATTTCAAAATATTCATTTATTTATTTTTTTGATTAGTCTAATTGGACATTTTGAATCATTTATTGAAATGTGCCCAGATAGTGCTAAAATTAGAGAAAATTTGATGATAAAAAGATTCCAAACCATGAAAACCTCTTAGTTTTATGATGGATTTGCATAGTTTCTAGGAGCTAATTTATTCCACCTTTAATTTATCCACCAATATAACTTCATCCAATACAAAATATCCTAAAAACTCCACCCAAGTGGAAAATAACTAACACTTTTTCACCTTTATATGTAGTTTTTTCCTATAGAATGTCTTATTGTTTTTAATGATGAACTACAAGGTTATCCATGCATTTTCTACATATCAAAATATCATCTAGATTAAAAACAATAAATTTACCAATAAATGGTTTTAGAACATCATTCATGAACTTCATTCAATGGTCTTGTGGTTTTTAGTGTTCTAATTACAACAACAGCATGGTATTCCATAGTCTTGTAGTAGAGAAGTAGACCTCAGGAGTCAATCTCATTCCTGAGGAAGATGAAGATGAAGATGAAGATGATGTTGTACATAGACATATCAGACCTTTGTATCTATCTGGAAAATTCAATGATATAGACATCCGACGTGCTTTTATTGATAATGGCTCAGGAGTCAATCTCATTCCTATTCATACGATTTGTCGATTGGGCCTCACCGAATCTGGTTTATCTCCTTAAACATTGATTTTGCAAGGATATGATAAGAATGAACAAGAACCTCTAGGAGAAATTATACTCAGAATTCAGTTTGGAGACTTTGTGTCTAATTCATATTTAATGGTTGTTCGTCAGGACACAACCTTCAACATTTTTCTTGGAAGACCTTGGCTACATCAACATGTGGTCGTGCCTTTATCATACCATCAATGACTCAAATATTGTTTCAATGGTAAAATTGGGACATTGTATGGTGACAAGGCCCCATTCAAAACATGTGAATATCAATACATTGAGGCAGAATTTTATCACATGGAGGGAAAGGAAAAATCCATGGAAAATAAGGTTGCCAAAATTAATGCTCCAACTGGTTTGGAAAAGATTCCAGTAAATCCAATCATACATATGAGTACAGATTATGTGTTGCATATCAGTCAAATTGACAGGAGAGACATAAATCCAAACACTCTTATGGAAACTTCCATAATGTCAATTGTGAAAACTAAGTTAGACAGCATGGGAGAAATTGTTGATTTGGCAAGCAGTGAGGAAAGCTTAAATAGAGATGTCTTCATTTCATCCCCTGAAATTCAGAAATTCTATACTTCATCATCCAGGCCAGAATAATTCATAGCAATACCAGAGGAAAACAATTATTTCAATTCTCAATCCATCATCTCCTCTCAATTACCCAAGGAAGACCCTTCATCATAAATAGGGTAAAAAATGGAAGCCTCTTCTTCCAGATGATCAAATTTTAACTTCTCTCCTGACCATGGAAATTTTTTTTCGTCATATACTATGCAAGTAGAAATAGAAGAAGTAACACATATTGAAGAAGAAGAGGAAGATCTAAGGGATGCTCCTCTAGCATTTGAAGAGGGTATCTCTACCACTGTGGATGAACTCAGAGAAATAAATATGGTTACAAAAGAAGATCCACGCCCCACTTTAATTAGTGTGGCCATGACTCTTGAAGTGAAAGAAATGTATATTTCATTTATAAATCAAAATCGAGATGTATTTTATTGGAATTATATAGAAATTCTAGGTCTTGATCCTGATGTTTCCACTCATCATTTGGTTTAGCCAGAAGAACATCGAGGATTTAAGCAAGCCGCAAGAAGAACACACCCAACTTATGCCTCCAAAATTGAAGCTGAAGTTGATAAGCTTATCAAATATAACTTCGTCAGATAAGTTCAATATCCCATGTGGCTGGATAATATTTTCCCTGTGAAAAAGATGAATGGACAAATTAGAGTCTGCATTGACTTCAGAGATCTTAATCGGCATTATCCCAAGGATGATTTTCCAGTTCCAATTACAGAACATCAAATTGATGCAACAGATAGCTATGAAGCACTTTCCTTTAGGGATGGTTATTCTAGGTACAATCAAATATGAATGGCCCCAGAAGATGAGGATTCTACAGCATTCACAACTCCTCAAGGTGTTTTTTTCTATCGGGAAATTCCCTTTGGCCGGAAGAATGAAGGTGCAACGTATCAACGTGCCATGCACCATATCTTCAAACCCTTTTTAGGGAAATTTGTTGAATGTTATATAGATTATTAGGTGGTTAAATCCAGACAACATTCTAATCACTTGGAAGATCTGTAAATCATGTTCAACAAACTTCGACAACACAATTTGAAGATGAACCCCATGAAATGTGCTTTCGGGGTAACCTCAGGAAAATTTCTCAGCTTTGTTTTACACCATCATCGTATCGAAGTTTATCCTAAGAAAAAAAATCAATACTTGGTATGTCACCTCCTCAAAATTTGAAAGAATTAAGAGGACTTCAAGGACACTTGGTCTATATTCACCATTTCATTGCCAATTTGGCAGGCAAGAGTTTACCCTTTACCAGATTAATGAAGAAGGGAGTCACCTACCAGTGGACTGAAGAATGTTAAGAAGCATTCGATATCCTCAAGATATATCTCTTGAGTCCACCAGTATTAATGCCACCTGTTGAAGGAAGACCACTTATTCTTTATGTGACAACTTTAGAGCGGTCATTGGGTACCTTCCTTGCCCAAAATAATGATGCTAGGAATGAAAACAGCCTTTACTATCTCAGTCGGACTATGCTTCAGGCAGAAACTCAATATTAAAGTATTGAAAAGTGCTGCCAAGCATTAATATTTGTAGTTCAGAAACTGATACACTACCTGCAAGATCATGAGTTCCAATTGGTATCTTGCAATAACCCACTCAAATTTATCCATAGTTGTCTGATTCTTATAGGATTTCTTTCAAGGTGGGTAGTTATTTTGCAGCAGTTTGATATCTAATATGTATCTCAAAAGGCAATAAAGGGCCAAGATATGGCCGATTTCCTTGCTGAACACCCATCTATAGAAGATACATCTTTAAATATCGAACTTCCTGATGAGGAAGTCTTCTCTATTCAAGATAATCCTCAAACATGGAAAATGTACTTTGATGGTGCCTCCAGAAGTCCAACAGGGAAGAAAATGTAAGATCCTAAATTCAATAAAGTTGGGTTAGGAATCGTGCTTATTTCCCTAGAAAAGGCAGTGCTAGCCTATTACTTCTTATTGTTGGAAGGTGGTACAAATAATGAAGAAGAATATCAAGCTCTCATTGCAGGATTGGAATTCATGCTTCAGGCACAGGTGAATCACATGAAGTTAAAAGGTGATTCAGATTTGGTAATCCAACAAATCAATGGGGATTATGCCATCAGAAAGGAAGAGTCAATCCCTTTGTGTGATTACGTTAGAGAGTTAATGGTGGAATTTCCATCAGAACCGACATTTTCTTATGTCCCATGGTCACAAAATTCTCAAGCTGATGCACTTGCTAATGTAGCCACAGCCCTAGCAGATCCAAATCGAGACGAATCAATCATTAGTATTGCCCACCGTCATGTAGTTTCACCTTTTTTTCAAATCAGAACAGAGGAAATCAATGAAATCAGTCCCATTTCTGAACCATATGGTCGTACTACAGGATGGATGGAACCTATCATGGAATACCTTCAAAATGGAACACTCCCACCTGATAGAGCCGGGAAAGAACAAGTCTGGAAACGTGTGGTCAATTTTACTCTTTATGATAGACCATATCACCAAAAAATTCTCTACAAGTGAGGTTTTGATGGAATTATCATCAAATGTATTGATGGTGAAGAGACAATGGCTGTCATGAGTGAAGTTCATGTAATGGTTCCCACCAGTCTGGACATAGACTTTCTGGTCAAATTCAAAGGCTTGGATATTTTTGGCCTTCAATGATAAAAGATTGTGTTGAGTTCACTAAGAATTATCATTCTTTCCAAGTATTTTCCAACTTCATTCATCAACCCCCAGAGTTACTTCATAAAGCTAAATACTCATGGCCATTTTCCATATGGAGAATGGATGTAGTAGGACCTTATCCTCTAGCTACATCCAAGTTATTTAAGTATATTCTTACTACTACTGAATTATTTTCTAAATGGGCAGAGGCAATACCTCTCAAATAAGTTAGTTATAAAGGCATTGTGATACTCATGGCCATTTTTCATGCTTTATGGGCTTATCAGACCACCACAGGCACTGATACGCGGTCAACTCCATATTCATTATTATATGGAACATAAGTAGTATTTCCCATTGAGGATCAATTATCTTCACTGAGAGTAGCCATTTGTGATCATTCATACACAGATGAGAAATCTGAGAAGCGATTTGATGAATTGGAACGATTAGATGAAAAACGATTGTTCACCCTACACCACTTAGAAGTCTATCAGAATCGAATAGCATGATATTTCAATAAAAAATTTCATCTTCATTCATTCATTCAAGGAGAATTGGTATTGGTCCTCAGAACCCCAATGATACTGGGAAAGAAGCCTCCAAAGCTTGATCCAAAGCGGGAAGGACCTTACTCAATACATAAGGTCTACTCTAATGGAGCTTATTCTTTAATCTCAATGGATGGAGAACTCATTACAACTCCAACCAATGCGAGATTCTTGAATAAGTATTTTGTGTAACACAAATACAACTTTTGTCCTTTCTGTAGGATATTTAACTGCATAGCTCCCTCCATCATCCAACATGACATTAAACTGTGTCCCCTTTTTCATCCTGCATGACGTTAAACTGTAAACAATCCCTTATACTTCCTACATGACATTAAACTGTACATGTTCGTTCTACATGACACTTAAACTATGAGTAAGTCTCTCAATACATCCTACATGACATTAAACTGCGCACATGTTCTGCAAGATGTTAAACTACACAACAATACGTCCTAGCTACATGATGCTAAACTATACAGCACCCTTTGTCCCACATGACGTTAAACTGTGCATCGTTAGGGTTGTTGCTACCTCTTGTTTCTAACAATGAGCATGACTCACGTGATCTTAGATAAAGTTTCAACCATAACACCATCTTTAGGCCGCTAACCATGTGTAAGTCCCAACACCATCTTCGGGTCGTTGTCCTCAAGTACAAATCGATCACCAATTTATTCTCAATCGAACTATGTGGACTTTGATCCTTGCCTTCTAGGCTGGGTACGTAGGCAACCTCCTAAGTTTCAAGCCCAAAACCTATATCTTCACATCGGTTCACCTCCATCACATACGATGTTGATCTGTGACAATAAACTACAAAAGTCTCTGACACAGGCTCCCCCCCAACAATAGGGGAGGATTCGTGTGCATTGTTGAATCTTTCACATCCTCTTGTTTCTCACACCAATCATGACTCATGTGGGATTAGAGGTTTGTAAGGATTATGACAGTACCATCTCCCAAACTACATGGACTTTGATCTTTTCCAAGGCAAGGTACGTAGGATGTCTCCCTGAGGTTCAATCCCAACACCTATTGGTCACGACCCCCATTATGTCGGTTCACCAACACACCATATTCTGAACTACCAGAACTCTAATTGATGACCAAATCAGGATATGTAGGATTCCTATCAGAAGGAATGAGCTAAAAAGGGTTCCCATTCCAAAAGGGTCCACCCAATCATGTCCATCAATTGGGTAGCTTCCATGCGTAAGCCCCACATCAGGTGAACTACGTGGGTTTTGATCCCTATCTCCTAAGAAGGGTATGTAGGGAACCTTCCTAAGGTTCAATACCAACTCCGGACACCAACCACATGTAATCCCCAACCATACCCCAATCTGGGCCACTTCGGCATATGTCTTGCACCAACCTTGACTAGGCACTTGTCGCCTAGATGTCCTTGCCACATGATGATAAATTGTACGGTTGGGTCCTTGTCACATGAACTTAAATAGGTGATGTGTCCCATTAAGTGGAACAAAACTAAGGGTATTCTGATTCCTTTCACAAGGATATGTAGGAAGCTCGTATTACGGGTTCGTTCTAGACACTCAAGTCACTATTTGTCCCCCCTGGAAGAAAATAAACTCCAAACCGCCCAATTATAAGGCTTGAGACCAGTGCTTTCTGAACAAGCTCAAACATCCTCAGAATCTTTAATCCAATGAGGGATGGTAAAGCTCAGATATAGATGATTTGTAGTCCCAGCGTATACTTGTGACTGGCAACCCAGGGGTAATCTGTGGATACTATGCTTGGGGATAAACCAAAGATTCATGAATATATGAACACATCTTAAATCTATAAGAGAGTCTCAGAATATGAAATAATTCCCCCCAAAAGGGTGTGATGAGCCCGACATCCCGTTCTCTCGACCAATGTGAGTTCTTATGTGTCGTTGGCCATATCACCCAATGAGAACCTATATTTGGAAATAAAGTCCATGGATCGTTGGATACAAGTACTGTTGGGCATTTCTAGCTTTGTGAATAAACCTGTTGGAGACCTGGAGAAGCCATGGAGATAGGGAACCTCATAGAAATGATTAAATAGCATTGGCTACCTTTAATCAAGCATGGGAACTAATCACATCCCTTTTTACATGAAATAGTATCCCTCATATAATATTGACAGACAACAGAACTAATTTTTTCTCTGCTGAGTTGGAAAAATTATACCAGAAGTATGGACTCAAATCTAAACGTTTCTCCCACTACCACGCGGTGGAGAATGGGAAGATTGAGGCTTTCAAAAAGACTTTTTCCAACATACTACAAAAGATAGTAAATAAGGATAAGAAATTTTTTCTAGACAATCTCCTTCGTGTTTTGTGGGATTACCAGACCATGAACCGCACTGCCACGTTGGTTACCCCTTACTCACTAGAATATGGGGCAGAGGTAGTTTTTCCTATCGAAATCCATGTGCCATCACTCTTTGTGGCCATTTGTGATCAACTTTCCATGGAAAATAAATCAAAAATATGGATTGATGATTTGGAGCATCATGATGAGAAAAGACTTCACACTTTACCCTATTTGTAAATCTATTAAAATTGGATTTCATGAGCCTTCAACAAAAGGTTCGCCTTCGATCTTTCCTTGAAGGAGAAATGGTGTTAGTCCTTAGAACCCTGATAATACTTGGGAAGAAGCCCCCAAATATTGAACCAAAGTGTTAAGGACCATATATCATACATAGTTTCTATTTTAATGGAGCATATGCCCTGATATCAATAGAAAGAAAACTCATCACAGCTCCTACAAATGCAATATTTGTGAAGAAGTATTTTGTGTAATAGCAACACCCAGTCATGGTACCAACTCTATGACCCTAAAATATTAGTTGTAAAACCTCCATGTCATGGTACAAAATCAATAACCTTAGACTATGAATAATATTCCCATCCACATGATGTTAAACTATAGGTAAATTGTCTTTGAAACATGACATTAAACTGGGACTCATGTCCTCATTATAAGACATTAAACTGCATAGCACAAAGCGTCCTAATCTCATGATGATAAATTGCATGATCCTTCAGATAAAAATGTGCTGATTGATTCATACCTTTTTAGGATATGTATAGACACCTCGATCCTCGATCTTGGCCCATCCCCCACCATAAAAAATTCATCCATCATATCCTCTACCTCCACACACATACGAAGGAAACCAGTGTCACTCCTTGTTTCTCACATCATGTATAACTCATGTGATCTTAGGATCTCCTTATAAAAATGAAATGTAGAGAAATATGGTAGATCTGACACCCATAGAGGATATGAAACAAAAATGTTCCTACCGCTATGTCCAAGCCAGATCAGTACAGGGAATGCTCAGAACTATGTATGGATTGATTCCTACCCTTGCAGGATACGTAGTGACACTTGGATTTGACATCCCGACCCATACACTAAAACAAATTACCTCACATGTCCCTACACATCGACCAAAAATTTGTAGGGAATGTTCAAAACTACGTATGACATGATTACTACCCTTGTAGGATATGCAGCGATGCTCGGATTTGGAATTCAGGCCTTGCCACCTCCAAAAAAATTCCCCTTTCCCCATGCGTAAGCCAGACTTGTGTGAGGAGTCCATGAAAAGTCTGGACCGCATGATATTAAACTACAAGATTCTATAAGAGTTATGTGTGGCCTAATTATCAAATGTTATGAGACCCTTCACATTCCCCCCACTCATTAGAATTCAAAAGATTTTTCTTCCCCTTATCCATAAAATTTTTTGCTTCCCCTTATCCATATGAGCCAAATCTATATAGATGCTCTTGTATTTCACGGTTAATGATATTCTGGGTATTTCCCTCATTCCTGAAAACATCTTTCCTTTTTGTAAAACTCCATATTCCGAGAAAACTTGGATCCCCATAATGAACATGATCCTCAGCCCAGATGGTGAGGACTCCTTAAGTGAATCTAGGAGACTTGAGATCAAATCCAGACATATGGTAATTTCCATGTACTATAGTAGGTACTATAATAGGTACTGTAGCAGGTTATATAGTAGGCACTATAGTGAGAACTATGCAAAACTGTAGCAGGTACTACAGCGGGAAATGTAGCAGGAACTATTTGGCACTGTAGCAGCCGTGAATATTCTCCTGTTTAGGCCTTCGGGCCACTGATTTGGTCCCCGAGTCCTTTAATTCCTCTGGGTCACCCAGGCCTTCTGGTCAGTAAGGACTTCAGGCCACCTCAAGGCCTTCGGGCTACTTTAAGTGTAGATGAAAACTAGACAACCTATAATGAACAAACTTCAAAAGGAGGAGAAAAGAGCTTTCATCATAGCAGAAGCTAAATGGATTTCAAGAATGAGAGGGTATGACACCTACCATCGAGACAATCCTGTGCATGCATGGTAAAGCCTAGAAAAACAACCATGCAAAGGTGGAGAGCTGATTTCATGATGAAGATGCTGGGGAGGAGCAGTTCCAAATAGTTAGTATGGGTTTTATGTAATGTTTGAAGCCTACAGGAAATGAATTCCTCTAAGGACTATGGGCAATGTAATACTTATGCCTATGGGCCTTTTAAGGGTTCCCCCTCACCCCTTGAAAGGTGGATTATCAAAATAAATAAAAAATGAAGGCCTTTGGGCCATTGGAGGATCCCCATAATCATTCATGTCCACATGAGATAGAAGGCCAGTGACCTACGAACACCTTTTTTTGATATGCACATCATACCCCAGTGGATCTACATATGTCGCCTAAAAAACGACCATCAATTAAAGGAAATTTTTGTCACAAAGAGAGTCCTCTCCTACCTCGGTACGCCTGATGGCTTACAAGACCCATTTCATCCTTCCTAATTCATGTTTCCCCCCAGACTTTGGTTTACACCTTCTATAATCACTCACATATAAGTAATGCCAAAACATCATGATTGTGATTAACTCAAATCTATTAATGATATTTATGACAACATAATCGTCCTCACTTCATGACTCTAAACTGCACAGCATCATGTCCTCACCGCATAATATTAAACTATATGGCCAAAATCATCCTTGCTGTACGACATTAAACTACATAGTAATGTTTTAAGCCTAAATTTCTCTTTGATGTTGATTTTTTGATTACTAGGTTGTGATCTGGAACCCTTGTAACCCCTTGTTTCTCACACAGATCATTGCTCACGTGAGCTTAGGGATCTTAGCGAGAGATCCACCGTGACATTATGGTAAGATACTTCAGAAAGTTGTTCCTTGTAGCATGACCCTAAAAGGAATGTAAAGGTTCACTTTTCCATTAGGAACCCCATGTCCTGGCCATATGATGTTAAATGAAAAGGTACCTCAAAGATGGGATGAACGCCTCACCTTGCATGTGAGTTAGATCTATGTAAGAGATACTTAGTTCCATGAGGAAATCGCAACCAAAATTTCTCTATTATATCCAAATACACTTCTACCATACCTCAAACTCTATGGCTTGAGCGATCTTGAATCCCCATAATCTTCCATGGCCATATAAGATGGATTCCAGTGTCCTGCAGACACCTTTTTGTGACTATTCACATCATGACCTAGTGGATATACATATGTCACCTACAAAACAGCTATCAATCAAAGGAAAATTCGTCCCTAGGAGAGTCCTCTCCTATCTCAGTACACCCAATGGATTCCATGCCCCGTAACATCCCTCTTTATTCAAGGGCCCTCAATGTCATAGTTTACATTATCCCTCCTACACACATCCTAGATATATCAGAACATGCAGGACTGGTTCTTCTCTAGTCTATTTTGAGGATTCCGTAAAATAAAGATACCCCATCCATATGTGTGAAGTTGATCTATATACCAAAGAAGAGTGCCCCCACTCATTTCCAGGTTTCTTGAAGATGTCTAGTTGAAAGAAATATCCCTTTTTGTATTCAGGTGCACCCCTTGTCAAAGATCACATACCATGTTTAGTAAGTTCCCAATATCCATCGAAAATGGGAGGCTAGTGTCCTGCATACACCTTTTTTTGGCTATGAACATCATGCCCCGGTGGCTCTGCATATATTTCCTACAAAATTACTGTCAATCAAATGAAAATTAGTTCTCAGGAGATTCCTTTCTAGCTTCCGTATGCTCAAATGACATTCATGTCCTATCACACCCCCAGATTTGGAAAACCCATGTACAATGGCTTTCGTACCATCCTCTATCCAAATTCCCTTGACATAAAAAAATATTTCTAACTGAACTGACCATTCACCAGCTCTCCCTTATGCAAGTAAGAACTGTGCAGGAACAATTGCCTTCTCAAAGCCGATAAGAATGTCCATAATATTTTTGGACAGCATCACTCAGACCAGCCACCCACTGGGACTCCCAACATCAAAATAAAATCAAAGTGTTTCAAATCCTACCAAGCCATCAGTGATTAATGTCCAGTGTCTCAAAGGAAACATTGTTTGGCTATTCACATTCCCTAGTGGATCTGCATATATCATCTACCAAACGACCGTCAATCAAAGGAAAACTTGTCCCTAGGAGAGTCATTTCCTTCCTCTATACGCCTAAAATGGCTCACGAGCCTCATGCATGTCCAAAATTCACAAATTTAGGGTCCATAAAAATTCATAATCCATGTGCGATGGATATTAGAACATTCCTGGCTAATGAATGCAGAATCGGGGCCCCTGCCCTATTAAGTTTGGTCAAAGTTGTTCGACCTAAAACATCAGTAATAAGTTTGATTGACATGACTATGAACTACCAAAAAAATACGCCATACTTTCCAGAGTGAATGTCTACAAAGGTAACCTCTGGATAAAAGTCGAGTTTGGGTTTGTTAAACCTACACCATGTATGGTTTTCAAAAAAAATTGATCCATCAAAAGAGACGTAAAGCTTGTTAGGTTGAAAAACCACAAAGGAAGGCCTAAGAAAAAGTCATGTTAGGCCTGATAAACCCATGTTAAGCAGTATTAGGCAAAAATTTGGGTAATAATGAAAAATATATAAATGCTCATGAGTTTGTTCCATAAAACCTCAATAATAGTCGAACTATGCTCACTGAGTCTCAGGGATCAGACAAAAATTAGAGCCTGAGACGATTATTTCAATTTACTGGTTTCAAATCATGGTTTAAAATTAATACCTAATAAAAATGATGTTTATATGATTTATTGTGATCAATTGACATGAATGGAAAAGGAAAATAAGAATAATTTTATGGAAAATTGGTTCCATCATATTTCATAAAAATATATGGTGGGCATCCATAGCCTGGAGCCTCTCTTTGTAAGCAAGACGTGATCTTTACAAGATACATTCAAAAGAGTCATAGAGTTGAATCAACGATTGATGTGACTCCTCAACGGTTTGGTGAATATTCAATAAATTCCTAGTCTCAGCCTCCACACCCACCCACAGTTCCTCCACATCCCTCATGACTTGGAGGCCGGTCCTATCTACTTCTTTCATTTTCCATCACCCCTCTTCGATGGTGACTACGGCCCGGGCCTGCTCTTGTTTAAGCTTCTCCAGTTTATGGATTTGTTTCTCCACTTCTTGGTCGAGTTATTCTATCAAAGACTCTTGCTTCATGAGTTCATTTTTCAACCTTGAAAATGCTCTATCATCAGTGGCATATTAGTCAATAATAATTTTTCGTGCAGAAGCATGACAAGCCATCGACTCTGCCACGAAAAGTTAAGATTCAAGCATACCAGTTGCATCCTGAGCAGAGAACACCTACCTTAATATATCATAAATACCATGATAGTCAAATACACCAAAACCTAGTACCACAAACTGGAGGTGTAACTTTTTCAATTTCCCTGGTATCTTAGCATATGGAGTCTAAGAAATTAATCTCCAAATGTTCCTCCATGACTTTTTATGAATGGGATGAAGATCGAACAGGATTTCTCGATCAGTCTCTGAGTCACTCCCTAATGAAGAAATGTAGTTAGGAATGAACATTACAAGAGAGGGACTTTATTCAGCCGCTACAGCGTGGATCATCCATGAAACGACCTTGTTTCTGGTAATTACAGTGGAGGAAAGAGTGGGGACGTCTGCTGATATTGATAAGACTTGTGGTTCTGATTCTGAGGATAGGGAGGAGATGAATTTAGTACCTCCCACCCCCATTTCAGTACCACTATATAAAACACATGGTTCAACATCAGCAATCATCATTTGTGCTCTGTGGCTACTCAGGAATACTGAAGACCCGAGGCCATGCTCTGCCGAAATAATATCCCTCAAGTCCACCCTTAAAAGGTTGAAGATTAATGTAAGTCCTAATGGGATAGTCAGAATAGATAAGGGTACTGGTCTCGATATCCTAGGGGTAGAAAACATAACTTCTCTAAGAACTGGAAAAAGGGCACGATAGCCCGCTCCCAATTTTCATGGGTCGAAAGATCAGCTTCCCTGATTGTGACTTCCCTAGAGCCACCATGATCAGGTGTAATATCCATCATTTAAGTGACTCCTTCTATAGGGGAAAAATCTATTCGATCAAGATTTATTGGCTCGTCAATATTTGAATCCCCTCCAAGATCCAAAAAAGCTTGGGGATCTCCACTAGACTCATCCCCTTCTATAAAGACTACCATGTCTCTCTCCATGAGTGTCAGCTCAACATGGTCAAGTGAACCCTCAACTTCTCGAAATCCTTTTATTATTGGTTTAGAGATTTTTCGAGTGGGAGCGGTCACACCTAAGGGGTCAACAGTATCCCTGATCTCTTCAGATGGCCTTGTTTATTTATTTCGATAAGCCACAAAAGATGGAAACACTTCCTCTGCCCTAAAGGGGACATGGGCTGTAGATTCCTGAGCAGTCATCATCTGGTTACCGATAGTCCCTACATCAAAATACATACATTTACCAGTGATTCGAAAAGATAATGGTACTTGGTTCAATTACCATGTGAGCAGACAATTCCTTGTGATTCCCCTCCAAATGCACTTTTATAGTTGGGAGCCCTTCTTCCATTTCATTGATTATCAGGGGGATGGATCTTGAATAAGGGAACCAAGAGGAGATGGAGGGGGTAATTCCCTGTAAGGGTATGAAATTACCACTTCCATGTGTTCTTGGGCTTTGGGGATCCTTCCGTAGTACCCCTACCATTGATAGGGCTCACTCCTTAGCCACAGTACCTCGAGGATAATAAATCGGGGGGGGGGGGGGGGGAGGGGGACCCTTTCCTGAGATCTTGTAGGCCCATAAAAAATAAAAAGGGTAGGGGGAACCTTTATCATCTATGTATCAAAATAATTTATGGGTATAGGTTGTAGATAAAACCTCTCCAGTCAGCCGCAAGAGTATAGCCATCAATGCCACATGGTCTGACCAGTAATTCCTCTCTGTAGGTCCATGGAGACACTTGTCCATTCCATTCAAGTAGGGATCTACCTCCTCAGTCTCTTAGTCGTTTGTAATACCATTAGAAGAAATATATCCCCCAAAACCTGGAAGGTCAAAACGCCCCCTGGAGAATCCTCCATATTTCTTCATTTAGAGCATTCTCCCTCAGTTTATCCCACACTCTCCAGGCATCTAGAAATACATCCATAACTGGGATCGCCAGTGTTGGATGGTTGGTGCAGGGGAGTGGATCAAGTTTCAAAAATTGCAAGTGTTTCTTGGGTGTCTCTGTAAACTCAGGACCTTGAGAATATGAACGTTTAAGAGATGTTGGGATCAAGTAAGAAGCTTTTTCCATGGAAACCACAATAGGTGAGACAGTGATGATGTCATCCTCATCAATGGTCTATGGACGTAGCATGGAAAGTACCCGATGTGAGTATTTGTGGCGAACACTTTAGGATGGATGAGGGTCTCGAGGTCCTTAATGTAACAACCCAACCTATCTAGATCCTCATAAAATGAAACGTCAGCGAGTGCTGACACATATCCAATTCCAGTAAGAGAAACTTCCCAAGTTCGGAGGAGCTACCATAAATCATGAGGGGACCGGTCGCAAGTAGATTGATGGCCTTTAAGAAGGTCCCATTGCCACCAGACCACTGGAAAATCAGCCTTGGTGGAATGGATGGTGAACTCCCAGAGCAGCTTCAATAGTTTGTTTGACCGCCCATGAGGTCACAACCCCATCTTTCACAACATTCCTCTAGGGGATCCAAGAGGCCTTTAGAATACTTTTCCCGATTGAGTGTTTTCAGAAAATCCCTTTTGCTTATCCTTTCCCTTTGCCCTAAATTCTTTTGAAGTTGTCACAATAGGAATCAGGTCAGCTAATTGGCTATCAGGATATGATTTAACCTAGGACTCATCATAGTTTATGGTAAGGAAGAGCACAGAATCCCCATGATCTGGAAGTCTGGCCTGGCACAGGGTTTCCTCCCAAGTAAGCCTTAGCCATCGTTGGTGGGCTATCATTATATGCTTCTCCTGAAGATCACTGTTGAGAGTAGGAGGACACAGCTTCTAGTGACTATTAAATTGATGAGTAAATATTTAGGGTGCATATCCCTCGCAAATAAAATCCCCTCTAATACAGGCAACCATGATGCCTTCTCTCAGAGAAAAGAAGTAACCTTAGTTGAGAATGTATTCAGATTCATTATTTATAATAGTACTAGTAGGGGAATTATAATATTGATAAGAGAAACGTTCATAAATGTTGATATATGCCATTAAGTCTTGCTCGTTCTTTTCAGTTTTCTCTTCTTGCTTATCCTGTGAAGCCCAAGCCACTAGTATGACCCCGTTGGTGTTCTAAATATATAGTCAGAGGGTGGAATACAGAATTGTTAAGGAATTTATGTCGGAATAACCTTATATGTGGGCTCCCATCCAGCCCCAAAGAATTTTGAAGGGTCCAGTTGTATGGTAAGGTGGCCCTGCTCGTTGATTTGACCGAGTAGGCGGTAAATCATGGCCAACACTGGGATAGATAAATTGACACATCTGCTAGTGGCCAACTGTATAGCCATGATAAAATTTGGGGCTCTTACACCACCAAATTCTTGCATTGGCAAGAGCCACCCACTCAGAAACATGGACACAAAAGATGCTAGTCGAAATAATTGATCGACGTTAGGAATGAGCCCCCATCCCCACTTATGAAAGTTCACCTCTTCTAGGGTGGGCCAGTAAGTACCCGTATGCCTCCATGTGGTTTTGGTAGGACAAGCCTTGGGTCTCCGCGGATCAGGCTCTAGACCAGTATGCTTAAAAAAATCACCAAACCATTCATCAAAAGGAATGTCCTACTTCAGATAAGGATTGATTTCCTTCAAAAGAGTCTTCACTTGAATGATGTGTTTCCTGGATAGAGTAGGGGTTCATTCCTCATCGTCTCAAATAGAGGAGGGAGGAAGGAATTCATCATACATGTCCCCAATGATAGGGACTCTCGAGATTAGCCGGATGTCCCAAAGTCTGATGCTGACCTCCCTATGGGTCAAATGGAAGGTATTGGTGTCTGGACTCCCCCTTCTCAGGAGCTATGAAATAAGGGTAGTAGGATGGGGGTGTATTTATGAGAAACCCAAGATTCCTTGTATAGTCCCACAGTTTTCATCTCAATTAGAAATTATTCTCAACTCTGGAGAACCAAAAAAGGACACCCCTAGTCCAAGCCAAACAAGCCTCAAGAGCGAAGATCCTTCCGGGGCGACCATGCTGCTCATTCGCTGTATCATTCCTCACAATGCTCTAGTAGCAGTGGGCCATCTGGTTGGGCTTCCCCTGCACTTCCTCTAAATTTCAAGGTGTATAGTTCAGCAAGGACCCATAGGAAATATCCATCTAAAGGTACCACCCCTTAGAAGAAATAAATGCCTTCAGAATAGGGGTGTTAATTATCTAGGAAGTAGGCTGATCAGTCAAATTTGGTGCTGGGATCCCTATGATAGACAATAGACCAAACCCATAAGAAGGAATCATGTCTAAAGCTGGGTACTTCCTTTGAATCACCATAAGAAGTTTCTCTAGAGATTGGTGTAATGGAACAACCAGAATTTTTTCATTAATCAAAGCTTCCATGTTCTTTGACCATTCATTAGTATCAGAAAGTGGGGAAGTGGTAATATCCATAGAAGAAGCAGCGATGTTAGCGACAGCCTATGAAAGAGCCATTTTAACCTTCACTGGAAGATCCAAAAGCTGATAAAAATTCAGAATAATAAAAGTTATTGGATAAAGGCTATGGAAGAATGTCTAAAGGACATAAAAAAATATATGTCCGCAAAGGGATCCGCGTACTTTTCCTGGAAATAGTACATGGTAGGAATATCCTATGTACTGCATGATGTGTGGAAGTAACTGCCACATACTACTATGGTATGTGGAATCATTACATCACATACACCCATGGTATGAGAAGAAACTGCGAGGCGCTGGCCCGGAGAGCATTGGATGGAGAACAGAAGGGTTCACAGAAGGTGGATACCATGAACCGAGGCCTCATTAAGTTCATTTTCAAAGTCTTCAGATTAAAATTTAATGTTAGGATTATTAAGACTTAAATTTCAGTTCTCTAGTTCAACCTACGTATGCGGACAGACAAGCAACATAGTGTTCTTCTACATGGAATCTGGATTTTAATTTTAAAATTCCATAGTGACATTTGCAAAATCCAAAATTTGGTTCGCAAGAAGATTAATGGAGAAAATTTCAGTTCACGGCATGTAATAATTGGTTCTTGAAATGAATTTTTGCAAGAGGCACGGTATGGAAATGCAGAGAAAGCCGGGGGAGTCGAGGGCACTTTTCGCTGTGAGAAACTGTAAAAGAAAAATGACATGGGCCCCTATATATAGGTGTGGTCCCCTCCTACTAGAACTATATATTCTACCACAAACCATTTTATTTAAAGGCTGCTTCAACATCGGAATATTCCTCTTTTAGTTCCAAACAGACCCCATTCCAATGGAGGAATTTGTAGGGTCCTGAAAATTTCACCAAAAGAAGAAAATACCCCAACAATCACTTTAAAGAAGGAATCAAGTATTCCTCTAAGTCTACCAAGGTGAAAAAACTAAAATTGAGCTACAAACATTAGAAGAAACTTGAAGGAATTCATGTTTTTCAAAATATTTTAAGTGGCCCACGTACCATCACTGGGAAGGGTTTACGGACCTCCTGGATCACGAACCACTAGTACGTGGAACTACCCGCGAGGCGCAGGCCCACGTAGTGATGGTCAACGAACTCGGTTGAACGCAAACCACATCAGTGAGGGACACATGAATGCGAATTCCATCTGTATACCACCTCACAATCTCAGTAGTTCACAGATGAAGCAAATCATTAGGGTTCCACAAACCATGATCGCGAACCGCAGCCTCTGCAAACACCGGTTGACCAAGTCTTCGGTGGGTCAGGATATCCCTTCATGGGCTTCCACAAACGGTGCCACATTCACAATAGATACAATTAAACCAATTCTCTATAAAAGGATAACATGGGTAATTGAGAGAAGATAGATTAAGAAAGATCAAAGGGGACCCTAGAGGTTGGAAGAGAGAACTCGGGGATGATTCTAGCTTCAGTATTGAATCATCAATGAAGACCTAATTGCGAACCACACTCTTCGCAGTTACAGCCAGCAACGAACCATAAAATGGGGGAACTTAACGATAATAATAATAATAGAACTTCTAACCTGGTTGGTGAAACCGTGAACCATATATTTCTCACAGATGAACTCCTAGAGAATGATAATCCCCCAAACCCCCCCTTAAATATGGTTTTCCGCGTAGTGTTTCACGACGTGAATTTAACTCGGCACTGCGTAATGCATCGGTATGTAGGTGGAACCCAAAGCGGCGTGAAAAAAAACATCCAGGACCACATACCACTATGGTGAATGGTGGTCCATACCCTTGTTCGTGTACTTCTCTGGTACGCAGATGAACCCTCTTCCCATATACCACTACAGTATGTGGAGCTTCCCCCATCACGCATAAAATATCAGTATGCAGACTGGGGTGTTTTAGGGCATTATTTCCTCTAGTTCCAATCTCTCCCCTTTGTTACTGTTCATTCCTCCATAATACCTCTGCAAACCAGTCCCATGGAATCAGGCCAAAGCATCCTCCAAAGGCGCCAGACCTGTATGATCAGACCATTGGGTGCATCAGCGCACCCCTTTGAGTCTACATACCCATAGTAAGAGGGTCACAAAGGCTCTCACCACAATGGTTCAGACTCCATGGATGTCTATGGGTCTACATTCCCATGGTAACCTAGAGTCCAACCATTGGATAATAATTTGAACCTCCTGTTCTAGGGATTAATGTTGATCACCTACTTTTCCATTCAATGAGGAATGGAGATCAGTCAAAGGGGTTATGTTCTCTACCGCTTGTGACAAGTACGACACTCCTCCCCTTCCCAGAATGCATTCTTGCACACTCCCACTCAGGTAAGTCTCCAATCTTCTGAGGCCGAGTCACAGGAACTTTAATGTCATTTCACATTGAAAGGTTAATCACTCCACGCCCTCACCCACCATCGCCCCAACCTCGTCTGCCGTAGGATCGCCCTCTCCCACCAGCAGGAGCGGAGGCATGTGGTTGGTTGGATCTCTCACATCCTCTTCTTTCATACACAGATCATGCCTTAAGTGGGCATAGAAATTTTTGATGATTACAACATCCACACAATTATGAACTACATGAACTCTGGTTCCTAATCAAACTAGGATACGTAGTATGCCTACTTGAAGGCCCGATCTCAAAAGGGTACCCTTTCCCAAGGGCTCGCCCAATAATGCCCCCCAAAAGGGCAGTTTCCATGCGTAAGCCCCAGCCATCTGAACTACATGGGTTCTGATTCCTCTCCCGAGGTTACATAGGAAACCCATCTTATGGGTCCGATCACAACATAAAGTCACCTTCCATCCCCCTGGATGATGATAAAATCTACATTGCCTTATTGATTTTCTTAAGTTAGCATTTCTTCCGTATCATCGAATCCATGTATGCCTGTGACGATCCTGCAAACTTGGGTAGCCCGTGGAAACACTCTTTAGGAATGAACCAAGGGTTCACAGACATATGAACATGACCTAAATCTATTAGAGAGTCCCAAAATAGGTAATAATTCACCCCCAAAATGGGTGCGATGAGCCCGACTTCCCATCCTCTCAACCAATGGAGTACTTAAGTGTTGTTGGCCAAATCATTGTCCAACGAGCACCTAACTTTGGAAAGCAGGTCCATGAATCATGAATTCTAGGGCCGTTGGGTGTTCTAGCTCCACGAATGAACCCATTGGAGACCATCTGAGGAATTTATATCCTAGGAGGACCGATTGAACAAGTACTTGACCCATGCAGTCGCCCGATGGGACTATCAGACTATGGCCTCTCCTTCATAGTATAGAATGGTTAAACTACCCAATCCCCGCGGGGTTCATCCAACCTCCTTTAGAGGATAATGCCACAGAATTGGTTGAAACAAAAGAAACGATGAACTTAACCAGATCATGTATTTATATAAAAGAGGTGGGTGATGATTCCAGTCATACCATTTCATCATAACCTGAAACGCGCCACCTCGAAGGAGAAATAGAAACTTTTAGGGATTTTTTAAGATTTTAATGGTTTTTATGGTTTTTATATATTTTGGGGAGTTTTAGTATTTTTTATTGGGTTTATAGTTTTTAGGGTTTTTACATTTTTTGGTTTTTAGGGGTTTTTATGTGTTTTTAGATTTTATGATTTTCTTAGGGTTTTTAAGGGTTTTATATGTTTTTAAGGATTTTTAGGTATTTATTTTAAAAAATTACGGTCTTTATATTTTTTGGGGATTTTGTGGGGTTTTAGTGGTTTTAAGGGTTAAGAGGATTATTTTGTTTTTGGGGTTTTCACATATTTTTTTAGTTTTGTAGTACTTTTAATGTTTTTGAGAATTTTTAGCATTTTTACGGTTTAAAAGAGTTTTTAGAGATTAGAGTGGTTTTAGGGTTTTAGGGGTGTTTTATATTATTTAATATTTTTAGGGTTTTTATGTTTTTTAGGGGTTTTAGTTTTTTTGGTATTAAGTGTTTATAGAATTTTTATATGTTTTGGGGTTTAAAGTGTTTTTAGGTTTTTAATGTTTTCTTATTGTTTTTTACCGTTTTTAGTTTTTTTAGTTTTTTAGGGTTTTTTAGGACTTTTTTTAGTATTTTATGGTTTTTTGGACTTTTAGGGATTTTTAGGTTTTAGGGTTTTTATGGGTTTGTAGGGGTTTTAGAATTTTTTTAGTTTTTCTAGGTGGTTTGAATTTTTTTAGGTTTCTAAGGTTTTCATTGAGGTTTTCAGGTTTTTAAGAGTTTTTTAATTTATTTAGTATTTTTAGGATTTATAGTATTTCGGGTTTTTATGGATTTTTGGTGTATTTATGGTTTTTTTGGGGTTTTTTCAGTTTTTTGGGATTTTATTGGTTTTTAGAGTATTTTAAAAAATTTAGTGGTTTAAAGGGACTCTAGAGTTTTTAGTTGGGTTTTAGTGTTCAATGGGTTTTTAGGGGTTTTAATATTTTGGGGGGTTTATTTTTTTTAGGGTTTTAGGTTTTTTTATAATTTTAAATGTATTTTGGTTTTAGGGGGTTTTAAGTGTTTTTAGGTTTCTTAATTTTTCAAAGGGTTCTTCAGGCCTTTCATGTTTTTTATAATTTTATGGATTTTTAGGATATTCAGGGATTTTAGGGTGTTTAGGTATTTTGAGGGTTTTTAGGCTTTTTATGGTTTTTATAGTTCTTTGGGGTGTTAGTGTTTTTAGGGTTTTTTGGGACTTTATGTGTTTTTAGGTTTTAAATGTTTTTTTATATTTTTTTAATGTATTAAGGGTTTTTATGTTTTATGTGATTTTATATGGTTTTTTTTGGTAGTTTAAGGGGTTTTATAGTTTTTATGGTTTAACGGTTTTTATGGTTTTTTTGGGTTTCTAGTGTTTTTTTATTTTTTAGGGTTTTAATGGTTTTTAGGTATTTTTAAAAACTTTATGGGTTTAAAAAGTTTTTAGAGTTTTTAGTGGGTTTTGGGTTTTAATGGGTTTTTAGGTTTTCATAATGTCATTAGGGGCTGTATGGGTTTTAAGGGTTTTTATGATATTTATGTCCTTTTAGGGTTTTTAGCTTTTTTAGCTTTTTTTGGGGTTTTAACTGTTTTTGGTTTTCAAGGTTTTCTTTGGGGTTTTCAAAGTTTGTAGGGTTTTTTTATGTTTTTCAGGATTTTTAGTTTTTTTTAATTTTATGGGTTTTAGGTTATTTAATTATTGAGTATTTAGGAGGGGTTGTATTTTTAGGTATTATATAAATTTTATGTTTTTTAATATTTCTTTGGTTTTTAGGTGTTTTAGGGTTTAATATGTTTGTAGGTATTTTTAAGGATTTTTTAGGATTTTAATGGGTTTTAGTAGTTTTAGGGGTTTTAGGGATTTTCATGATTTTTTTGTTTTTAGGGTTATTAAGGTTTTAGGATATTTGGATGTTTAGGTTTTTAAGGGGTTTTAGTGTTTTTAAATTTTGAATTTTTTATTTGAGGATTTTAATGGTTTTTGGGTTTTTTATGTTGTAGGTATTTTTTGGATTTTTTAGAATTTTTATGGGTTTTACAGTTTTTAATGATGTTGAGGAATTTTAAGGAATTTACAGTTTTTAGGGTTTTTTAAAATTTTATTTTTTTTTGGTTTTTTTTTGAGTTTTTTAGGTTTTGAATTGTTTTTTTAGAGTTATTTAATATTTTTAGGTTTTGAAGGGTTTTAGAGTTTTTTAGTGGTTTTAGGGTTTTTATTTATTTTTAAGTTTTTTAGGGGTTTTTATGTTTTTACTAGTTTTTAGGGGTTTTTATGTTTTTACAAGTTTTTAGGGGTTTTTTGTTTTTACTAGTTTGTCGGGTCTCTATGGTATTTTTAGGGGTTTAGGGGTTTTTTCATTTTTTAGGTTTTTAGGGTTTTTTTTTCATTTTTTACGTTTTTAGGGGTTTTATGTGTTTTTTTAGTTTTTGATGTCTTGTTAGGGATCTTAATGATTTTTAGGGTTTTTTTATGTTTTCATGGATTTTATGGGTTTTTCTGGTTTTTTATGGTTTTTAGGGTTTTTACGGATATTGAAGGTTTTTAGTGTTTTATTGGTTTTTAGGGGTTTTATGGGTTTTATTTTTTTAGGGGATTTTGGGTTATTAGGGTTATTAGGGCGTTTTTTGATTTTTTAGGGTCCTTATTATTTTTAATCTTTTAGGCATTTTAAGTGTTTTTCGATTTTTAATGTTTTGTCAATGTTTTCAGTTCTTTTGGGTATTTTATTTTTGAGGGATTTTTATTGATTTTTTGGATATTAAATTTTTTAGTGTTTTTATTGATCTTGGGGATTTTTAGGGTTTTTAGGGTTTTAGGGTTATTTTGGGGTTTTATCGTTTTTTATGTTTTGGGGGGTTTAAAGTTTTTAGGCTTTTATTATTTTCATAGATTTTTTCAAGGTCCTTATGAATTTATGTTTTTATAAATTTTTGTGATTTTTAGTATTTTAATGTTTTTAGGGTTATTAGGTATTTTGAAGGTTTTATGGGATTTTATGGGTTTTATTATTTTTGTGTGTTTTTATGATTTTTTTGAGTTTTTTAGGGTTAATAATGTTTTTAGAGTTTTTAGTGTTTTTAGGGGTGTATTGTATTTTATAGTTTTTAGTTGGTTTTAGGGTTTTTTTGGATGTGGAGGGGTTTTTAGTATTTTTAGGGGTTTTATGGTTTTTAGGTATTTGGATAGTTTTTAGGGTATTATTAGGGATTTTATTATTTTTTTCATTTTAGGGATTTTATGTGTTTTTAGGTTTTAAATGCTTTCTTAATTTTTTTGGTGTTTTTAGTATTTTTTACATTTTTCGGGATTTCTTTGGGATTTTTTATGGGATTTTTGGGGGTTTTAAGGATTTTTATGGTTTTTAAGTTGTTTAGGGGTTTTAGGGGTTTCTGTGTTTTTAGGATTTTAATGGTTTAAAGTGATTTTAGTTTTTAAGGGATTCTTAAGGCTTTTCTTGTTTTTTTGGGGTTTTATGTTTTTAGGGGTTTTTATATATTTTTAGGATTTTTTAGGTTGTTAGGGGTTTTAGGGTTTTTTTTGGGTTTTTTGTGTTTTTAGGGTTTTAAGGTTCTTAACACTTTAATATTTTTTAGTGGGTTTATTTATTTTTAGGTTTTTATGGTTTTATTATTGTTTTTTAGGGTTTTAGGGTTTGCTTCATTTTTTCTGAATTTATGTCTTTTTAGGATATTAGTGTATTTTAGGGTTTTTAGGGTTTCTAGTTTTTTTTTGTTTTAAGTGTTTTTAGGGTTTATTTTGGATTTTTTTAATATTTTTATGGGTTTTAGAGTTTTTTAAACATTTTTAGGGGTTTAAAGGGTTTTTAGAGATTAAATTTATTTTTAGGGTTTTTATGGGTTATATGGTTTTTAATGTTTTTAGGGGTTTTTTGGTTTATAGGAGCTTTTAGAGGATTTTTAGTTGGGTTTTAGGGTTTTTAGGGTATTTTTGATTTTTAGGGTGTTTTAATGTTTGTAGGTTTTTAAGGTTTTCTTAGGGTTTTTAGGGTTTTAGGTTTTTTTTCATTTTTAGGGTCTTTATGGATTTTTTAAAATTTTTATTAGTTTTATGTTTTTTTTATTTTGATGGGTTTTTAAGATTTTTAAGGATTTTAGATTTTTTACTGTTTTTTAAGACTTTTAGCATTTTTTGTGTTTTTAGGGGTTTTAAGTTTTTATAGGTTTTTATGGTTTTCATAGGGTTTTTAAGGTTTTTAGGGTTTCTTATGTTTTTATTGATTTTTATGGGGTTTTAGGGTTTTTATAGTTTTTAGGGTTTTTATATATTTTGACCGTTTTTAGGGGTATAATAGGTTTTTAGAGTTTTTAGCTGTTTTTAGTATTTGTATGGGGTTTTAGGGATTTTCAAATTTTATGATTTAATATGGTTTTTATATTCTATTTAGGGTTTTTATAATTTTTTATGTTTTAATGGTTTTATTAGGTTTTTTCATGGTCTTTAGGGTGTTTTTCATATTTTGGAATTTTTAGGGATTTTTATGGATTTTGGGGTTTTTGGGATTGTTAGGGTTTTACGGATATTTAGCGATTTTTGGGGTTTTTGGGTTTTTATCATTTTTAGTTTTTTTGGGTATTTAAGTGTTTTTAGGTTTTAAAGGCTTTCTTTTGATTTTCTATGGGTTTTAGGGGGTTTTTCATTTTTAGGGATTTTTAGGGATTTTTATGATTTTTTGGTTTTCTAAGGTATTTTTTGGATTTTGTGGGGTTTTATGGTTTGTATTGTTGTTTTTGGTTTTTATTGGCTTTTTGTGTTATTGGGGGTTTTTTAGAGTTTTTAATGTATGTAGGCATTTAAAGGGTTTTTATAGTTTTTTGTGGTTTTTAGGAGTTTTAAGGGGTATTAGGGGTTTTTAGGTTTTAGGGGTTTTTATGGTTTTTAGTGTTTTCAGGATCCTTTAGGTTTTTTAGGGGTTTTTTTCATTTTTTAGGTTTTTAGGGGTTTTAAGTGTTTTTCATTTTTAAGGTTTTACGAGGAGTTTTCAAGGTTTTTAGGGATTTTTATGTTTTTGGGACTTTTAGGGCAGTTTTTTGATTTTTATGGTTTTAGGGGATTTAAGGGAAATTGATGGATTTAAGGATTTTTAGGATTTTTAGTTTTTAAGGGTTTTCATATATATTTTTTGGGTTTTAAGTGTTTTATGTTTTTATTATTTCCTTATGGTTTTTAGGGGTTTTAGGGTATTTTTTTTTTGTATTTTTAAGGACTTTTACAGGTTTTTAGGGTTTTAAGGGATTTTGAGAGGTTTTTGTGTTTTTAGGGGTTTTAGAATTTTTATATTTTTTACGCATTTTAAGTGTTTTTAGGTTTTAATGGTTTTTAGGATTTTTTAGGGTTTTAGGGGTTTTTATGTTTTTAGTGTTTTTATTTATTTATTTTTGGATATTTATGGGTTTTTGGGTTTTTAGGAATTTTAATGATTTTTATGTTATTTGTGGTATTTTAGAGTTTTTGTAATGATTTTGCAGTTTAATGGGTTTTTAGAGTTTTGGTAGGTTTTTAGGGTGTATGGGTTTTAAGGGTTTTAGGTGTTTTATAGTTTTTAGGGTTTTAGGGGTTTTAGGATTTTTAGGGACTTTTAGGGTTTTTAGATTTTTTGGGTGTTTAAGTGTTTTTATGTTTTATTATGTTTTTAGGGATTTAGGGTTTTTTATGTTTTATTTATTTTTAGGGATTTTAATAATTTTTATCATTTTATGGTTTTATGAATGTTTCGGTGTTTTAGGGGTTTTAGGAATATTGGGTTTTTAGGGTTTTTAGCCTTTTATGGTTTTTAGAGACCTCAAGTGTTTTTAGGTTTTTATGGCTTTCTCGGGGTTTTTAGGGGGTTTTCAGTGTTTTTACAGGTTTTTATAGTTTTTTGAATTTTTATGGATTTTTTATGATTTTTATACCTTTTATGTTTTTAAGGATTTTGTGGGTATTTAGGATTTTAGGGTTTATAGGGGTTTTAATGGGTTTATTGGTTTTTTGGGCGTTTTTTTAGTTTTTTAGTAGTTTTGAAAAATTTCAGAGTTTTTTAAACATTTTTTATGTTTTAAAGGGTGTTTAGATTTTTTTTTGCTTTTTTGGGGATGTTATGGGGTTTTAGGGTTTTTAAAATTATTAGGGGTTTTTTTGTTTTTCTGGGTTTTAGGGGTTTTAGGGTCTTTTAGGGTTTTTATTGTTTTTTAGTTTTTTACAGGTTTTAAGCGTTTTTAGGTTTTTAATGTTTTCATAGGTTTTTCAGGGTTTTTTGTTTTTTTTACTTTTTTATTGATTTTTATGTCTTTCTAAATATTTTTATGGTTTTTACAGTTTTTTGGGATTTTTTTGGGTTTTTATGGCCTCTTAGGGGTTTTAATGTATTAGGGGTTTTATTTTTTGGTTTTTAGGTGTTTTATGTTTTTGTAGGTTTTTAATATTTTCTTTGGGATTTTTCAGGGTTTTTATTAGTTTTAGTTATTTTTATGGATTTTTAGGATTTTTTTGGTTTTTAGTGTCTTTAGTTATTTTAAGGGTGTTTACCGTTTTTAGAGTTTTAATAGATTTTTAGGTTTTTAGGGGTCTTAATTTTATTTAGTTTTTTATGTTTTTATTAAGTTATTTCACATTTTTAAGGATTTTAGGTTTTTTGGGATTTTAATGGGATTTTAGGGTTTTAGGGATTTTAAGGGTTTTATGGATTTTATGGTTTTTACTGTTTTTATGGTTTTTTTGGGTTCTGAGGTTTTTTTTAGTTTTTATTTTTTTAATGTTTTTAATGTTTTTATCAATTTTTGCGGTTTAAAGAATTTTTAGTGGTTTTCTGGTTTTTATGGTTTAAGGGAGTTTTTGGATTTTCGGGTATTTTTTGAGTTTTTAAGGCTATTAATTTATTTTAGGTTTTTAGGGTTTTTAAGTTTTTTAGGTTTTTATAGTTTTCATAGGGTTTTTTTAGGTTTTTTATGTTTTGATGGATTTTTTTTTGGAATTTTTATGATTTTATGGATTTTAGTGATTTTAGGGGTTTTTAGGCTTTTTAGGCTTTTTTGGGATGTTAATGGTTTTAGCATTTTTAGGTTTCCTAGGGGTTTTAATTGATTTTAGGTTTTTAAGGATTTATTTAGGGTTTTCATGTAGTTTAGAGTTTTTTAGGTTTTTAGGGATTATTTGGTATTTGTTGAATTTTACTATTTTTAGGGTTTTTATGGGTTTTTAGGGTTTTTAGCGTTTTTAGGGTTTATATTTTTTTTTGGTTTTTTGGGTTTTACGGGTTTTTTTAGTTTTTAGGGTTTTAATGGTTTTTTAGATTTTTAACGTTTTTTTGGGTAATAAAGGGTTTTTAACATTTTTAATGGGATTTATGGGTGGTATGGGTATTTGGTGTTTTTAAAGGATTTAGGTGTTTTTAGGGATTTTAAGAGTTAAAGGTTTTTAGGGTCTCTTAGGGATTTTTGATTTTTTAGCCTTTTTAGGTTTTTTATGGGCTCCAACTGATTGTAGTATTTTAACGTTTGATTTGGTGTTTTCAGGGTTTTTACATTTTTAAGGATTCTTAGTATTTTTATGGTTTTAGGGTTTTTATGTTTTCTTATGGTTTTAGGATTTTTATGGTTTTTTTAGGATTTTAGCATTTTAGGGTTCTTAAGTGTTTTTTGGTTTTTAATGTTTTCTTAAAGTTTTCTAGGGTTTTAGGGTATTTATTGTTTTTGGGATTTCTATGGATTTGGTTGTATTTTTATGGTTTTTAGGGTTTTTAGTGATTTTGATGGTTTGTAGTGTTTTTTTTGGGTTTTAGGGGTTTTTTGTTTTTTTGGGTTTTCATGTTTTTTTGAGTTTTTTATGGTTTTCAATGTTTTTTATGTTTTTGAATATTTATAGGGGTTTAAAGGGGTTTTAATTTTTTAGTGGTTTTTAGGGTTGTTTTGGGTTTTAGGGGTTTTAAGATTTTAAGGGGTTTTATGGGTTTTAGGGTGTTTATGTTTTTTAGGGTTTTATCGTTATTTAGGTTTTTTAGGGGTTTTATGTTTTTTATGTTTTAAGGTTTTCATAGGGTTTTAAGAAGGTTTAGGGTTTTTTATGTTTTAAGAAATTTTTATAGATTTTTTATTATTTTTATGGGTTTTTAGGTATTTTGATGGGTTTAATGGGATTTTTTGTTTCTTTTGGTTTTAGGGTTTTTTGAGTATTTTAAATGTTTATGTTTTTTATAGTTTTTAATGTTTTTAGGGGTTTAAATTATTTTTATAGTTTTTAGTGGTTTTAAGGGTTTTATGGGTTTTTGAAGGTTTTTATCATATTTTATGGGTTTTAGGGGTTTTACGAGTTTTGGGTCTTTTGGGGGGTTTTATTGTTTTTAATTTTTTTAGGTTTTTAGTGGTTTTATTTTTTTTAGGGTTTGAAGGTTTTTATAGGGTTTTTCAAGGGCTTAAGGATTGTTATCTTTTTTATGGATTCTTAAGGAATTTTAGGGGTTTTAGGGGTTTTAGTGATTTTTGACGTATTTTAGGGGTTTTATGGTTTTATGTTAATTAAAGGATTTAAGTATTTTGAGGTTTTTTTACGGTTTTCTTATGGTTTTAAAGTTTTTGAGGTTTTTTACGTTTTTAAGGATTTTTAGGTCTTTTTTATATTTTTTATGCTTTTAGAATATTTAGGGAAATTTAGGGTTGTTAGGGTTTGTTAAGAATTTTTTTTGGGGGGGGGGGTTGGGTTTTTATCAATTTTTAGGTTTTAGGGGGTTTTATTGTTTTTTGGTTTTTATAGTTTTCTTAGGGTTTTTAGGGCTTTAGGGTTTTTTTAAATTTTTTGGAATTTTTAGGGTTTTATATATTTTTATTGTTATTAGGGTTTTTCGGGATTTTGAGGGGTTTTAGGGTTTTTTCAGGGTTTTTAGGGGTTTTAAGGTTTTTTTTCAGTTTTATGTATTTTTTGGAGTTTTTGTTGGGTTTTAATGTTTTTTTTCTACTTTTTAGAATTTATTGTGGTTTAAAGGGGTTTTAGAGTTTTTAGTGGTTTTTAAGTATTTTATAGGGTTTAGGTCTTTTATGGGATTTCATGGTATTTATGGTTTTTATTATGTCTAGGGTTTATATATTTTCTTAGGGGTTTTTAAGGTTTTTACATTTTTATGTATTTTTATGGTGTTTTAGGATTTGTATGGATGTTGAGTGGTTTTAAGGTCCTTTAGGGGTTTTATGGGTTCTTAGCATTATTAGGTTTTTAGGGTTTTTAAGTGATTTAGGTTTTTATATCTTTAATAGGGGTACTCTGTTTATTTAGTGTGTTATATATTTTTATGGATTTTTTTTGGGATTTTTAGGATTTGTAACGTTTTTCAGGATTTGGATGGTTTTTGGGGATATTTATAGTTTTTAAGTTTTACAGAGTTTTAAAAATTTATGGGGGTTTAAAGGGTTCTACTGTTTTTACAAGTTTTTAGTTGTTTTATGGGTTTTTAGGGGTTTTATGGTTTTTAGGTATTTTTATGGTATTTAGGGGTTTTAGGGTATTTTAGTGTTCTTAAGGGTTTTAGTGTTTTTAGATTTCTTGCAGGTTCTTAGTGTTTTTTGGGTTTTAAGGTTTTTTTGGGCTACTTAGGATTTTTCAGGGTTTTTAGGGTTTTTATGGTTCTGGAAATTTTAGGAATTTCGTAGGGTATTTTTATTTTTTAAGGCTTTTGGGGGTTTTGATTATTTTTTGGGTTTTATTGTTTTTAGGGGTTTTAGGGTTTTTAATGTTTTTAGGGGTTTTGAGTGGTTTTGAGGGTATTTATAGGTTTTTAGAGTTTTAAACATTTCTAGGGGTTTAATGATTTTACAGTATTTAGTGGTTTTTTTATTATTTTAGGTTTTTTATGGTTTTAGAGGATTTATGGTTTTTGGGGTTTTTATGGTTTTTTGTTTTTGTTTTTTCGTTTTTTAGGATTTTTTGGGTCTTCCAAGGTATTTATGTGTTTTTACGTTTTTAATGTTCTCTTAGGGTTTTTAGGGATTTTAAGGATTTTTATGTTTTTAGGGATTTTTAGGATCATTATATGTTTTTTAAAGTATTTTAAGGTCTTTTGGGATTTTGAAGGGTTCTAGGGTTTTTAAGGGTTTTTAGGTTTATTAGGGATTTTAAGTGTTTTCTCATTTTTAAGGGTTTCATACGCTTTTTAGGGTTTTTAGAGTTTGCTACATATTTTTCAGATTTTTAGGGATTTTTTAGGATTTAAAATTGTTTTTAGGGTTTTCCTAGTTTTTTATGGTTTTAGGGTTTTTAGTTGCCTTATGGATTTCATGATTTTTTGGGTTTTAGGTTTTTTTTTGAGTTTTTACATTTTTTAAACTTTTTTAGAGTTTTTATCCATTTATGGGTTTACAAGATTTTTAGATAATTTAGTGGATTTTAGGTTATTTATGAGTTTTATGTATTTTTAAGGGTTTTAGGGTTTTTATGGTTTTTAGGGGTTTTAGGGTTTTAAATTTTATTTAGTTTTTTAGGGTTTAAGGATTTATTTATGTTTTTTAGGGTTTTTAGTATTTTTTTAGTTTTTAGGGTTTTTAGTGATTTTGAGGGTTTAGGGTTTTAGATTTTTTAGGTTTTTTTAGAGTTTTTTGGTATTTATGGGTTTTAAGTGTTCTTATGTTTTAATGTTTTTCTTGGGGGTTTTCAAGGTAGTAAGGGGATTTTACAATTCTAAGGATTTTTGGTCTATTTTATAATTTTTATGGTTTTTATAGATTTATGTATATTGATGGGTTTTAGGGAATTTTTTGGGTTTTTATGGGTTTTTAGTGTTTTTAACAATTTTATGGTTTTTAGGGATTTTATGTTTTTATAGGATTCTATGGTTTTCTAGCGGTTTCATGGTTTTAGTGATTTTTATGTTTTATGTATTTTAGATTTTTTTTTTAGATTTTTATATATTTTTGGGGTTTTTAGGGTTTTTAAATTTTTTTGATGGTTTTTAGGGGTTTTATGGGTTTCTGGGTTTTAGGGGGTTTTTTTTGAGTTTTTACGGTTTTTTATTATTTTTAGAGTTTTTTAAAATTTATAAAAGTTTAAAGGGTTTTATGAGTTTTAGTGGTTTTTAGATTTTTAATGGGTTTTGTATTGTTTTTTAAGTTTTTAGTGGTTTTTATGGTATTTAGGGGATTTTAGTGTTTTTACAGTGATCTTATGGTTTTTTAAGGAATTTAGGTTTTCAGGTTTTTAGGGGGGGTTGGTTTTATAGTTTTTTTAAGGTTTATAATGGTTTTTAGTTTTTTAAGTTCTTTTAGTTATTTTTAGGGATTTTAGGATTTTTATGGTTATTAAGGGGTTTTGGGTATTTTGAGGGTTTATGGTCTGTTAGATTTTTTTAGGGATTTAGGGTTTTTATCTTTTTTAGGTTTCTTAGGTGTTATAATTGTTTTATATTTTTAATATTTTTATATATATTTTCAGGTTTTTAGGATTTTTATGTTATTAGGGATTTTTTGGGATTTTTTAGTATTTTTTGGTTTTGGGGTTTTTAGGGATCTTGAGGGTTTTTTGGGTTTTTAGGGGGTTTATGGTTTTTTATAGTGTTTTAAATTTTTAGGGGGTAAAAATATTTTTTAGTTTTTAGTAGTTTTATAGTAGTTTTTAGTGGTTTTTATGTTTTTAGGGATTTTTATGGTTTTTTATGGTCTTTTTATGGTTTTTAGGGTTTTTAGTGTTTTTCAGTGTTTTAGAGGTTTTGAGTTTTTTTGTTTCTATGGTTTTCTTAGGGGTTTTCATGGTTTGTACTAGTCTTTATTTTTTTTGGATTTTAGATCCTTTTATAATTTTTAGGCCTTTTTTATGGTTTTTATAATTTTTTAGGGTATTTCTGTTTTTAGGGTTTGTAGGGTATTTTAGGGCTTGTCATGTTTTAGGGTTTTTAGGGGGTGTAGGTGTTTTTAGGTTTTAAATTTATTCTTATGGTTTTTTCTTAGTTTTAAGGGTTTTAATTTTTTTAGGGATTTTAAGGTATTTTTTTGGTTTTTTTTATTTGTCTTGGTATTTAATAATTTTGTGGTTTTTTAGGGTTTTAATGATTTTATGGTTTGTTTGGTTTTCAGGGTATTCTTTTATTTTTTTAGGGTTTTTAAGTTTTTTATATTTTATAGTCTTTAAAGTGTTTTTAGTGTTTTTATTGTCTTTTTAGAGGGTTTTGGGTTCATTAAGGTTTTTAAGGAATTTTACGGTTTTTAGGGATTTTTTATTTTTTTTAGCTTCTTTTAGCTTTTTATGTGTTTTATGTGTTTTTTAGTTATTAGGGGTTTTTCATGTTTTAGGGTTTATTACATGTTTTTGCATTTTAGGTCTTTTTAGGATTTTAATGATTTTTTTACAATTTTTAAGGAGTTTGTGGGGTTTTAGGGTTTTTAGGGTGACAACATTTCGTAGATTTTATAGGGGTTTTAATTTATTTGAAGTGTTTAAGGTTTTCTTAGGGATTTTCACTGTTTTGGATTATTTTATGTTTTTATAAATTTTAAGGATATTTTAGGAAATTTATGGTTTTTCATTTTTAAGGGATTTTTAGGGTATTTTGTGTTTTTAGGGTTCTTTTGGTTTTTTGGGGTTTTAGGGATTTTTTTGATATTTTTTATGGTTTTAAGGGTTTTGTGTGTTTTTAAACATTTTTTGGGGTTAAAAGAGTTTTTCATATTTTTTAGTGTTTTAGGGGTTTTTATAGATTTTTTTGGTTTTTTAATTTTTAGTGATTTTAGAGTTTTTTTGGGTTTTTAGGGTTTCTTATTATTTTTAGGGGTTTTAGGGTTTTTTAGGATTTTTATAGTTTTTAAGGGTCTTTAGGGATTTTTTGGGTTTTTAGGCCTTTTTATAGGTTTTTTGGGTTTTTAGGGTTTTTAATGTTTTTATAATTTTTAAATTTTTTTGGATTTTTATGGTTTTTAGTGGTTTTTTAGGTTTTAATGGTTTTTTTTTCATTTTAAGGAATGTTTATGGATTTTTATGTTTCTAAGGGGTTTTAGGGATTTTGTGGGTATTTATGGTTTTTAGGGGTTTTATAATTTTTTGATCTTTTAAGGTTTTTTAATTTTTTTTAGGGATTATGGTTTTTTTGTTTTTTTAATGTTTTTAGGGGTGTGATTTTTTGTAGAGTTTTTAGTGGTTTTAGGGTTTTTATGGGGTTTTAGGGGTTTTATGGTTTTTATGGGTTTTAGGGTGTTTTGGGTATTTTAGGATTTTTTAGGGTTCTAATTTTTTTATGCGTTTCCAGGTTTTTTAAAATTTCTTTGGTTTTTCCAGATGTTTAGGTGTTTTTATGTTTTTACGAGGTTTTAGGACATTTTTAGTATTTTTATGGGTTTTATGGGTGTTAGGTATTTTTATGTTTTTTTACAGTTTTAGGCCTTTTAGGATTTTTGTCACTTTTAGTATTTTGGTGTTTTAAGTGATTTTAGTTTTCAATGGTTTTCATTAGGTTTTTTTGGGGTTTTTAGGGTTTTTAGTTTTTTAGATATTTTTTTATAATTTTAATGGTTTTCAGGGTTGTTAGGGATTTTGAGTGGCATTTGGGGTTTTTTGGGTTTTTATGGTATTTTAGGGGTTTAGGGTTTTTTAAGTTTCTTTTTGTGTTTTAATGTTTTAAGAGTTTTTTATAGTTTTTAAGGGTTTAAAGGGTCTTTAGAGTTTTTAGTGGTTTTTTGGGTTTAATGGGGTTTTATGGTTTTTAGGATTATTAGGTGTTTTTATGGTTTTAGGGGTTTTTTAGTTTTTTGGGTTTTTAGGTCTTTTTAGTGTTTTTAGAGTTTTTATGTTCTTAGGGGTTGTAATTTTTTTTTCTTTTTAAGGTTTTCTAAGGGATTTTTGTAAATTTATATATTTTTGGGATTTTAGGGATTTTGTGGTATTTTATAGTTATTAGGGATTTTACGGGGTATTTAGGGTCTTTAGGGTCTTCTTTGGGGGTTTTAGTGTTTTTAGAAATTTTAGATTTTTTGGTGTTTTAAGTGTTTTTAGGTTTTAAGGGTCTCTTAGGTTTTTTGGTGTTTTTAGGTTTTTTATTTTTTTAAGAATTTTTATGTAATTTTTAATGATTTTTTTTGGTTTTTAGGGTTTATAGGGATTTTTAGGGTTAGTATGGTTTTGTATAGGTTTTAGGGTTTTCTAGTGTTTTTAACATTTTTAAGTTTTTAGGGGTTTTAAGTGATTTTTAGGTTCTTTTTATTTTATTAGGGTTTTTATGGGATTTTAGGGTTTTTTATATTTTAGGGATTTTTGGGATTGTATATGGTTTTCAGAGGTTTTTTGATATTTAGAGTTTTTTAATGGTTTTTAGGGGTTTATGTTTTTTTATTTTTCGGGCTTTTTTGTGTTTTTGAGGGGTTTTATGGTTTTTAATTTTTTTTATAATTTTTAGGGGTTTTAAGGTTTTTTATATTTTTTTGGTTTTAGGGTTTCGAGTTTTTTATGGTTTTTAGGGGTTTTTATATTTTTTATGGGTTTAAGGGGTATTAAGGTTGTTTTTGTCTCTTTTGTTGTTTTTTGGGGTCTTAAGAGTTTTTTAGGTTTTTAGGGGTTTTATTTTTTTATATTTTTAATGATTTATTATGGGGTTTTAGGTTTTTTAGGGATTTTAGGGATATTTAGGATTTTTATGGGTTTCGAGAGTTTTTAGGGATTGGGGGGATTTTATGGGATTTTAAGGTTTTTAATAATTTTTTGGGTCTTTTTCATTTTTGTGTTTTTAGAGGTATTAGGTATTTGTAGTTTTTTAAGGTTCTCTTAGGTCTTTTTGGTTTTTAGGGTTTCCACATTATTTGCTAATTTTAGGAGTTTTCATATTTTTATGGTTTATTAGGATTTTAAGGGATTTTGAGCGTTTTTAGAAGTTTTTTGGTTTTATTTTTTTAGGGTTTTTTGATTTTTATGGTTTTTAATATTTTTTAGAGTAATTTCATTTTTATAGGTTTAATGGGATTTCAGTGTTTTGGGGGTTTTTAGGGATTGAATGGGATTTTATGGTTTTTAGGGTCTTTTATGGTTTTTAATTTTTTTAGTGTTTTTATCTTTTTATGGGGTTTAAGCATGTTTAGTTATTTATGGTTTTATTAGGGGTGGTTAGGGTTTTAGTGTTTTTTATGATTTTATGGAATTTTATGGATTCTTTAGGTTTTTTTATTATTTTTATGGTTTTCAGGATTTTGAGGGGTTTTAGGATTATATGAGGGGAATGATCGGAAGGCATCTGAGAGAGCAATTTCCTTTTATTTCCTTCATGTCAATGATGAATCGAGGATCCTCTATCCTTCAGCTTGATTTCTTCAATGAGTTCGTTTGATCCCGAATGGGAATCTGCTTTCAAATAGGTACGTTCCTCTGGCAGATTGTGTTAAATTTTCGGCTCCAACTGAACCCAGCGTTTCGCAAAAGAATACACTTTCTTTTGTAGAAGCCTTATCTGGTTCAACAGATTTGACTAAAACTGATTCTTCATGAAACTCAAATATTAGAAGGAGGGAGAATGGAGGTTTCGCGGTGGTTGTAGATTCAGAGGCGATGCAACAGCTGATGGACCTATGTAAGTGTTCATTACTCGGTCGTGTTATCTATTCCAAGGGGTACAAACCCTGGTCCTATACTAATATTAAGAATAGGGTATCACATTGTTGGGGTATGAGGGATTAAAAATTGGTTCCAATAGGCAAAGGGTACTTTCATTTAATTTTCATACTTTGGGATCCCTTGAGCAATGCCTGGAACCTTGGTAATTTTCAACTTAAAACTGGAATTGTTCGATTATCAAAATGGGATATCAACTTCAATCCCTTTAACATAAAATAATCCAATGCTCATATTTGGGTTCGGTTGCATGGGTTGAATTGGTTCTACTAGAATCCCAGGATTTTGAATGACATTGCCTCTTGCCTTGGTACTCTGATTAGGTTAGACCAGAGAACCACGGATGGTGATATTGGTCTCTATGCTCGTGTTCTTGTTTATATTGATTTAGGAGTTAAAAGGCCTAAATGCATTTCATTTATTTCCAATGGATGAAATTCTGAAATCAATATTGAGTATGAGAATGTGCCTTATTTGTGTGAGGTATGAAAAATTGTAGGACATTTTGTTTCTCATTATACGACAATACAAAACAAATCTATTGTACCTTCTAAGGTCCATGATTCGAATAAAGTGAATAGGAACAAAAAGACCAAGGCTATTTTTGTTGAGAAACCAGTAAAAAACAAGAATATATCTACTCCTCCTTTGAAAATCCAAAAGCATCCCCATGATCCAATTTTTTATACTGTTGGGCATTTTGGCCACTCCTCTTTTTTGAAGGCTTCTTGGGATAACATTGCATATAAAGAGGATGAAAAACGGGTTGCTTCATTCAAGAATTCCTAGGTTGGCAGTCTTCCCATTGATTTTGACTGCAAAGAGGACTTTGACATTTTCTGTGAATGTTATACTGATATTTATGTTTTAACTTCTTCATTAGAAACTGAGATTCTAGATAATCTCATCTTCCTTGATTTTGAGAAGGACAATTTTGATCTCTTCTTGTCCATGCAAAGTGAATAACACTATGACGCTGCCCCTAGGCTTGGAATTTTTGATTTGGGCATTAAACAAAGTGTTGAAGGGTGTAATTCTGGTCAAAACATGGTATGTAAATCGGATATTGTTCAGTCTGTTCCGAACTTATCTCATGCTACTAAACAGGTCAGAATTGGTGAATTGGTACCTATTAAACCTGCATCTGGAAGTGCTATAGATTTTGTGGTTATGAGTTCAGATAAACTTGATTATTCTATTATTATCCCATTAAAATATTATATATGTAATAAAGATTCCATCAAGGATAAATTATACTGTCCTACTATTATTATTCATCCAAAAACTCCTACTTTCAATACAGATAATTCAAGTTGTCCTATTAACTTTGATCAATCAAAAAATGATCCTTGCAATTCAGAAAATAACACTGTTAGTAGTTTTGGGAATTTGGTTTGCTCTATTTCTACCCCTCCTCAACCTGAAAATGACCATGCGCATCATATTATATAGGTTCTCTCACCAGAAGAAGATACTACTGAGGTATCAAAGGGTGAGAATCATGTTTCTATAATTGAGCAGGTTAATACCTTGAAAGTCAATCCATCTGCTTTTCATGGGAAGGTTGATCAAAGACCTGATATCAAGGACCTTCTCCAAGATTCCAATACCCCTAAAAGGAAGGTTGGGAGACCTCCCAAATCTAGTAAAGAAAAACCTAATGAACTCAAAAAAGGGGGTTCTAACCTCATTCTCAAATTCAAATTAAGATTTTGTTTTGTAATTTCCAATGGTTGGATAATCATGACACAATGAGATCCCTTAGTATTTTCATTAGGCATCATAAACCTCTCCCCATTGGGATTTTTGAGCCTAAAAGAGTCTTTTCTTCCAATATTTCTAAATCAGATTATTTAGGCTTTCATTTAGTGGACTATAATATTTGTTTTTTAGAAGTCAAGAGCCTTTGGTTCTTGGCTCATTTCACATTAACAGACATTTATTTGGTTGATAATAGTGAGAAGCATGTCACTTGTTCCTTCAAGTTTCTTGGTTATCATCACTTCTACTCTTTTGTGTATGCTTTAAATAGCTATCATGATCGAAGGATGTTATGGATGGATATTAATGTTCTCAACTCTACCATCTCTGGTCCTTGGGTCATTCTTGGTGTTTTCAATTCTATCATGTATCCTGATGAGAAGATGGGAGCTTTGTCTAATGTTATTTCTTCCACAGAATTCAGATCTTGCATTGACTCTAATGTCTTATTTGAGGTAAGCTTGGTCGACTCAAAGTTTACATGGTACATTGAATTCTTAAACATATTTTTGGAAATTATGATTGATAGATCTTTCATCAATGAATTTTGTCTTGACTTTTGGGGTTATATTTCATGAACAACTTTTACAAGGATGAACGCTGATCATCACCCTATTTTAGTGGATCTTATTTGTAGGGATTCTAGATCTCCCATTCCATTCGGATTTAACAAGGCCTAGGTTAATCATTCTGATTGTAGATTCATCATGGAGCACACATATAATTCTATTAATTACAGGGATGATGGAATTTCTTGTGTTTTCAAGCTTAAAAATCATAAAATATCTTTGAGAGTTTGGAGTAAATATCAATTCAGCTCTATTGACCATGATATTTCTTCTCTTGAAAATTCTTTGAAGCATATTCAAGAGAATTATACTTGGAATTATTTTTCTGAAGGTCTTCAAGGGGAATATGATATTGTTAACAAGATTAATGGCCTCTTGAACATTAAAGATGCTCTGCAAAGGGACATCTTTAAGGCTAAATGTTTGATGGATGGTGATAGGAACTCCAAGTTCATTAACTCTCTTCAGAGAATTAGAAACGTTTCTAAACTTCATTCTTTGATTAATAATGGTGATCAAATTATTGATAATGAAAGCGATCTCTCATAGCATGTTATTTCCTATTTCAGTGATCTTTTTAATGGTTCCCCTATCCAAAATGATCCGGTGGAGGGAATCATTCCTAAATTGGTTAATCAGCAAGATAATGTTATTCTCACATCTGTCCCCTTGAACATTGAAATTAAAGAAGCTACTCTCAGTCTCAAATCTAAAATCTCTCTAGGTCTAGATGGTTTTGGCAATTATTTCTTTAAACATTATTGGGATATCATTAAAAATCAGGTTTGTAGACGTTTCATTCCTTTTTTCAAGGGTGGTTTCCTTCCCTAAGGTATAACTTCTCAATTCCTTTCTCTTATACCAAAATTAGAAAATTCTGATGAAATTCATTTGTTCAAGCCAGTTGCATTGGTCAATACTTTTTTTTAAAGTATGGTGTCGAAGCCTCATTTTTATTATTAAATCAAAGAAAAGTCCTCTTTTAAATGGGTAGCGGGAAACCCATTACATAGCCCGAAGGCCCAGTGGGCTTCTATCCCATTACATAGCCCGTAGGCCCAAATTCTAAGGCCAATTCACATTCTATGAATAGTAACCTAGTGCTACAGTACCCCACATGATTGGTATCAATTGCTATAAATATTGTTTCCTTTAATCGGTTTGGTTTTATCAAAGAGAGATTTATTCAGGATTGTCTTGTTACTGATTCTGAATGTGTGAATTTTATCAAGAAATCTTCCAGAGGTGGAAACATTTCTATTAAGCTTGATGTGAGGAAGGCCTTTGACTCCATGGATTGGGGATTCATTTCCAAGGTTCTTCATATGTCCGGGTTTGATAACACTTTATTTCTTGGGTCAAGTCCATTCTTAGCTATGCTCATATTTTCATTCTTATTAATGGATCACCCAAGGGATATTTTACTTGCTCTAGAGGGGTTAGACAAGTTCATCCTCTTTCTGCTATCATTTTCTCCATTACATAGAATTATCTTAGCAGACTTCTATCCTTTATGGATGGAAATGGGAAAATGAAAGCTATCAATGCTGGCAGAGGGATTCATCCTCCTACCCACTTATTATATGCTGATGATATTATCATATTCACTATGGGGGACAAGAGGAACATTAAAAATATAAAAAGGTCTATTTTTCACTATACCTCTATCTCTGGAAAAGAGATTAGTTGGAGCAAGTCCTTTGTTTATTTTGGAAAAAATATTACTATCTCAAGAAAGAATGACATTGTATAGGAGTTGGGAATTCATGAAGGGCTCCTTCCATTCAAATACTTAGGGGTTCTAATGTTTTGGGGAAGACCAAAAGCTTGCTATTTCTCAGAAACAATTATCAATATTCAAAGGTAGCTTGCTACTTGGAAAGGAAAGTCTTTATCTATGGTCGGTCGAATTTGTTTGGTTAAATCTATCATTGTTTCCAAACTTTTTCACTCCTTTATAGTGTATAAATGGCCTATATCATTGATTAAGAACATCAATGTATCTCTCAAAAACTTCATTTGGAGTAGTAACATCATGGAAAGAAAGTTGGAAATGGTTTCATGGAATGATTTTTGTAAGTCTTATGATGTAGGGGATTTAGGAATTAAAAATCTTGTACTTTTTAATGATTCTCTTCAAGCCTTGTTTATTTGGAAACACTTTAACAGAAATTCTGAGGCTCTTAATTTTCTTTGGAAAAAATTTCTGAATCGTCTCAAAAATGGTGTTTTTAATCATCTTGATTCATCTGTTTGACCATCCTTTATGTTCATATTTTCTTCAATTGATTCTCACTTCAGATGACTTGTTACTAAAGATTCATCCATTAGCTTTTGGAAAGCTAATTGGACAGGTAACCCCCTTATGGAATTTATTTCAGATGCAGATAACTTTGATCTGTATATCTCTATCAAGGATCAGCTTGATAACTTGGAGGGTCTTCCAAGTCAAGTTTTGAACATTATTAATAAATATTTTTTCTCCAAAAAAAAGGATTTTTGGGCCTGGGAACGTGAGACTAATGGTATGCTTTCATAAAAACTTTATTACAGGTTCTCTTTGTCCTGTAGCTCTAATGCAATTTGGATGAGAGACTTGCATAGAAATTTTATTATGCCTTCTTTCTCTATTTTGGTGTGGAGAATTGCTTAGAGGAAAAATCCTATTGATTCTTACCTTCAGAATTGTGGAATATCTTTGTGTTCCTATTGTGTTATTTGTCATCAGAATAGAGAGGATGTTGATCATCTATTTTTTTGTTGTGTTACTACTTTCTCTATGTGGAAAGAATTGGCAGAAATATTTGAAGTTTCCATCCCAAATATGGTCTCCATTAGGTATTTTATTTAGACTTGGAATTTCCTTCCACTTTCACCCCAATTGATGGATGTTTTTTAGGTAGCTGCTTCTGAATTTTTGCATTATATCTGGACTATTCGGAATCAAATCCCTCATGGTGGTCAACATTTCTCTATCAATGATGCTTTCTCAAGCATTCTTGATGCTATTCGTTAGGAACGATTACCCAAGAATCACTTATGCTTTAATTCAATTCATGATTTATCAGTTCTTACTCGAATTGGTATCAAAGGTACTTTCATACCTCCATATGGAACTTTTGAGGTCCTGTGGAATAAACCTTTTGTTGGATGGATTAAGGTTAATTATGATGGGGCCTCAAGGAGTAATCCTGGTCCCTATGGATATGGTGATATTTATAGGGATCACCAAGGGAATGTTATGGGCTGCTTTCATGGTTCCTGTGGTATATCCTCTGCAATTGAAGCTGAAATTCTTGGTATCATTATTGCGGTAGAGCAATCTAAGATTTGTCGATGGGACCATATTTGGATAGAAATTGATTCTTCTGTTATGGTTTCTACCATCAAATTGGGTTATTACTATTTATCTTGGAAGCTTACTAACATATGGATTAGCATCTTGGACTATCTTCTCACCATGAATCATATCATCACCCACACTTATAGTGAAGCTAACTCAGTTTCAGATAGACTTTCTAACAATGGAGTCGGTGATGCTAATTTCAACTGGTATGATTATCCCCCTGAAGACATTTAACTCCTTCTTAAGAGGGATTTTGATAGATCTCATTTTTTTAGGATTCTGTAAGTTGAACTTTTTTTAAATTAATGGAACCTTGATTTTCTTGTTAAGGTTTCATCTTTCTTAAAAAAGGATTATTTGAGGGTTTTAGTGTTTTGGGTTTTTTATGGGTTTTAAGTATTATTAGGTTTATAGGTTTTTCTTAGTTTTTAGTTGTTTTTAGGGTTTTTAAAATTTTAGGGATTTTTTAGAATTATTATGTGTTTTTGGGTATTTAGGGATTTTGAGTGTTTTTAGCATTTTTATTGGTTTTTTTGTCTTTAGAGTTTTTTTTTGAGTTTTTAGTGTTTTATGTTTTTTTTATCTTTTTATGATTTTTAGGGATTTGAAGTGTTTTTTGAGTTATTTTTGGTTTTTAGGGTTTTATAGGTTTTTAGGGTTTTCAAATATTTTTAGGGGATTTATGGTTCTAGGGGTTTTTATGGGTTTTTAGGGTTTTTAGTTTTTTTGGGTTTTTAAGAGGTTTTAAGTGGTTTTAGTTTTTTATAATTTTTTTAGGGTTTTTATGGTTTTAATGATTCTTTATGTTTTATGGTTTTTAATTTTTTTTAATATTTTTATGGATTTTTATGGTTGTTATCGATCTTGAGGGTTTTCTTGGTTTTCTAGGTTTTTAGGGGTTTAAGTGTTTTTAGGTTTTTAAGGTTTTTATGTGTTTTTAGGTTCATAAGTTTTTCTTTGGTTTTTATATATTTTAGGTTATATTTAGTGATTTGTTATGATTTTTATGGATTTTATAGTTTTTAGGGATTTTGAAGCATTTCAAGTTTTTTAGGATGTTTTTGTTTTTTTTTTGTTTTTAGGGATTTTTTTGAGTTTTTTATGGGTTTTATGATTTTTTATAATTTTTAACATTTTTGGGGTATAAAAGTTTTTAATTGTTTTTACTGGGTTTTTATGGTTTTAAGTGTTGTTGTATAAATTTAAGGGTTTTGGGTATTTTTTGGGTTTTTAGGGTTTTAGGGTTTTTAGGGTCAATTAATGGTTTTTATAGGTTTTATCATTTTTTATCCTTTAGTGGTTTTATGTGTTTTTTTAGTTTTTATGGTTTTATTAAAGGTTTTTAGGCTTTTAAAAGTTTTTATGTTTTTAGGGTTTTTAGGAATTTTTTTAGGATTTTTATGGTTTTGGGGGTTTTATTAATTTAGAGGGTTTTTAGGGTTTTTTAGAGTTTTTAGAGTTTTTAGGGGTCTTAATTGTTTTTAGGTTTTTAAAACTTTCTTAAGGGTTTTCAAGGTTTTTAGTGTTTTTTTATGTTTTTAGGGATTTTTATGGGTTTTTTTTTGATTTTATGGTTTTTTTCATTTTTATGGATTTGAGAGGTTTTTATGGTATTTTCCGTTTTATGGTTTCTCGTGTTTTTGGGTGTTTTATTTTTTCGGTTTTAAAGAGTTTCTAGATTTTTTTAACGTTTTTATGGGTTAATAGGGATTTTATGGTTTTTAGTGGTTTTTTGGTTTTTTGTTGTTTTTTTGTGTTCTGATGCTTATTTGGGATTTTATGGTTTTTAGGGATTTTCGGGGTATTTAGGATTTTTATCATTTTCTAGTTATTAGGGTTTTTAGCATTTTTTAGGATTTTAGGGGTTTGATGTGTTTTATGTTTTTAAGGGTTTCTTAGTGTTTTCAGGTTTTTACAATTTTATTTTTTAGGTATTTTTAGGTATTTTTAGTATTTTTAAGGATTTTATGTTTTTTTGGTATTTTTAGTGTTTTTAGGGGTTTTAGTTTTTTTTTGGATTTTTAGGGGTTTTAAGTGTTTTTAGGTTCTTAATATTTTCTTAGGTTTTTAGGGTTTTTTTTCATTTTCAATGATTTTTAGTGATGTTTAATATTTTTAGTGATGTTTAAGATTTTTATGGTTTTTAGGGTTTTTAGAGATCTTTAGGTTTTTGAGGGGTTTTATGGTTTTCAGGGGTTTATTGGTTTTTTGGGTTTTAGGGTTTTTGGATATTTTTAGGGTTTTTAAGGTTTCCAATAGTTTTTAACAGTTTTAGGGGATTAAAGGGGTTTTAGTGTTTATAGTGGACTTTTTGGTTTCTATGGGGTTTTAGGATATTTTATTTGACTGAAAATTAAGTTTTTTATTATCAAAAACACTTTTCGGATATTTTATTGTTTTTAGGGGTTTTATGGTTTTTAGGATTGTTAGTAATTTTTATTTTTTCTTAAGACTTTTAGCATTTTAAGGTTTTTAGGGGTTTTATGTTTTTTTTATTTTTTTAAGGTTTTCTTATGGTTTTTCATGGATTTAGGGTTTCTTATGTTTCTAGTGATATTTTGGGATATTTCTGGATTTTTATGGGCATTTAGGGGTGTTGAGGCTTTTTGGGGATTTTAGAATTTTTATTTTTTTAGGGTTTTTAGATGTTTTTAGGTTTTGGAGGTTTTCTTGTGGTTTTTCATGGGCTTTAGGGTTTTTTTGAAAATTTATTGAATTTTAGGGATTTTTTAATATTTTTATTGATTATAGGTTTTTAGGGATTTTGAGATTATTTAGGGTTTTCAAGGTTTTTTTAGTGTTTTTTAGTTTTGTTGAGTTTGTAAGGGTTTCTAGAGATTTTAACATTTTTAGGGATCTAAAGGGTTTTAGGGTTTTTAATCGCATTTTAGGGATTTATGGGTTTTCAGGAATTTTTATGATTTTAGGTGGTTTATGGTTTTTAGTGTCTTTCTATAGCTTTTTAGTGTTTATAGAATTTTTAGGTTTTTTTGGGTTTTACGTATTTTTAGGTTTTAAATTATATCTCAGGGGTTTTCATGGATTTTATATTTTTTACATTTTTGGGGGATTTTAGGCCTTTTTATGTTTTTAATTGGTTTTTAGGGGTTATATGGACTTTTAGGGTTTTAGGGTTTTTAGGATATTTTAGGGTTTTTTTAATTTTTAGGTTTTTAGGGGATTTAAGTTTTTTTATGTTTTAAATGATTTCATAGGGTTTTTATGGTATTATAGGGTTTTTATAGCTGTAAGAATTTTTAGGTATTTTTATGGGTTTTTTGTATTTTGATGGATTTTGAGGCGTTTTAGGGGGTTTAGGTTTTATAGGTGTCAGGGGGGGCTTTATTGTTTTATTTTATTTTTTATGGTTTTATGCTTTTTTGAGTTTTTAAACATTTTTAGTTATTTAATGGATTTTTAGAGTTTTTAGTGGTTTTTAGGGTTTTTATGGGTTCCTAGGGGTTTAATGGGGTTTTAGGGTTTTTAATGTTTTTAGGGGTTTTATGGTTTTAAGGGTTTTAGGGTTTTTAGCACCTTTTTATTGTTTTTATAATTTTTCATGTCTTTAGGGGTTTTAAGTGATTTTAGGTTTTTAGGGTAATCCCAGGGTTTTTTGGGGTATTTAGGTTTTTAGGGATTTTTTTATGATTTAATGGTTTTTGGAAGTTCTTAAGGATTTTGAGGGGTTTATTATGTTTTTTAGTGTTTTTAGAGGGTTTTTTGTTTTTTTATGTTGTTAAGGGGTTTTAAGTGTTTTTAGGTTTTGATTTTTTCTTAGGGTTTTTAGTTATTTATGGTATTTTTACCTGTTTAGGTATTTTTTTGTGGTTTTTTGGGTTTTTATGGTTTTTGAGGGGTTAAGGGTTTTTGGCCTTTAATTGTTTTTACGACTATTTTGGGTTTTTATTGGGTTTTTGAGGGTTTCTAAGGTTTTTTAGAGTTTTTACCCTTTTTAGTTGTTTAAAGTTTTATTAGAGTTTTTAGTGGATTTTTATGTGTTTTTTGGGTTTTTAAGGTTTTTACGGATTTTTTTTGGGGTTTTAGAAGTTTTTATGGACTTTTAGGACTTTTATGATTTTTATAGTTTTTTATGATTTTGGGGAAAGGAAGATGGGAGGGTCGGGCTATTCCCAACCCCCCCCCCCCCAAATTTATTAGAACGAAAAAAGAGACTTAGCAGACAAGGGAGGGGAGGGGTCAAACGACCCACACCCAAAAACTCGTTACAACCCAAGACGCAAAAGACCCCGAAAAAAAAGAAAAATCAAAAACGAAAAAATGAAAAAGAAAAAACACACAAAGACAAGCAGCCACCACCATCATCCAGCATCAACTAGCATCCAACAACTCACAGCTAACCAACAACCAGCATCCAAACTCAAGCAGCAATCAACATCCAGCAACAGCACGACCATAAACCGCAGTTTCAGCACCTCCCAGCTCAGCAGCAACAGGCATCCAGCATCACAATTTCCAGCATCCAGTGCGTTCTTTCCAAGAAAATTCACCACCAGCAACACACATCAACCAGCACCAGAAGCATAAGAATCACCATCATCATCTAGTACCAACAGAGAGTCCAAAACAAGCCATCCACAACCCTCTTCAACCGCATCAAGCCAAGCAACACCTCCTTGCAAGTGAACTTCCACCATTCCACATCCAGCATCATTTTCAGCCACCCAGGACCACCAGAAGCCATGCACAGAACCAATTCACAATACCCAAGCCTTTTTGTTCAGACTGAAAACTAGAAGTCCCCTCCAGCTTCTCAAGAATTGTACAGCAAGACCATACAACGCCCCCATCCCGCATCAAGACCATCAACCTACAACAATAGCAACTCATGGAAAAACTAGCAGCCATCAGTAAGCATAACCCAACAACTCAGAATCCATCCACCATCTCCTCCTAACCAGTCAACTTCCAATATCCCAAAGCATACAAAAACACAACCAACACTGAGCCATCCACAACTCAAAATTCCACAGAACAACATCTCAAAAAGAGCGCAGTACAAAATGACCAAACCTTCATCAGCAGCAAGACCAAAGAAAAAAACTGAGGAACCAGAAAAATGAACCTGCATCTTCGACCTCCACATCCACCATAACCCTTCATGGAGCCAGAAGAACCAGTGATCTCCTCATCATCTGAATTCCCGTCACACTCACCTTTCACCGTCACAGAACCAGAGAGACCACCGCAACCCCAGATTCGGAGCCAGCTTTGAGGGTCACTTCTTCCTTGACCGGGAAGGGACCGATCGAAATTGCCAGACCCTCCTACCACCTTGCCGGCAAGAGTAGCCGCATCTGACACCAAACCAGATGATCTTTCGAGACTGCATCTGCTGTACAAACCATTGCCCAGCCGAACTCATCAAATCCTCCTTCTCCGGAACATTGTCACAAAACCTAGCCTCGCCATGGTCATGACACCATAGCAACCTGTTTCGTCGTTGAGGTCCCCATCTCCGCTGATCTGCCCTGGGAAACCCAGATCTGAAAGTCAAACCCAAACCATGGATGACTTCTATAAAGGTTTCCGACCACCAAGGAGCCATCTTCTTTGCCGCAATCTAGATCGGACCGATCTAAGACCATAGAATCCCGCTCAACCTCCAAAGTCGACAAAACCAAAGCGCACCAGCAGAGAAGTCCTTCCAAGGCCTAGAGCTGGAGCATGGGACAGGGAAAATGAGACTGTTGAAGAACCACTTCCATCTTGAGACCGAAGCACGTGACAAGATAACACCATCATCGAGGAAGAAAAGAAACATCGCCAAGATCCTGAGAAGAAACCAGGGGAAAACCTAGACGAAGCGTCGAGTGGGAGAGAGAACTGGGGGAGTGTGTCGCCATCTCTGTAATGTCTTTTTTAGGATTTTAGGGGTTTATATTATTTTTATGTTTTTAATGTTTTATAAGGGATTTTCAAGGTTTTTAGGGGTTTATATGTTTTTAGGGGTTTTTAGAGATTTTTTAGGTTTTTATGGGTTTTTTGAGATTTTGGGGGTTTTCATGGATTTTGTGGTTTTTAGTGGTTTTATGGGTTTTTACATTTTTAGGGTGTTTATAATTTTTTAGGTTTTTTAGGTTTTTATGGTTTTATTATGGGTTTCCAAGATTTTAGATGTTTTTATGTTTTTATTGATTTTTAGGGTTTTTATGATTTTTAGGGGGTTTTAGGCATTTTAGTGATTTTAAGGGGTTTTATTAGTTTTTTTTGGTTTGTTAGTGTTTTTTTAGATTTTTAGTTTTTAAAGTTTCTTTATTGTTTTACTTCTTTATGGGCATAATATGTGTTTAGAGTTTTTAGTGGGGTTTAGGGGGTTTATTGGTATTTGGGTTTTTTAAATTTTTTTAGGGCTTTTATGGTTTTTAGTGTTTTTAAGGTTTTTAGGGGTTTTAGAGTTTTTTTTATAGTTTTTACGGGATTTAAGTGTTTTTAGAATTTTACAGTTTTTTTTAGATTTTTCAAGGTTTTAGGGTTTTTTTTCATTTTTAGGGATTTTAGGGATTTTTAGTATTTTTATGGTTTTTATGTTTGTTGGGGTGTTTTTATGGTTTTTGGATTTTTAGGGGTTTTATGGATTTTTATGGGTTTTAAGGGTTTTTAGGGATTTCATGGTTTTCATGGATTTTTTTGGGTTTTTAGGGTTTTTAGGGTTTTATGGTTTTTTTGGGGGGTTTCAGGGTTTTTTGATTTTTTAGGGTTTTTAATGTTTTTGCAGTTTTTTAAAATTTTAAAGAGAATACAGGGTTTATAGAGTTTTAGTGGTTTTTAGGAATTAAATTTTTAGATTATTTTATATTTTTAGGGGTTTCTATGGTTTTCGGGGTTTTAGGGCCTTAGGGTTTTTTGTATTTTTAGTGTGTTTTTTATTTTTCTCGGTTTTAAGTGTTTTTAGTTTTTTAAGGATGTCTGATTAGTTTTTTTAGTTTTTATGCTTTTATATATAGTTAAATATTTTAAGGGATTTTTTAGGATTTTTATGGATTTCTGGGATTTAGGGTGTTTAGGGATTTTAGGGTTTTTAACAATTTTTGGGTTTTAAGATTTTATGATTTTTTTAGGTTTTTAGGGGTTATAAGTGTTTTTTGGTTTTTTATGATTTCTTTGGATTTTTAGGGATTTTTTATGGATTTTATGGATTTTTTAGTATTTTTACAGTTTTTAGGGTTGATAGGGATTTTGAGGGTTGACATGGCATTTTCTTTATTTTTATGGTTTTATGATTTTTAGGGTTTTTTGAGTTTTTTATGGTCATTAATTTTTTCAGTGTTTTTAAGGTTTTTAGGGGTTTAAAGTGTTTTTTTGTGTTTTAGTGGGTTTTTGGGTTTTTATGAATTTATAAGTGTTTTAGGTTTTTAACATTTTTAGCTTTTTATGGTGATTAAGTGTACTTAGGTTCTTAAGGTTTTCATACATTTTTTCATGGTTTTTGGGTTTTGTAGGTTTTTCTGGATTTTTATCGATTTTTAGGAGTTTTATGAAGTTTTAAGGATTTGGAGGGGTTTTTGGGTTTTTATAGGCTTTAGGGTTTTTTTCAGTTTTTTGTGATATTTAGGTTTTTTAGGGTTTTTATGTTACTTAGGTTTTTATGCTTTTCTTAGGTGTTTCATGGTTTGTAGAGTTTTTAAAAAATTTAGGGATTTTTAGGGGTTTAGGTTTTCTAGGGTTTTATGGTTTTTTTGTTTTTATAGTATTTATTGAGTTTTTAGAGGTTTAATGTTTTTTAATGTTTTTTTCATTTTTAGCAGTTTAAAGGGTTTTGTAGTGTTTTTAAGGGTTTGATGGATTTTCAAGTACTTAATGTTTTTATGGGTTTTTAAGGTTTTTAGGGTTTTTAGGGTATTTATCGCTTTCTTGGTTTTTAGGGAAAAGTAGATGCAAGGGTCGGGCTATTCCCGACCCCCCAAATTTATTAGAAGGAAAAAAGAGACACAACAGACAAGGGAGGGGAGGGGTCAAACGGCCCACACCCAAAAACCCTTAACGACCCAAGACAAAAGACCCAAAAAAAGGAAAAGTAAAGAACGAAAAAAGAAAACACACAAAGAAAAGCAGCCACCACTATCATCCAGCATCAACCAGCATCCAGCAGCTCACAGCTAACCAACAACCAGTATCCAAACTCAAACAGCAAACAACATCCAGCAGCAGCATGACCATAAACTGCAGCTTCAACACCTCCCATCCAAGAAGCAACCAGCATCCAGAACCACCAGCATCCAACATCACCGAACCACCAGCATCCAACATCACAGATCCACCAGCATCAAAATCACAAGCCTCACCATCACCAGCATTCAGCAGCTCACCACCAAGCAGCAACAAGCATCCAATCTCACAAAGACCAGAATCCAGCACCTTCACACCAAAACAAGCTACCACAACCAAACCAGCCACAGTACTCAACCAACATTCCAGTAGTGACCATATCTCATCATCAGCAAGCCCCATCATAGCCTCAAGCACACCAGTTTTAGACCACCAGCATTCACCAATCCGCCACAAGCCCCTGACGCAGACTGCAACCACCATCACTATCCCAAAGCCGCCACAAGCATTAACATACCAGACCAACATGAAGTCTGGTATGTTGGGCAGGGAAGCAAGAGTAGAGGTGGGTGTTCGAGTCAAGTGGATAGTGTGAAAAGATAGCAGGCAACGACACACAGTAAACCAGAAACCACCTCTTGTAGCAAGCCCATCATCCATCATCAGCGGTAATACACAACCACACCAAGCATTATCATCGAAGCGGGCAGCAAGAACACTCAAATCACCTTTCCAGACCAACAAAGCATCCAATGCATAGCAAAAAACATGCATACCAACATCAATACCAGGAACCAAGCTAAATCGAAAACAAACCTGTAAGAAGGCCAGCCATGATGCAGATCTATCACTCCAAGGGATCCGAAGAACTCTTGGTTTTTAGGAGCTTATAGTGTTTTTAGTGTTTTAATGTTTTCTTAGGGGTTTTCTTGGTTTTATTTTTTTTTACATTTTGAGTAATTTTTGAATCTTTTATTAGTATTTTTATTATTTTAGTGATTTTAGAGATTTTGAGGGTTTTAGGGTTTTCAGGGTTTCTAGGGTTTTTATGGTTTTTAGCATTTGTAGGTTTTTTTGGAAATTTGAGTGTTTTTAGGTTTTTTTTAGGGGTTTTTCTATGTTTTTTAAATTTTTTAGGGATTTTAGTGATTTTTTGGGAATTTTCTAGGTTTTAGGGTTTTTTGGGATTTTGAGGGTTTTTAGTATTTTTAATAGTTTTAGGTATCTTTTGGTTTTTTGGGATTTTTTAGGATTTTTGATATTTTTAGGGTTTTAATTTTTTAATTTTTTTTTAATTTTTTGGGATTTGAATAGTTTATATCGTTTTTAGTGGTTTTAGTGTTCGTATGGGATTTAGGGTTTTACAGTTTTTAGGGGTTATTATTATTTTTTTGTTTTTTTAGTTCTTTTTAGTGGTTTTTAGAAATTTTTAGGGTATCAAGGGTTTTAAGTGTTAGTAGGTTTTTAATGGTTTTATGGGTCTTTAGGGTTTTAGGGTTTTTTATAGTTTTATTGATTTTTTATGATTCTTTATGATTTTTATGTTTTTTAATGTTTTTTGGAATCATTGGGGTGTTAGTGTTTTTAGAATTTAATAGGATTTTAGGTTTTTTTCATGTTCATAGTTTTTTAAAGGTTTTTAATGGGGGTTTAGGGTTTTATGGGTTTTTACATTTTTATAGATATTGAGGTATTTTTTTGGATGTTTATGGTTTTATGGATTTTAAGGGGTTTCAGGGGTTTTTAGAGATTTTATTGTTTTTGGGGTTCTAAAATTCTTTTAGTTTTTTAGTGGTTTTATACATTTTTTAGATTTTTAAGGTTTTATTAGCAATTTAGGGTTTTTAGGATTCTTCATGTTTTTAAGGGATTTTAGTGTTTTTAGGATTTTTTTGGGTTTTTAGGGTTCTTTGTGATTTTGAGGGGTTTTATGGTTCTTAGTGATTTTTTTGGGTTTTTTCATTTGTTTGCGTTTTTAAGGTTTTTATTGTTTTTTATAGATTTAAAAAAAATTGTGTTCAAAGAGATTTTTGATTTTTAGTTGGTTTTTACGGTTTTTATGGGATTTTGGGTTTATTTAGGTTTTTAGGGGTTTTATGGTTTTATGTGATTTTAGGGGATTTTTTTCAGTTTTTTTGGTTTTAGGGGATTTAAGTATTTTTAAGTATTTAAGGATTTTTTATGGGCTTTTAGGGTTTTTTGGGTATTTCTCGATATTTTTAGTAATTTTATGAATTTTAAGGTTTTACGATATTTTTAGGGATTTTATTTTTTTATTGGTTTTTATGGTTTTCTGTCGATTTAGCGTTTTTAGGTTTTTAGGGGTTTTAATTGTTTTCATGTTTTTAAAGTTTCCTTATGGTTTTTAGGGTTGTTTGGGTTTTTTGAATTTTTATAGATTCTTAGGGCCTTTTTAGAAATTATATGCATTTTAGGGAATTTAGAGATTTTGAGGGTTTTAGAGTTTTTATGTTTTTAGGGTTTTTTTGTATTTTAGTGCTTTTATAGTGTTTGGGATTTTTTAACATTTATGGTGTTTAAATGGTTTTAGAGTTTCTGTTGGATTTTTAGTGTTTTATGGGTTTTTAATTGTTTATGATTTTTAGGGTTTTTTTGTTTTTAGGGATTTTTTGGGCATTTTAGGGTTTTTTTAGTGTTTTTTATTTTTTTAGGAGTTTTAATTGTTTTTATGTTTTAAATGATTTCTTTGGGGTTTATGATTTTCATGGGGTTTTACATTTTTTATGTATTTTTATGATTTTTAGGATTCTTATGTGTTTTTAGGGGATTTAATGATTTTAAGGGTTGTTAGGGTTTTTCAAGGTTCTAAGGGTTTTTAGGGTTTTTTAAGTTTTTTAAGTTTTCAGGGGTTTCAATTATTTTTAGGTTTTTACAGTTTTATTTATGGTTGTGAGGGTTTTAGTGATTTAATGTTTTTAATTATTTTTAGTGTTTTATTTGGTTTTTAGGGATTTTAGGGATTTTTAGCATTTTTAGGGGGGTTTGGTTTTTTGGATTTTTAGGGGTTTTTTAGTTTTTTGTATTTTCTCTGGTTTTTAGAGTTTTTTAACATTTTTATGGGTTTAAATAGATTTTATAGTTTTCACTAGTTTTTAGCGGGATTTAGGGGTTTTAAGGTTTTTTTTTGGGGTTTTAGGGGTTTTAATGTTTTTAAAGGGTTTTAGGGTATTTTGGAATTTTTAGGGCTTTTATCATTTTTTAGGTTTTTAGGGTTATTATGTTTTTTTAGGTTTTTATGGTTTTCTAATGGGGTTTTAGGGTTTTTTGTTTTTAGGAGTTTAGGAATTTTTAGTGCTTTAACAAATTTTATGGGTTTTGTTATTATTTTAATGGATTTTGAGGGGTTTTAGGGTTTTATGAATTTTAGGGTTTTGAATTGTTAGTTTTTTGGGTTTTAATTGTCTTTAGGTTTCAAATTTTTTCCGTAGGGTTTTTTAGGGTGTTAGGGTTTTTTTATGTTTTTTGGTATTTTTATGTAATTTTTTGGATTTTAATAGGGTTTAATTTTTTTTGGGATTTCGAGGGTTTTTAGGTTTTTTATGTTTTTTCAGGGTTTTATGGTTTATTTTTGGTTTTGGGTTTTTTTTTAGTTTTTAGGGTTTTTTAGTATTTTGGATTTCTTAATAATATTATTGGTTTAAAGGTTTTTTAGAGTTTTTAGTGTTTTTTAAGATTTTTTGGGTTTTAAGGGTTTTTAGGGGTTTTAGGGGTTCTTAGGTATTTTTAGGTTGTTTCATGGTCTTCAGCGGTTTTTGGGTTTTTAGGTTTTTTAAGTGTTTTTAGTTTTTAAGGCTTTATTATGGTTTTTCTGGGTTTTTAGAGGCTTTTACATTTTTCAAGATTTTTAGGGCTTTTTAAGAATTTTATGATCTAATAGGGTTTTTAGGGATTTTTAGATTATTTAGGTTTATTTAATGTTTTTAGAGTTTTTTAGAGTTTTTAGTGTTTTTTAAGTTTTTGTAGGTGTAATGTTTTTTCAGTTTTTTATGCTTTTCTTAGGAATTTTCAGTTTTTTATGGTTTTTTACGTTTTTAGTGTTTTTTTTTATTTTTTTGGAATTTTATGGTTTCTAGTGTTTTTAGGGATTTTTTGGGTTTTTTGGGTTTTTTGGGGTTTAATATTTTTTTTTGTTTTCTGGATTATTTTTTCAGTTTTTAAGTGTTTTTAAGGTTTTTTAGTTTTTTTAAAAAAAATTATAGGATTAAAGTGTATTTATAATTTTTATTGTTTTTTGGGTTTTTATTTGTTTTCAGGGTTTTTAATGTTTTAGGTATTTTTATGGGTTTTGGGGGGTTTAGGGTTTTTATGATTTTTTAGGGTATTTGGTTTTTTATCATTTTTTAGGTTTTGAGAGGTCTAAATAGTTTTTTTTTTATTTTTAAGGTCTTCTTAGTATTTTTCAGGGTTTCAGGGTTTTTTTATTTTTTAGGTTTTTCAAGTAATTTTTTAGAATTTTTATGGCTTTTATGGTTATAATGGATTTTATGGGTTTTAGTGTTTTAGTGTTTTAGGGGTTTTTTAAGGGATTTTAATGTTTTTTTATTTTTTTAAGTGTTTTTAGGTTGTTAAGGTTTTCATAGGGTTTTTCAGGTTTTTGTGGTTTTTTACCTTTTTAGGGATTTTAGTGATTTTTTAGGATTTTTATTCCTTTTTAGTATTTTTAGTGATTTTGAGGTTTTTTGGATTCTTTAGGGGTTTTATAATTCCAATGGTTATTTTGGGGTTTTAGGTGTTTTTGGGGTTTTTTTATGGTTTTATTATTTTTAGAGTTTTTTAACGATTTTATGGGTTTAAAGGGATTTTAGAGTTTTTAGTGATTTTAATGATTTATGGGTTATATAAAAGTTTTTAGATGTTTATATGGGTTTTTGAGGTTTTAGGGTTTTTAGGTACATTTAGGGGTTTTAATGGTATTTTTTTTCATTTTTAGGTTTTTAGGGGTTTTTAGTGTTTTTTGTTTTTTACGGTTTTCTTAGAGTTTTTAGGGTTCTTAGGGGTTTTTATGTTTTTTTGGATTTTTAGATCCTTTTAAAGATTTTTATGAGTTTTTAGAGTTTTTAGGGATTTTTAGGATTTTATGTATTTTTTAGTTTATTTTAGGATATTTTACTGTTTTTAGTGTTTTATTAGGTTTTTTGGGATTTTTAGTGTTTTATGGTTTTTAAGGTTTTCTTTGGCTTTTTCGGGATTTTTAGGGCTTTTTATGTATTTAGGGAAATATAGGGATTTTTTTAGGATTTTTTGGGTTTTTAGGAATTTAGTGGGGTTTTTAGGGTTTTTAGGGTTTTTATTGTTTTTTTTTGATTTTTAGGGGTTTAAGGTTTTTTAGAGTTTTTCACATTTTTAGGGAAAGTAAGATGCGGGGCCAGGCTATTCCAAGGTCCCCTTAAAATATATAAAGAAAAACTAGACGCCACATAACAAAAGGAGGGGAGGGGCCAAACAGCCCACACCCTAAACGCCAACACAGTCCTAATCCCACACCCCAAAAAGACTAAAGACACAAAAGAGAAGAAGTCAGTCAATGTCGCTGCCAAATTCATCTAGTTACTCCTCGAGAGATCAAAATCTTGCACCAAGACCAGCATCCAAGTCAGTAAATAAAATGTCTGGGTCAAATCCTGTGTCCATAGAGTCCCATTCAGACTCATAATCCTCCTTCATTCTGAGAATAGCCAATAGTTTCTTTCTGGCCCTCACTTACTCTGCATTTCACAAAGGCCACTCCTACTTATTAACATTAGGATCCAGATTAACCACCTTGGAGGTGGCACAAGTCGCCATATGTCTTGAAAGGGCAGAGTAATCCTTATGTTGCCTCCTTCTTGGGAGGTCAGAGATGAACCCATCCTCATAAACTGCCTTCTCATGTAGAACTCCATCACTGGCCACACTTGAGACCCTTTTGATACCATCCTTGTTTCCTATCCTAGGAGATATGCCACCCATTTTTTGATTCTTTTTTCATTCTTCCTTGGACTTGGCCATAAAGAATTTATCCTGCGGTCATCCTCAGCAAACCTCTCCCCAATTCTTTTAGCCTCACCCTCAAGAGGAAACCTTTCCCATTTAACCAATATCATGTCAAGGAGAATCACACAGTGGTCTTAAGAAAATGGAACACCATAAACAACTACGGCCTCCTGAAAGTTCGAGGCCAACCCACCTTCATCATCTTTGGGCTCCGGTTGGGGGAGCCCACTTAGATCCTCTGCATAAGTAGATCCAGAATTGGCCCCTTATGGGGGGATTCCAGTCTAGCCCTTCACACAAATAGTGCATGCCTCATCATCAGGAGAACCTGACACTACCCCCATGTCAACCCTCTCTGTGTTACCAGACCCATTAGACTGCAAGGGGTCAGGGCGCCACTCTCTAGGATCACGGGTCTTCTCCTCTACCAAGGTCATCTCCTGCCCAACCAGAATCATCTCCCGCTCATCCTCAACTATCATTTATAGTTCATCCTCCTCCCCCTTCTCAGGATCTCTTACCTGCATAGAAACATCACCAACCATCTCAATTAATACTAAGAACTGAAACCTATTTGATAGAGCCACATTATTCGCATCTGGTAGCAGGCTACTACTGGCACCCCCACTGCCCTTCCTCCATTCCATCACCGCTCCACCTAGGGACTGTGCCAGGGGGGCCTTCTGATGTTCATGGCCAAGACAATCTTCCTGCTCAGAAACCTTTACCTTCTCCATCCCTCTCTCTGATAATTCACCTCTTCCGCATACCTTATCTATACAAGATAGGTTTCTCCCTTCACCTGTGTGCACCACTTCAGTGACAGCAGCTCCTGACCCACTACTGATTCCAGCCAGATTTAGACTGAAGTCGCCCGAGTCAACGAAAGCCACCTCCAAGTCACTCCCAATCATCAAATATTTCTTGAGTCAATCAAAAATTGCAACAACCTTTGGATGAATGTGCAAAGGGCCGATAACTCCTTTGACCTCTTGCGCTTCCACCAAAATTTGATTTCACTCACTATAACCAAACTGATTCAGATCTAAACCACTCCTACCAGATCCAACATAGACACCAGACTAATCATTATACTCAAAATTATAACAGATAGAGCAGAAGACATGCCACGATTCAAAAATCACTGGTTTCTTCCAAAAACGTTCCTCCCCCACAGTAATCCAGACAGCATCCCCTAGATCCTTTGAAGCATCAACCTCAATTAAGGCCCTTGGGGAAATAGGATGATAGAAGGCCCGAGTCCTACTATCCACATAGAGGAACCTCCCCACCAGATTCCCTAGCATTGAAATTTTAGAGAAATTTTGAAAGGGGAGGGGAAGTTTTGGGAATCTAACCCAGGTCACAGCCATCAGGGAGTTACGCTTCAGGTGAAAGTCAAAGATCCACCGAAAGAGGGAGAAGCGGGCACCATTGAAACTTCGAGGTGTTGTAGACCAGCCGAGAATTAGATCCTCCTCAGATGCAAAGTGAATCATGATGTGGGATCCGTCAACTAGACCTACCGTAGCACAATCCAGCAGATTCCAAAGGTCAGAAAGGAACCTATCAAAAGTGTCCACCAGGGGGTTCCACATCAAGAAACTCGCTACCAGAGTCAATCGATGTAGATTCGAAGCTTTGTTGAAATCCTAGAGTGAAAGATGGAGCTACGGGCAAACTTCAAAAAGCTCTAGAACCATCGGGCAAAGCATCGTCCGCGGGACGGAGGGAAGTAAGTCAAGGGAAGAGAAATGGGAGAAGGGATGGTCCTTATATGGAGGATCCTCCCACACAGAGAGGGAGAGAGGCACTTGGGCTGCCATCATCTTCAACCAATGAGGGAAGGGAAGAATCCATTGTGAGGGAGCCGAGACGTCGAGGGAGCCGCCATATTAATATTTTTAGGGGTTTAAATGTTTTTCATAGTTTTTTGTGGGGTTTAGAGTATTTATGTTTTTAAGGTCTTTGGGTTTTTTTAAATCATTTAGAGACATTTTATGGTTTTTGGGGATATTAATTATTAAGAAAGTTTTAGTGGTTTTAATGGGGTTTTAGTATTTTTTCGTTTTTTGGAATCTTTAGGGAATTTTTATGTTTTTATGGTTTTTTGGGGGTTTTTTTCCTTTTGAGGATTTTTTGGGGTTTTATAATTTTTAGGTTTTAGGGTGTTTTAAACGTTTTTAGGTTTTTGATGACTTCTTATTGGTTTTCATGGTTTTTAGGGGTTTTTAACGTTTTTTAGGATTTTAGGACTTTTTTAGGATTTTTCCAGTTTTTAGTGATTTTGTGGATTTTGGGGGTTTTGGGGATTTTGGGGGGTTTTGGGGGTTTTGGGGGTTTTTAGGGTTTTTATATTTTCCTGGTTTTTTTATTTTCCTGGTTTTTTTGAGTTTTTTAGTTTTTTAAAGTTTTTATACCTTTTTAACGTTTTTATGGTTTTAAAGGGGTTTTTGAGTTTTTAGTGGTTTTTAGGGGTTTTATGGGGTTTTATGATTTTTAAGGTTTTTAGTAGTTTATGGTTTTATGGGTTTTTATGGGTTTTATGGTTTTAGGGTATTTATAATTTTTTTGGGTTTTAAGGTTTTAATGTGTTTTTTGGGTTTTTAGGTTTTCTTTGGGGGTTTTCTAGGTTTTTGGGGGTTTTATGTTTATTGAAAAGTTTAGATCTCTTTTTAGGATTTATTTTTTGATTTTCTAGTGTTTTTAATGACATTAAGGGTTTTTAGGGGTTTTAGAGTTTTTAGTGTTTTTTAGTTTTTTAGGGGTTTTAAGTGTTTTTAGGTTTTTAATGTTTTATTATTTACTTTCAAGGATTTAAGTTTTTAAATTTTTTTAGGTTTTTTAGTGATTTATTTTTATTCTTATGGTTATTTTGGGTTTTTATGGATTTTGAGGATTTTTTCCTATTTTAGGGGTTTTCTAAGGGTTTTATGAATTTTAATGTATTTTATATTTTTTTATTTTTTTATTGGTATGAGGGGTATTTAGAGTTTTTAGTTCTTTTTATGGGTTTTTAGGGATTTTAAGGATTTTATTGGGTTTTATGGATTATAGGGGTTTTAGGATTTTTAAGATCTTTTAGTGGTTTTTAGTGTTTTCAACATTTTTATGGTTTTTGGGGTTTTCATTGTTTTTATGTTTTTATGTTTTTAATTGGGTTTTTCGGTATTTTATGGTTTTTTATATTATATGGATTTCTAGATATTTTTAGGATTTTTATTATTTGTTTGGGTTTTTAGGGATATTGAGTATGTTTAGAGTTTTTAGAGTTTTTTAGGATTTTAAAATTTTTTAGCATTTAATTTTTTTAGGTTTTTAATGTTTTCTTATGGGTTTTGGGGTTTTAATGTATTTATGGATTTTCAGGGGGTTTTAGGATTCTTATCATTTTTAGGGTTTTTAGGGGTATTAATTGTTTTTGGGCTCTTTCGGGTGTTTTGGGTTTTATGGTTTTTTTTGGGTTTTTTGGTTTTTTTGGACTTTTCTTAGTATTAAAGGATATTTAGAGTTTTTAACATAATTACGAGTTAAAATATTTTATAGAGTTTTTAGTGGTGTTTTAGAGGTTTTATTGGATTGTAGGGTTTTTATGGTGTTTAGGGGTTTTATGGATTTTATGGTTTTTAGGGTTTTTAGGATTTTTAGGGGTTTTTAGAGTTTTTAGCATTTTTTAGGTTTTATATTGTTTTGAAGTGTGATTTGGTTTTTATGGTTTTTTATGGGTTTTCAAGATTTTAGGGATTTTTACATTTTAATGTATTTTAGAGCCTTGTTAATATTTTTATGGGTTTTTAGGGGTTTTAGGTATTTGATGTTTTTTTTGGTTTTTATGATTTTTAGGGTTTTTTAGAGTTTTTAGAAGTTTTCATGTTTTTATGGGTTTTAATTATTTTTAGGTTTTTGAGTTTTTCTTGATGTTTTTCGGGGTTTTTAGTTTTTTTACAATTTTTGGTGTTTTTAGGGATTTTATAGAATTTTTATGGTGTTCAAGGGATTTTGGGGATTTTTAGGGTTTTTATGGTTTTAGGGGCTCTTTTAGTTTTTATGGGTGTTTTTGGTTATTAATTATTTTTTTAGTTTTTTTATTGTTTTCATGGTTTTTTAGAGTTTTTAACATTTTTAGGGGTTTTAAGGGTTTTAAAAAAAATTAGTGGTTTTTTGGGTTTTATTGGATTTTAGGCTTTTTAAGGTTCTTTGGGGTTTATGGGTTTGTAATGGGTTTAGAGACTTTTTAGAGTTTTTAGTGTTTTGGTAGTTTTTCTATTTTTTAGGGGTTTTATTTGTTTTTAGGTTTTTACAGTTTTCTTATGTTTTTAGGGTTTTCATGTATTTTTTCATTTTTTTTTATTTTTTAGGATATTTATGATTTTTAGGGTATCTAGGGATATCAAGGGGTGTATGGTTTTTTAAGGGTTTTAACTATTTTTATATTTTTAGTGTTTGTTATGGTTTTTTGGGGATTTTATAGTTTTTAACATTTTTAGGTATTATTTGGGATTTTTTAGTTTTTTTCTCGTTTTTAGGGGTTTTAGGGTGTTTTAGGGTTTTGATGTTTTTTTTGGATTTAAGATTTATTTAAAAATTTTACAAGTTTTAAGGATTTTTAGTGTTTTTAACACTTTTAGGGGTTTAAAATGTATTTATTATTTTCAATGGGTTCTAGGGTTTTTTATGGGTTTTATGATTTTATGGTTTTTAGGGTTTTTTATTTTTAGGAGGTTTTATGTGTTCTTAGGTCATTTTAGTGTTTTTAGGGTTTTTCATATTTTTAGGTTTATTAGGGGTTTTATGTGTATTTAGGGTTTTATGGTTTTCTTGAATTATTTTAGAATTTTATGGGTTTTTATGTTTTTAGCGCTTTTTAGGGTTTTTTTGTGATTTTTAGGGGATTTTAGAGTTTTTAGGGATTGAGCGTTTTTTAAAAATTTTGGGGGGTTTTTGAATTTATTATTTTTTAATGGATTTATGTCTTTAGTGTCTTATTAGGGGGTTTTATTATTTTTATGTTTTTTTATGTTTTTATATATTTTTATGGATTTTTTATGATTTTCATGATTTTTTGGGATTTTAGGGATTTTTTTAGATTTTAGGGATTTTTGAGTTTTAGGGTTTAAAAGGTTTTGAGAGTTTTTTAACATTTTTTGAGGTTTACATGGTTTTTATATTTTTAGGGTTATTTGGGTTTTGGGGGGTTTTAGGGTTTTTTAATGTTTTACGGGTTTTTATGGTTTTTGTGGGTTATAGTATTTTAATGGTCTTTTTTTACTTTTAGCATTTTTCGGGTTTTTAGAGGTTTTAAGTGTTTTTAGGATTTTATGGTTTTCATAGGGTTTGTCAGTGTTTTTAGGGTTTTTATGTTTCAAGGATTTTTAGGGCCTTTTAGGATTTTTATGGACTTTAGGGTTTTTAGGGAATTTGATGGTTTTTAGGGTTTTTATGGTTTTTACGATTTTACAGTTTTAAGCATTTTTATGATTTTATATATTTTAATTGTTTTTATGGTTTTAAGGTTTTCTTAGGGATTTTAGGATTTTTAGGGTTTTTTTAAGTTTTTAGGGTTTTTAGGATTTTTTAGTATTTTTATGGGTTTTTATGTTTTTTGGGATTTTAATTTTTTGGGGATATTTCGGTTTTTATGGTTTTGGTGTTTTAAAGATATTTTGAGATTTTAGTGGTTTTATGGTTTTCTAGAGTTTTTAACATTTTTTGGGGTTTAATGGGTTTTTTGACTTTTAGTGGGTTTTTAGGGTTTTTAGGGGGATTTAGGTTTATAATGTTTTTAGTGGTTTTTAGGATTTTAAAGGTTTTTACGATATACTTACTGTGTTTATCCTTTTTTGGTTTTGAGGGGTTTTACGTTTTTTTTAGATTTTTAAGGTTTTCTTAGGTTTTTTAGGGTTTTTATGCTTCTTTAAATTTTACTTCCTTTTAGGGAATTTTTAGAATTATTAGGATTTTTTATGTTTTTAGGGATTTTTATGATTTTTATGTTTTTATGGTTTTTATGTTTTTTTAACATTTTTTTAGGTTTTTAGAGGTTTTAAGTATTTTTAGGTTTTTTTTGTTTTCTTAAGAGTTTTCTGTGATTTTAATTTTTTTTTACATTTTTTGGGATTTTTAGGGATTTTTAGGATTTTATTTGTTTTAGGGATTTTAGAGTTTTTGAGGGTTTTTATGGTTTTTGAGGTTTTTTAGATTTTCAGGTGTTTTTGAGTATTTTATGGGTTTTGATTATTTCTATATTTTTTGGGTTTAAAGGTTTTTAGTGTTTTTAGTGGATTTAAGGGTTTTTACGGGATTTAGTGTTTTAAGGTTATTATGGTCTGTATAGTTTTAAGGGTTTTTGGGGGGTTTTAGTGCCTTTTTGGGCCCTTTATGGGTTTTAATGTATTTAGGTTTTTAGGTGTTATAAGTTTTTTTGTTTTTAAGTTTTTCTTAGCATTTTTCATGGTTTTTAGGGTTTTTACATTTTTATGGATTTTTAGGGGGTTTAGGATTTTTATAATTTTTAGGGGTTTGGGGATTTTGAAGGTTTTAGGTATTTTGATTCATTTAGTGGTTTTTAGGTTTTTTATGGTCTAAAGGGTTTTTAATATTTTTTTTCTTAGGTTTTTTAGGGATTTTCCATTTTTATGGATTTTTATGGATTTTTTAGGATTTTCTTGGATTTTATGGAATTTTAGTGATTTTTGGGGTTTTAGGGGTTGTTATGATTTTTAGGGGTTTATGGTGTTTTTTGGATTTTAGGGTTTTATGAGTTTTTAGGTTTTTTATGGTTTTTATTGTTTTTAACGATTTTTGGGGTATAAATGGTTTTAAGAGTTTTTAATGGTTTTTAGGGTTTTAGGGTTTTTAGTGTCTTTTTAGTGTTTTTTAGGATTTTTAGCGTTTTGGGTTGTTTAGGATTTTATAAGTTTTTTATATATTTAAGATCTTCTAGGTGTTTATAGGGGTTTCAGTGGTTTTTACGTTTAAATGTTATTTTAGTGTTTTATTTTTATGTTTATGGGTTTTAAGGATTTCAGAGATTTTGAGGGTTTTTAGTGGTTTTTTGGGTTTCTATGGTCTTTTGTTTTTTTAGTTTTTTATGGTTTTCAATGGTTTTATAGTTTTTAATGTTTTTAGGGTTTAAAGGGTTTTTACAGTTTTTAGTGGGGTTTTATGTGTTTTTATGGTTTTTAAGGGTTTTAGGGGTTTATGGTTTTTTGGGTTTTAGGATTTTTAGGTTCCTTTTATGTTTTTTTATGTTTTTAATGTTTTTAGGTTTTTCAGGGTTTTTAGTGTTTTTTGGTTTTTAGGGTTTCTTTGTATTTTTGTAGGGTTTTATGGGGTTTTTACCTTTTTATGGATTTTTATTGTTTTTTATATTTTTATGGATTTTTTGGGTTTTTAGAGATTTTGAAGGGTTTTAGGGTTTTTAGGTTTTTTAGGTTTTTTAGGGATTTTAGAGTTTTTTTATGTTTTAAGCGCTTGAATTGTTTTTAGGTTTTTAATGATTTCTTATGGATTTTTATAGTTCTAAGGTTGTTTTTATATTTATGTGTTTTTACGTTTATTTATATTTTGATGGGTTTTTATGGTTTTTTGAGGATTTTAGGGTTTTTGAGGTTTTATGGTTTTTATGCTTTATTTTGGGTATTTTGTGATTTTTTTGAGTTTTTTGGATTTTTATGGTTTTTTAGAGTTTATAACGTGTTTAAGGGTTTAAAGGGTTTTGAGAATTTTTAGTGTTTTATGGGTTTTTAAGTTTTTTGGTGGTTTTATGATTTTTAGGGTCTTTTAGGGTTTTTTGGGTCGTTAGAGTATTTCATTTTTTGGGATTTTAAGGGTTTTAGGTTTTACGATTTTCTAAGGGTTATTTTGGAGTTTTTAGGGTTTTAGGTTTTTTACATTTTAGGGATTTTTGGGGGTTTTTTTATGATTTTTATAGGGTTTTATAAATTTTATGGATTTTGAGTGTTTTAGGTGTTTTATGGTATTTAACTCTTTTGGGGTTTTCAATGTTTATTTGGTTCTTTATGATTTTTAAGTGTTTTATTGTTTTTATGTTTTTCTTATGGTTTTTCAATATATTTAAGGTTTTTTATTTTTTACGATTTTAGGGATTTTGGAGTATTTTTCTCGATTTTAGGGTTTTTAGAGATTTTGTGGGGATTTAGGGTATTTGTGTTTTTACGGTTTTTTGGTTTTTTGGGAATTTTATTATTTTTTAAGTTTTTTTGTGTTTAAAGGTTTTTTAGAGTATTTTTTTTGACAATTTTAGGTATTTAGAGGGTTTTTAGTGTTTTAAGTGGGTTTTAGGAGTTTTTAACGGTTTTAGTGATCTTTATGGTTTATAGGGGTTTTTTCTTTGTTTGGTTTGTTAGGGTTTTTAGTATTTTTAGGGTTATTCGTGGATTTTTTGGGGTTTTTACCTTTTTAGGGATTTTGAATACCTTTTAATATTTTCAGTGTTTTCAGGGTTTGTGAGATTTTGAGCGGTTTAGATTTTTTAGGTTTTTAGAAATTAGGGTTTTACGGGGCTTTATCTTTTTTAGGTTTTTATAGTTTTCACAGGGGTTTTCAAGGTTTTTAATGTTTTTACATTTTTGGGGATTTCTTGGGATTTTTAGGATTTTTATTTTTTTCAATGTTTTTTAGGTAATTTGAGGGTTTTTTAGGATTTTTATAGTTTTTAGGGTTTTTTTGGGTTTTTGGGTATTTTTTTTGTTTTTCGGTGTATAATATTTGATAGAGTTTTTTTAATGTTTTTAGGGGTTTAAAGGGGTATTATAGTTTTTTATGGTTTTTTGGATTTTTATGGGTTTTAAGGGTTCTCAATGTTTTTTTGGGGTTTTATAGCTTTTAGGGGTTTTGGGGTCTTTTAGGTTTATTTGGGTTTTAGGATTTTTCGGGGGGTTAAGTGTTTTTAGGTTTTTATGTTTTTCTTAGAATTTTTTTTATAAGGATTTTTAGATATTTTGTAAAGGCCCAGAAATCTTGTGGATTTTTTTTAAATACATTGGATTTTTATGAATTTGCAAAAATTTACGGTGCTTGATTTTGAGGCCCGATGTGCCCGGAATCAATTTCTGAAGTTTTTTGGGTTCTTTCAGTGAAAGTATGAGTGGGTTTTTATAAATTTTGAACCTTTCTTCGGAACTGAAATCTGAGGGCACCGTTGAACTCACTGCGCCGGTATTTTCTTAAGGAGACTTTCACTTCGACGATAGTGAGTTGAGGATTGAAGTTAGTTTTTAGGTTTTCTATAAAAAAATAATAAAATAAAGTGTAGCTACACATTATTTTATTTGATCCACCGTTTGGTGTGTGGTGGTTAAAACCTCCTCATGGAGGTTGGAGGTGGGGCCACCACACCTTAACCTCTCATGAGAGGTTACGGTGGTGGGGCCTACCCGAACTAAACCTCACATGAGTGGATTAATGTGGTGGGGACCATATGGGGCTTAACCCCCCTATTAATGGGAGGAGAAGAAAACCTCTCAACTCTCCCTCATTAATGAGGGAGAGACTCTTGATTCCTCAACTCCCCATTAAATGGGGAGAAACTCCTCGACCACCCCCACCTTAATGAAGCCAACTTCCATTTATTAAATTTGTGACAACTCTCATCAATTAATTAGGTGGAGCCTATCTAATTAATTGATTCTCCATTTGAATTCATTCCAAAAACTAAAATAATAGACAATCTATTATTTCTTTTGGGTTGGCATGTTTCATTTGGTGGAACTTTCGAAGAGGAGAGCTAGGGATAAAATCTCCCAATGAAGAACAAAGAACGCTCCACTGACGAAGAACGTCGATCCTCTTCGTATTCTTCCCTGGACACCTACCGACGTGGAGCGTCTTCCACGAGCTGACACAACTCAGGTTTGGAAGTGCTAGGTGGACGCGACGAATGACGATCCTCTTCGTCTTCTTTCAGAGACTTCACCATCAACGACCGACAATCAAAAGGTAGGGGGTTTACGTTGAGTAATATACCTTTCTTTTCCTCATCTTCATTTGAAAGGAATCCATGCGAAGGTTTGTAAGAAATTGTTGTTCACCGTTCACCTTTGATTAACCAATTTCTATCACCTCTAAACGCGGAGGGTGCAGGCCATAATAACATGACTCGACTCCCTCTACCGATCTTTTGTGATGTTTCTTCGGCATGGTGATGAGGAGATGGCGACGAAGGCATTAATGAAAAAGGTTGCGCTACCTGTGGCCTCCGCGAATCGTGTTTCCCCCGCGATGCACCGACGCTCCTGGCCAAACACCGCCAGCCCGTGCTAGCCTGAGCCGCGTCGAACCATCCCGTCGGCGCCCACCCCGCAGCTTGCCCATGCCCTTCCCGCGGCCTTCCCGCGCTTTGCCTGACCCTCGTGTGGCCTGCCCGACACCCTGCCTATCTGCCCGCGCCTTGCCCGCGCCCCACGCGACCTCTCGACGCCCTGCCCGCGCCCCGTACGGCCTCCCGTGCACCCTGTCCGGTGCCCATCCGGCCTGCCCATCACCCTACCGTCCTGCCCGGCGACCAGCCAGCCTGCCCCGCTCCCTGCGCGGCCTGCCTGCGCCCTGCCTAGCACCCAACCGGCCTTCCCGCGCCCCATGCGGCCTCCCGTTGCCATGCCCGGTGCCCCGTCGGCTTGTTTGCGCCCCACGCGGCCTCCTTGCTCCCCGCCAACCTGCCCGGCGCCCCACCGACCTACCATGCACCTCACGCGGCCTCCCAGCGCCCTGCCTGGCGCCCCGCCGGCCTGCCCGTGCCCCACGCAGCCACCCAGCGCCCTCCCGGTGCCCTGAAGACCTACCTAGCTGATCCGCTGAGCCACACCCCTCGCAGCGCTGGCCAAACCGGACCCGCTCTCTGGGCCGACCCGCTTATGCGGCGACCTCTGGGCCAAACCGCCCCCGCAGTCCACTGGGCCATTCCCAACGGACCGAGCCGAACCTAGCGGGATGACCGGGTTGACCCAGACCGGGTCGGACCGGGCCCAGGCCCATTACCAACCCTTTACTTTCTTTGGTCATATCTTTGGCACTAGACATCCATTTGATGAACCGTCAGCAGTACTGGTATTCTTGGAACGTGATGGTCCCTTTGAGTATAACCCACTAGATTTCGGGGAAATGTTGAGATACAGTCAGGTTGGATCGTACACGAATCCAACCGGTCCCCTAGGACTAAAAATCTTATAACTCACAGACTGGGCGTCCAATTGACGTGTCGTCTGTTGCGTTGAGACCCCTATGATGAGGAAGACCTTTGCAATACTTCTATGTGGGACTTCGTGATAGTTAGAGTATCAACCTTTAGATCGTGGAGTGGACCCTATCGGAGATGAGAGAGCGGAGTACAGAGACCTAATAGATAGCTGAGACTAGACGACTTCTTGACCGATTTGACTCGGAGTGATTCGACTAGCCCAATGGGGAGCGCCTAATAGTTGGCGGCAGACCCACAGTGGAGGAGCACCTGGTAGTTGGTGTCAGACCCATGGTACATGATAGGAGGAGTACCTCTACAGGCTATTAGGGGGAGCACCTGGTAGTTGGCGGCAGACCCACAGTGGGGAGCGCCTCTGTGTGAGCGTGGAAGACCCATGATACTCGACACAAGGAGTACCTCATTAGTACAAGGTTAGTGGGAAGCGCCTGGTAATTGACGGCTGGCCCACTGTACTCGATAGAGGAGGAGTTCTCCAGCAGTCGTGGTTTCAAAATAGTGAATAAAAATCCTGGTTGAGTTGAGTTAGTAACTTTTTTGTTTACCTCATGATTGAGATGGATTAGTTGATAACTTAGGTAAATGTATGGGCATATACCTAAGTAGGGTAATCTGCTGATTTTATACTTTTTGATTTATCCTTGTTGTATTTGAGAGATCTTAAGGGTCTTAGGGTCCCTACTAAGTATCGTTATACTCACCCATGCACGGGCTATGCCCACACCTCGTTGTGTTTGTTGCAGAAAATAGACAGCGCTGACTGAGGATCAGAGTAGCAGGACTGGATGGTATCCTGAGGTGGACCTTACGACGAGTCGGTACACAGAGGAGACTGATGGATGAAGAGTGGTGAGGAGGCTATCTATACCTACCCTTCAAGTAGGAATCTCCGGAGGATGACCCAATAGCTATTTTACCTTTTCTTTAGTTGTACTTGCTTTTCAGTTGTACCTGTACTTTCCTATTTGGATTGTATTTCTGGCCCCTTTTACTTTCCAACACTTATTTTGCATACATCTTTACTTAGTGTTTACTTCCATCTCATACTCTGTTGTGTGTGATTTCAGTTTATAAAGGCAATGTCTTCCCATATTTAGGGATTCACGCTTTTGGTGCTAGTCCCCGTCCCAGGCCCATGGAAGGTGGGCTTGGGGTAGTCACGGCATGGGCCCCGGGGGATGGGTCAGGACAAATTGGTATCAGAGGAGTTGGTTCTACTGCAGAACATAGGACTCTTATCATTCTTTTATGTGAAGCAATAGTGTTAAGTGTACTAAGTGTGGTTTTCTGTTTAGGGAGTCCAGTGTTGGTGCGACAGCCAACGTATCCATACACTAGGACCCTAACTTCTGATTTCTGACTCAGTGCACGAAAACAATGATTGAGTTTGTGTTTTCAAATTTTTTTCTTTAAGTCAGATCAACCAGGTCAGCTCACCAGGTATAAATATTTTTACCGTGTTTTATCTGTTCTTTCAAGATGCCTCCCCATGGACGTCCGGCTAGAGCCCCGAGAGTTGTATGCACAGATAACCCATCGAGCGATGAGGCCTCGGTGCGGGGCCCTCTTCCAGCGGAGGCACCCGCGATACCACTACCCGTTGGGCGACCGATTCCACCAGACCAAGCAGCATACGATGCATGCCGCTTGAGCACGTTGCATGAGTTGCAATTCCAAAGACCACCTAGGTTCAGGGGAGAGACGGACCATAGGTGGCTGAGGATTGGCTGGAGGCTATGGTGAGAGTCTTCCAACTGGTAGGGACACCGGCAGACTTCATGGTGATTATTACTGCCATCCTTCTACAGGCAGTAGTGGGAAAATGGTGGAGCTTGATGCTCCAGGTTCACGATGAGATGATGCTTCTCTGGGTAGACTTCGAGAGCCTATTTCTGGCGGAGTTTGTTCCTACAGCTCTTCGCGCGGTGCGCATATAGGAGCTACTTCATCTGTAGGAGGGCAGCATGATAGTGTCACAATACTCAGTGAGGTTCACCGACCTCTCATGCTACTCCCCAGATATGGTACGGGACCCATTCTTCAGGGCTCGGACCATCGAGAAGGGACTCAGGTGAGATATCAGAGCTTAGATGATCTCACTCTGCATCCCGACACAGGCGGGGGTGCTAGAGAGAGCCCTTCTGGTGGAGAGTTTCCTTGCTGAGTAGTCTCCATCAGCGAGAACCACCACTAGTTGAAATATAGTGGATTCTTCTACAGCTAGAAGTAGACAAATGTCCCAGAGGTCCATGAGGACAAGACCCACAGGTGGACGACCGCATGACTCCAGATCGGTTGTGCGGGGCACTGGAGACAGATCCAGAAATGCCAGGAGCAGACAATGTTACTCATGCGGCGGGTAGGGTCCCATAGCTCGTGACTGTCTGGACCGCCGTTTGGATAATCAGAAGACGGTCAAAATACCACCCATGTAGAGGTAGAGATTCGATTGAGGTAGTCCACAGGGAGCAGGTGGATGTGGAAGAGGAGCTGGTCAAGCAGCTGGCAGTGGGCGACGCTTTGAGGTGTTACCGCCACCACCATCAGGAGGTCCACCCCAACCGCATGGAGTAGGTGGACAGGTGAGATCTCAGATTCAGGTAGTTGAGGCTTATGATCACTACGCTCCGGAGATGATTTGAGGTACGATATGTGTCTACTCCACCATAGTTGCAGTTCTTATAGACACGGGTTCCAGTCACTCTTTCATTGCCACAACCCTCGTTCAGAGATCTAATATTCTGACAGAGCTGTTGGCTCGATCCTTACGGCTAGAGGCTCCTACAGAAGCATACATGATGATTACGCACTGGTGCCGACAGTGTGAGCTTACTCTAGGAGGCGAGAGCTTCGGCAGGGATCTCTTGGTAGTGGCGTCGAGGCCTTACAACGTCATCTTGGGTATGGAATGGTTATCTACAGTCTATTCTCAGATTGACTGTATTAGGTGAAATGTGTGGTGTGTCTACGTGGATGGGACCAGGTTCACCTTCACTGGTGAGAAGGGAGGCTTTGCAGCACAATATGGACTTACTTGGAGGGTGCAGCCGATCACTCATCATTTGGCCTGCCTTACCCTCGGAGCAGTTGATGTGGAGAGTCCAAGCTATCCTGTAGTGGTGGACCAGTATGCAGATGTTTTCCCTGATGATGTTCTAGGAATACCTCCTCGTAGAGAGGTGGACTTCTACATTGACCTATACCCCAGGATGACATTGATATCTACAGTAGCACATCGGATGGCTCCCACTGAGCTTCCTAGGCAGTGGGTATAGCTAGAGGACTTGCAGGGGAAAGGATTAATCCGGCCTAGTGTTTCTCCCTGGGAAGCCTTGATTCTATTTTCCAAGAAGGCAGATGGGATCTTGAGGCTTTGTGTTGACTGCCATCGCCTAAACCAGGTGACTGTGAAGAACAAGTACCCACTCCTGAGGATTGACAACCTCTTTGATCAGCTGAAGGGAGCACGATGGTTCTCAAAGATAGGCCTCAGATCAGGCTATCACCAGCTCAGAGTTTAAGATGAGGATGTGCAGAAGATGGCCTTCAGATGTCGGTAAGACCACTATGAGTTCTTGGTTATTCCTTTCGGCATAAAAAATGCTTTAGTAGTGTTCATGGGACTCATGAATATGATCTTCTAGCCATACCTCGATCGCTTTGTCATAGTATTCATCGACGACATTTTGATCTACTCGACTACTGAGTAGGAGCATGCCTACCATTTGCGGGTAGTACTAACCACACTCTAAGATCACCAACTTCATGTTAAGCTCTCGAAGTGCCAATCTTGGATCTGAGAGGTTAACTTTTTGGGACATTTCATCTCAGAGGCTGGAGTTGCAGTGGATCCAGAGAAGATTGAGGTGGTACTTTCTTGGGATCCACCCAGGAGTGTGACAGAGGTACGGATTTTCCTGGTGTTGGATGGAAATTATCGGATATTTGTGCCATAATTTTCCAAAGTTGCAGTACAACTATCAGCCTTGATAAAGAAGGGAAAACCCTTCGTGTGGTCGGAGATATGCTAGTAGAGCTTTCAGGAGCTAAGGAAAAGGCTGACTAGTGCCCCCATCTTGAGGCTTCCAGAGGAAGGCGTAGGGTACGTAGTCTACTGTGACGCATCAGGGACCAGACTCGGGTGTTTCCTGATGCTGGTGTGAGCAGTGATCTCATATGGTTCTCGATAGCTGAGACAGCAAGAGTAGAACTATGCTACCTATGACCTGGAGTTAGCAGTAGGGTTCTTCGCCTAGAAGATGTGGTGACACTATCTGATGGGAGAGCATTTTACCATGTACTCTGATCACAAGAGTCTCAGGTATATCTTCTCTCATAAGGACATGAACCTGAGATAGCGGCGATGGATTGAGTTCTTATAAGACTATGACTTCAAAATACTCTATACTCTTGGGAAGGGGAACGTTGTAGAAGATGCTCTCAGTAGGAGATCAGGTATACAGCTGCTAGGCGAGGCGACAGAGCAGCCAACTACTTTACAGATATCCTTTGTGGATAGAGATGGAACAACCTTCCTCCAGTATCTTACAGTCACTCCCCCACTTCTTCAGTGAGTCAGGGAGGCGCAGCGTGGAGACGCTGACTGCGAGACACGACGTGCTCAGATATTCACAGGGCAGGCACCTGATGGATTTTCTAAAGGTTGGGAGGACATCATCCTCTTCAGAGGACATACCTTGGTACTAGTGGCACTTCAGTAGGAAGTGTTGAGGGAGTTCCACACATACCCTCTAGTGGTACATCCAGGAGTGGTGACGATGTACCAGGACCTTCAGTGACATCACTGGTGGCCAGGTATGAAGAAGGCAGTAGCAGAGTTTGTCTCCCAATCCCTCACTTGTCAGCAAGTGAAGGCGGAGCACCAGGTACCAGCCGGCTTGGTACAACCTTTACAGGTCCCAGAGTGGAAGTGGTATGGGATATACATGTACCTCATGATGGTTCTTCCATATATATCCAGGGGTCACGACATGATTTGGGTGATCATCGACCAACTCACCAAGTCAACCCACTTCTTACCGATCAGAGAGCAGGGTTTAGTAGTGAGCTTGGGATGCCTCTATGTGCAGGAGATTGTGCGGCTACATGGAGTACAATATTCTATTGTATCTGATCGTGACACACGCTTTACTTCCTAGCTATGGAAGGGATTTTAGGAAGCTTTTGGGACACAGCGTCATCTGAGCACCGCCTTCCATCCACAAACGGATGGCCAGACTGAGAGGACCATTCAGACCCTCGAGGACATGCAACATGCTTGTGTCCTCGATTTCAGTCACAGCTAAGAGGATAACTTACCTTTGGTGGATTTTTCCAACAACAATATCTATCACTCCACCGTAGGGATGGTCCCTTTCGAGGCATTGTATGGGCGAACTTGAAGATCACCCTTGTGCTGGACAGACCTAGGGGAGTTAGCACTAGTGGGACCAGAGATGGTACATGCTACCACAGAGAAGGTGATGATCACCCAGGAGAGGATGAAGACTGCACAGAGCAGGCAGAAGTTGTATGCTGATAGGAGATAGAGACATCTGGAGTTCGAGGATAGCACCACATCTTTCTAAGGGTCTCCCCTTGACAAGGTCTACAAAGACTTGGCCAAGGCGGCAAGTTATCTTCATGATTCATCAGGCCTTTTTAGGTCCTCATCAGAGTCCGCGAGGAGGCATACCGCTTGGCTCTTCCACCTCAGGTGCATCGGGAGAATGATGTCTTCCACGTATCTCAGCTGAGGAGATACATGCAAGACCCTACTCACATCATCGACCATGGAGAGCTGGATGTCGATGATGGGGTGAATTTAATGAAGGTTCCAGTGGAGATTGAGGATCGACAGGAGTGAGTCCTACATGTATGGTTGATACCTCTGGTGCACGTTCGCTGGCATCATGAGTACCTCTAGGAGAGCACATGGGATCAGGAGGCTGATATGCATGCTCAGTACCCCAATTTGTTCCCTTAGTTCGAGTTGTAGCTTATAGGAATGCAAAGCCCTGAGGTGGGGAGAATGTAAAGACCCAGAAATCCCGTGGAATGTTTTTTAAATACATTGGATTTTTACGAGTCCGTAAAAATTTACAGCACATGATTCCGAGGCCCGGTGTGCCCGGAATCAATTTCTGAAGTTTTGTTCGGGTACGTTCAGTAAACGTATGAGCGAGTTTTTATAACTTTTGAACCAGTGCTCAGAACAGAAATACGAGGGCACCGTTGAACTCACATCATTGTTATTTTCTTAAGGAGACACTAACTTCGATGTCAATGAGTTGAGGATTTAAGTTAGTTTTTGGGTTTTGTTTAAAATAATAATAAAATAAAGTTTCACTACACTTTATTTTATTTAAGCCGCCGTTTGGTGTGTGGGGGTTAAAAACTCCTCATAGAGGTTGGAAGTAGGGCCACCGCACCTTAACCTCCCATGAGAGATTATGATGGTGGGTCCTACCCAAAAAAAACCTCCCATGAGTGGAATAATGTGGTGGGGACCATACGGGGCTTAACCCCCAATTAATGGGAGGAGAGGAAAACCTCTCAACTCTCCCTCATTTATGAGGGAGAGCCTCTTGATTCCTCAACTCCCCATTAAATGGGGAGAAACTCCTTGACCACCCCCATCGTAATGGATCCAACTTCCCATTATAAATTTGTGATAACTCTCATCAATAAATTAGGTGGAGCCTATCTAATTCATTGATTATCCATTTGAATTCATGCCAACAACTAAAATAATAGACAATCTATTATTTCTTTTGGGTTGGCATCTTTCATTTGGTGGAACTTTGGAAGAGGAGATCTAGGGAGAAAAGATCCCAAAGAAGAACGAAGAACGCTCCACTGATGAAGAATGAAAATCCTCTTCAGCTTCTTCCCCGGACACCTACTGACGTGGAGCGTCTTCCACGAGCCGACACAACTCAGGTTTGGAAGAGCTAGGAAGACGCGAAGAACGACGATCCTCTTCGTCTTTTTTCTGTGACTTCACCATCAATGACCGATAATCAAAAGGTAGTGGGTTTACATTGAGTAATATACCATTCTTTTCCTCATATTCATTTGAAAGGAATCGATGTAAAGTTTTGTAAGAAATTGTTGTTCATCGTTCACCTCTGATGAACCAATTGCTATCACCTCTTAACACGGAGGATGCGGGCCAAACTAACATGGCCCGACTCCCTCCGCTGATCTTTTGTGATGTTTCTTCGGCATGGCCATGAGGTGACGATGACGAAGGAAACAACGAAAAAGGTTGCGCTACCTGTGGCCTCCATGAATCGCGCTGCCCCCTCAGTGCACCGATGCTCCTGGCCGAACACTTCCGGCCCGCGTCGACCCGAGCCACGCTGAACCGGCCAGCCCACACCCTCCCCACAGCCAGCCTACACCCTGCCCGCGCCCAGCCCGGCGCCCCACCGGCCTGCCCGGCACCCGGCCGGCCTGCCCGGCACCGAGCCGGCCCGCCCCGCACCCCGTGCGGCCTCCCGACACCTTGCCCGGTGCCCCACTGGTTGGTCTACGCCTCGTGCGGCCATCCGGTGCCCTCCCGGAACCCTAACAACCTCCCGGGCCGAGCCGCCGAGCCACGCCCCTCACGACGCTGGCCGAACCGGCCCCAGCCTCTGGGCTGAGCCGCTTATGCGGTGACCTCCGGGCCGAACCGCCCCCACAGTCCGCTGGGCCGGGCCTAGTGGACCGGGCCAAACCTAGAAGTCGACCCACCCAATGGGCCGGGTCAGACCCAGCGGGTCTGACCAGGTCGACCTAGACTGGGTCAGCCTAGTCAGGGTTGGGCCGAGTCGGTCCGACCGGGTCGGACCGGGCCCTGGCCCATTACCGACCCTTTACTTTATTTAGTCATATCTTTGGCACCGAACGTCCGTTTGACATACCATCAGCGACACTGGTATTATTGGAACACGACAGTCCCTTTGAGTATACGCCACCGGGGTTTGGGGAAATTTTGAGATACGATCAAGTTGGATCATACACGAATCCAACCGGTCCCCTAGGACTAAAAGGATTATAACTCAAAGACTGGGCGTCCGATTGACGTGGTGTCTGTTGCGTTGAGATCCCTATGACGAGGCATACATTTGAGATACTTCTACATGGGACTTCATGAGAATTGGAGTATCGACCTGTAGATTGTGGAGAGGACCCTCCCAGAGATGAGCAAGTAGAGTACATAGACCTAGTATCTGGCTGAGACCTGACGACTGCTTGACCAATTCGACTCGGAGTGATTTGACAAGCCCAGTGGGGGGCGCCTGGTAGTTGGTGGTAGACCGACATCGAAGGAGTGCCTGGTAGTTGGCGGCAAACCTGTGGCACTCAACAGGAGGAGTACCTCTACAGGCTATTAGGGGGAGCGCCTGGTAGTTGGCGGCAAACCTACTGTGGGGAGTGCCTCTGTGGGAGCGCGGAAAACCCACGATACTTGACTGGAGGAGTACCTCAGCAGTCCAAGGTTAGTGGGAAGCGGCTGGTAGTTGGTGGCAGGCCCACTATACTCGATATTGGAGGAGTTATCCAGTTTTCATGGTTTCGACAAAGTGAATAAAAATCCTAGTTGAGCTGAGTCAGTAACTTTTGTGTTTACCTCATGATTGAGATGGATTACTTGATAACTTAGGTATATGTATGGTCATATACCTAAGTAGGGTTATCTGTTGATTTCATACTTTGTGATTTATCCTTGTTGGATTTGAGAGACCTTAAGGGTATCAGGGTCCCTACTGAGTATCGTTATACTCACCCCTGCACGGGCTATGCCCTCACCTCATTATGTTGGTTGCAGACAACGGACAGCACTGACTGAGGATCAGAGTAGCAGGACTGGATGGTACCTAGAGGTGGACCTTACGACAAGTCAGTACATGAAGGAGACTGACGGACGAAGAGTGCTGAGGAGGCTTTATGTACCTACCCTTCAAGTAGGAATCTTTGAAGGATGACCCAGTAGCTATTTTTCCTTTACTTCAGTTGTACTTTCTTTTCATTTGTACCTGTACTTTCCTGTTGGGCTTGTATTCCCGACCCCTTTTACTTTCCAGCACCTCTATTGTATACAACTTTACTTAGTGTTTACTTCCAGATTGTACTCTGTTGTGTGTGATTTCAGTTTATAAAGGCAATGCCTTCCCAGATTTAGGAATTCACGCCTTTGGTGCTAGTCGCCAGCCCCTAGCCTGTGGAAGGTGGGCTTGGGGTAGTCACGACATGGGCCCCGGGGGACGAGTCGTGACATTTTTTAAGATTTTTATAATTTTCTATGATTTTTAATGTTTTTAGGGGTTTTACGGTTTTGGGTTTTTGAGTTTTAGCATTTATTCTTAATTTTTTTAGTGTTTTTATGTTTTTATTGATTTTTAGGGTTTTTTAAAATTTTTATGAATTTTATGGGTTTTATAGGATTTTGAGGATTTTAATGTATTTTTAGTATTTTTAGGTTTTTATGGGTATTTGTGTTTTTAGGGTTTTTTTTTTGTTTTTTTAGGGATTTTATGTTTTTTTAGATTTTTTTTTATCATTTTTAGGGTTTTGAATGGGTTTTAGAGTTTTATGGGGTTTTTAGACTTTGAAGGGATTTTTAATATTTTTAGGGGTTTTAGGATTTTTTTGGGTTTTGGGGGTTTTATTGTATTTGTGGAATTTTTGGGTTTTTAGGTTTTTTAACATTTTTAGGATTTTAGGGGTTTTAAGGTTTTTTTTGTTTTTATGGTATTCATAGGGGTTTTTAGGTTATTTACATTTTTTTGGGATATTTAGGGATTTTTAGGATTTTTATGTTTTTAGGGGTTTTAAGGATTTTGTTTCGTTTTAGGGTTTTTATGTTTTTCTACATTTTTAGTTTTTTTTGTGATTTTTTAGTTTTTTATGGTTTTTACATTATTCTGGGATTTTGGGGGGTTTTATGGTTTTTTACGGTTTTAGGGGTTTTATGTATTTTTTGAGTATTGAGGTTATTTTTTGTGTGCTTAGGGTTTAAAAGGGATTTAATAGTTCTTAAATGTTTTAGGGGTTTATAGGGTTTTAAGATTTTTTAGTTGTTTTAGGGTTTCTATGGATTTTTGGGTTTTTAATTTTTTAGGGGGTTTTATGGTTTTTTATGTTTTAGGGATTTTTAGGGGTTTTAGGGTTTTTAGTGATTTTTATGTTTTTAGGGGTTTTCAGAGTTTTTAGTTTTTTGAGTTTTTCTTAGGGGGTTTCATGGTTTTACGGTTTTTGTATGTTTTTTGAGATTTTTTGGCCTTTTTTTAATTTTTATGAATTTTTATGGTTTTTATGGATTATGAGGGTTTCTAGGGTTTTAGCATTTTTGGTTTTTAAGTGGTAGGAGCCTTTTTAGGTTCTTAAGGTTTTGTTAAGTTTCTTTAGGGTTTTAAGTGTTTTTTATATTTTTAGGGATTGTTAGGGATATTTATTATTTTTTGGGGTTTTATGAATTTAGAGGGATTTTAGGGTTTTATTGTTTTTTTATATTTTTTGGGCTTTAGAGTTTTTGGAGTTTTTTTTGGTTTTTAAGGTTTTTCAGAGTTTCTAAAACTTTTAGGGGTAGAAAATTATTTTAGTGTTTTTGGTGGGTTATAGGGGTTTTTAGGGTTTTATTATGGTTTTAGGAGATTTCTAGTTTTTTGGATTTTTAGGGTTTTTAAGGTCTTTTTAGTGTTTTAAGGATTTATAGTGATTTTTGAGGAGTTTAGGGATTTTACGTGTTTCTAGATTTTTATGGTTTTCAGTGGGGGTTTTCATGGTTCTTAGGGTTTCTTTTTTTTGGGATGTGTTTGGGATTTTTGAGGATTTTTCTAATTTATTAGGGTTTTATGGATTTTGAGGTTATTTAGGGTCGTATGATTTTTATGGGTCTTGAGTTTTGTAACTTTATTTTGGTTTTTAGGGGTTTTAAGTGTTTTTAGGTTTTCAAGGTTTTCTTAGGGTTTATAATTTTTTTACATTTTATTTATTTATACATATTTGTAACCATATTTAAGGATTTTTAGAGATTTTTTGGGTTTATTTAGTGATTTTCAAAGGTTTTAGGTTTTATATAATTTTTTTGGGGGGTTTTAAAATTCTTTTGAGGTTTTTAAGACTCCTATGGTTTTTTGAGTTTTTAATGTTTTTAGGGGTTTAAGGGGTTTTTAGATTTTTTGGGGTTCTTTAGGGGTTTTTTTAGGTTTTACATAGTTTTTTAGTTTTCTAGGGGATTTTTCTGGTTATTGGTGGTTTTTCTAGTTTTATGGTTTTTAGGTCTTTTTAGGATTTTTATAATTTTTAGTTATTTAAGGATTTTATGTTTGTTTTTTGTTTTTAAGGTTTTTATAGGGGTTTTCAGGGGTTTCAGTGTGTTTTTTTTGTTTTTTAAGGATTTTAAGGATTTATATGGTTTTTCTGGTTTTAGGAATTTTGATGGTTTTTATGGTTTTTAGGGTTATTAGGGTTTTTTAGAGTTTTTATCATTTTTGAGGTTTTTAATTTTTTTATGTTTTTATGGTTTTCTTATGGTTTTTTCGGGTTTTATTGATTTTAATATTTTATGGATCTCTAGGTATTTTTATGATTTTTAGGGTTTTAGGTTTATGAGGGATTTTGAGGGGGTTTTTTTGAAATTTTTGGGGTTTTAGTAATTTTATGGTTTTTATGGTTTTTTGTGTTTTTTAGGTTTTTTAAGGTTTTGTAGAGTTTTTTTTTATTTTTGGGGGTTTAGAGGGATTTTAGAGTTTTTAGTGGTTTTTAATGTTTTTAAGAGATTCTAGGATTTTTAAGGTTTTGAGCGGATTTAATGATTTTAGGGGTTTTAGGGATTTTTTGGGGTTTTATCATTTTTTAAGTTTTTATGGGTTTTAATTATATTTAGGATATTAAGGTTTTCTTAGGGGTTTTCAGAGTTTTTAGGGACTTTTATGTTTTTATGTATTTTATGGGGGTTTTTAGTATTTATATAGTTTTTATGGGTTTTATGGATTTTGAAGGTTTTATTTTTTTTAGTGGTTTTTTTGTTTTGAGGTTTTTTAGCATTTTTTTAGGTTCTTAGGGATTTTAAGTGTTTTTAGGTTTTTCAGTTTTTCTTATGTTTGTTCCAGGATTTTAGAGGTTTTCATGTTTTTAGGTATTATTAGTTATTTTTAGGGATTTTTTAGGATTTTGTGGGTTTTAAGGGGTTTTAGGGATTTTGATGGTATTTAGGTATTTTAGTGTTTTTAGGGTTTGATGGTTTTTTTTTGGGTTTTCATGTTTTTTTTTGAGTTTTTAGGGTTTTTATGGTTTTTTGTGTTTTAAAAAAATTAGGTTTTTAATGTGTTTTTAGAGTTTTTAGTGGGTTTTAAGGTTTTTAGGGGTGTTATGGTTTTAGGGGTTATTAGGGGTTTTATAACCTTTTTATGGGTTTTTAGGTTTTTAGCTATTTTTAGGTGTTTAGTGGTTTTTAGGGATTTTGGTTGTTTAATTTTTTCTCTGGGGTTTTTCAGTTTATTAGGGGTTTTTACATTTTAAATAATTTCAAGGGATTCTTTAGGATTTTTCTTTTTTCTTTGTTTTAGGGGTTTTTAGGATTTTTCAAGTTATTAGAAATTTTTATGTTTTTAGGGTTTTTGAGTGTTTTTAGGTTATTAAGGTTTTATCAATGTTATTCAAGGAATATTTTTTTCTTTTTACATTTTTTAGGATATTTAGGGATTTTTGAGGTTTTTTAGGATTTTTAGAGTTTATAGGGAATTTGATAGTTCTTTGGGGTTTTATGTTGTTTTGGTTTTTTAGTTTTTTTTTATTTTTTAAAGTTTTTTTAACTTTTTAGGTAATTAAATGATTTTTATTGTTTTTTTTTCAATTTTAGGGATTTTAGGGGTTTGTTGGTTTTTTGTGGTTTTTTGGTTTTTATGGTTTTAAGTGGCTTTAAAGGTTTTTAGGGTCTCTATATAGTTTTAGGGGTTTTAGCATAGTTCTGGTTTTTATGTGTTTTTATGTTTTAAAGTATTTCTTAGGGGTTTTCATGGTTTTTCAGTTCTTTGTGTTTTTAGGGATTTTGGGGGATATTTCATGTTTTTAATGTTTTTATGGTTTTTTGGGAATTTGATGGTTTTTAGGGTTTTTATGGTTTTATCATTTTTTAGTTTTTTTATTTTTTTAGGTGTTCAATTTATTTTTATAGTATTAAGGTTTTCATATGGGTTTTTTGAGTTTGTATTGTTTTTTTTATTTTTTATTATAGGGATTTTTAAGGATTTAGAGAATTTAGGGATTTTGGGGTTCTTTAGGGTTTTCAGGATTAAATTGATTATTTGAATTGGGGTGGGGGTTATTTTAGGGTTTTACATTTTTTTAGAGTTTTTACCATTTTTATAGGTTTAATGGGTATTAGATTTTTAGTGATTTTTTATGTTTTTAGGGCTATTTATGTTTTTTCTGGGTTTTGGGTTTTTAAGGTATTTAAGTATTTTTTTGTAGGGGTTTTAAGTATTTTTATATTTTTATGTTTTTCTTGATTTTTTTCAGGGTCTTTAGTGGTTTTTACTTTCTTATGGATTTGTAGTTCTTTTTAGTGTTTTATGGCTTTTAGGGGTTCTAGAATTTTTTTGTTTTCTTGGGGTTCTATTTGTTTTTTTGTTTTGAAGTTTTTCTTATTTTTTTTCATGAGTTTTAGGGGTTTTATCATTTTAAGGGATTTTACATCTTTTTTAGGATTTTTATGGTTTTGTGGATTTATAACGATTTTGGGTGTTTTAAGTTTTTTCTGGGTTTTTGGAGTTTTATGGTTATTTTTGGGGTTTTAGTGTTTTTTTAGTTTTTAGGTATTTTTTGGGTTTTAGAGTTTTTTTATGTTTTTAGGGGTTAAAAGGGTTTTTTATAATTTATTATTATTTTTAAGGGTTTTATGGATTGTTTGGTTTTTTTATATTTGTAATGATTTATTTGTTTTTGGGGGTTTAGGGGCTTTAAGGGTGTCTCTATGAATTTTAGCATTTTTAGGTTTTTGGTGGTTTTAAGTGTTTTAATGTTTTTAATTTATTCTTAGAGGTTTTTAGTGTTTTTAGGATTTTTTACATTTTGAGGGATTTTTAGGATTGTTACTGTTTTTAGGGGTTTTAGGGATTTTGAGGGTTTCTAGTGGCTTTGGTTTTTTCAGGGGTTTTATAATTTTTATATTTTTAGGGGATTTAATTCTTGTTAGGTTTTTGAGGTTTTTCTAGGGTTTCTTATTATTTTGGGTTTTCATATTTTAAGGATTTTTTGGTTTTTAGGGACATTGAGGGTTTTTAGGGATTTTATGGTTTTTATAGTTTTTAGGTATTTTTTACATTTTAAAGGTTTTAAGATTATTTGGATTTTTAAACATATTTAGGGGTTTTAAATGGATTTAGAGTGTTTTGTGTTTTTGTGATATTTATGGGGTTTCCGGGTATTTAATATTTTTAGGTTTTTTTCCTTTTTAGGGGTTTTAGAATGTTTTATGTTTTCTAGGATATTTATAATTTTATATGGTTTTAAGGGTATTAATTGTTTTTAGGTTTTTAATGTCTTCATAAGGTTTCCATAGATTTAGGGTTTTTTATATTTTTTGGTGTTTTAAGATAATTTTTACTATTTTTATGGTTTTTAGTTCTTTTTTTTACAATTTTTAGTGATTTGTAGGGATTTAAAGTGTTTTTAAGTTTTCTTATTTTTTTTTGTGGTTTTAGGTTCTTATTCTATTTTAGATATTTTGAGTCGTTTTTAGATTTTGTTTTTGGAATTTTGAAGGTTTTTAATGTTTTTGTCAGTTTTAGGTATATTTTATGGTTGTTTGGTTTTTACGATTATTTGATTTTTGGGGGTTTTTATGGGGTTTTATATTTTATTGAAAATTTTACTGACTTAGTGTATTTTAGGGTTTTTAGTGGTTTTTAGTTTTTTAGGGGTTTAGAGTTTTTATGGGTTTTTATGGTACTTAGGATTTTTAAGGTTTTACTATTTTTTAGGGCATTTAGTTTTTTATTGGTTTTAAGGGATTAATTTGTTTTTTGGTTTTTAAGGATTTCTTTGTGTTTTAGGGGTTTTGGTTTTAATGTTTATTAGGTATTTTTTGGGATTTTTATATCTTTTTATGGGTTTTGGGGATTTTGAATTGTTTTATTATTTTTAGGGTTTTTAGCATTTTTTGGATTTTGGGGGTTTTAAGATTATTTAGTTTTTATAGGATTTCATAGGGGTGTTCATGGTTTTATACATTTTTATATATTTTTATGTTTTTTTATTTTTATGGTTTTTAGGGGTTCTTAGTGATTTTGATGCTTTTTATGATTTTTTGTAATTTTAGGGTTTTTTTATATTTTTAACGTTTTAGGGGTTTTTTTCAATTCTAGTGTTTCAATAGTTTTTAGTGATTTTTTAATGATTTAAGGTTTTTAGGTATTTTTAATGGTTTTTGGGATTTTTGGGTTTTATGGACTTTCTAGGGATATTTGGGATTTTTAGCATTTTGTTGGTTTCTTATGGGTTTTTTGTATTTTTTTGTTTTGAAGGTTTTCTCCAGATTTTTTAGGGTATTATATGTCTCTGGTATTTTTATGGGTTTTTAGTATTTTATGTTTTTATAGGGGTTTTAGTGATTTTGAGGGGTTTTATGGTTTTTATGTTTTTTAGTGTTTTTAGCATTTTTTTATGTTTTTAAGGGTTTTAATTGTTTTTTGGTTTTAAAGGTTCTCTTAATGGTTTTTTGGGTTTGTAGGGTTTTTTTAGTTTTGGTGGATTATTATCTATTTTTTTTGTTTTAAATTAGTTTCATGGTTTTTTGGGTTTTTATGGTTTTTAAAATTTTTATGGTATTTTTGGGTTTTAGGGTTTTTTTTCTCAGGGATTTAAGTTTTTTTAAAGATTCTTAACATTTTTAGTTGTTTAAAGATTTTTTATAATTGTTAGTTTGTTTTTCTTGTTTTAATGGGTTTTTGATTTTTTAATGTTTTAATTTTTTTATAGTATTTAGGGTTTTAGGGTATTTTCAGTGGTTTCCATGGGTTTTAACCTTATTTAGGATTTTAGGGTTGTTTATGTTTTTAGGGATTTTAGGGCTTTTTTGGGATTTTTATGGTTATTTAGAGCTTTTATGGATTTTTTGGGCTTTTGGAGATTCCAGGGTTTTAGTATTGTATTGGTTTTATCATCATTTTAGTTTTTTAGAGGTTTTAGGTGATTTTAGTTTTTTCAGGTTTTTTTACTAACTTTCAAGGGTTTTATGGTATTTGAACGTTTTTAGGATTTTTTAGTGATTTTTTATGATTTCTATGGTTTTTAGTGTTTTTAGGGATTTCAAGGTGTTTTATGTTTTATAGAGTTTTTATGTTTTTACTGTTTTTTTGGGTTTCTATGGGTTTTTTTTGTTTTTAGGGGTTTTATTTTTTTTATAGTTTTTATTGATTTTAGGATTTAAAAGGTTTTTAAGATTTTTTATTTGTTTTGAGGGGTTTTATGGGTTTTTAGGGTATTTATGGTTTTTTGTGTTTTATGGTCTTTTTTGGGATTTTTATGGTTTTTAACGTTTTTACGGCTTTTATGGGTATTAAGTGTTTCTAGGTTTTTGTGATTTTCTTAGGGTTTATCAAGGTTTTAGGTGTTTTTTATGTTTTTTGTGATTTTTCTGGCTTTTTAGTATTTTGATGGGTTTTATGGGTTTGTAAAGATTTTGAGTGTGTTTAGTATTTTTATGGTTTTAGGGTTTTTAGCAATTTTATTTTTTTATATTTTTTCATTGTTTAGGGTTTTAAGGTCTTCTTTGGGTTTTTAAGTCGTTTTAGGGGTTTTATGGTTTTTATGGTTTTTTATGTTTTTACCTATTTTAGTGCTTCTTTAGGTTTTTTATAGATTTCTAGGGTTTTATGGATTTGTAGGATTTTTTTTGGTTTTATTGTTTTTAGGGATTCTGAGGGGTCTTCGGTGGGTGTTTAGTGTTTTTATGGAATTTTTGGATTTTTAGGTTTTTTGAGTTTTTAAGGTTTTTCTTTTTTTTTAGGGGTTTTATTTTTTATGAAATATTTTGTTTTTAGGGGTTTTATTGTTTTTATTTTTTTCCAATTTTTATGGGTTTTAAGTGTCTTTAGGTTTATAATATTTTAAGGTTTTTTCAAGGTTTTATGGTTATTTTCATTTTTATGGATTTTTAGGGATTTTAGTATTTTTATGGGTGTTTAGGTTTTTAAGAATTTTGAGGGGTGTTAGGGTTTTTAGGGGTTTCAGTGTTTTTATGGTTATTTTCATTCATTAGTTTTTTTAGTTTTTAGTGGTTTTAAGGTTTTTTAGAGTTTTTAAATGTTTTTAGGGGATTAAAGGGGTTTTAGTATTTTTAGTGATTTTTTGGGTTTCAATGGGTTTTCAATGTTTTTAAGGGTTTTAGGGTTTTTTTATGTTTTCAGTGATTATTTAGGTTTTTTAGCAGTTTTATGTGTATTTTAGTTTTTAAGGATATATTAGGGTTTTTATGGGTTTTTAGTGTTTTTTATTTTTTTTGGATTTTAAGGGATTTATTGGGATTTTTATGGGTTTTTTAGTTTTTAATGCTTTTATGGGTTTTAGGGGGTTTAGAGTTTTTTTAATGTTTTTAGGGGTTTTTAGGGTTTTTTAAGATTTTTATGGTTTTATGGTATTTTTAGGATTTTTAGGGTTCCTATCATCTTTCTTTATTTTTACTTTATCCCATTCCTTACCCTTTAGAAAAGGTCAGATCTTTTAGAACCTTCTTCACCTCAATCATTGCGTGCACACCTGGCTAGCATTTGGACTAATCCTCGATTCTGAATGCTTCTAATGGTTATTGTCCAAGGTTTATTTTTTTAGTCCATTTCCACCCCTGAAGAGGGACATCCACTTATTCTATGCATAGAATTTTTCATCCCGCATTGGGTGATGTCAAGGTTTTTTAAGGTTTTTACTGGATTTAAGTGTTTTTTGGGTTTTGAGCTTTTCTTGATGGTTTTTAGGGATTTATGGGTTTTTACATTTTTAGATATTTTTTATGATTTTTAAATATTTTATTATTTTTTATGGTTTTTAGGGATTTGGAGTTTTTTCTAGTTTTTTAGGGTTTTTAGGGTTTTTTTTGTTTTCTTGGGACTTTCGTTTTTTATAGGTTTTAAGGTTTTTAGAGTTTTTTTTACATTTTTAGGGTTTTAAAGTGTTTTTAGAGTCTTTATTTTTTTTAGGGTATTTATGGATTATGTTTTTTTAAGGTTTATATGGGTTTCTAAAAGGGTTTTAGGGTTTTTTATGATTTTTAGGGTTTTCACTCTTTGTATGTTTTTTAGGGGTCTTAAGCATTTTTAGGTTTTTAGTGTTTTCTTAGGGTTTTTAGGGTACTAAGTATTTTTACTGTTTTAGTGACATTTGGGCATCTTTTAGCCTTTTTATGGTTTTTAGGTATTTTCAGGTTTTATGGGTTTTTAATGATTTATTGTTTTTCTTTGAGTTTTTAATGTTTTTTTGAGTTTTTAGTGTGTTACGCTATTTTATATTTTTTAAAATTTTTAAGTATTAAAAGGGTTTTTAGATTTTTTTAGTGGTTTTTTACATTTTTATGGGTTTTTATGGGTTTTTAGGTTTTTAGGGGTTTTAGTTATTATATGGTCTTTTCGGGTCGTTAGGGTTTTTAGCACTTTTAAGGTATTTAGGGGTTTTACATGTTTTCCTAGATATAAGGTTTTCTTAGGGATTTTTAGTGTTTTTATGTATTTTAAGGATTTTTTCTATTTTATGGATTTTATGGTTTCTATTGTTTTATGTTTTTTAGGATTTTGTAGGTTTTTAGGGATTTTAAATGTATTTAGGTTTTTAAGTTTTCCTTAGGGTTTTAAGAGTTTTTAGGGGTTTTTAAATTTCTATGGATTTTTAGGGATTTTATGTTTTTTTTATGTTATATTGGGTTTTTGATGGTTTTAGGGTTTTTTATGGTTTTAGTGTATTTGTGTTTTTTTGTATTTAGGGTTTTTTGGTTTTTTGGGGTTTTAATGGTTTTTAGAGTTTTTTTATTTAAAAAGTTTAAATGTTTTATAAATTTTATTGGTTGTTAATGGTTTCATGGATTTTAGGTTTTTAGGGGTTTTATGTATTTTAGGGGTTTTACAATTTTTTAGGGTTTTTATCATTTTTTTAAGTTTTGAAGGGTTTTAAGTGTTCTTATGTTTTAAATGTTTCGTTATATTTTTAATGTTTTTTTGGGTTTTTAAGATTTTACGGTATTTTTATGGATTTTAGGATTTTTATAGTTTTTAGGGATTTTGAGGGGTGTTTAGGTTTTCAAGGTTTTTATGTATTTTTATTTAAGGGGTTTTTAGTGTTTTTAATGTTTTAAGGTATTTTAGCATTTTTTTTTGACATTTTTAGTGGTTTAAAGGTGTTTTTGAATTTTTAGTTTTTTTAGGGTTTTTATATGTTTTAAGGATTTTATGTTATTTAGGCGATTTATCATTATTAGGGTATTTTCGGGTTTTTTGGGTCTTTATGGGTATTAATGGTTTCTAACATTTTTATGTTTTTAGAGGTTTATAGGGTTTTTAGGTTTTAAAGTTTTCATAAGTATTTTCAGGGTTTTAGGGTTTTTGATTTTAGGGATTTTTAGAGCGTTTTTAAGAATTTTTATATATTTCTATGTATTTAGGAATTTTGAGGATTTCAGAGGATTTTAGGGGTTTAGGGTTTTTATGGTTTTTTGGGGTTTTAGGGGTTTTTTTTCAGTTTGTAGGGTTTTAATTATTTTTAGGGTTCTGAAAAATTTTAGGATATTAAATGGTTTTTTAGGATTTTTAGTTTTTTTCATGGGTTTTAAATGCTTTTAGTGATATTTAACAATTTTAAGGGTTTTTAGTGTTTTGAGGGTAATTTTTGGTTTTTAGCGTTTTTAGGTTTTTAGGGGGTTTAAGTGTTTTTATGATTTTAAGGGTTTCATTGTGTTTTTTTGGGTTTTAGGGTTTTTTTTAACTTTTCATAGATTTTATGGATTTTTTAGTATTTATTTGGTTTTGTAGAGTTTCATGGATTTTAGTGCTTTTAGGGGTTTTAGGGTTTTATGGGTTTTATGGGTTTTATGGGTTTTTTTGAGATTCTTAGGGGTTTTATCATTTTTAGAGATTTTTTAAAAAATGATTAGGGGTTTAATGGGTTTTTATGGTTTTTAGTGATTACATAGGGTTTTAATGGGATTTTCAGTTTTTAAAGGTTTTTAGGGGTTTATGGTTTTTAGGGTTTTAGGGTTTTTTTCTTTTTAGTGGTTTTATCATTTTTATGTTTTTAGGGGTTTATGTGTTTTTTGGTTTTTAAAAATATCTTAGGGGTTATCTGTGTTTTTAAGGTATTTTTTTTACTATTTTAACGTTTTTTAGTATTTTTATGGATATTTAGAGTTTTTAGGAATTTTTATGGGTTTTTCGGGTTTTTTGGGGTTTTTTGGGTTTTTTGGGGTTTTAGTGTTTTTTTCTTTTTTAGGTTCTTAATGTTTTTTAATTTGTAATATCATTTTTAAGGGGTTATATGTTTTTTATAGATTTTAGTGGTTTTTAGGGTTTTTATATGTTTTTAGGGTTTTTATGTTTTTAGGGGTTTTATGGTTTTAGGGGTTTTTAGGGTGTTTGGATACTTTTTAGGATCTTTATGGTTTTTAGCTTTTTTGGGTTTTTATGGGTTTCAAGTGTTTTTAGATTTTAAATGTTTTTTGAGGGTTTTTAGGGTATTTAGGGTTTTTTTAAATTTAAGGTGTTTTTAATGAATTTTTTGGATTTTTATGGTTTTTTGGATTTTTAGGGATTTTCAGGTCTTTATGGTTTTTAGGTTTTTAGGTTTTTTAGGTTTTCTGAAGTATTAAGTGTTTTTAGGTTTTTAATTTTTTCTTCGAGTCTTAAGGGAGTTTATCATTTTTAATGTTTTTCTTTATTTTTATGGAATTTTTAGGATTTTTATGGATTTTTAGGGATATATGGATTTTGACGGATTTTACGGTTTTTAGGGTTTTCAAGTTTTTATGGTTTTTTTGAGATTTTAAGGGTTTTTTGAGTTTTTAAGGGTTTTTAGATTTTTAATATTTTTAGGGGTTTGAAAGGGTTTTATTGGATTTTTAGAAGTTTCATGGGTTTATAGATTTTTAAAGTTTTTAGGTTTTTTAGGGTTTTTGAGGGTTTTAGGGTTTTAATTCCTTTTTAGGGTTTTTTGTGTTTTTTGGTTTTTAGGGGTTTTAATTATTTTTAGTTTTTTAGGTTATTCATTGTATTTTTCTTGGTTTTTACGTTTCTTTAATTATTTAGGGATTTTTTCCCTTTTTATAGTATTTATGTGGGGTTTTTATGTTTTTAGGGATTTTTAGGGGTTTTAGGGATTTTTAGGGTTTTAAGGATTTTAGTTTTATTTATGTTTTTAGGGGCATTAAGTGTTTGTAGGTTTTAAAGTTCTTTTTTGGGTTTTCTAGGATTCTTGGGGTTTTTTATGTTTTCCTGTTTTTATTTGGCTTTCTAGGATTTTAGGGGGTTGGGGGGTTTTAGGAATTTTGAGGGTTTTATGAGGTTTTTGGTTTTAGGGTTTTTTTTTATTTTTATGGTTTATATGTTTTTTAGAGTTTTTTTACAATTTTTAAAGGTTTAAAGGGTTTTTAGAGTTTGTATTGGTTTTAGGGTTTGTGTGGTTTTTAGGGTTTTTGATGGTTTCTTGTGGTTTTTTTATTTTTAGGGTTTTTTGGGTTTTTAGGTATTTTAAGCATTTTTAGGTTTTTATTAGTTTTATGTTTTTTAGGTTTTTGTGGTTTTATTTGGGGTTTTCAAGGTTTTTATGGGTTTTTACATTTTAGGTATTTTTATGTATTTTTAGGTATTTTTATGTTTTTAAGGTTTTTAGGGATTTTCGGGTTTTTGGGGTTTTTTTAGTATTTTAGGTTTTTTATGGTGTTTATCATTTTTAGGATATTTATGGTATTTAAGTGTTTTTATGTTTTCAAGGTTTTCTTAGGGGTTTTCAGGGTTTTTTTGTTTTTTTTTGTTTTTAGGTATTTATATGGCTTCTAAGGATTTTGGTGGTGTTGGGGGGTATTTATGGATTTTTAGGGGTTTTGAAAGTATTTAGGGGTTTAATGGTTTTCTTAATTTTTGGGTTTTTATTGTTTTCTTATTTCTTTATAGTTTTAAGGGTTTTTAGAGTTTTTAAACATTTTTAGGTGATTAAAGGGTTTTTAGAGTGTTTATTGGTTGTTTGGGATTTTATAGGGTTTTAGGGTTTTTAGGAGTCTTTATGGTTTTTAGGGTTTATTATTTTTTTGTATTTATAATGTTTTAGTTTTTTAGGGGTATTAAGATATTTTAAGATTTTATGTAATTTTAAGTGTTTTAAAGGGTATTTAGGGTTTTTGTATGTTTTTGTGTATTTTTAGTTCTTTTTAAATATTTATATAGGCTTTTATGTTTTTTACGGATGTTGATGGTTTTAAGGGTTTTAGGGTTATTTTTGGGTTTTTAGTTATTTTTTTATTTTTTATGGTTTTTATGGGTTTTAAGGAATTTTGAGTTCTTTAGAATTTTTAGCTGTTTAAAGTGTTTTTAGTGATTTTTTGGTTTCTAGGTTTTTACTAGGGTTAAGGAATTTTTATGGTTTTTTGGGGTTTTTTGGTATTTAGGGGATATGTTTTTGGAATTAGGGTCTTTTGGGGATTTTAGGTTTTTTAGGGTTTTTATTGCATTTTAGGTTTTTAAGGGTTTGAAGTGTTTTATTGTTTTTATGGTTTTCTTATGGGTTTTAGGGTTGTTAGGTTTTTAGGGATTTTTAGGTCTTTTTTCATATTTATATGTTTTTTCTATTTTTTAGGATTTTGAGGGTTTTATGGTTTTTAGTGATTTTGATGGTTTTTTGGGTTTTAGGGATTTTAGGGTTTCTTTTGGTTTTGTAGTGTTTTTAGGTTTTTAGGGTTTTAAGTGTGTTTTAAAATTTTAAAATTTTCTTAGGGTTTTTCTGGGTTTATAAGATTTTTAATGTTTTTAGGTATTTTTTGGGCTTTCTTAGGTTTTGTACTATTTTTACAGTTTTTATGGATTTTGATTTGTTATTAGGTTATTTAGGGTTATTATAGTTTTTTGGGGGTTTGGGGGGTGTTTTGAGTTTTTATGGGTTTTAAGGTTTTTTGGAGTTTTTTAGCATTTTAGGGGTTTAAGTGGTTTTTAGAGTTGCTACTAGTTTTTGGGTTTTATGGGGTTTTTAATGTTTTTTAGGTCTTTTAGTTTTTTTAAAGTTTTTTTAATTATTTATATTTTGGGGGGTTTTGATGGTTTTCTATGGGATTTTCAGGGTTTTAGGGTTGTTTATGATTTTCTCGACTTTTATGGTGTTTCTAGGATATTTATTGGATTTTAGGGTTTTTAAGGTATTTGAGGGTTTTTAGAGATTTTGATGTTTTTTAAGGGTTTTTAGTGTTTTTTATAATTTTTATGGTTTTATAGTTTTAAGGGTTCTATGTTTTTTCAGGGTGTTAACATTTTATTTGGGGTTTTCAGATTTTTTTTGTTTTTAGGTATTTTGATGGATTTTTTAGATTTTAATACTTTTTAGGGTTTTTAGCGGTTTTAGGGTTTTTAGGTATTTTTAATGTTGTAGGGTTTCTATGGTTTTTTTGGGTGTTTAGGGTTTTTTTATTTTTAGGGTTTGTATTTTTTTTTAGATATTGTTAACATTTTTAGGGTTTTAAATGGTTTTAGAGTTTTTAGTGGGGTTTTATGGGGTTTTAGGGTTTTAAGGTTTTTAATGTTTTAGGGGTTTTATGGTTTTCATGGGGTTTTAGGGTCTTTTTATAGTTTTTTAGGATTTTAGAATTTTTGGGTTTTTAGAGGATTAAATTGATTTTATGTTTCTAAGGTTTTCTTATGATATTTCATGTTTTTAATGGTTTTTATGTTTTTAGGGTTTTTAGGTATTTTTAGGACTTTTGGGGGCTTTGGGTTTTTAGGGATTTTGTTGTTTTTTAGGGATTTTAATGTTTTTAGGGTTTTTCATTTTTATTAGGGATTTTAAGTGTTTTTTATTTTTTAACGCTTTCTTATAGGTGTTTAGGGTTTTGGGGGTTTTACGTTATTAGTGAATTTTAGGGCTTTCTTCAAATTTAAATTATTTAAGGGTTTTTAGGGATTTTGAGGGGTTTTGGGATTTTGTGGTTTTTAAGGTTTTTTGAGTTTTTTAGGATTTTTATTGTTTTTTATAGTTTTTCATCTTTTTAAGCGGTTTAATGATTTTTTAGAGTTTTTAGTGGGTTTTGGGGGGTTTATGGTGTTTATGGTGTTTTAATGTTTTTAGGGGTTTTTATGGTTTTTAGGGTATCTAGGGTTTTTAAGATTTTTCAGGTTTCTTAGGGGTTTAAAGTGTTTTTATGTTTTAAGGTTTTCTTAGGGTTTTTCATGGTTATTACTGTTTTTCACATTTTTAGGGATTCTTAGGTATTTTTAGGATTTATATGTAGTTTTTGAGTTTTTGGGATTTTGAGGGTTTTTTTGGGTTTTCTGGGTTTTTTGGGTTTTTTAGTGTTTTTAGAATTTTTAGGGGTTTAAGTGTTTTTAGGTTTTTAAGGTTTTCATAGTGTTTTTTACGGTTTCTAGGGGTTTTGATGGTTTTTGTGATTTTTAGGGATTTTTTAGGATTTTAATTGTTTTTTAGGGTTATTTGGATTTTGAGGGTTTTTAGGTTTGTATGGTTTTTTCGGTTTTAGGGTTTTCTGAATTTTTTATTATTTAAAATGTTTATATATTTTTTAAAATTTTAGGGGATCAAAATTTTTTATAGTTTTTAGTTTTTTAGTGTCCTTATTTTTTTATGGTTTTAGGTGTTTTTTTCTTTTTTGGGTATTTGTATGGTTTTTTAGGGTTTCTAACATTTTGTGGATTTTTTTGGTTTTAAGTGTTTTTAGGTTTTGAAGCTTTTCTTAAGGGGTTTTTTTGGTTTTTTTGGGATTTTTTGAATTGTAGGGAGTTTTAGGAATTTTTTAGGAATTTTTTTGTTCTTATTTTTTTCGGGATTTTTAGGGATTTTTAGGGATTTTTAGGGATTTCAGGGTGGTTAGCATTTTTTAGGTTTCTAGGGGTATTAAGAGTTTTTAGATTTTTAATGTTTTTATTTTTTGGGGGTTTTTTAATTTTGTAGTTATTTTTAGGGATTTTTTATTATTTTCCCTATATTTTAGTGGTTTTCGGTATTTTCTTGGGTTTTAGGGTTCTTAACGGTATTGAGCGTTTTATGGTTTTTTTATTGTTTAGGATTTTTTTATATTTTTTTAGTGATTTTATGTTAATTTAGAGTTTTTTAATGTTTTTATTGGTTTAAATTTTTTATTGGTCCTGTAAGGTTTTTATGTGTTTTTATGGGGTTTTTTGGTCTTTTAGGGTTAATAGTTTTTATGTTTTTTATGGGTTTTTAGGGGGTTTTGTGTATTTTAGGATTTTTATGTTTTTTTGGAGTTTTTTGGTTTTTAGGGGTTGTAAGTGTTTGAGTTTTTTAATGTATTATTAGGGGTTTTCAAGGTTTTTTATGGTATTTAGGTATTAATGGATATTTAAGTATTTATGTAGGATTTTCATAGTTTATTTGGATTTTTAGTGATTCTAAGGGTTTTAAGGGTTTCTAAGGTTTTTAGGGTTTTTTTAGGTTGTTTAGCGTTTCTTAGGGTTTTAGGAGTTTTAGTGTTTTTAGGTTTATATGATTTTATTAGGGTTTTATTTTTTTTAGTTTTTTATGGTTTTTAATGTACTAAGTTGTCTTTAAATTTTTTTGGGGGTTCCAAGTGTTGTTGGAGTTTTAATGAGTTTTTGGGATTTTTATGGGTTTTTATAGTTTTAGGGTTTTTATGGTTTTTAAGGTTTTAGGGTTTTTAGTAGTTTTTAGTTTTTAGGGGTTTTAAGGTACTCTTAGTGTATTTCATGGTTTTTAGGGTTTTATACATTTTAGGTATTTTTTAGGATTTTTTTATTTTTAGGGGTTTTAAGGTCTCTAAGATTTTTTAGTGTTTTGTGGTGTTTTGGGTTTTTTATTTTTTTATTTTTTATGGTTTTTATGGTTTTTAGAGTTTTACAATATTTTTAAGCCAATAATTTGTTTTTAGAGTTTTTAGTGGGTTTTTATGGTTTAATCAGTTTTTATGTTTTTTAAGTTTTTTAGTGGTTTTTATGGATTTTAGGTTTTTTGAGGGTTTTTACCGATTTTTATGGTTGTAGTGGATTTAAGTGTTTTATGATTATAAGGTTTTATTAGGGGTTTTCTTGGGTTTTTATATTTTTTTAGATTTTTTTGGTAATTTTTGGGATTTATTTGGATTTGTATAGTTTTTATAGTTTTAAGGGATTCTGAGAGTTTTTTGGATTGTTTAGGGTTTTCAAGGTTTTTATTATATTTTTGCGGTTTCATTTTTTTTGTGTTTTTTAGGTTTTTTAAGGTTTCTTAGCGTTTTTGACGTTTTTAATGGTTTTTAGTTTTTTTCTTAGGTTTTTAGGGGTTTAATGGGTTATAGGTTTTTTCTATTATTTTTAAGTATTTTTATGGTTTTTAGGGGGTTTTAGGGGTTTTATGGTCTTTTCAGGGGTTTTAGGGTATTATTGTTTTATGTTTATTTGAGGGTTAATTGTTTGTAGGTTTTTACGTTTCTCATAGGGTTTTTTGGGTTTGTAGGTATTTTAATGTTTTTAGTAAATTTTTAGGCTCTTTTAGGATTTTTATGGGTTTTTAAGGATTTTGGGGGGGTTTTAGGGGTTTTTTGGTTTTTTGGGGTTTTAGTGTATTTTTTGTGTTCTTAGGATTTTTATGTGTTTTTAGAGTTTTTTATTATTTTTAGGGGTACAAAGTATTTTTAGTGTTTTGAGTGGTATTAGGGTTTTTTGTGCTTTATAGGTTCTTTAGGGGTTTTAATTGTTTATAGGTTTAAAATGTTTTCTTTGGATTTTTCAAGGTATATAGGGTTTTTACCTTTTTTGTAATTTTTAGTGATTTTTATGATTTTTAGGGATTTTTTAGTTTTCTTGGTTTTTTTGGGGGTTTTAGGTTTTTTATGGTGTTTTTCATATTTAGGTTTTTAGGGGTTTCAATTGTTTTTAGGTTTTCAAGGTTTTCATAGGGGTTTTCATGGTTTTTTTATGTTTTTAAATATTTTTAGGACTTTTAACGATTTTTTAGTGTTTTATGGATTTTCAGGGTTTTAGTGTTTTTTTGCTTCTTTAGGAGTGTTATGGGTATTTGAGAATTTTTCGAGGTTTAAAGTGATTTTAGAGTTTCTATTAGTTTTTTGGGTATTTTGGGGGGTTTTTAGGGTTTTTAGGGTTTCTTATGTTTTTAGGGGTTTTTTTTGTGTTTTATCATTTTTTAGTTTTTGAAGAGTATTAATAACTTTATAGGTTTTAAAGGATTTCTTAGGGTTTTCTAGGGTTTTTATGGTATTTTATGTTTTTTGTTATTTTATTTTTTTATGATTTTAATGATATTTTTGGGTTTTTAGGGATTTTTGAGGGTTTAAAGGGTTTTTACGTATATTTGGGGGTTTATGTTTTTTTGGGCTTTTTGGAAATTTTTTAGTTTTTTAGGGTTTTATGATTTTTTAGGTTTTTAGAGTTTTTTATTATTTTTAGGGTTTTAAAGGTTTTTTTTGTTTTTTTAGTGGGGTTTTAACGATTTTATGGGGGTTTAGGTTTTTATGTTTTTAGGGGGTTTTTTGGTATTTTAGGGGTTTTAGTGTTTTTAGGGTATTTTTTGGTTTTTAGTATATTTAGAATTTTTTACGTTTTTAAGGGTTTGAAGTGTTTTTTCATTTTTAAGGTTTTTTATGGGTTTTAAGGTTTTAGAGTTTTTATGTTTTTAGGGATTTTTAGGTATTTTATAGGATTTTTATGGTTTTTAGGGTGTTTAGGGATTTCTGAGGTTTTTTGGGATTTTTGGGTATTTTGGATTTTTGGGGTTTTTAGATTTTTTAGGTTTTTAGGGGTTTAGAGTATTTTTAAGTATTTTATATTTTCATCGGGGATTTCATGGGTTTTAGGGTTTTTAAAACATTTAGTTATATTTTTTCTTTCTTAAGTATCTATGGTTTTTAGAGTTTTTATGGATTTTTATGGGTTAATAGGTTTTTAGGGTTATTATGGGTTTTTGTGGTTTTGAGGGTTTATTTTTTTTATGGGTTTATGGTTTTTTGGAGTTTTTTTTATGTTTATAGGGTTTAAGGGGTTTTATAATTTTTAGTGGTTTGGGGTTTTTATGGGGTTTTTAGTGTTTCTTGGGTCTATTAGTGTTCTTAGTATTTTTATCAATTTTTATTTTTTTTGGGGGATTTATTTGTTTTTAGGTATTATTTTTTTCCTTTGGGTTTTAGGGGTTTTAGGATTTTTTACTTTTTGGGGAATTTTATTGATTTTATTGATTTTTTTTGTTTTTAGGGTTTTCAGGGATTTTGAGGGTTTTTATGAATTTTGAGGGTTTTTAGGGTTTTTAGGGCATTTATGGTTTTTATATTTTTATGGGATTTAACTATTTTTAGGTTTCTAATGTTTTCCTCGGGTTTTTAGGATTTTTTTATTTTATATGTTTTAGGGAGTTTTAGGGTTTTTAGGTTTTTTATAGTTTTTTAGGTTTTTTAGGGATCTAGATGGGTTTTACGGTGTTTTAGTTTTTTAGTGTTTTAACAATTTTTTTGGTTTTTAGGGTTTTTGAGTTTTTAGTTGTGTTTTATGCGGGTTTAGGGGTTTAAAATGTTTTTAAATATTTTTAGGGGTTATATGGTTTTTAGGGGGGGTTTTGGGTGTTGGGGTCTTTAAGGGTTTTTAAGGATTTTAGCATTTTTAGGTTATTTCGAGGTATGAATTATTTTTAGGTTTCTATGATTTTCTTAGGGGTTTTCAGGGTTTTTAGGGGTTTTACATTTTTAGGTATTTTTATGGATTTTTAGGACTCTTATGGGTTTTTAAAGATTTTAGGTATTTTGAGGGGTTTTAGGATTTTTCATGGTTTTAGGGTTTTGAGCGGTTTTATGGTTTTTTAGGAATTTTGGGGTTTTAAGTGTTTTTATTTTAAGGATTTAATTGAGGTTTTCAGGGTTTTAGGGGTTTTACATTATTCGGGATATTTATAGTATTTTTCTAATTTTTATGGTTTATAAGGGTTTTGGTGATTTTGAGGATTTTTTGGGATCATAAGTTTTTTTTTAGTTTTTTAAGATTTTTATGGTTTTTAGAGTTTTAAATTTTTTTAAGGGTGTAATGGTTTTTAGTCTTTTTAGTGGTTTTTTGGTTTTTATTGTGTTTTTTTCATTTTTATATTTTTTGGGGGGTTTTATGGTATTTAGGGTTTTTAGGGGATTTACGGTATTTTTCATTTTTGTCATTTCTTATGGGTTTTAAGTGTTTTTTTATATTTTGGTGTTGATTATGCATTTTTTAGGGTTTTAGTGTTTTTGACATTTTTAGGGATTTTTTGGGCTTTTAAGTATTTTTATGGATTTTTAGGGTTTTTAGTTATTTTAAGGGGGTTTGGGGTTTTTATGGGGTTTTATGGTGTTTTTAGGGGTTTTATTTTTTTATAGGTTTTTAGGGTTTTTAACATTTTTAGGGTTTTTAATTGTTTTAGTTTTTATGGGTTTCATTGGATTTTTTTGACTTTTAGGGTTTTTTACGTTTTAGAGATTTTATTTCTTTTTTAGTATTTTTATATATTTTTATAATTTTAGGAATTTTAGGGATTGTAGGTTTTTTTTGGGTTTTATGGTGTTTTAGTGTTTTTATCATTTTTAGATTTTTAGGGGATTTATGTGTTTTTATGTTTTTATGTTTTTCTTAGGGGTTTTCAGGGGTTTTAGGGGTTTTCACATTTTTAGTGATTTTTAGGGATCTTTTAGGATTTTTATGGTTTTTAGGTTTTTAGGGTTTTTAGGGTTTTAAAAGTGTTTTTTTGGGTTTTTTGACTTTTTTATTATATTAAATGTTTTTATAATTTTTTAAAATTTCTATAGGTTTAAATGGTTTTTTGAGTTTCTAGTTATTTTTAGTGTTTTTAGTTTTTTAAGGTTTTTCCAGGTTTTGGGTCTTTCAGGGTTTTTTTAAGGATTCTAACATTTTTTAGGTTTTTTGGAGTTTTAAGTGTTTTTTGGTTTTGGAGGTTTTCATAAGGTTTTTGGGTGTTTTTTGGGTTTTTTTCATTTTATATATTTTGAGGTTCTTTTATAAATTTTATGGTTTTAAGGATTTTAGAGGTTTTAGGTTTTTAGGGTTTTTAGGTTTTTATGGTTTTAGGGTGTTTATCATTTTTTAGGTTTTTATGGGGTTTATGAGTTTTTAGGTTTTAATGGTTTTTTAGGGATTTGAGGGTTTTTCATGTTTTGTTGGAAATTTTTAGGCTTTTTACTGTATCTTAGGGTTTTTTGGGATTTGGGGGGGTAAGGTTTTAGGGGTTTTAGGGTTTTTATCCTTTTTTATTTATTTATGGTTTCATGTTTTTTTGTGATTTTAAGTTGTTTTAGAGTTTTTTAATGTTTTTAGGGGTTTAAATGGTTTTCAGAGTTTTTAGTGGTTCTTTAGGGGTTTTATGTGTATCTATGGGTTTTTAATGTTTTTTAGGGTTTTATGGTTTTTATGGGGGTTATTTGTTTTTGTGTCTTTTGGGGTATTTTGGTTTTAGTGTTTTTAGGTTTTTATGGGATTTAAGTGTTTTTTGTTTTTAAGGTATTTCTCAAGATTTTATGGGGTTTTATGGTTTTTAGGTATTTAGTAATTTTTACCAATTTTTTGAAGAATTTTATGGGGTTTTAGAGCAGGGATTCTATGGGGTTTTAATGGTTTTTAGGGGTTTTAGGTTTTTTAGTTGTTTTTATTGATTTTATTATTTTAAAGTTTTCTTAGTATTTTTATCATTTTATATTTTTTAGGGATATTTAGAGATTTTTTAAGATTTTTATGGTTTTTAACGGTTTTTTGGTTTTTGAGGGGTTTATGGTTTTTTTGGGTTTTTAAGTTTTTTTTTTGGGGGGTTTTAAGTTTTTGTAGTGTTTTTAACGTTTTTAGGGGTTTAAAGGGATTCTAAGTTTTTAGGGTTTTATGGTTTTTTGAGTTTTTTAGGTTTTTAAGGTTTTTTGAGTTTTTGAACACTTTTGGGGGTTTAAACAGTTTTAGATTTTTTAGTGGATTATTAGGGTTTCATGGGTTTTTACAGTTTTTTAAAGTCTTTAGGGGTTTTTTGGTTTTTAGGGTTTTTAGGGATTTTAGTATATTATTTTTTATTTTTTAGGTGTTCAAGGGGGGTATTTGTTTTTAGGTTTTTAAGGTTCTCTTACGGTTTCTTAGGTTGTTTTAGGTTTTTAGGGACTTTAAGGGATTCTTAGGATTTTTTTTATTCTTAGGGGTTTTAGGGTTCTTAAGTATTTTTTGGATTTAATAGATTGTATTGTTTTTTGGTGGTTTTGAGTTTTTTTGGGTTTTTGTATTTTTAATGTTTTTTAAGAATCTTAGCTGTTTAAATATTTTTTAGATTTTTTTAGTAGTTTTCAGTTTTTTATTGGGTTTTAAGGGTTTTTAAGTTCTTTAGGGGTTTTGGGATTTTTAGGGTCTTTTAGGGTTTTAGGGTTTTTATCATTTTTTAGGTTTTTAGAGGTTTTAATTTTTTTTAGGTTTTCAATGTTTTTATAGGGGTTTTCATGGATTTTTAAATATTTGTTTTCATTTTTAGGTATTTTTTTCTTTTTAAGGATATTTATGGTTTTTAGGGTTTTGAGGAATTTTTATGGATCTTTGGGTTTGTTAGTGTTTTTAGGATTTTCAAGGGATTTTAAAATAATTAGGTTATTATGGGTTTTAAGTGTTTTTAGGATTCTAAGGTTTTATTAGGGTTATTCAAGATTCATTGAATTTTCATGTTTTTTGGTATATTTTATATTTTTATTGGTTTTTACGGTTTTTAGGGATGTTTTTTTCTTTTATTGTTTTTTGGGGTTTTAGGTTTTTTATGTTTTTTTGGATTTTTTTTTTGAGTTTTTTAGGGAGTTAATTTTTCTAGAGTATTTTAATGTTTTTAGGGGTATAAAGGAATTGTGGTGTTTTTTTGGATTCTTTAGGATTTTTATCACTTTTAATGTTTTTATCGGTTTTATTTTTTTAATGTTGTTAAGGTTTTCTTAGTGTTTTATGTTTTTAGCGTTTTTATTTTTTTGGGGGTTTTGGGTTTCTTTAGGTATTTTATTATTTGTAGGGATATTGAGGGGTTTTCGTGTTTTTAGGATTTTTTTGGTTTGTTTTATTTTTTTAGGGTTGTCTTTTTAATGTTTTTATATTTTTTTTTATCATTTTTTAGTGTTTAAAAGATTTTTAGATTTTTAATGGGGTTTTTGGGTTTTAATGTGTTTTTTTGGTTTTTTAAGTTTTTTTATTTTTTTGGGTTTTTTGTAGTTTTTTATTTTTTAGGGGTTTTAAGGTTTTCTTAGGGAATTTCAGGGTTTTATGGTTTCTTAATCTTTCGGGGTTTTTAGGGATTTTTTTATGGTTTTTATGGTTTTTTTAGGGTTTTGGGATTTTTGATATTTTTCTATTATTTTAAAGTTTTTTTGGTTTTTTATTTTTTTAGTGTTTTTAATGTTTTTAATTGTATTTAATATTTTTAGGTGTTTAAAGGGTTTTAGATTTTTTAGTGGTTTTACACGGTTTAAGGGATTTATAAGGTTTGTAAAGGTTTTTATGGTTTTTATATTTTTTAGCTTTTATAGTTTTTTTAAGTTTTTTTGTTTTTTAAGGATTTATTAGGGTTTTTCAATGTTTTTAGGTTTTTAATTTTATTTTGGGTTTTAGGGATTTTTTAGGATTTTTATGGTTTTTAGGGTTTTTAGGGATTCTGAGGGTTTTTAGGATTGTTTACGGTTTTTATTTTTTTTGGGGATTTTAGGGTTTTTTGAGTTTTTATGTTTTTAAGGTTTATTATTATTTTTTATATTTTTAAAGTGTTTTTATAGTTTTTATTGGGGTTTTAGGGGATTTATGGGATTTATGGTTTTTATTGTATTTAGGGTTTTATAGTTTCTAGGGGGTCTTAGTTGTTTTTTGGCCTTTTAGGGGTTTTAGGGTATTAGTGTTTTGTAGGTTTTTAGGGGTTTTAAGTGTTTTTAGTTTTTATGTTTTTCTTGGGGTTTTCAGGATTTCTAGTGTTTTCTAAATTTTTAGTGATTTTTAGCGGTTTTTTAGAATTTTTATGGGTTTTAATGGATTTTATGGTTTTTGAGGGTTTTTAGGATTTTTTTGGTTATTAGGATCTTTAGCATTTTTATGTTTTTATAATATTTAAGTGTTTTTAGTTTTTTATGTTTTTATTAGTATTTTTAAGTTTTTCTTATGCATTTTTATAGTTTCTAGGTGTTTTTATGTTTTTATGTATTTTTATGGGTTTTTAGAATTTTTAGAGATTTTTAGGTTTTTATGGGTTCTTAGTGTTTTTTGGGGTTTTTCTGAAATTTTTGAGTTACTTAGGGTTTTTGATTATTTATAGATTTTTAATTTTTTAAATATTTATTAGAGTTTTTATTGGTTTTATGGTTTTATGGGTTTTATGGTTTTAAATTTTTTAGGAGTTTTAGGGTTTTAGGGTCATTTTTGGTTTTTAGTATTTTTTACATTCTTTATGTTTTTAGAGGTATTAAGTGCTTTTAGGTTTTTAGGGTTTTTTTAGGGGTTTTTAGGTTTTTTTGGGGGGGGGGGGTTACATTTTTATAGTTTTAGGTATTTCATTGGTTTTTATGAATATTTAAAAACATTTAGGGTTTTTAGGTGTTTTAGGGGGTTTTAATATTTTTTGAGTTTTTTTAGTTTTTTACGAATTTTAATTGTTTTTATGTTGTTAATGTTTTCTTAATATTTTTATGGTTTTTTAGTGTTTTTTTAAATTTTTATTGATTTTTATGGTTTTTTATGATTTTTATGGATTTTTTGGGTTTTTGGGATGTTGAGGGTTTTTATTGTTTTTTTGGGTTTTTATATTTATTTCGAGTTTTTTAGGTTTTAGGGATTTTTAGAGTTGTTAGGGGTTTTAATGTTTTTTGAGTTTTTTAACCATTTTTGGGTTTGAAAGGATTTTAATGATCTTTAGGGGGTTTTATGTTTTTAGGGGAGTTTTGCGGTTTTATGGCCTTTTTAGGGTTTTTAGTGTTCTTAGCATTTTTAGGTTTTTTAATGATTTTAAGCATTTTTAGGTTTTTATGGTATTCTATGGATTTTTAGGGATTTAGGGTTTTTTATGTTTTTTATATTTTTTGGAGTTTCTATGGTTTTTGCTGTTTTTAAATTTTTAATTTTTTTAAATGGGTTTTTAGATTTTTTAGAGGTGTTTTAAGGTTTTATGTGTCTTTATGGGTTTTTAAGGTTTTATAGATTTCTGATTTTTTGTATTTTTTACAGTTTTTAAAGATTTTTAGAATTTTTAGTTTTTTTATGGGTTTTATGTTTTTAGGTTATTAAGGTTTTCTTAGGGGTTTTCAAGGTTTTTAGTTTTTTTATGTTTTTAAGGTTTGTAAAGGTTTTTTAGGAGTTTTTTTTGTTTTTAGGTGTTTTTCATATTTTGATTGTTTTTAAGGGTTTTCGGGTTTTTAGTGGTTTATTGGTTTTTTAGGGTTTTTGGGGATTTTCTTGAGCTTCTTAGGTTTTTTTTAGATATTTTTATCATTTTTAGGGGTCTAAATGGTATTTAAATTTTTTAGAGGGTTTTTAGGGTTTTTATGATTTTTTGTGGATCATTAAGGTTTTTAGGGGTTTGTATGGTTTTTAGGGGGTTTTAAGAGCTTTAGGGTATTTTTTGGTTTTTCGGGTTTTTAGTATTTTTAGGTTATCAGGGGTTTTCATTATTTTTAGGTTTTTAAGGTTTTCTTAGGGTTTTTCTAGTTTTCTAGGTATTTTTACATTTTTGGTGATTTTTGGGCTTTTTTGTATATTAATGGGGTTTTTGGGGATTTTCAGGATTTTGAAGGTTTTTAGTGTTTTTAGGGTTTTTAGCATTATTTTGGGTTTTTAGTGGTTTTATGTATTTTTAGGTTATTAAGGTGTTATTAGGGTTTTCCAGGGTTTTAGGTTTTTAAAAAAATTATGGATTTTTTTGGGTTTTTAGAATTTTTATGCGTTTTTTATTTTTTTAGGTATTTTGAGGTTTTTATGGTATTTGTGGGTTTTTTATGTTTGTGGAGATTTATGGTGTTTTAGTGTTTTTAAAAAATAAATTAGTTTTTTAGAGTTTTTTTAGAGTTTTTAGTTATTTTTATGGGATTTTATTATTTTTAGGGTTTTTACGGTTTTAGGGGTTATTATGATTTATAGTGGTTTTTTGGGTTTTTAGTGTCTTTCTAGCGTTTTTATCATTATTTGGTTTTTTAGTGGATTTAAGTGTTTTTAGGTTTTTATGGTTTTCTTAGGTGTCTTTTGGGTTTCATTTTTCTTTACGTTTTTATTGATGTTTTGGGGATTTTTTATGATTTTAGTAGGTTTTTTGGTATTTTGAGGGTTTTCGGGGTTTTGGGTTTTTTAGGTTTTTTATCATTTTTAGGTTTTTTGGGGTTTCAAGTGTTTTTATCTTTTTAAGGTGTTTTAGGGTTTTGTATGGTTTTGGTTTTTTTATATTTTTATGGATTTTTAGAATGTTATTATTATTTTGGGTTCTAGGGATTTTGAAAGTTTTAGGGTATTTTGGCGTTTTTAGGGTCTTTTTGGTTTTTTGGGTTTTTATAACATTTTTGTATTTTTTATTTTTTTAATGTTTTTATATTTTTTTAACTTTTTTAAGGTTTTAAAGTGCATTTATAATTTTAAGGGTTCTTAGGAATTTATTGGTTTTTAGGGTTCTAAAGTCTTTTAGGCTTTTTATGGATTTTAATTATTTTTGAGGATTTATGTTCTTTTAGGTTTTTTTAGGTTTTTTATGGTCTTGAGCATTTTTTTAGGTTTTTAGGGGTTTTAAGTTTTTTAGTTTTTGTATTTATCATTCAAATTTTCAAGGTTGTAGGGTGTTTTATGTTTTTATAGATTTTGAGGCCTTTTAATGATTTTTATGGGGTTATACTATTTTTTAGTTTTTTGAGGGTTTTTAGGTTTAATAGCTTTTTTCGGTTTTTAAGGGAGTTATGTTTTTTATATTTTTAAGGTTTTCTTAGGGTTTTCATGTTTTTTAGGGTTTATAAATTTTTATGGATTTTTTGTTTGGAATTTTCAGTATTTTTATGGGTTATTGCTATTTTTAGGGATTATGAGGGTTTTTTGGGTTTTTTTGGGTTTTTTGGTTTTTTGGTTTTTTAGGGGTTTTGAGTTTTTTTATGATTTTTATGTGTTTTTAAATTTATTTTAATGTTTTTATGGGTTTAAAAGTTTTTTTGAGTTTTTAGTGGGGTTTAGGTTTTTTCATTTTTTATAGTTTTTAAGGTTTTTACAGGTTTTATGGTTTTAAAGGTTTTTTGGGTTTTTAGATTTTTTACGGGTTTTTTAGGGTATTTAAAATTTTTAGTTTTCTTAGGGGTTATAAGTGTTTTTATGTTTTTAATGTTTTCATAAAGTTTTTAGGGTTTTTAAGTATTTTTTGGGATTTTTATATTTTTATAGGTTTTAGGGATTTTATGGATTTTAGGGTTTTAGGGATTTTATGTTTTTAGGGTTTTTTATTTTTTTTATTGTTTTAGGTTATTTTGGTTTTACGTTTTTTAGACCTTTGAGGTTTTCTTAGGATTTTTATAGTTTTAGGGTGTTTTAAATTTATAGGGATTTTTAGGGGTTTTATGGATTTTTATGGTTTTTTTGGGTATTAGGGGTTTTTAACCTTTTAAGGTTCTTAAGGGGTTTTTAATATTTTAATGATTTCAGGGATTTAAAAGTTTATTATAGTTTTTAGTGGGTTTTAGGTATTTTATGGGTTTTTAGAGTTTCTTAAGGGTTTTAGGGGGTCCTTATGGTTTTTGGTGGGTTTTTGGTTCTTTTAGGGGTTTCTTTGGTTTTTAGCAGTTTTTAGGATTTTAGTGGTCTTAAGTGTTTTTATGGTTTAAAGTTTTCTTATGGTTTTCCGGTGTTTTAGGGTTTTTTACGTATTTAGGGATTGTTATAGATTTTTTGGTATTTTTACGGTATTTTAGGGCTTGTAGGGATTTTGAGATTTGGGGGGGGGGTTTGGGGTTTTTAGGGTCATTCGGGTTTTTAGAGTTCATAGGGTTTTAAGGGTTTTAATTGTTTTGAGGTTTTTAAGGTTTTCTTACAGTTTTTCAGAATTTTGAGGGTTTTTTACATTTTTAGTGATTTTAATTGGTTTTTCTTAATTTTTATTGGTTTTTAGGGTTTTTAGTGATTTTCAGGGTTTGGGGGTAGGGTTTTAGGGGGGGTTTGGTTTTTTTGTATTTTGGGTTTTTTATTTTTTTTCATTTTTGTAAGGTTTTTCTAGTTATTTTACATTTTTAGGGTTTTGAATTTTTTTAGATAATTTAGTGGTGTTTCGGTTTTTATGGGTTTTTTGGGTTTTTAATTTTTTTTAATGTTCATATAGTTTTTAGGGGATTTATTGTCTTTTAGTGGTTTTTAGGGTTTTAGTGTTTTCTTAGTTTTTTACGGTTTTTATGGGTTTTTATTCTTTTAAGGTTTTCTTTAGTTTTATTAGTATTTTTAGGGGTATTTACATTTTGAGGTATTTTTATGGTTTTTAGGATTTTTATGGTTTTTAACGTTTTTAGGGATTTTGAGGGTTTTCCAGGTTTTTAATGGTGTTTATGGTATTTTTATAATTTTTTTGATTTTTTTTGTGTTTTTAGGGTTTTTTAGTTTTTTGTGGGTTTTTAGGGTTTTTAGGGGTTTTAGGGTTTTTAGTGTTTTTAGGGTTTTTAGCATTTTTTAGGATTTTTAGTGGTTTTATGCATTTTAAGTTTTTTAATGTTTTTTGGCGTTTTTGTGTTTTTTGTGTTTTTTATGTTTTTAGGTATTTTTAGCAATATGTTAGGATTTTTATGGTTTTTAGGGGTTTATGGGTTTTGAGGTTTTTTGGGTTTTATGGTTTTTGTGGTTTTTTAGGTTTTTAGGGTTTTTGAGTTTTTTTGTTTGTCAATTTTTATGTTTTTTAACAATTCCATTTGTTAAGAGGGTTTTTAGAGTTTTTTTTAGTTTTTAGGGTTTTTAAGTATTTTTAAGGATTTTAAGGGTTTTATGGTTTTTACGGTGTTTTAGGGTATTTTTAGTTTCTTTTAGGGGTTTTAGTGTTTTTTGAGGTTTTTTGGGGTTTCAAGTGTTTTTAGGTTTTTAAGGTTTTCTTAGGGGTTTTTCGGGTTTTTTTGGGTTTTTTATGTTTTTAGGGATTTTTTGTGTTTTTTATAGTTTTTAGGGTTTTTTTGGTTTTTTTGGTTTTTATGGAATTTCATAGTATTTTGGGTTTTTATCATTTTTTGGTTTTATGCATTTTTTGTGTTTTTATGGGTTTTAGGTTTTTATAGATTCTTAATATTTTTAGGGGTTTGAAGGGTTCTTATAGTTTTAGTTGTTTTTAAGGGTTTGTTGGGTTTTTTTAGGTTTCTAGGGGTTTCTACGGTTTTCATAGGGTTTTAGGTTTTTTATGATCTTTTAGGGTTTTTAGCACTTTTTAGGGGTTTTTAGTGTTTTTTAGTTTTTTATGGTTTTCTTTGGGATTTTCAAGGTTTATAGGTTTTTTTCATATTTTTAGGTATTTTATGTGATTTTATTGGATTGTTATGTTTTTAGGGTTTTATGGAATTTTAAGGTTTTTAGGTTTTTTTGGGTTTTGGGTTTTTTGGGTTTTTAGCCTTTTTAGATTTTTAGGGGTTTTAATTATTTTTAGGTTTGTAATGTTTTCTTCTGGTTTTTTCAGTGATATTTGGTTTGTTTAAAGTTTTTGGGTTTTTTGGGATTTTTTTTGGGATTTTTTGGTTTTTATATTTTTTATTAGGTATTTAGGGTTTTAGGATATTTTTAAGGTTTTATGGTTTAAATGGTTTTCTTGGGTTTTTTGGGTTTTTTTTGAGTTTCCAAGGTTTTTATGGTTTTCAGATTTTCATAATGTTTTAGGGGTTTAAATAGTCTTTATAATTTTAAGTGGGTTTTTAGGGTTCTTATGTTTTTTATGGTTTTGATGGTTTCTAGGGGTTTTAAGGTATTTTTATAGTTTAAAAATATTTTAATCATTTTCAGGTTCTTAGTGCTTTTATGTGTTTTTAGGGTTTTTAGGATTTCGTAGGACCTTTCAAGGTTTTTAGGGTTTTTACATTTTTTAGGAATTATTAAGTATTTTTATGGATTTTTACGGGTTTTTTATGGTTTTTTGGGTTTTTTGGGGTTATAGGGGTTTTTTAGTTTTTTGGGGGTTTTTTAGGTTTTTTAGAGTTTTTTAAAATATTAGGGGTTTAGAGGGTTTTTAGTGTTTTAGTGGGTTTTTAGTGGGTTTTAGGGTATTTATAGGTTTTTTGGGTCGTTTGAGGTTTTAGGGGTTTTATTTTTTTAGGGGATTTATGTTTTTAGGGTCTTTTAGTATTTTTATTGTTTTTTATGTTTTTTAGGGGTTTTAATTGTTTTTAAGTTTTTAGGTTTTTAGGTTTTATTAGTGTTTTCCATGCCGTGAAGGGTTTTTTTGTTTTAATATATTTTTAGGATTTTTATGATTATGTAGGTTTTTTAGGGATTTAGTGGGTTTTTTCGTATTTAGGGTTTTAAGGTTTTGGTGGTTTTTAGGGGTTTTGCTATTTTTGTTTTTCAGGGTTTTAAGTACTGTTAGGTTTTTTAGTGTTTTTCGGTTTTCTTACATCTTTATTTATTTTTGGGGTTTTAAATAGTTTTTAGGGTTTTTAGGTATTTTGAGGATTTTTATGGTTTTTTGGGTTTTTTGGTTTTTTTGGAGTTCCTAGGGGTTTTTAAGGTTTTTTGGTGTTTAAGGTTTTTTTAATGTTTTTTAATGTTTTTAGGGGTTGATAGGTGTTTCAAAGTTCTTATTGGGTTTTAGTGTTTTTATGGGGATTTAGGGGTTTTATGGGTTTATGGTTTAGGGAGTTTTAGGATTTTTATGGTTTTACACATTTTTTAGGATGTAGGGGTTTTGAGTGTTTTTAGGTTTCTATGGTTTTTTTGCGTTTTTCAGGGTTGTCATGAGATTTTATGTCTTAAAGTATTTTTTGGTATTTTTGAGTATTTTTATGGTTCAAGGGATTATTGGGATTTTGAGGGGATTATGGTTTTTTAGGTTTTCAGTGTTTTAATTGTTTTTTTTGTGTTGTTAGGATTTATTAAATATTTTTATGTTTTTTATGCTTTTAGAGTTTTTAAAACAAAATATATTTAGAGGGGTTTTTCACTGTTTACTGGGTTTTATGGGTTTTATGGGTTCTTATGGGTTTTTATGGTTTTTAGGGGTTTTAATGGTTTTAGGTTTATTAGGTGTTGTAGGGTATTTGGGGGTTTTTATCATTTTTAAGGTTTTTAGGTGTTTGAACTATTTTTAGGTTTTCAAAAAAAATAGTGTTTTTCTGGGGTATTAGAATTTTTAATGTTTTTTTGGGAGTTTTAGGGATATTTTAGTGTTTTTATTGTTTTTTAGGGTTTTGGGGATTTTGAAGGTTTTGTTGTTTTTAATGTTTTTTTGTTATTTAGCATTTTTATGTTTTTTAGCATTTTTATATTTTTAGGGATCTTATATTTTTTTAAGATTTTCTTTTGGTTTTTAGGGGTTTTAGGGGTTTTTACATTTTAAGGATTTTTAAGGAATTTTTATGATTTTTATTGTTTTTTTAAGATTTTAATGATTTTGAGGGTCTGATGGTTTTTATGAGTTTTTGAGTTTTGTTGGTTGCTTTAGTTTTTTTGGAATTTTTTATTTTTTAGGGATTTTATGTTTTTTGATTTTTTTAACATTTTTAAGGGTTTTTAATTTTAGTGGGTGTTTGGGTTTTTAGGTTTTTAGGGTTTTTAATGGGTTTTAGGGGTTTTGTGGATTTTATGGATTTTATCATTTTTAGGTTTTTTAAATTTGTTTTAGGTTTTTAAGGTTTTATTTGTGTTTTTCATGGTTTTATATTGTTAGGGATTTATGTGGATATTTGGATTTTTATGGGATTTAAGGATTTTGAGGGTTTTAGGTGTCCTAGGGTTTTTATGTTCTTTTGGGATTTTAGTGTTTTCTTTTATAATTTTAGGGTTTTTAAGGTTTTTAGGGTTTTTTAATGTTTTTAGGGGTTCAATTTTTTTTAGAGTTTTTAGTGTTTTTAGGGTTTTATGGTCTTAATGTGTTTTAGGGTTTTTATAATTTTATGGGATTTATGGTTTTTACGGTTATTTTGGGTTTTTATAGTTTTTATGTTTGTAGATGTTTTAACTATTTTTAGGTTTTAAGGGTTTCTTTGGGGGTTTTATGGTTTTATGGTTTTTATAAAGTTTTAGTGATTTTTATGATTTTTATTGTTTTAGGGTTTTTTTGGTATTTTGAGGGCTTTTTGGATTTTTATGGTTTTTATGGTTTTTTTGGGGTTTTATGGTTTTTATGGGTTTTTTAATGTTTTTAAGGTTTTTTAGAGGTTTTAACATTTTTAAAGGTTTAAAGGGTTTAATGATTTTTTAGTGGGTTTTTAGGGTTTTTAATGGTTTTAGTGGATTTTATGGTTTTTAGTTTTTTTAGGGGTTTTCAGGGTTTTTTTGTGTAGGTATCATTTTTTAGGTTTTTAGGTGTTTTACCTATATTTAGGTTTTTAAGGTTTTCTTAGGGTTTTTCAGGGCTTTTAAATTTTTATATATTTTTATGAATTTTTTAGTGTTTTATGATTTTTAGGATTTTTATGGATTTTGAGTTTTTTTAATCTTTTTAGGGTTTTTATATGTTATTTTTGGTTTTTTAGGTTTTTCTAAGTTTTTTTAGGATCAATATAGTTTATAGAGTTTTTTAACTTTTTATAACTGTAAAGGGATTATAGAGTTTTTTAGTTTTTTTTTATTTTTATGGTTTTTTATGTTTTTATGGGTTATGCAGTCATTATGGTTCTTATTGTTTCAATATTTTTTTAGGGTTTTTATAATTTTTAGGTTATTAAGCTGTTTTATATTTTTTAGAATTTTAAGTTTTTCTTAGGGTTTTTTGGTTTTTTTATGTTTTTAACTTTGTTAGAGATTTTAAGGCTTTTTAGGACATTTATGGGTGTTAGGGTTTTTAGTTATTTTGAGGGTATTTATAGTTTTTTAGGGTCATTATGGTTTTTATGGTTTTTTGGGGTATCAATTGTTTTATTGAGTTCTTAGGGTTTTTAAGGTGTTTTATTGTTGTTTAACATTTTTAGTAGTTTAGAGGGTTTTTATAGTTTTATGGGTTTTAGGGAATTTTTAGTATTTTTAGGGTGTTTATCATTTTTAAATTTTTATGGGTTTTACGTGTTTTCATATTATTAATTTTTCATAGTGTTTTAAAGGGTTTTTTTTACTATTTTAGCTATTTTGGGGATTATTTTTATTTTTATGGTTTTTAGTGATTTTAGTTATTTTAATGGTTTTTACGGTTTTTTTCGTTTTTATGGTTTTTTGTGTTTTTAGGGGTTTTAGGTATTTTTTTATGATTTTTGTAGTTTTTATTTTTTTAGTGATTTTGAGGGGTTTTTGGGTTTTAATGGGTTTTAATTTTTTTTAACATTTATCTGGGATTAAAGGGTTTTTATATATTTTAGTTGTTTTAGTGTCTTAATGGGTTTTAGGGATTTTTATGGTTTTTGGGTTTTCATGGTTTTTATGGGTTTTATTATTTTTAGGGTCTTTTAGGGGTTTTTAGGGTTTTTAGTGTTTTTATAGTTTTTATAGGTTTTAATTGTTTTTAGTTTTTGGTGGTTTTCTTAGGTTTTTTTAGGCTTTTTAGGGTTTTTATGTTTTTATGTATTTTTTGGGTTTTTTAGGATTTTTATAGATTGTGAGGGTTTTGAGGGACTTTTAGGGTTTTTATTATTTTTACTGTTTTTAGAGTATTTTTAGGTTTTTAGGGGTTTTAAGTGTTTATTTGGTTTTTAAAATTTCCTTAGGTTTTTAGGATTTTAAGGGTTTTTTTGGTTTTTAGGGATTTTTATGGATTTTTTGGATTTTTATGGGGTGTAAATGTTTTTTGGTACTTTCAGGGTTTTTATATTTTTTATGGTTTTTTTGTGTTTTTATGGGTTTTTAATTTTTTTTGGCATTTTACAGTTTTTTGTGTTTTTAATGTTTTGAGGGATTTAATGAGATTTTAGAGATTTTAGTGGTTTTTAGAGATTTTATGGGTTTTTAGGGTTTCGAATGGTTTTAGAGGTTTTAAGGATTTTTGGTGTTTATATTGGTTTTAGGGAATTCTATGGTTTTTAGAGTTTTTAGGTTTTAAGGGGTTTTATGTGTTAATAGGTTTTTAAAGATTTCATAGATTTTTTTAGGGTTTCTATTTTTTTGTGTTGTTAGTAATTTTTAGGAATTTATAATTTTTACAGTTTTTAGGGTTTTAGGGATTTTGAGGGGTTTTACAGTTTTTAGGGTCTTTATGGGTTTTAGAATTTTTAGGTTTTTATGGGTTTTAAGTGTTTTTAGGTTTGTAAGATTTCTTAGGGGTTATCAGGGTTTTAAGAGTTATTACATTTTTTGGAATTTTTTAGTCTTTTTAGTGTTTTTACGCACTTTTTAGGGTTTTGGGTTTTGGGGGGGGGGTTTCTGTTTTTTGGGTTTTTAGGGATTTTTAATTTTTTAGGGGTTTAAAGGTTTTTATAATTGTTAACATTTTTCTGGTAATATAGGATTTTTATAGTTTTAAATGTGTTTTTACGGTTTTTATGGGGTTTTGGGGTTTTATTGTTTTAAGGATATTTATGGATCTTAGGGTTTTTTAGTGTTTTTAGGAGTTTTAGGGTTTTTAGCATTTTTAAGTTTTTAGTGGCTTAAAGAATTTTTATAGGGTTTAAAATGGGTTTTTAAGGATTTTAGGGATTTTTACACTTTTAGAGATTTTAGTGATTTTTCAAAAAAATTATGGTTTTTACGGTTCTTAGGGACTTTTAGAGTTTTTTGGGGGTTTTAGGGTTTTTAGAAATTTTATGTTTTTTTGTATTTATGGGTATTTTATTTTTTTTCAGATTTTTATGGTTTTTAGAGTTTTTTAACATTTTTAGGGGTTTAAAGGGTTTTTATAGTTTTTTGTGGTTTTTAGTGTTTTTATGTGTCTTTATGGGTTTTATGGATTATTTGTATTTTTTTGGTTTTCAGTGGTTTTTAGGGGTATTAGTGCCTTTTTAGGTGTTTTAGGGGTTCTTTAGAATTTTTTGGGTTTTAAGGGTTTTATGTGTTTTGGGGTTTTATAATTTTCATTGGGGTTTTCAAGTTATTTGGGGTTTTTTTACATTTTTATGAATTTTAAAGGAATTTTATGGTTTTATGATTTTTTAGGGTTTTTAGTGATTTGAGGGGTTTTTGAGGTCTTAGGGTTTTTCTATTTTTTAGCGGTTTTTTGGTTTGTGGGGGTTTTGGGGTTTTTATATTTTAAGGTTTTCATAGGGTTTTCATGGGTTTTAAGAATTTTTTGGGATTTTTTTGGGTTTATGGTCTTTATGGGTTTTTGGGGATTTTCAGTGGTTTATGGGTTTTTTGGTTTTTTGGGTTTTAGGGTGTTTTGGAGGGTTTTAGGGGTTTTAAGGTTTTTTTATTTTTAAAATGTTAATAGGGATTAAAGGGGTTTTAGAGATTTTTATGTTTTTAAGAGTTTTTATGGGGTTTTAGGGTTTTTTATAGTTTTCAGGGGTTTTATGGCTTTTAGGGTTTGTTAGGGTATTTAGGGGATTTAGGGGTTTTAGGGTTTTGTGTTTTTTTTGGTTTTTAGGGTTTTAAGCGATTTTAAGGTTTTATTAAAGTTTTTCTAGGTTTTCTAGGGTTTTAACCTTTTTTACAGTTTTTTTTAGATTTTTTATGGTTTTCAGGGTTTTTTGGGTTTTCTGGTTTTTAGGGATTTTGAGGTGGTGTTAGGGTTTTTTGGGTTTTTTGGGTTTTTTGGGTTTTTACGGATGTTTAGAGTTTTTAGGGATTTAAAGGGTTTTTAGAGTTTTTAATGTTTTTAGGGATTTAAAATGTTTTTAGAGTTTTTAGTGCATTTTAGGTTTTTATAGGGTTTAGGGTTTTAATGGTTTTAGGGATTTTGTGTTTTTTGGTATTTTTATAGTTTTTAGGTTATTTTTAGTTTTTTTAGGGTATTTATCATTTATTAGGTTTTTTAGGGATTTTATGTTTTTTAAGTTTTTTAACTTTTCATAGGGTTTTTATGGTTTTTAGGGTTTTAATGCTTTTAGGGATTTTGATGGATTTTTAATTATTTTTATGGGTTTTTAGGGGTTTTTGGAAATTTTAGTGTTTTATGGTTTTACGTGTTTATAGGGTTTCTAGGGCAAGAAAGATGCGAGGGTCGGGCTATTCCCGACCCCCTCAAAATTTATTAGAGAAAAAAAAGACGCAGTAGACAAGGGAGTGGAGGGGTCAAACAACCCACACCCAAAAACCCTTTACAAACACACGCCCAAGAAACGCAAAAAAAAAGAAACATAAAAAACACACAAGAAGAAGAAAACCCGAAGCATCCCCGACAGCATCTCCCAACCAATCAACAACCAGCAATAATGCGAGTGCAACACTTTACCACCACCAATCCCAGCAGAAACCAACATCCAGAACCACCAGAATCCAACATCACATAACCACTAGCATCCAACAGCACAGAAGCCCCAGCATCAAAATCACAAGCCTCACCTTCACCATCATTCAGCAGCTCACCACCAAGCAGCGACCAACATCCAATATCACAAAAACCAGAATCCAGCACCTTCACACCAAAACGTGCCACCACCAACAGCACATAACCATCAGCACAAAAAGCACAAAACCACCAGTAACCAGAGCACTCATCCATACAACAACCACCCTCCTTTTTCATAAAAACTAGTAGCCAATACCTCTCTACCAATAAGGTCCACCACAAGCACCACAGAACCAACAACACCAAAATCCTGCCCACAAGCTTCATCACATTCCAGCCAAACAGCAGCCAGTCCGTAACATCGTTTCCATCATTATGCATCATCTTGACAAGAAGATCTACCATCAACAACACGCACCCAAAAACCTCTGCAGCCTCAAGCACCTCCTCACCAAGAAGATCCACTGCTAGCAAATTAGGACCATCAGCACCAAACCCATAACCAATAGCATCCTCCCGTCCTAGCCCTACAACAAGCAGGAGCCAACGCCATAATTTTGGGAAATTGATCTCTCCTACCATACCACACAAACCAGCAAAGGCAAGCAGCCTATCTCATGCATCAGAGCACACAGAAATCCACAGTATCATTGAAAGCAACAGAAAAACCCGAATAGTCTGGATGCGAGGCTCAGAGAGCCCTCCATCCAAACCGCATGCCTAGCCAACAAGCCACTCCCCAAGCAATACAAACCGTAGCAGCATAATGAACAAACACCCACTAAGACGAATAAACTGGAAAAGACAAACCACCAGTGCACCAAAAAAATTTGGGATCCAGACCGCAGGAGAGGTAACGTACCAGAATTCAAGAGTCAGTAGGGGCGAAATGAAGTGGCGAAGTAGAAAATCAGAAAAATCCACCAAAAACCCAAATCTGGAAACAACATTGACTTCATCGGAGGATTCTTAGACCGAACATTTGAGAAGCTATCAAGAACGCCGCCAAGGTGCAATAAGGACGACGCCCAAGAAGGATCCAGATCCACCAGAGACGAGCCGGAAAGATTCAACAAGCCACCACCGCCTTTTCCTGAAACAGCCCACCAGATCCTATTGTCATCAGGTAGCCTCCATGTCTACCACCATCAACCCAGGGGAGAAGGCCTTCCAAAAAGAGCTCCAATCGCATCATCGAACTGGAGGCAATCAACGAATCCGCTGAAGAGGGTTCTAAGAGGGGACCCTGGAGGTCACCTCGTTGGGAGAGAGAGCCCAGGAGAGAGCGTCGGCATCTCTAACTACTATAGGGTTTGTAAGGATTTTATAGAATTTTTATGGATTTTTAGGGTTTTTAGGGATATTGAGTGTTCTTATGGTTTTTATGGTTTTTTGGTTTTTCTGGGGTTTTTTAGTTTTTTAGGGTTTAAATGGATTTTAAGAGCATTTTAGCTTTTTAGGGGTTTAAATCGGTTTTATATTTTTTACTCTATTTTGAGGGTTTTTATGGGTTTTTGGGTTTTTAATCTTTTTTAGGGTTTTTATGGTTTGTGGAGTTTTATAAAAATTTTAGTTTATTATTAGGGTATATTTTGGTTTCTTATGGTTTTTAGGCTTTTAGGGGTTTTTATGTATTTTAGTTTTTTAAGAATTTCTAAGGGGTTTTCATAGTTTTTAGGATTTTTAAAATTTTAGGGATTTTTGTGGATTTCTTAGGATTTTTATGGTTTTGTGGTTTTTAGGGATTTTGAGGGTTTTAGGTATTTTAAAACAAAATTAGCGTTTTTTAGGTTTTTTAGACTTTTTGGGGGTTTTAGGGGTCTAAATTATTTTTATGTTTTTAAGGTTTTCTACGGGTTTTCAAGGTATTTAGGGTATTTTACATTTGTATGCATTTTTATTCTTTTTTTGGATTTGTATAGTTTTAAGGGTTTTTTGTGTTTTTGAGGGATTTTTGTGTTTTTGAGGGTTTTTTGGGTTTTTTTGTCATTTTGTGGTTTTAGGGGTCTTTTTAGTTTATTTACTACTTTTATTCTTTTTAAGAGTTTTTAACATTTTTGGGGATTTAAAGTATTTTTAGTGATTTTTGTGATTTTTAGGGTTTTATGGGGTTTTAGGGGCTTTTACGGTTTTTATGGTTTTTGTGGCTTTTAGGGTCTTTTTTGTTGTTTTTAGGGTTTTTTGCATTTTAGGGGTTTTAAGTGTTTTTAGGTTTTCAAGGTATTCTTAGGGGTTTTTAGGGATTTAAAGTTTTTTATGTTTTAGTGATTTTTATGTATTTTTATGATTTTTATGGTTTTTTTGGATTTTGAGTGTTTTTTGGGTTTTCAGATTTCTTTTGGGGTTTTAATGTTTTTTAGGTTTTTAGGGGTTTAAATATTTTTTATGTTTTTATGTTTTTCTTAGGGGTTTTTAAGGTTTTATGATTTTTATGTTTTTATGGATTTTGACAGAATTTTTCGGATTTTATGGATTTTAATGATTTTTTATGTTTGTTAGGGTTTTAAGGTTTTTTATAGATTTCAAGGATTTTGTTAATTTTTAGGGGTTTTAAGGGTTTTAAGAGTTTTTAATGTTTTTAGGGGTTTAAAATGTTTTTATATTTTTTGTGTTTTTTAGTTTTTTATGGGTTTTCTGGTTTTAAAGGTTTTTAAGGGCTTTTATGTTATGTAGGGGGTTTAAGGTGTTCAGAGACTTTTTAGGGTTTTATCATTTTTTGGGGTTTTTAGTTTTTTTAAGGTTTTTGAGGATTTTTTAGGGGTTTCAACAGTTTTTATAGTTTTTTATTTCATTAGGGATTTTAGTGGATTTTTAGGATTTTTTGTGGTTTTTAGGGTTTTTGAGGGGTTTTATAATTTTTTAGTGGTTTTAGAATTTTTTATTTTTTAAGGTGTTTTAAGTGTTTTTATGTTTTAATTGTTTTCATAAGATTGTTTTGGGTTTTATGATTTCATGAATTTTTTTTATTTCTATTTATTTTTTATGGTTTTTATGGTTTTTATAGATTTGATGCATTTTGGGGTTTTTTGGGGTTTTGGGTTTTTTTTTGTTTTTTTGGGTTTTAATAGTTTTTTTAGTTTTTTAGGGTATTTTATGTTTCTTAGTGTTTTTTTATCATTTTTATGGGTTTTAAGGGTTTTTAGAGTCTTTGTGTGTTTCTAGGGTTTTTTTGGGTTTTAGGGTTTTTTAGGTTTATACGGTTTTTACAATTGGGGGTGGGTATTAGGGTTTTTTTATTTTTTGAGGCTTATTATTATTATTTATGTTTTTAGGGGTTTTAGTATTTTTTAGGTTTTTAATTTTTTCTTAGGATTTTTCAGTGTTTTAGGATGTTTTACATTTATATATAATTTTAGATATTTTTGGGGATTTAATTATTCTTTATGGTTTTTAGGGATTTTGATGGGTTTTAGGGATTTTTGGGGTTTTTATGGGTTTCTAGGGTTTTTAGATTTTTTAGGGGTTTTAAATTTTTTAGGGTTTTAAGGTTATCATAGGGTATTTTAGGTTTTTTATGTTTTGAGGGATTTTAAGGGGTTTTTTAATATTTTTATGGTTTTAGGGGTTTTTAGTGATTTTGAGGGTTTTTCAGGTTTTTTTGTTTTTTAGGATTTTTAGGGTTTTTAGTGTGTTTGGAATTTTCTGGGTTTTTTAGGTCTTTGAAGTTCTTTTTTGGAGTTTTTTTAGTAGTTTAGGTTTTTAAAATTTTTAATATTTTTTAGTGTTTTTAGGGGTTTCTAGAGTTTTTAAAGATTTAGTGGGTTTTAGGGTTTTTATTGGTTTTTAGGGTTTTTATGTTTTTTATGGATTTTATGGTTTTTAAGGTCTTTTAGGGTTTTTAACATTTTCAGGTTCCTTAGGGGATTTAAGTGCTTTTAGGTTTTTAAGGTTTTCTTAGGGGATTTCTGGGGTTTTAGGGTTTGTAAAATTTTTAGGTATTTGTAGGATTTTATTGTTTTTAGGGATTTTTAGAGTTTTTAGGGTTTTTATGGTTTTTAGGGATTCTATGGTTTTTTTGGGGTTTTAATTTTTTTAATTTTTTTAGGTTTTTAAAATTTTTAGTGCTTTAAAAAAAATAGATGTTTAAAGGGTTCTTACATTTTTTTGGTTTTTATGGTTTTTATGGGGTTTTAGGGGTTTTTAAGGTTTTTGGGCGTTTTAGGGTTTTTAGGGGTTTTTAGGGTTTTATCATTTTTTTTGTTTTTATGGGTATTAATTGATTTTAGTTTTTTAATATTTTCATATTATTTTTCAGGGGTTTTAGGGGGTTTTACATTTTTAGGGATTTTTATGGCTTTATTAGGATTTTAATGGTTTTTAGTGATTATTGGGGGTTTTAGGGTTCTTGGGATTTTATGTATTATTTATGTTTTAGGGTTTTTTTGAGTCTTTAGGGTCGTTAATGTTTTTTATATTTTGTTAATGATTTTAGGGGTTTAAATGGTTTTTAGAGTTCTAAGGATTTTTAGGGTTTTTAATGTTTTTAACGTTTTTTGGGGGCTTCTATGGGTTTTAGGGGTATAGTATCTCATTTGGATTTTTAGGGTTTTTATGTTTTTATTAGTTTTAATTGATTTTATGTTTTTAAGTTTTTCTTATGATTTTTATGGTCTTTTATGGGTTTTTTGTTTCTAGTGATTATTATGGATTTTTAGGAATTTTATGAATTTTTAGTGTTTTTAGGAATTTTATGGTATTGTGGTTTTTGGCGTTTTTAGGGGTTTAATTTGTGTTCATTTTTTTAAAGTATTTAGAAGGTTTTTAGTGTTTTTTATGTTTTTTGGGATTTTTATTTCTTTTTTAGGATTTTTATGGTTTTATGTGTTTTTAGGGATTTTGTTGGTTTTTAGGGTTATTATGTTTTTTTTGGAGTTTTTGGGGTTTTTTGAGTGTTTAGGGTTTTTAATGTTTTTAGGGTTTTTAACGTCTTTAGGGTTTTAAAGGGTTTTTAGTGTTTTTATGGGTTATAGTGTTTTATGGGTTTTATGGGGTTTTAGGTTTTTATTGTTATTTATGGTTTTTAGGAGGTTTTAGGGTTTTAGAATTTTATAGGTTTTTTAGGGGTTTTAAGTTTTTTTAGTTTTTTAAGGTTTTATTAGGGGGTTTTTAGTATTTCTATAGTTATTATGTTTTTAGGATTGTTTATTATTTTTAGGTTATTTAGGGATTTTGAGGGTTTTTATGGATTTTATGGTTTTTAGGGGTTTCAGGGTTTTAAAAAGTATTTAAGATTTTTTTTAATCATTTTTAGAGGAAGCAAGGGTTTTTATATTTCTTAGTAATTTTATAGGTTTTTATGAGTTTTTAAGGGTTTTATGGTTTTTAGGGGGTTTTAATTGTTTTATGGGTTTTAGGGTCTTTTTAGGGGTTTTAGAATTTTTTTGGTGTTTTGGGGGTTTTATGGTTTTCAGGTATAGAAGGGTTTATTAGGGGTTTTCAAAGTTTTTAGGGTTTTTTTATGTTTTATGATTTTTTTAGTGCTTTTTTACATTTTTTAAAGTTTTTATGAGTTTTAGGGATTTTGAGGGTTTTTAGAGTTTTTAAGTTTTTTAGCATCTTTTAGGTTTATTGCGGTTTTAAGTTTTTTTTTGGATTTTATTTTTTTGGGTTTTCTAGGGGTTTTAGGGGTTTTTACATTGTTTGGGATTTTAGGGATTTATTCGTATTTTTATGGTTTTTTAGGGTTTTAGGGATTTTAAGGGTTTTTATCATTTTTAGGGGTTTTTAGGATTTTTTTAGTTTTTTAGGATTTTTAAGGTTTTTGGCGTTTTTTAATGTTTTAGGGGTTTAAAGGTTTTAAGAGTTTTTAGTGGTTTTAGGTTTTTTATGGGTTTTAGGGGTTTTATGATTTTTAGGGGTCTATATGGTTTTTTTTATTTAGGTTATTTTGGGTCTTTTAGGGGGTTTTAGGGGTTTTAGTTTTTTTATGTTATTTAGGGTTTTAAGTGTTTTTATATTTTTAAGGTTTTATTTTTGGTTTATTATGGTTTTTTATGGTTTTTTATGATTTTATGTATTTTGGGATTTTTAAGATTTTTATGGTTTTTAGGGTTTTTAGGGATTGTAAGGAGTTTCGGGGTTCTTTAGGGTTTTATGAGTTTTTAGCATTTTTTAGGGTTTACATAGAAGTGGATGCTTCTTGTTTTCCCTTCGACTATGTTTGGATCACTATCAGAGAAGAGTGCAGGTGGAAGCGGCGGGTGGTATATGAGAATTGGATTGATTTCTGTCCACATTGCAAGCATTTGGGCCACTATTTGGAGGTTTTCTGCAAGAGAGGCACCGATCCGTAGTTGGAGAGTAGACGTACGGGGATAGAGGTTGTGGCAAGAAAAGATAATGCTGCATCGGGTGAAATTCCGGAGGTGGTTGTGATGTCTGGTTTGGTCATGGAGGCTTCATGGCCCAAATATGGGGGAACTCTGAGTCATGTGGTTAAGGATATCCGGAGGGTTTCTCACAAGGTCACGACAATGGAAGTTCATACTACTGAAAATACAAGTGTTTTGGCTTCGCAGGTTAACCTGATGGTTGTAGAGGTTTTCAACAGGCTACGGCAGGATTTGGAGGGCTCCTCTATTTCCTTGGCTTGGAAGGAGGATGGCTCGGGTTTCCATGAAGATCGTTTGGTGCAGCACATGGGTAGGGAAATCTCGATAAAGAAACAGAGGGTGGGGATAAAGGGAATTACCTCGGGCATGGCCAGTCTAAACGGTACTGGGGGTTCTAGAGGATTAGACCCCTCAGCTCGACCCTTCCTCACGCTAACCAACGGGTTTGAAGGGATTTCGGAAGACATTTTTGAAGTTGTCTTGGATTCTGGTTCTATTATTGGTGGTGATGCTGAGGGGGGCTGTGTGGAAGGGCACATTTCAGTCAGGTTGGATCACGAAGATGTCCCTAAGGCTGGATAAGAGGATGTTGCAGTGGTTGAGTGTCTTGCCTCGATTGATATTAACACACCGGTGACAAGGAGGGGGAACTCTTCGGGTTGCAAGGATAATACACTGAAGACCAAAGGGAAAAATTCTTATGGGGGAAATAAGGAAAATTTGAGTGGTCTAGGTTTCCTGTCATTCGGTGACATTGTTTAGAATGGGACTGGTAGGATGACTGAGTGCACAGAACCTATATCTGCTACACCAAGAAGACGAACAAGGAAATACTACTCTTACCTCCCACAACCAATGTGTACTATATCTTCCCTTAAGTGGGACAAAGTTGTGATTCTAGCCTTCAAAAAAGATAGCATGATCAAAAAACCTTGCCCAGTGCAGCCTTTACTGGACCAAACGGGTAGATTTGAGCAAAGTAACTACTTCTTGAGGTGGCATAAATCGGCGTCTGAGTGGGAATCGACTACTACTATGGCAGAAGGGGACTCTTTTGTGGGATGTAGAGATGATTATGAGTATTATGATATGTAGTCTCGTGGTGTACTGGTTGGATTGTGGATGTCCTACATATGACCTTTTTTGTATGTTTCAAGTCGCGTTCTGGTTGGTGTTAAGGGATTTTTGGTTCTCACTTTTCCTAAAAGTGTTTGGAAATAAAAAATTAATTTTCAGTTAGTTATGGTTTCTAGGGTCTTTTAGGGTTTTTAGGGTTTTAGTGTTTTTATATTTTTTTAGGGGTCTTAATTGTTTTTATATATTTAAGGTTTTCTTAGTGTTTTAGTGTTTTTATGTTTTTTACGTTTTTAGGGATTTTATGGATTTCTTTATGTTTTTTATGGATTTTTGTGTTTTTAGATATTTTGAGGGTTTTTAGGGGTTTTTAGGGTTTTTATGCGTTTTAAATATTTCTTAGTGTTTGTTAGGTTTTTAGAGATTTTAGGTGTTTTAGGTTTTGATGTTTTTCCTATCGGTTTTAGTCACTTTACATTTTAGGTAATTTTAGGGATTTATTTGGATATTATGATTTTTTTGATTTTTTAGGGATTTTGAGGGTTTTTAGTTTTTTAGGGTTTTTTTTGTATTTAGAATTTTTTAAATTATTTTAGGGGTTTAAAAATTATTTTGAGTTTTTTATTGTGTTTATGGGTTTAAATGTATTTTTAGATTTTGTAGTGGGTTTTCTTTATTTTTATGGGTTTTTAGTGTGTCTTGTGGTTTTTAGGGGTTTATATGATTTTTAGGGTTTTAGGGTCTTTTTAGGATTTTTAGGGTTTTAGATGTCTTTAATTTTTTTAGTGTTTTAATTTATTTTTATTTTTAAGGTTTTCATAGAGGGTATTTCTGGAATTTTAGGGTTTTATATATTTTTCAGTCTTTTAATATATTTTTTTAGGAATTTTATGGGTTTTAAGGTTTTTAGGAATTTTGAGGGTTTTTAGAGATTTTGAGGGTTTTATGGTTCTTATGTTTTTTATGTTTTTTAGGGGTTTAAATAGTTTTTATGTTTTTAGGTTTTTTTATGGTTTTCTTAGGGGTTTTTAGGGTTTTTAGGGTGTCTTATATTTTTAGTGATTTTAGGTCTTTTAGGATTTTTATGGTTTTTATTGATATTTATTGATTTTATTGTTTTTAGTTTTTTTATGGTTTTTTCTATTTTTAGAGGTTTTTGTAACACCCTAATATTTTGTGAAAAAAATTGAATTTATTTAATATTTTTGATATTTTTCATTTCACGCAACACTGAATATGGCTTTTTCTATACGAAAGCACTAAATGTGGTGTGTGTTATACGCAACACAAAGTCAATATTATGGTACAAGAAACTCTTATATTATCTTCCATTACACACAAATCTATTTTTGTCTTGCATTACACAAAATAAAGAGTCCCTTAAATAGATTTCATTACACACAAGATTGAGTCTTACCGAACTACAATATACTATTAATATAATTATCAAAATATTATTATAGCTACCACATAGATATTGGAATTGAAGTTATAAATAATATTAACTAAATTGTGAAAATATTATTTAAAAATATATATAAAATTAATCCTTTATTTATCAATTAGTATAATTGAATGTAAAAACTATTTGAAAATAAAGAAATTACTTTTCTGAGAAAACTATTTTTCTATGTACAAACACAATTTTATCTCAATAAGTTAAACAAACAAATCTTGATTAATGTTTTCAATATAGTTTATAATTTATATATTGTATCAATAATTTAATACTCTTCAAATAGATTTTATAGGTATAATAAAATAATAAATCACGTTTTTTAAATAAAAATTTGTATCTTTAAAAAAGGAAATTTCACTACCTTTTAATGTTAATCCCAATTTAAATAATATTTTTGAAACATTTATAATTTTTATTTTAAAAAATTAACTTTATTATTTTAATCATAATATAAAAATTTAATTTGGGTTAATTTTTTTTATTTATCTGAGAAGTTTCATTTTTTGATCATAATAGAAAGTAATGAATTTTAATTCAAAAACTATTATTTCATCAAATTTATTTATACACTAAAGTTATATTATAATATTTTTTTTAATGTTCAATTAGATAAATTTTAAATCATTTAATCTAATTTATGTCATTGGAATAAACTTAACATTGAAATTCGATATAAAAATATTTCAAATATATTAATATTTTTTACTTTAAAAAACCGCTTTATCGTCCCATCTGTGGGATTAAATTTAAATTAATTTATAAAACTTTTTTTATTAAAATTTGGAAAAATGGATTCCATATTTGTAATAATAATAATTTATGATTTCTAATAATTTAAATATATTTTTTTGACCAAAATGATTAATGAATGTGATTGAAATTAATTACAGTGATTAAGAGAAAATTAGCTCAATAAAGTACTAATCCTTAATCTTAAGGGCCAAAATGACAAATTTACTTTTGAAAAGATATTTTATGGACATATTTAGATCATATCCTACATTTTATATAATTTTTACCATTATTTATTCCAATTGAAATGGGAAAAACATGGGTGGAATTCCGTTTTCAAAAATTAACAAGAATGCCACTCCTCCTCTAATATAAAAAGGTACTCATACCTCACACGTATTCACACCTATAAAGCCCCTTTTCTCACCTGAAATATACTAAAATAATCTACCAAAATCCCTTAACTTATCCTATATTCCTTTATTTTTTCACAAATCCAACTAAGGAAGCCCTTTGGTGAAAACCAAGAGAAGTTTCCCAAAGAATAGGTAGCATCCTTCCTCAAGCTCCTTTGTTTTATTTTCATTCTCCACCCCTTAAAATATTATTATTAAATGATTATATAATAACCTTATTATCCTAAATACACTGATATATTTTTATTATATGGTTTGAACTTACACTTTCACACAGTTCCATCTAATGGGTAACGAACCTACAGTTATTGTGTACAACAAACTACCACCTCACGAGAAGATGTTGTTCATTTTCCCTTAACACAGGGTTGGGAATTATGATGGACATTATATTTTTATATGATATACATGATATTTATTATTTATTTATTCTTCTGTAATTATTATATAAAATATACCTTAATGCTTTCAATTTTGTGTAAATATGTTATCTTGATTGGTGGACGTGTTGACTACTGCCACCTTAAAGTGATGACATTTGTTCACACTTTACATGGAATGTATTAAGGATGGGTTTAGTAAAATTATAGGATATATATGAAATAATAATTATACTACAATTATATTATATATATATACAAATATATTTCTTTAACTTTCTTTCTTTCAATATGACAATAAAATGGAAACAATGTCCATGTGTACGTACGACCTACCGTCTCCATGAAATGGTGTATTCCATTTCATATTTATATATTGTATAGATTATTATAAATACATATATAATGAATATATATGATATTTAAATCACGTTTTACATTATTTAAATAATTAAATCATGGTTTTAGTAAGAGGATCATGAATAACATGTCAAAAAATATATAAAAAAAAAGTGGATATTACCTAAAACGTAACATTAACATGGAGTTGTTAATACACGGTTAATATAAAGTCAAAAAAATAATATATTTAATTATATATAATAATATGGTTAAATGTTAGATGTATAATAAAATTATATTTATTATACTTGAGGTTTTAACATATACTAAGAAAGTCAATACTTAAGGTAAGGGAATTTCACCTCACTTTTTATTTCCATGAGACACATGCCATATTCACCACTTGGTTCTTTTTTGTGGTGTATGTACTACCCTATGATATTTTATATCATTAATTTACTTTATTTAATGATATTAAAAGCATTAATTTATCTTATTATTACTTTTTGGTCATGATTCTAATGTTACTCAAGGAGTAAGGGTTTTCTCATCTCACTTTTATTTATATGAGACTTATGCTTTATTCACCACTAATTTTTGTTGTGTGGTGTATATACTACCCATTAATGTATTCTATGATTATAATAATTAAATTTATGGGTATTTATATATCCAATTTATGATCTCTCATTCATGGTGTTTGTGGTTCAAAAGTTACCAAATAGGTAGAGTAATTTTTTATCAATTTTCTTTCCTTGAGACACATGATTTTTTATACACCAATATTCTTTTAGTAGGTTTATATACTTCCATTTGACTTTTTATATCATTAATATCCTTATATTAGTGATATTTTAAGCGTTATGTGATTTTATCATTTAATTGTGACAATTATTCAAAGTTACCAAAGTGGTAACTTTTTATTGCTATAATCTCATCATTTCTCGGGATTGTTTATGATTATTCTTCTCTTGATGAAATATTATGATCCATATCTCAAGAAAACTAATCAAATTTATTATCCTCTTCTAATCCATGATATAATCATGTATTAGAACCATTTTCCACTCTTTATTACTTAACATAATTAAGAAATATTTGTATGAAAATCCAACTTTATTTCTCATTTCAATCGGAAATATGTGTTCTTTCAAAACCATGTTTTATAAATAAAATTTAATATTTTTTTACTATTATACTATTATGTTTAAATGAAATTTTTACCCCTGATTTACCATTTTATAAAATTCCGTTAAAAGGAATCATCGTTTCATTTTCTAATCAAGTCACTTTTCTAAAAAATTTAAAGCGCAAAGGGAATGTTTGGCATGTATGAACTTACCCTTCATCATGACTGTCATTTTCTTGAAGCTTCATTTGTAAGTTTACAAGTTAATTTTTAAAGAAATTTTTTCACTGATATAATTTAAATTTGTTTTATCTAATTTTGTTTCCAAATAATTTTTTTTTCAAAAATGTATTATGTTAAATAAGTGTTTTAAATGATTTACAAATTTTCCTTTATATATTTTCAAAATGTTATTTTCAAAGAAAATGATTTAAATGATTTCAATATTTTTTATAAGATTTCAAAACCATTTTCTTAAAAAGGGTTTTAGAAATTATTTTGATCCTTATTTTTAGGTTTTCAATGTATATTCTAAGAAAAAGGTTTTCAAATTGTTTTCAAGGTTTATTTTCTATTTAAAAGGAATTTTCAAAGAAAAAGGTTTTCAAAATATTTTCAAGCTTCATTTATAAGTTTCAAAGATATTTTAAATAAATAAGGTTTTCAAAAAGATTTATGTTTTAAAAAATGTTTTAATAGAGTAAAATATATTCTCCTCAAGTAATTTTTTAAATGAAATTGTAAATCATTATTTTTAAGAAAAGGATTTTGAAAGGGTTTTATAAAAAGTATTTTCAAAGATATGATATTTTACTTAAGAATGTTTTATGTGATATTTTAAAATCATTCTCCATATAAGATGAAATAATTTTTTATATTATATGATTTACTAGGGATATGGTCTAATAATACCATTATTATTTTTTATTGAATAGTTTATGTTTTGATAGAATGATGTTTATGACACACGTTTCTCTTCTATGGGTTATATGCTATTGAAGCCCGCTTCTTTTAATGGGTCAGGATTTGATGAAATCATTAAGATACCTATCCCTTTTCCATATGAAATGATATTGTTAAATTTTTATGATACCAATTTTATTTCATGGGTAATGATATTATGTTAATGAATCCCATCTCTTTTTATGATTCATGATATGATACAAGTTTTATTATCTTGTGGAATATGTATTCAGGATTTTATTATGTGATAGATGGGACTTTTATATCCCTCTAATTAATCTGAAAAATAATTATACCTAATGAGATAATTATACGAAATAAGTTGACGGGCATGATATTAAATGTGAAACAGGTTCATCTTGATCCAAAATGGGAAACAAGTGTGTCAGGATCCACTATGGGAAGATGGGGAAACCTGGTCCAATATTGGAATATGGGGACAACCAATCCACTATGGGAAGATTTGGAAACCCGATACACTATGGTAATATGGGAAAACATGATCCCCTATAAGGAAAAGACTATGATTAGGGATGGGGGTGTGTCTTTCTCACTAGTTTTAGTCCCCATGAACTTTGCTGATAAGTCTTAAAAATAATCCTTGACTTATAGGGAATGTTTTTATATGCTTATGTGTTTTATAAAAAATAGAAGTCTTATGACCATGATATGCTCACATGGTTCATGTTCATGATTATCTGGTGATTAATTTCTTATTAACTACTAATATTTATGATATTCCACATGTTAATGATATTTGATACATAGGCTATGATCTTAAAATTTTATGCTCTTGTTATCATACCCTTATGTTCATGTTATGCTTTTGTATTTACTTTATTTACCCTTACTGAGAATTCAATCTCACCCATTTCTTATGTTTCCTTTCCATAGGTTATTAATAATAGTTTAAAGTAATATTAATAAATGGGAATATCATTATGATAGATATTGAAGATCTTTCATTAAACTAGAGAAATGTTTTCCAAGTCTTCAAAGACACTAAACTATTTTGGTCCTTGGGAATGTACTTTTTAAATATGTTGAATATTTATCTAAGTTGATGTAATATCCATGTATGTTAATCTTGGGTATCTATAGTTGGTATTAAAGGAAAGGTTTAGTCAACCATTGGAAACTAGGATGAGAAAACTTTAGTGAGATCCCTACGTATATTTCTAACAATATGTCTAAGGATGTCTCTAAGGATAAGACTAAGGTGTCAAATATTAGTGTTGGTGTCATAATTTAGACATCATATTAGTGATTTTTCATGATTATGTGGTTTAAAATATGATAAGAGTTTCTCACACTATGATTTTTGGTTTTAGATAATGGTGAAAACAATAAGGAACATGGTTAATGTTGAATGTAAAGGACTGTTTGACGATGAGCAGTAAAATGGGATGATCACTAGAGTAAAGGATGTTGTGATCATTCATAATTAGTTTTCATAGAAGCTGATTAATAATGTGTACTTTAACCATCTCTCAAACTCACCAAATAAGATAATGATATATTTCGATGATAGTTAGGGTAATGGAGGCCATGGAAGAAAGAATATTCAGTTTCCTACATGTTGAGAATATGGGGTCAAACACCATAATGAATGTATTAGAGGAGTAGGGAGATGTTTTCACTATAGAGAATATGGAAACAAATTAAATAAATTTAAATGTAAAATTAAATGTTCAGTTCACATAATGGATGAAATTATTGGCCTCTATAAGGTATTATCAATGGTTGAATGTTTTGTGTTTGGAATGAATGGGAATTATGAAAACAAATGTCATAAAAGGAAAGATCTTGAAGGGAATCAGCAAGGTGGTATAGGTAATGGTTCTATTTTTGATGATGATGAGACTATAGATGAAATATGAAAGGAAAGAGGTATTAAGTAATTTGATGAGGAATCCATGTTGATGCCTTAAGGATGGAGTAGAATAACTGAAGTGTTTATTTATTTGGATTCAAGAATGGTGAATGGTGAATTATATAATGATTTATCATTTTAGGTTTATTGATAAGGATTTACAAGAAAATGTTTAATAGTTCTTATGGATTATAAAAGTGATTTAATGGAAATGTTATATTCATGGGAAATAAAAGATTAAGGGAAATATAACCCTAAATATGTTTCTATTGTTGAGATAATGATGTTTTGAGAAATATGAGTTGGATATGAATAAGTAAATTGGAAGGTACTGATTACCTAAAAACTAAAAATGGATTTTTAGAAAGAAGTAGTTTTTCTATCATGGATAGAGTTTACAACACTTTTTGGATTTAAGGAATATATCCAATAAACTTTGGAATAATGAATCATGCATGTTTTTTGTAGGGATTTTTGGTAATTCTAGTTATTACCATGTTTCAAGATAATACATGATGTAGGTATTCACATGTTTGGTATGTGAAAAATAAGATCTAAGTTATGATATATGGGGGATAAATGTTAAGGTGATTTTGAGAAATTTAGTGTCCTTATAAAGTTTTGGAAATTCATCATCTGGAAGGGTTATAAGGTTAACCATTTATGGAACATTTTATGTTAAACTTCAGATGAGGATTTAGAGATTAAAGTATTATCTTTCCATATGTGGATTTATGCATATTGGATAACATTGGATAACCTTTTTTTGTTATAAGGATAGAGGGAATAACCTATCATTATAGTTATGGATCTCATGATATACTAATGATTCAAGTATGAAAAATTCAACTTCATTTATTATAATAAGAGATGAATTGGAAATTTATCAAGTAAAAATAAAGTGTGAGTTTTTACTGAAATTATTTAAGTATATATTTTCATGAAAATTCCTAAAATTTAAAAAATGGTCTTAAAATAAAATATTTTCATGTTATCATCATTTTTGATGATATCAATCAAATTTTTCATGCGTCTTTGGGTTATGGATTTGTGATTTATAACTTTCTTCAAACCATGTTCTATATCACTCTCCATAATAACTTAATAGTTAGATTTCTCTTTCTTGTCCATGTTTTCATCTTACACCAATGTTCTCTTATGTGGAAACATAGTTATGAGTTAATTTGGGTAACTGTTATGTTTCCAACTTCCCTTTATTAAATGTAGTTTTAGTATTAATTTTTATGATGTGGGCTTTTATGAAATGGACTTTCATGTTTTAAAACATTAATAACCCAAAATAATTTCAAGATAAAAGTTCATTTTAAGGGGGTAGAATATAAAACCGTGATATTTTGTGAATTTTATTTTTTGAATTAATTTAATCTTTTTGATATTTTTCATTTCATGCAACACTAAATATAGATTTTGTTATATGAAAACACTAAGTGTGTCTTTTATTATACACAAAACTAAGTATATCATGTGCTACACACGAAACTTAGGATTATATTTTTTTACATTCAACACTATGTATGGCTTGGGTTATAGATAATATATATTTTCCTCGATTTCTTTCATTACAAGAAATTCCTAGTTTTACCAAACTATAATATACAATTAATATTATTATTAAAATCGAAGTTATGAATAAGAATAACTAAATTGTGAAAATATTATTTAAACATTTATTTAAAATTAATCCTTTGGTTATCAATTTGTATAAAGTAATGTAAGAACTATTTTAAAATGAAGAAAATCTTTTCTAAGAAAACTATTTTTCTATGTACAAACAGAATTTTATCTTAATAAATTAAAAAAACTCTTTTGATTAATGTTTTCAATAAAATTATACATTATATATTCAATAAATATTTTTGATACTCATCCAATAAATTTTATAGTTATAAGATAAGAATAAATCTGATTTTATAAATAAAAAGATATATTTTATTAACAGGTAATTTTACCACCTTTTAATGGAAAACTCATTTTAAATATGATTTTGGACAGTTTTATAATTTTTATTTTAACTAATAAATTTCATTATTGGAATATAAATATCAAAATTTAATTTGGGTGAGTTTTTTATATTTTTTCTAAGAAGTTTCATGTTTTGATGAATTGTGAGAATAGTGAATTTAAATTCAAAACTATTTTTTCATCTAATTTATTTATATAAATATGTTATATTTTTGTTTTTAAATTTTAATGAGATAAATTTTAAATAAATTGATTCAATTTAGTTCATTCTAATAAATTTTACAATGAAATTGGATATAAAAACAGTTCTAACCTTTGAACATTTATTACTTTAAAACCCTGCTTTTTCAACATGTTTATGGGATTAAATTTAAATTATTTTCTGCCTCTTCTTTGATTAGAATTTTTAAAAATGAATTAAATATTTTTAAAAGGAATAATTTATAATTTTTAATAAGTTTAACTAAATTTTTTACCAAAAATATTACCGAAAGTGATTAAAAATACATACAATGATAAAGAGAAAAATTAGCTTAAAAAATGCATAAACCTTAAACTTGTGAGAAAATTTGACCTTGAAACATTTTAAAAAAGACATATTATATCCATATTTATACGTTATACTTCCTTTTATGTAATTTTTACCATTATTGGAGCCACTAGACATGGAAAAAATGTGGATGGAATTCCTTTTTAAAAAATTTACAAGAATGCCACTCCTCTACTATAAAAAGGCACTCAACCCTACCACTTATTCACACCTATCAAGCCCTTTGGATCACCCAAAATCTACTCAAATATGATTCCAAAATCTAACCCTTCATCTTAGAAGCCTCAATTTGGGCATAAATCCGTCCAAGGAATCCCTTTTCTGCAAACAGATAGGAGTTACCCAAAGAAGAGGTAACATCCTTCCTCTAGATCATTTGTTTTATTTTTATTATCCACACTCTAAACTATTATTATTAAATAATTATATAATAACCTCAGTATCTAAATAAAATTATTTTTTCCCATGTTTTTTACCTAAATTACCCAATGTTCAATCTAATAGGTAACGAATGTATCATCCATCTGTACGGTGAACTATCGCCTCACGAAACGATGTTGTTTGTTTTTCCTTTACCACCTCTCATTGTTGGTAATTATAATGGAAAATATGTTTTTATATGATATATATGATATTTATTATGTATTTTTTCTTATGTAGTTATCATATAAAATATACCTTCATGCTTTCTATTTTAAAAACAACACTAACTTTATTTGTGGACGTGTTGACAACCGCTTCCTCAATGTGATGTGATTCGTTCACACTTTACATGGATTGTATTATGGATGGGTTTAGTAAACTTATAGAATTTATATGAAATAATAATTATATTGGAATGGTAATATATATATATATATATATATTTATTTATTTTACTTTATATCTTTTAATACGCCAATAAAACGGAAACAACGTTCATGTGTACGTTTGACCAACTATCTCCATTAAACAGTGTATTCTATTTCATATTTCTATATTTTATATATTATTATAAATAAATATATACTGAATATATATGATACATATATAATTTTATACATTCTATTAATAATTAAATCGTTATCCATGTAATAGGATCAAGGATAACAAGTAAAAACCTATACAAAAATAAAATAAAACGGATATTACCTGAAATATAACATTAACATGGAGTTGTTAATAAATCGATAATATAAAGTAATAAAAAATATTATATGGTATTATATATTATAATATGTTTCTATGGTAGATTTTTAATAAACTTATATTTATTATAAATTATTTTTGAATGTTTATAAATAAAGTCAAGATTTAAGGTGAGGGAATTTCATCTCACTTATTATTTCTATGAGATACATGTTATATTCACCAATCAATTTTTTGTATTGTATATAATACCATATGACATATTATATAATTAATTTTATTTATTTAATGATATTTAATGTTTTAATTGGGTTTATTCTTCCATCGTGATCAGGATTCTATAGTTACTCAAGTAGTAATGGTTTCCTCGTCTCACTTTTATTTCTGTGAGACTTATTCCTTATTCACCACTCATTTATTTTTTGTGATGTATGTAATTACCATGAATTTATTATATTATTATTATACATACATTTATTTTTATTCACATACACATTTTTATATCTCTTTTAATTGGGTTTATGTTTCAAAAGTTACCAAATCGGTAGAATAATTTTTCCTCAATTTTCCTTCTTTGAGACACATGTTTTTTATGCACCTATATTATTTTATGATGTGTATATACTTCCATTTGAAGTGTTATATCATGAAGCTCCATATTTTCATGATATTTTAATCTTAATATAATTTTATTCTTTCATGGGGATTCTGATTCAATGTTACTAATGTGGTAATAGTGTATTGCTACAATCTCATCATTTATCAGGATTATTTATGATAATACTTACATTAATGAAATATTATGATTTATATCTCAATAAAAATCATGAATTTTATTCTAATATATTTATCCATGATATATTAGTTTATTATTACTATCATCCACTCATTTGTAATTAAGATAATTAATAAAAAAATTATGAAAATCTAACTTTATTTCTCATGTTGGTGGGAAATATGTGTTCTTTAAAAATCGTGTTTTCTAAAAAATTTTTCAAATATATTTGAATATTATCCTATAATTTTTAAATTATTTTTTTAACAATTATATACCTTTTTTAAAAAGGAATATTCTTTTCATTGTCTGATCAAGGCACTTTTCAAAACTTTTTATGGTGAAAAAGGAATGTTTAGCACGTATAGACTCACCTATCATCATGACTATCATTTCCTTGATGCTTACATTGTATTTTTAAGAAGGTTATTTTTAAAGAAAATATTTTCCTAATATAATGGAATTTTTTTGAATCAAAATTGGTTTTCAAAGAAAACGTTTTTCAAAAAATATTTATGTGTAAAAAGTGTTTTCAAGGATTTTGAGAGATTCTCTATAAGTTTTAAAAAGGTTAATTTCCAATAAAAAGATTTAATTTTTTTCAATATTTCTTTATAATTATTAAAATAAATTCTAAAAAAGAATTTCCAAAATTATTTTAATCCTTATTTTTAGGTTTTTTAATTATTTTCAAATAAAAATGTTTTCAAAAAATTTTCAAGCATTCATTATGAGTTTTCAATTTTTTTCAAAGAAAAAATGCTTTCAAAATATTTTTATACTTTTTTATATTTCACAAAGCTATTTTAAAATATAATGGTATTAGAAATGATTTATGTTTTAGAAAGAGTTTTCATAGTGGAAAATATTTGTTCCTAAATAATGGATTTAAATGAAATTGTAAAGAATTATTTATAAGAAATGATTTTGAAATGGTTTTATAAAAATAAAATTCAAAGATAGGTTATTTTACTTAAGAAATATTTCACGTTATATTTCAAAATCCCTCTTCATCTAAGATGATATACTTTTTTATAGTTTATGCATTACTAGGTATATGATCTAAGAATCCCATTTATATTCTTTATTTAATGGTTTATGTTTTGATGTAATGATGTTTATGACACCCATTTTTCTTCTATGGGTTATATGGTCTTGAAACTCACTTATTTTTATGGCTATTATTTGATTAAATGATTATGAGACTGATCTATTTTCCATATGTAATAATAATATTAAATTTTTATGATACCAATTTCATTTCATGGGTTATGATATGATGTTTATGAAACCCATATCTTTTATGGTTCTTCATATAATGAAATTTTTATTATATTGTGGCATATGTATTCATGATTTTATTATTTGACAGGTGGGACCTATATCTCCCTATGAATCATTGGGTAATGATTTATATATCATGATATAATGATAGGAAAAATGTCAACGGGCTTGATCCAAAATGGTAAATAGGTGCACCCTAATCCAAAATGGGAAATATGTGTGTCTTGATCCACTATGGGGAAATGGCGAAACCTGATCCACTATGGGAGCATAGGGAAACCCAGTCCATTATGGGAAGATGGGGAAACTTGATCCACTCTGGCTAGATGGGGGAATTGGATCCACTATGGGAAGATAGGGAAACTTGATACCCTATGGGAATATGGGAAACCTGATCCCTTATAAGGAATGGACTTTTATTGGGGATGGTTGTTTGTCACTCCCAGTCAATTCAGTCCCCATGAAGTGCCCTGATAAGTTTTGTCAATTATCCTTGTATTATATGGGATTTTTTTATATGCTTATGTATTTTCCAAAAATTCTATGTCTTATGCCTATGATATGATCACACATTTCATGTTCCTTATTATTTTATGATTTATGTCTTATGAACCTATAATAATCATTCCATGCCTTGTGTTTCTAATATTTTATATATAGGGTATGATCATCAAATGTTATGCTCATGTTCTTCAATCCTTATGTTCATGTTATTCTTATGTATTTCCTTTATTTACCCTCACTGAACATTCATGTTCACCCATTTCTTATGTTTTCTTTCCCCAGGACATGAATAAAGGTTTAATGTAGGTGTACTAAAGGGTGATATATTTAAGGGAGATGTTGAAGATATTTCATTAAAAAAGAAGAATGTGTTCTAGGTTTCCAAAGACACTAAACTATTATGGTCCTTGGGCATGTACTTTTTGATGTGATGAATATTCATCTGAATTGATTTAATATTCATGTATGGAAAGCCTATGTCACTATAGTTTTTCTAAATCATTTAGGGTTTTAAGGGTTTTTATAGTTTTTTAATATTTATAGGGGTTTAATGGTTTTTATAGTTTTTAGTGGTTTTATGAGGTTTTTAAGGGTTTTAGGGGTTTGTGGTTTTTAGATATTTTATTGTATTTTAAGGATCATTTAGATTTTTTTATTTTTTAGTTTTTTTTTGGGATTTAAGTGTTTTTAGGTTTTTGAGGTTTTCTTTAGGGTTTTATGGCTTTTAATGGTTTTCACATTTTAAGGGATTTTCATGGATTTTTTGGGATTATTTATGAATGCTATTGTTTTTTAGAGTTTCTAGGGAATTTGAGGGGGGTTCGGGTTTTAAGGGGTTTTAAGGGTTTTGGGGATTTTATTTATATTTTTTTAGGGTTTTTAAGTGTTTTTATGTTTTTATGGTTTTGTTAGGGATTTTTAGGTTTTTCAGGGTGATTTATGTTTTTGTGATTTTAGATATTTTTTCGGATTTTTATGGTCCTTTAAGGTTTTAGGGATTTTGAAATTTTTAGGGGTTTATAAGGTTTTAAGGGGGTTTAAGGCTTTTTTTTGTGTTTTTAGGGTATCTTTTTGAGTTTTTAGTGTTTTTATTATTTTTTATAGTTTTTTGTGTTTTTAGGGGTTTAACGGTTTTTTAGAGTTTTTAGTGGTTTTTATGGTTTTTAAGGGTTTTCGGTTTTTTATTAATATTTTCGGGGTTTTAAATTTTTTAGGGGGTTTTATGGTATTTGTTTCTTTTAAGGTTTTAAGAATTTTTAGAATTTTTAGAGTTTTTAGGGATTTAAATGTTTTTATGTTTTTTGATGTCTTTTCTTATGGTTTTTAAGGGTTTTTACAATTTGAGTGATTTTTAAGTAATTTTATGATTTGTTAGGGTAATTAAGGATTTTTTTTATTTTTCTTCAGGTTTTTAGGGGATTTAGAGTTTTTAGTATTTGTAGGGGTTATTATTATTATTATGTTTTAATGTTTTCTTATGGATTTTTAGATCTTTCATTATTATTTACATTTATAGGGATTGGGGGGTTTTATGGTTTTTAGTATTTTTGCTATTTTTTAGGGTTCTTGTTTTTTTTGAGTTTTTTTATGGTTTTAAGGTTTTTAAACATTTTTAGGGGTTTAAAGTGTTTTCAATGTTTTTAGTTGTTTTATAGTGTTTTATGAGTTTTTAGGATTTTTTATGGTTTTACGTGTTTTATGGTTTTTAGGGTTTTTAGGTTCTTTTAGTGATTTTAGGGGGTTTAGGATTTTTAGGGGTTTTAATTATTTTTTTGTTTTTAAGGTTTTCTTAGGGGTTTCAGGATTTTTTGGGTTTCTAAAATTTTTGTGGATTTTTTGGGGTGTTTAAGATGTTTTATCGTTTTAGTGGTTTTTTGGGGATTTTGATTAGTTTATGGGTTTATAGTTTCTAGGGTTTTTAGGATTTTTAGGTTTTTTAGGGATTTTATGTGTTTTAGGTTTTTATGGTTTTATTAGGGATATTTTTGGAATTTAGGGTTTTTTAAATTTTTATGGATTTTGAGGGATTTTTTTAGACTTTTATAATTTTAGGTTTCTTAGGAATTTTGAGAGTTTTTATTGTTTATTGTTTTTTTTCGTTTTTTTAGTTTTTCAATGGTTTTATGGGATTTTTAGAATTTTTAACATTTTTAGGAGTTTAAATCGTCATTATATTTTTTATTGGTTTTGGGTTTTAATGGTATTTTTGGGGTTTTTAAGGTTTTTTGGGGTTTTTAAGGTTTTTTGGGGTTTTAGGGATTTTAGGGATTTTTTGTTGTCTTTGGGTTTTTAGCATTCGTTAGGTTTCTAATGGTTTTCATTTTCTTAGGTTTTTAATTTTTTGTTACGGTTTTTAGGGTTATTTTTGTTTTTTGATATTTTGAGTTATTTTTATGGTTTTATAGGTTTTAAGACTGTCTCGCGGCGCACGACGAGGTCATGGGGGAGAAACATGCGCTACTCGATGATTGATTAGAGAAGATTGGGTTCTGCTTAATCACTCATATCGGGTGCACCATTTTCGCCTCGAAACTTCCAAAGGTTCCACATCCAGCAATATGTGGACCTGCTTTCCAAAGGCAGGCGTTCGCTGGGTGGTTTGACCAGCGATGCTAAAGAACTCACATTGGTCGAGAGGATGGGAAGTCGGGGTCATCGCACCCTTTTGGGGGGAATTATTGCCTGTTTTGGGACTCTCTTATAGATTTAGGACGTATTCATATGTTCAAAAATCTTTGGTTTATACCCAAACATAGTATCCACGGATTACTCCTGGTTGGCAATGGTTAGCTGGACGCAGGGGTTCGGAATCATTTATGTCCGAGGTTTACCACCCCACGTTGGATTAATGACTCCGAGGAGTCTGGACTCACTGAGATGACACTGATTTAAAGCCTCGTAACTAGGCACTCTAGAGTTTATTGTCATCCAGGGGGACAGATAATGACTTGAGCATTTGGATCGAACCCATGGTATGGGCTTCCTACGTATCCCTGCGAGAAGAATCAGGATCTACGTAGTTCGATTCGGTAGGGGGCTTACGCTCTAGGCTGCCCAGGGTGTGGGTAAACCCACGTAAAGATGGTCGGATCGACCGGATGTTGGGCTTGAACCTCGGGGAGGCTTCCTATGTACCCTGCCTAGGAGGCAGGGATCAAAGTCCACATAGTTCAGATGGGATTGTTGAAGAGCCGACGTGAAGATGGACCGGGGGTCCGATGGGTAGTGGGCTTGAACCTCATGGAGGCTTCCTACGTACCATGTATTGGCATGGATCAAAGTCCTCATAGTTCATATGGGGGATGGGGATTACGATCTAAGACAAACCAGGAGGGGATGTCATGGTCGATGCTTACTCTAAGCCCACGTGAGCCATGCTCGGTGTGAGAAACAAGATGCAGCAGGGACCAGACGATCACATCGCAAAAGGTGCTTTCGTGGGAAGCGGAGTGGGGCTTATGCATGGAGAATCCCAAGATGCCGGGACTTACTCTAGGATGGAGGCCCATGGTGACAAAGCACAGCGGGAGAGGGACATATCCCCAAAGAAGGATGGAGAAACACCATTCCCCACTACGCCCTTCCTTGGCCATCGTCGTGGGGAAGTACGGAGGTGCATGGGGGCTTCCTTCTGATGGGTAGCCCACCACTCCCCGAGGAGGGGTAAAGTTCCCCAGTCCTAACAAGTGGAGGGGAAGAAAGGGGACTCCCGATCTTAGACTCTGCATTACCATGGGAATTTGAACCCAGGAATGCTTCGGAAACCCACTCAAGGGTCGGAGCAACCCCTTCACCCCTACTTACCGTGGGTATGTGAACTCAAAATGGTGCACTGATGTGACTGAAGGTAACATCACATGGGTCTGGTGGCTCTGGTGGAGGCCTCGACTCAGGGCCAATGAATGGGCCAATGAGGTGGTTGCGGAGGATTAGGCTGGATTGGAATTGGAAGGATTTTATCTGGCTCGGGGAATGGGAACCTCGAAGGATTTGGCAGGCCACACATGTGTATGAAGGGTGGCGTCTTTTGTGTAGGGAGGTGCTACGCGGCTGGGGAGGATGTCCGCGAACCAGGGTGGTCCGCGGACTGATGGGAATCCCATGAACCAGGGTGGTTCGCGGCTTCGGGTTCGGTCCGTGTACCAGGTCATTATGCAGAGGGGTCCACGTGAGCAGTGGTGGCTAAGGTCGACGACGGTCGAAAGTTCTTCGTTTGGGGCTTCGATCGCGTAGGAAGGTGCTACGCGGTGCGACGGATTGGAAAAGAGGCATAAAATCCCTGGTCTGTGGGGATTGCATCTGCAGAGGGGCCATGGTTCGTGGTCTTCTTTTCTTTGTTATTTTAGGTTCGTGGCTCACCAAGTTGTTATGAGTTTTTGTTTCCTTATTAATTCGTTTCCAACTTCATACCTATTCTGGTTCGAGAACTGGAACTTCGTTGTTTTGTGAAAATCCTAAGCTCCTTCTTTCGAAATCCTACCACCCATGTCTGATCGATCTCCAAATTGCCTCTTCCCCCTCTTCCCCCTCGATTTCCTTTTATAGAGTGGGGAAAGAGATGTATCTATGGTCATGCAGCACCTTTTTCGGATGCCCATGACCAGAAACTCGGTTTATGGACGACTTGGTCAATCCGCAACTCGCGGGGGGCTTTGAACACGTCTCCACCACGAACCAAACGAGCTCGGGGAGTGATTTGCGGCCGCTCAGGGTTTCTCCTTCAATCCGCGAACGACTGAGGATGCAGTCCGGGCCGGTCGACGTGGTCCATGGCTGCGGCGGTTCATGTCGGTGAACTGGGTTGGCACCCGTCCTACTTTGCGCCTACGGAGGGCTCCTGCCTCCATTCTGTGAATGACACCAGTTCACGGAGGAGGTGGACTGCTGAACCGGCCGTGTACCATCACTATTGGACCGGTATGCAGACCAGTCATTCCTTTGCTGATTTCTTGGGTGCTCTTCATATTTTTTCACAATTTCTTTGAGGGAAGTTGGGTAGAATCCCCCCCCCCCCTTTTAATTAAAGGGATTATCATTCTCCTTTGTGGATTTTTCATGACCCTACAAATCCCCCCATCGGAATGGGGTCCGATCGGAACAAAGAGGAGGCCATTCCGATGTAGAGTGGTCCTGAAATGTGGATGGTTTGTGGTAGGGGAGTGGACCCAGTAGGGGACCACGCCTATAAATACAGGGTCCATTCCTTTGCCTTTAACCAGATTCTTCAAGAAACTAGATCTCTCTCGCTTTTTGTCTTCGTGTGCTCGTTCCTTCGCGAAACGCCTCGTCCACGAACCAGGTGCCACTTCCATGAACCATTCTTCATTCACTGCCGCCTTCACCCATAGACCAATCTCCCAGTCATGAACTAATACTTTTATTTAATTAAAAAGTAAGTCACGAAGGGCCGCGTAGGGACTCGCTCTGCAGTTTTGATGGTCTGCAGATTGAAATATTCCAGACATCGAAAATTTCTTAAGTCTTCCGAACATAATTATTTAAATACGGGATTAAGATTCCGCGGAGCAACCTGGTTCGCGGTTTTATGGCCAACGCTTTGTGGGCCAGAGTGTCGCGGACCTCTTCCATATAGGGTTGGTTCGCAGGATGCAGTCATCGTGAACCACCCTTTGAGGCCTGCTTGTGGAACTCATCATGGAGGCTTCTTGACTCTTTTTCCATAAGCTTGGTATTTTCGTCCATATTTTATTATTCCGAACTAACCATTTGTTGTTTTCCATAATGCAGTGAGAAAACATTGTTCCCCCTTACCCTGCACCTAGATCTGCTACTGAGACTCTCTCAATTAGAGATCAAGGCCTGAAGGATGTGGACAACTCTGTTAAGGATGGAGTCTGCCACTCCCCACTGTGCTCCTTCCTTGTCGATCGGCTCTCTAAGTCACAACGGGAGCACCCATTTTCTAACAGCCTTCCTGCCTACGGGTTTGGTTTACTGCCCGATACGCCGATTTCGGTACCATCTCGCGACAACAATCCTACAGCCTGGATATTTACTAGCACTATCCCTCGATCTGTGATATCCACCAAAGGTTGGCCTTCCGTAAGGGATACAGCTGATGGGTCTGTGTTGAATCACCTTCCTATGTCCCCAACAGTGTAACAACGTCAGCTGGACGGGACAATTCATTGTTACTAGAGAATTTTCCGCAATGCTATGGTAAACAACCATCATGGCTGATCAGAAGATCGGGACCTTAGGTCAGGAGGGGCATTTAAGTCACTGGATTGTGGGTGGCCCTTCTGGGTTCTCCAAAGATGTGCAGAGTTTGAAGAAGAATTGTGAGCCGTAGGCTTATATGAAGCTGCCTGGGTGTCCCAAACCTATACCCATCGGCCTCAAGCCCTTGCCAGGCAACTTGTGAGTCGTTGGAGTCTAGACACCAACACATTACATCTAGTTCATGGTGATGTGGGTATTAGTCTTTGGGATGTCTTCCAGATTTCAGGGGTCCCCATAGTTAGGGGTATGTATGACGAATTCATGCCTCCCTCTTCTGTGTGGAATGACGAGGAGAGGACTCCCCCCTTGGTGAAGCAGCTTATTGACCAGGCCCAAAAGCATTCAAAGGATACGTATCTGAAACAGCATATCCCATATCGTGAATGGGTCAAGGATTTTTCTAGAGAAAGAAATTCCATGTCTCTCCCACACATGCCCATGACCTGCCCAACGATGGAGTCCCGAAGACAGAGGGGCAGCTACTGGTTGATCCTGGAGGAAGGCCAGTTCAACAACTGGCGCTAAGAACTTGTCCTGGATGTCGATCGGCTGCTCCATCTTGAGGTGTTTCTGTCCAAGTTCTTGAGTGGATGGCTATTTCCCGTACGCGAGACTAGTGGAATGCGGGTCTCTACTTTTGTCATGGCAGCACAACTAGCTATCGGCAACATCATCAACATGGTCGTCCCAGTATTGGCAAGGATTTATCAGTTTCTTAGCAATACTACCGATGGAAGTCGGCCAAACCGAGTAGCTGGAGATTTTTAAATTCTCTGGGGATGGTTGGGAGCGCATATTAAGATATGATACACATTCATCAACCCTCTCCAGATTCCGAGCACCACATTCTAGCCATACTTTCAAATGACTAGTGGGGTCATTCATGAAGAATGGGTGACTCAAGAGAAAGATGGGCAACATACGGTTCATAATATGCATTTGTTGTCAAGTCGAATCTCGAGTTTTGATCATTTCAATTTCCGACCATATCCCTCCCCAACTGGTGCAATTAGGAATACCATATCAGAGGAGTTTAGTAAGCAGGGCTACCTCTTTTCTCTCCGAGAGGGCATTCTGGTGGCTCGTATTGGTGGGAAACTGATCTGTGAGGGGTACGCGCCTTGCTGATTCAGATGCCAATTTGGTTGCATCCAGGAACTGTGTCCTCCCACACTCAATGGCGCCCGTGAGAAACTCCATTTAATGGTGGCCATGCAACTGTGGTTAATGTTTACCTGGGAAGATACTAGTTGCGAGTTTATGACACCCGCACTTGCAGACTACATGCCTTTCTTGTCCAAGAGCTATACCGACTCCTGGGTGCAATCGTACCCGAATGTCCAGTTGGGGCTGTGGGTGCCCACTATCCCAAGTCCTAAGCCATTGAAGGGAAAGAGGTAGTGAAAGGGGGATAGTGCTTCAACCAGGCCGGGCAGGGTTCTTCGCAACCCTGTCAGTCCTATGCTTTTGGGGAAGATTTTAATGGACAGAGGCGTATCCTCTCACGCCCTCAAAGCTGCCCGGAGAGAGTCAGTTATTCCCGCGGATACTGCATTCCCGATGGCCTGGGGTCAATGGGACGAATTCAAAGGCTAGTCATCCTTTCACAGTCAATACCCCCGTTCTCTACGGTTGTATCTCCAGGAATCAGAAGTGGCATTTGACGGGCTGGGCTACATATCTACCCCTGTTGACATTCTTTATGATGCGAACCCAGAGAGGGCCAAGCAGTATCTTCGGGACCTCGAGGCTTACGTTCATGCACGCCAGGGTTATGCAGTGTTGACTCATCGAGTACTGGCCATGCTGCCATTAATGACTGCTGAGGAGGAGGAATAGAGTGATCACTCTTTAGGGGCGGTGATCTTGGTGGTTCCCCCACTGTGGCTGAAGCAAGGGAATTCCCCCCCCCCCTACCCGTGAGGTCCCTCCCATAGGTATCTCCAGAGAGTTCTAGTGTGACAACGAGATCCAAAAAACAAACGTGACCATTGGCACCCCTATCAGCCCCTGCTGCTGCCCGACCTTCTCAGGTTGATCCTCCCCAGCTAGTTATTCCTATTACGCCCGCATTTCTGGGCGCATTAAGAATTTGTGATGACCTGAGGGTCAGCGGCTCAAATGAGGAGGTTTGGGCGTTACTCCAAATGGACCCTCTCAAGCTTTCGGGTATTGGGATGATATTTGCTCCACCCCACTTTCTATTGGAAGTGGATATATATGAAATAGTCGCCTCATTGAAGGAGATGGACACATACGTTCATTCACTCCGGAACCAGCATTATGGGTCTACCCGGGTGTCCATGATGATAATACATCCTGAATCGTCCGATCTCGAAGAAGAGGTCATCTTGTTTGTCCATTTCGTATTTCCCCCTCCCTTAATGTGATGGTTCTAAAGTTTCTTCCCTTTATGTAGGGTGTCGAGGAATCCCAGGGGAAATTCCTTCCCTGGAGTATACTCCTCGTGGAACCGCAGTAGGTTAACACGCGCTTTTGGCTACGGGATCATCGAGGAGGGCTCTCTTGGAATAGCTGAGCTCATGGAAGCGACCATTGCGGACCCAGCTAGGGTCTTTCCTCCTCCAATTCCTCTCAGCATTCTGAGTGAAGAACTGTCCCCTGGGCAGATCTAGAGATGTCAGTAGGCATCCTGTTTATCAGACCGACTCCGAAAAGGGACATTGGGTACTCCTGACTTCCCGTTTCCTCAATTTCCAACTCATATATTCTGATTTTTCCAATTATTAACTGTTTTGGCGCCTGGTGTAGGTCCACTAAAAGATCTGGTTGTAGCTACTCAAGTAGTTGTACCTTCTGCTCCATTATCACCTGCGGGGTCACCTGTAGCCACGCCCGAGCTTGAAGAGATGGTGGGCCCTGCTGAAGGGGCTACTGATATGGAGACTTTACTTCTTCCTTCACCAATCAGATATATGTCAGAGGAGGAACAGCTGGAAGCCAGGACTCCCACTGATCAGATAGCCCATTCAATTTCGGGAGAGAATGGGGCACACATGATTACTGAGGGGTCTCCAGATCCGACGGGGCCAGCCTCCTCAGTTTCGATGGATCCCATGGTGATGGAGGAAGAGCCTGTCGTCAGGCCAGTTGTCGGAAACCCAAAGCGGTCCAATATTTTGTTTACCAGGGAATTGATTTCCCTGATCTTGATCTCCATAGGTGACCGCTAGGGGACATCCTTGGGATTTGCTGGCCTTGGGTGTGGCCTTAGGTCCTGGACACCACTAGGGGTTCCCAGGACTCCCTTGCCTCTCAAATATGTAGCGTCTTCCTCGAGTGGTCGTGGCGGTACAGAGCTTGAGGATACTAATGCCTTAATGACAAGGGGTAAGTTCTTCAATCTCTTGACACTGAATGCTTTCTCTTCCCTTTTCTGATTAGGGATACATACATGTATTATAAACTTTTGGGCTTTAGGACCATAACCTTTGGCGTTGGAGATTTCGCTGTCGGATCTGATTGTTCCTATGACAACAACCGTCAGGGGCGAAGTTGTTGCGGCGCCAGGGTTTGCGGGTGAAGCCGTATTGGGTTACTCATTGGTGATGTTCATTCCTGAGTACGTATATTCATCCGAGAGTGACTCCGAGTCAGATCAACAAGTCTTTTCCAGTCTTCGACCTTCTCGCCAAAGGGCTTGGGAGAAAATTTGGAAGCTGATTTCTCAGACGCCCTTGGCCAGGATGCTGACTAAATTGCCGAAGCTGTGCAATCTGTTTATGCTACTGGGATTTGACGGCTTTGACTACGATGATATTTATGATATAGTCAAGCAGGTGGTCGCTAACTGGGAGAGGATGGGCGGTTTCAAATCTCATCTTTCTACTTCTCAATCTGAAGCCTACCTTTCCGCAACCCGACAACTTTTCTTAGCAGAGGATCATGATCATGTTGGGGTAGTTGTGAGACTCCAAGGAGAAGTCATTAAGCGACGTTCTCGACTAGAGGTGATGAGGAATGACATACAGCGGCTGAAGCAGGAAGAGACTAATGTCACTACCATAATTGAAGAAGGGGAGCGGTAGATGGAGGAGGAGATGAGGGCGAGTTCAAAGGCAGCCCAGGAGGCAGAAGAGTTACGGGCTGGTGCAGAAGCTGAAACAACCTTAATGCAAAATCTATATCAAACTATCGAGGATTCTCATTAGCGCCTGATACAACTTTATGAATCCGCTGAAAACCTCCTGTAATAACCTTTCACAGCAGAGGAGGCTCCAAGTTGTGGATGCCCTTCTCACCAACCATGTTATGGAACAAAGAAATGTTTTTTTCCTTAGCGCTCTTCTTGTATTCTCCTGTGATAGAAATTATTTTGTGTGATTGTTGTATATGTTAATTCACCGAACTTAGAATAATCAGAGCTTAGGATTGTTGATAAAAATGAGCTCTAACTTTTTCCTGTATCACGGGATCCAGCGAGCATAGTTTGACTATTGCTAGGATTTTGTAGAAAAACCCCACAAATTTTTTTGTCTTTTCTTTTAATACACTAATTTTTTCTGGGCTCATTTGGTGTAGACCTAGCGGGTATGGCTCAGCTTTTTCTTAGGTCACCCTTTTCGGGTTTTCAGCCTAACGGGCTTTGTGCCTTCTCTTTTGTGAGCGGTTTAAAGTCCCGCCGACAAGACTATCATTACCGATGTTTTAGGTCAAATATTTTTGACCATATATGGTGGGGAGAGGGCCCCCAATGAGGTTTGGTTGAGTAAAAGATGTCTTGATACCCTTCAAATGCACGTGGGGAGAAAATTTTTAGGCTTGAACGACATGCAGAGCATGTCTCAAGGCATAGGAGTCGTATCGGCGTGCAGAGGTATGAAGAGAATCACCTAAGGAAATCTCGCCTTTGGTAGACGGGTCAGGGGCTATCAATATGCCGATCCGCTGAGAGAATGGTATGGATAGTCATGCAAAGGTGTCCTTAAGTCAACGACTCTCCATTCCTGAAGTCCTGAGGACTTCATGGATGTCCGGATTACGGAAACCACCATGGGTGGCTTGGAGAATTATGAATACCACTGGGGGTGGCTTGGAAAGGGCATGTGATGTCTGAAATATTTAGAGAACATATGTATCAACCAGGAGTGTGGAAGCAAGGTTCATGTCCAACGCATTTATCTAGCGTAAAGGATGGTTGGATCTTGGCACAGTTTAAAGTCATGCAGCAGGGACATCATTTAGAATGGAAGAGATCCTCCTGGTTCTCGGTAATCTTGTCAGAGGCATTCCTCCATATTCAGGCAGGGTTGTGAGAGAGGCTAGTAAACTATAGCTTAGAGGGTTTTCGATTCTCGGGATGGACATGGGGGCTCAGGGGACAAGAGGCATATGGATAGAGGCATTGCCTATGTAAATATTTCCTTTGGTAGATAGGCCAGGGGCGATCAATATGTAGAGCCGCTAAGGGCATGGTATGCATAGTCATGCAATGGTGTCCTTGGGTCAATGATTTCATTCTCTCGATAGCCAAGCAACTTCAAGGAAGATGAGATTTGGGACCACCAGGGGTGGTTTATGAGAGTTTGGCTTTCTATGAGTACAGAGTATGGTTTATGAGGAGAGGGTGCCTGGATACGGGAGAAACATCAAGTCTAAATTTCCTGAGAATGGGTGAAACCATTCTTGCTCATGCTGGTGTGAGACAGTGGTTTGTGCAGGTCTGACCCATGCATTGAGGGACAGAGAAAAGCCTATGTTCCTTACTGAACCCATGACAGGTTTGACCGTGCAGTTTAACGTTATGCGGTAAAGATGAAGAGCATTATTAAAGGATGATGTGCAGTTTATCATCAGGAAGCGAGGATGGGGGGAATTTTTAAATCAGTGAAAATTCTTGTAGTTGGAGGCATTTCCCTGAATGTTTAATGCTTGGTCTTTGAAGCTTTATGCCAAGCGGCCAAGATATTTCGTGCAGTTTAACGTCATGCGGTAAGGATGTAGTTGCAAAGGCTGCTCTTGATTATAGTGTAATTGGGATTTGAATATCCCGGCATGTCCAGAGTTTGGAAAGGGGTTGATGGTGTAAATCGTGGTTCTGGGGCTTCTTGGATCAGGAGATGTGGTATGGGGGCTCTGAGGCCGGTAAGCGTACAAAGCTAGGATGGGTACCGCCCAAGGAAATCTTTCCTTTGGTAGATGGGACATGGGCTATCAATATGCAGAGTCGCTGAGGGCATGGTATGCATAGTCATGAAAAGGCTTCCATGGGTTGATAACTTTCCACTTCTGATGGCCGTGAATGGTTATGAGGATCCGCGATTGTCCGGGCCAAGATGTCTGTCATTCGGTAGGAAAGTATCTGGACATGTCGGGCATATTCGGTCCTGGTTGCTGTTAAAGCTTAGAGAGCTCCCTGCGCTGATTTATCTTGCGTGCGGGGGTATAACTTCACTCCATGAAGTTTATCGTCGTGTGGTAAGGAATAAGTACTCCTAGTTTAGCGGTCATAGAGCTCAGACCATTGGGTGACTATTGCTGCAGTCACTCGAAGGATAATTGAGATAACATGCTCTGATATACTCTGAACCAGCTGGGGAATGGGGGTTGTAAACTGTAACTCTGACGTTTCTCGGATCAGGAGATGTGGTGTGGGGGATCTGAGGCCGGTAAGCATACGGAGCTAGGAAGAGTACCACCCGAGGAAATATTGCCTTTGGTAGACGGGCCAGGGGCTATCAATATGCAGAGCCGCTGAGGGAATGGTATGCATAGTCATCCAAAGGTGTCCCCGGTTTGATGACATTCCACTTCTGATGGCCATGAATGAATTTGAAAATCTGAGGTTGCTCATAGTACAGAGTTCGGCATGTGGGGATAATGGTGTCCGAGCATACAAGAAACATCTTCACTGCAATTTTCCGTTTTAGTCAAAGTAGCCTAGCCCTGACTTGATGTTCATAGATACAGGTCGTCACATGAACCATGGGCGGATACATAGGCTAACCGGGTAGGGATACCCTGGAAACTTTTGGATGTTAGAGGGGAATGAACTTGTAAACCACTGCTCCATAAATTTTTGGATCGGGAGATATGATATGGGGGCTCTGAGGCCGGTAAGAGTACGGGGATAGGAATGGTATCGCCTGAGGAAATCTTGCCTTTGGTAGACGGGCCAGGGGCTATCAATATACAGATCCGTTGAGGGAATGGTATGCATAGTCATGAAAAGGTGTCCACGGGTCGATAACTTTCCACTTCCGATGGCCATGAATGGTTATGAAGATCCGCTATTATCCAGGTCGTGGAGTCTGATGTATGGAGAGGATGAATCCAAATGCGCAAGGAGTATTGCCATCTCATTTTTTCATATATCTTGGGTGGGTCGTGATGAAGTCCGTGCAGTTTAACGTCATGTGGTGAGGATGAAGTCCATGCAGTCTAACGTCGTGCAGCAAGGACGACTTCCCTACAGTTTAACATCATGAGGTAAGGACGGTTGTTCCATGCAGTTTAACGTCATGCGGTAAGGACAGATTCCGTACAGTTTAACGTCATGCGGTAAATACAACTGTTCCATGCAGTTTAACGTCATTTGGTAAGGACGAAGTCTGTGCAGTTTAACGTTGTGCGGTAAGGACGATGAATACACCCAGTGTAGATCTAGTCCGTACATGGGGAAAGAGGGCATTTTTTTAGAATGGCTGGGCCAGGATGGGAAACCCTGATGTCACTACGCATCCTGTGAGGGCAGGGATCAAGCCACGCGTAGTTTCCTGAAGGAGGTACACCTCATGAAAGTATGATCCTTACATGGGGGGGGGGAAGGGGGCATATTTATTTCTCTTATCCGTGTAGTTTAATGTCATGCAGTAAGGACGAGGAATACACCCCATGAAGGTCTGGTCCGTACACGGGGGGGAAGAGGGAATTTTTTACTTCATTTGGGAATGGTTGGGCCAGGATACAAAATCCTGGCGTCGCTACGTATCATGTAGGGGCAGGAATCAAGCCATACGTAGTTCTCTGAAATCCGTGCAGTTTAACGTTGTGCGGTGAGGATGAGGAATACACCCCCATGCATGTCTGGTCCATACACAGGGGGGAAGAGGGCATTTTTTACTTCATTTGGGAATGGCTGGGCCATGATAGAGAATCCTGGCGTCGCTACGTAACCTGTAGGGGAAGGAATCAAGCCGAATGTAGTTATTTAAAATATGATACACCCCGTGTAGGGCTGGTCCATACACGGGGGAAGGGGAAATTTTTTAACTTTTATTTGGGCATGGTTGGGCCAGGACAGGGGATCCCGACATCGCTCAATATCATGGAAGGGAAGGAATCAATCCGTATGTAGTTCTTTCAAATCCGCACAGTTTAACATCATGCGGTGAGGACGAAATGATCTTAATTTAGGTTCATAGAGTTTAGACTGTTGGGTTCTTGGTAGTTTAACGTCCCGCAGCTCAGACGATAACTGCTTTTAGTTATGCGAAATAATTCTTAAGAAATATTGCATTTGTAGGAGCATTAGTGAACTGCCCATCCATGGAGATCAGGGCATATGATCTGTTAGAGTAGACCTTGTGAAAAACATATGGTCCCTACCACTTGGGCTACAGCTATGTAGGTTTCGTTCCTGGTATCATTGGGGTCCGGAGGACTGACACCAATTCTTCTTCCAAGAATGACCGAAGACGGACCTTTTTATTGAAGGCTCGTGAAATTCGGTTCTGGTATACTTCTAGATGGTGAAAAGTGTGAAACTGCTTCTCCTATAGTTGTTCCAATTCACCTAGTCGCTTTTCCGATTTCTCATCATTGGATAATTGATCACAAACGGCAATGCGGAGTGAGGGTAATTGGAGCACAATGGGCAGAACCGCTTCTGTTCCGTATACCAGTGAGTACGGAGTGGCCTGAGTAGCGGTGCTGATTGTGGTTCGGTAGGCCCACAATGCATGGAGGAGTTTATCCAGCCTTGACTTCTTGTCTTTGCCCACCATTTTCTGCAGAATGTCGGACAGGGTCTTGTTGAAAGCCTCTATTTGTCTGTTGGTCGCCGCATAGTAGGGAGATGAGTGGTTAGCCTTGATACCATATTCTTGGTATAGTTTCTCCAATTCAGCAGGGTAGAAGTTGGCTTCGTTATCCATCAGTATGGTATGAGGGACACCAAACCTGGTGATGATATTGGTTTTCACAAAGCTGACAATGCTTCTTGCCCCAACTTCCTTAAGGGGTACAGCTTCTGCCCATTTGGATATTAAGTCGGTTTCCGTGAGGATATACTTCAATTGTTTGGCTATGGTGGGAGGATATTGTCCCATGACATCTATTACCCAGATGGAAAATGGCCAGGATTACTTGGCCTGATGAATTAACTTCGGGGTTTGGTGTATGAAGTTGGCATGAATTTGGCATGAGTGTCATTTTGTGGTAAAGCGCTCGTAATCTCCTGCCACTCTGGGCCAATAGTACCCAATCCTTTGAGCCTGATGGGAAAGGTTGGACCCCGACTGATGTGCTCCACACACTCTGGCTTGCACTTCAGTCATGATGGCAGCGGTTTCTTCTCCATTAATTCATCTGAGGAGGACTTTGTCGAGGCCTCATTTGTAGAGGACCTCTTGTGGACCTGTGCCACCATATAGGACAAAGTTGATTTCCCTTCTCTGTATTTTCTCTCATTTAGCCCTATCTGATGGAATTTCTCCCCTTTGAAAGTAGTTTACAATGGGGGTTATCCAGCTGGTGGTGGGAGCATATGGCTCGGGGACAGGACTGACTTCATGGATTTCCTCCGTCTTAGTCTAGAAAAATGGAATGAATATTCGACAGTGAGAAATGCTGATAACTGTTTCATCTCGGCCTGGGTCAGCTAGGGCTGTGGCCGCATTTGCTAATGCGTCGTCCTGGGTATTCTGAGACCAGGGAATATAGGTCAATGTCTTTTCTGTGGAGAATCCATCCATTAACCCTCAGACATGGTCAAACAGGGGAATCAGCTCCACCTTTTTAATAGCATAGTCACCATTGACTTGCTTGATGACCAGTTCTGAGTCTCCTTTTACCTTAAGGTGTTGTACTTGTGCTTGGAGTGCGAGCTCCAGACCTGCAATGAGGTCTTGATACCCCGCTTCATTGTTCGTACATCCTTCTGACAGGAGGAAGGATTATGGAAGGACTTCCTTTTCTGGGGACATAAGTATTATCCCAAAGCCCACCTTGTTAAATTTGGGATCTTATATCCTCTTCCCGGTTGGGGTTCGGGATGTGCCATCGAAGTACATTTCCAATGTTGGGATCTCCTCTTGAACCGTGAAGATGTCTTCATTGGGTAGCTCGATGTCCGGTGTGGTGGTCCCTTCTGAAGGGTGCTCTGCCAGAAAAACTACTAATTCATGGCCCTTGGTGTCCTTCTGAGGCACAAACTGGATGTCAAACTATTGCAGGATGACTACCCATCGGGATAGGCACCCAGTCAGCATCAGGCGGCTGAGGATGTACTTTAGTAGGTTATTACGCGAGACCAAATGGACTTCATGATGCTGCAAATAATTCCGAAACTTTTGGACTGCAAAGACTAATGCCAATAAACTCTTCTCGATGATTTAGTATCGAGTCTTAGCCTCAATCATGGTTCGACTGAGGTAATAGAGTCTGTTTTCACTACCGGCATCATTCTTTTGTGCGAGGAAGGCTCCCAGCAACCGCTCTAGGGCTGTCACATATAGGATGAGAGGTCTTCCTTCAATCAGAGTCATGAGCACTGGTGGTCTTAAGAGGTACTTCTTTAGGCTATCAAACACTTCTTGGTAGTCATCTGTCCATTTGTACATGACTACCTTCTTCATTAACCTGGTAAAGGGAAAACACTTTCTTTCTAGGTTGGCTATGACCTACTTGATATAGGCCAGGTTCTCTTAGAGTCCCATCAACTCGGTGATATTTCGGGGAGGTAGCAGGTCGAGGATAGCCTTTGTCTTTTCTGGGTCGACTTCGATGCCACAATGGCGTACGACGAAGACAAGTAATTTCCTTGAGGTAACCTCGAAGGAACATTTCAAGGGATTTATCTTCAGACTATGTTGTCGAAGTTTTTTGAAGACGGCCTCAATGTCTGATAGGTAATCTGAGTACTGTCTTGATTTGACCACCAATCCATCCACGTAGCACTCGACAAATCTCCCCAGGAATGGTTTAAAGATACGATGCATGGCACGCTGATATGTGGTGCCAGCATTCTTGAGACCAAAGGGCATGACCCTGTAACAAAATATTCTTTGAGGGGCTCTGAAGGTAGTGGCTTCTTCGTCTTCTCGGGCCATCCTGATTTGATTATACCCAGAATAGCCGTCCATGAAGGATAGAGCCTCCTACCCGGCTGTTGCATCGTTTAATAACTCAGTGATTGGGACCGAGAAATTGTATTTCGGGAAATGCTGATTGAGATCTCTGAAATCAATGCAGAAGAGGATTTTTTCCGTTCTTTTTCTTGACAGGGACGATTTTGGCCAACCATATGGGTTATTGGACCTCCCGAATGAAGCCTGCTTTAATGAGCTTTTCAACTTCAGCCTCTATTTTGGCAGCATGTGAGGGGTGTGTCCTTATGGAGGCCTGTTTATAACCCCGATGGTCTTCTGGAAGACCCACGTGATGCATCTCCACTTCGGGATCGAGTCCCAACATTTCTGTGTAATTCCAAGAAAAAACATACCGATGTTGCTTCAGGAAAGAGGTATATACCTCGTGCTTCTCGGGGGACATGGCTTCACTAATGAGAGTGGGCCTCGGATCTTCCTTGGTACCCAGGTTTATTTCCCTGAGCTTGTCCACCGTGGTGGAGATACCCTCCTCAAATGCGGGAGGTGCATCCTTGAGATCTTCCTCCTCTTCTTCTCTTAAATCCTCATCTTCTTGATTCGACAGGGGGGTTCAGGCTCAGGATCTCGGGGGTTTGAGGGCGAGGCATCGTGGGCATCCTCGCTCAAGTATTCGCCCCCAGATTGAGGGTTAGTAGTTGTTTTTGAATCGTTATGTCCAGCCGTTATGGCTGAAGTCATGAGGACAGCTGAGTCTGTGTCTGGGCTTGAATCCCTACTCTCAACGTGGTTGATGGGCAGTACGTAGTCTCCGCCAAGTTGTCTGAGGGGGTCGTCAGGAACCATTTCCAGACCATTTGGAGTGGGGATCCAGTCGACACCATCGGCTAAAGGCTTACTTTTATTTTTCTCAAAGAAACTAGTGTCAATGTAATGTGACTCGGAGATCTCGAAAGGGGCCTTGTCCGCGTGCAATGTCCCACTTTTCCCATTGACGCAGTACTTAATACACTGGTGGTAGGATGAAGTAACGAACATATGCTTATGGATCCACAACCTTCCCAGCAGGGCATAGAATGTTGTGTTCTTCCAGACCACCATGAATTCTGAGTAGGCCACAAGGTATACAAAATGGGTTTTCAGCTTGATTTTTTCCATTGGCTTCTGTTCACTCTTGTCGTAGCTTAACAGAGTTGTGGCTGAGGGTACTAGGTCATTCTCACTATAGCCCAGCTTACGGAGTGTCTGTAGGGGAAGGAGGTTAAATCCAGAGCTGTTGTCAATAAATAATTTATGGATCTCAACATCATTTAGTGTTCCAGCCACATATAGTGGTTTGATATGTCCATGCATGATGGCATCTTCATCCTGATCGGTGAAGGAAATCACCGCATTGCATTTAGTCGGGCCAGTCTCCATCCAGTAAATCTCGGCGGCAGCTACCTATTCTTGGAACTCCTGGGGGCAGAGCAAGGATTCTATAAGCACCTCCCTGAGGTCTGCTAACAAACTCAAGGCATCCAGGATCGACAGCCTGGCTGGTACTGACGCCAACTGCTTAAGGATGTCGTATTTTTTCTCCAGCGGCTGACTCTTCTCCATTGAAGAAAGAGTCTTAGGGGGAAGCCTAGGAGTTGGAATATGTGACAAGGAGGGACCGACTGCGGGTTCAGATGCCGATGATGTCCCCATGTTCTGGGGTCTTGGCACGGCCGATCTGTTTGTGCGCACTAGGTGTCTAGACACTTGTTCATCCTCTGACAGGTACCGAAGAATAACGGGGGAAGAGTGGATGCTTGTGGAGGTAGAGGGGTATTCATTCTCTTATTCAGTCTGTTGAAGGGCTCTCCCATGGGTTTCCACGATATTAACAGTTCGGGATGTGGTAAACCCATAGGTTTGGTTTCAGCCACAACTGTGCCTCCCCTGGTATCCTCTGCCTCTACTATTCCTTCTCTCGGATCCTTGTGTCAGGAACTCGGGTTCATAACCATACCCTTCATCCGGGAATGATTCCATTACATGGATGACGTTGATGGAACCGAAGATTATCTCCTCATCCTCTCACAGGTCAACCTGGTTGGTTGTCCCTAATGGTGCTCTTTGGTTGGTCGGTGCCTGTGGCACCAAGTTTGAGGGCATAAAATCTGCCAATGTTAGGGCTAACTTCGGCCTCGTTGCGGACTACTCCTCTTATGCTTTCTTCCTCCCTTTTCGATCACGCCTGGATGACTGGCTCGTGGAGGGTTGTGAGGCCGATACTGTCAGCTATACGGCATTAGGGGCTGTTGGCGGAAACACTGGCTGCCCTAGTTGAGCTCGGATTATGCCCTAGTCTCAGTTGACAGTCTTCTGAGTCATCCAGTCATCAAATCTCTTTCCCTTTTTTCTAGTGACTTCCTGCCACCCCTACCCTCTATCGGAGTCGGTGGTAGAAATATATGTCACATGTACTGGGGGTGGTCCCAGCTCGACTAGCCTGGATTCCACCGTCCTTTGTAGGATGTCTTTGAAGATGAAGCATTCCCGAATATTATGCCCCAACATCCGATGGTAGGGACAATAATCTGGCATGTCATCGCGCCCAACTTCTTCGGGTTTCCTTGGCTCCAGGAGGTGGAGCAAGTTTCAATTCACGGTGGCGATGAAGTAGCCGTGGAATTGGTCCTCTCAGAATGAGTATACTTTGTGTTTTCATTCCTCAAACTAGTTCCCCTTCGATCCTCTCTGATTTTCTTGCTTAGGAAGAGGTGACCGTTGATATACAGGGGGCCCTTCACGATTTGATGGAGGCCTGAGCGGTGGAGCAGGCATAGGGACTGGCTTGAGCCTAAAAGAGGACACTTCACCTCTAGTCACTCTCTTTGCAGGAGCCTGTGAGGATATTCGGGACTTTAAATTGGTCCGCTGTAGTGAGTCCTCAATTCTCTGGGCGATGGCCGAGAGATAGCAGAAGCCAGTGGTGTACTCCACTGGTATGAGCGGTGTTTTCAGATCATCTCGAAGATTATCGACGCATATGAAAATCATCTCATCTTGAGGAATTTCCATGTTCAGAGAGTAGTTCAGACCTTTCCATCTAGCGATGAAATCTCAGACCCTCTCGTTCTCCATCTGTTTGCAGTTCATGAGGTCGCTGACCGTTGTTTTAGGCAACGTCGAGCTGAAGTGGAACAGGAACTGCAGCCGAAGGACTTCCCAACTTTTTATCGACTGGGCTGGTAGACTCATCTACCAGATGAAGGCAGATCCTTACAGGGTCCGTACGAAGCATCTGAGTTTCACTACTTCTTATTGTTCTGGAGTTCCCATCATAGGATCGCAATAAGATGCGTAGTGCATCAAATGCTGCTCTGGATCACCTGATCCATTGAAAATAGGGAATACAGGGCTCCCAAAATTGGGTGGAGGTGGTGTGTTGCTCACCCAATCTAGGCAGGGCTTCCGCTCTGGCTGTATTGGAGCACGTCGACCTTCCATTGCTTCCAATAGAGCTTTTAGTACCTCGATGGTGTTGGTGAGACCCTAGTTTATATCCTATTGGGACCGGTCCTGGGAAGGTGTATCCCGAGGAATTGCCTGAGGATCCATCTCGGTTGGCACCAGAGGTGCATGTGCCGTTTGTGATGCCTTCAGAGGGTTCAGACGTACTCGCTCTGGTTGCTTTATGAGTGGAGGGAAGTCTTGGTATTCATTCTGATCCACATTTAGGTAGTTGGATGGGCCGGGCACCTCGTTGGATGAGACCCCTGACCGTGATTCATTTTCCAAGGAAAACCTTGGTCTTTGAGGTGCACTTACTGGGAGTGCATGATGTGGCTCCTCTTGTGACATGATTTCAATAAGATGGTTCCTCTAGAGTAGCTCTACGTTAATCCGCCTCAATTATTTCATCTCCTCTTCCTGTCGAGCAAACCTCTCTTCGAGCGTTAGTGGATCGTTTTTATCGAGAGAAGGAGGTGGGTTAAGGCTGACCGGTCCTTTATTATTATCCTTATTGGGAGCTCGCAGGGAGAGAATAGGAAGGTTAGCTGAAGGGGAGGCCATATTTAGGGCGGCCCTCTGGTTCCGGGTGTGCACACCTGGTGGTTCGTTGTGGGTCACAGCCTGATTGGAACCATCTTCTCCCGATCCATCTGGATTCGCATCATCTCCAGTGTCACCCTTGGGGTTAGACTCTATGGCATTGATGGATACATATCGCGGGGTAGAGAAGATGTCATATTCCAAATAAGAAGAGAATCTCCCACGTCTCTTACTGGCCTTCCATTTCATGTCTCGGGATTGCCTTTGGACTCCTTGATGAAGTGTGATGCGGAGAGTTCTTTGATGTATCCTTACGGTATACCAACCCCATAAAGGGGATGATGATTCAAACGATGGGATAGGGCAGGAATCTCCTCTTTTGAATATCCTCCCTATATGAGAAAATACTGATTCTCATTAGGGAGGTTGTTGTTGAGGATGTAAAAATTCCCCCATCCCTGAGGGATGGGGTTGGCTCCGTTCCTTGGATGTTGAGTCTCTTCCCATTTTTACTGGTCTTATGGGGGAATATGTTGTTAAAAATTCCCCTAGCCGTATAGGCTGGGGTTGACCCTGGATTGCAGCAGTGGATGCCTCTATCCCTACCTGCCTGATCTTGCGTGTCCCCATTCGGGGGTGAACTGGATTTGATGTCGAGTACTTCTGTGAGTCAATCCCTTCTGGGGAGGCAGGAAATGACTGTTGATTAGCCTCTCTTAGGGGAGAGGCCTATTTTATGCTCTCAGTGGCCTAATTCAGAGGTTATTGAATGGATTCTTCCCATTGGGCTTGATGCTTCTGGGACATACCCAAGGCCTGTCTCTGTTGGGTGTGTTGCCTATCCTGAGCAGGGGCCCCACTAGATTGTTGTCTTGATGTGATGACGTTGCAAGACACCATGCCGAACGAGTTCTTCTGGGCGGGGAGCAGAGTGAAATTAAAAGCTCCATGTTCCCCCCATCCCTTGATATGGACTTCCGTTGAAGCGTCACCGAGGAGGCGGCGCAGTTGGTGCAGCGCACAGAGGCAGGCTATCTCCATGCTTCCTTTAAGCCTCTCGGGTCGCTATTTCCTCACCGAAGGAAGAGCTTCCAGGTCGATGTGATGCAGGAGGTATCTTATTTCCTTGACGTGGTCTACATACCCATCATAGGGAAGGAAGCTTGATTTCAGCTGGTGGAGGGTTGTCCATATATTGTAGCGGATGTCGTGCATGCATTCTTCCGACAACTTTCTGGGTATGTCGAATTGAGAGGTGGTCGTGGGCCAAAATATAATTGGTATATCATCCCTAGCCAGTCGTTTCCTCAGGCGCAACATGTAATCATACTCCTCTTCTAGTGATTCCCCTACTTGGTTATCCCAACTGAGATTCTCACTGATAGTGTGTTCGGAGGCAGTGGGACCGGTAGGTATCGAATTATCATGTGGGCGATTCTGAGGTAGTTCAGAAGATGAATGTGGCCCCGAAACGTCCCCCAATTGAAGGAGGGTGTCGTTGGTGACTAACTGGGAATCTGAAATGCTTAATCCTGTCCTTATGAGTGCCTCGGCATACTAGGGCTTTTATGTGCTTTGTTCGGTAGGGGGAGGACCTTCTTGTCGATATGATAGGTCACTGTGGGGAGGACCTTCGCAATGGCGACTGTAATGGCGAGGACTACCATTAATTCTTGATGCTTCACTGCATAGAGGACTTTTGCAGTGCACACCCTGGGGAGGACCTCCAAGGCATGTCACAACAAGGGGAGGACCTTCTGGCTACGTAGCGTCGTTACAGGGAGGGCCTTCACAACAACTGCCATCATGGTGATGATGACCATCATGTTTTGACGTTCGATGTGCATCCTGGGGAGGACCTTCAAGACACACTATGACAAGGGGAGGAACTTCTTTCTGCTTGGGGCCACTGTGGGGAGGACCTTCGCAATGGTGGCCGTAATGGCGAGGACTACCATCACGGATGCTGTAATGGAAAGGACTACCATTACTGCTGCCGCGGGGAGAATATCTATGGGGTACACCCTGGGGAGGTCCTTCCGAATGTACCACAATGATGGGAGGTCCTTTTCGTTGCTTGATATCTCTACAGGGAGGACCTCCATTACGAGGGTGGCAAGAACTACCACCGTGATATGATGCCCGGCTACTCGGAGTGTCGTTGCAGCGTAACCCCTGGGAAGGACCTTCAGGGCAGGCTACGATAAGGGGAGGTACTTCTTGTCGTGATGAGACGTCACTGTGGGGAGGGCCTCCACAGTTGTGACTATGATAGCGAGGACTACTGTCATAATCTGTGGTCCCACTGCATGGAGAGTGTTTGCAGTGTATAACCTGGGGAGGAGCTTCAGGGTGGACCACTGCAAGTGGTGTAACTTCTTTCTGCTCGATCTTCTGGTCACGCGGAGGATTACCGTGACTCGCATCAAAAGAGAAACTCTCGTGATCGATTGTTATATGCCCGTGGGTGAGGCCCCCGCGGGTGCTCTGGGGAGGACCTTTAGAGCTGCTGGAAGCGATATTGTGGGGAGGACCTTCGCAACTGCTACTGCCACTCCCATAATATGGTAATGGGTGGGAAGGGTTTTGATCCTTCGATATGTGCTTAGCGGCATTGGGAACCCCAGCTTTTAGCAGAGCGGATTCATGAACTCCCTCTTTATTTTCCAGCTGCCATCGGTGCGTTCGGGGTGCTTTCTTGCGGGCAGCGGGGACCGCTTGCTGTTGACAATGGCCTTCACCTTTGGGACCCTGTCTAATTGGGTCTCATTATTTTTTCGGGATATGCCGACGAACATCTTGTCTTTTATCAGGGATATATGCCTGTTATGGAGCATCCACTGTGATGGACGGGTGTCCCCCAGTTGTAACAAGTGAAGCTGCCCAATCCGGTTGCCCTTGCATCGCGGAATATGACCGACGACCCTCCTGGGCAGAAGCATGGATACATATCTACTCTGAGGCAGCTATCACATCTCTTAGATAAGTCACCTCAATTGGGGATACGGGCTCACGGGCCCGAGTCCTTGCTGTTGCCGATGATGCAATTACATTCTGGAAAGTCTGCAAGATATGATCTAGGATCGATACCTACTCCTCCATCATTTCTAGGATATGCAGAGAGACATCTTTGGCTGGAACGGGTATGAAGGCCCATTCCGGTATCGGAGTAGGAATATCCTGCTCCGGTCCTTCAGTGGTCAGTGGGTACTGACAATTCTCCTATGTCGGGGCAGGTGAATTAATCTGCCCCTAGGCCAGGATACGCTGGTTTATCTCTCTGTTTGCCACCACATTGGGATGGCGTACTTTACTTGCATCTGCAGGGAGTTGGCCCTGCATATGTTGGCTTCCCACCGTATCAAGTCGGTGGCCTTTGTTGGTAGGGAGACGTGCCCGCCTATTAATTGTCACCACATCTGGATGGCGGACTTTGCTGATCGCCACCACATCGGGATGGTAGGCATCATAAGCATCTACTAGGAGCTGGTCCTGCAGGCGCTGGGTCGCCACCACGTCTGGTTTGTGGGCTTCGTGACCCTGGGTAGGGAAAGGTGCCTGCCGGGTAGGGGTCGTCCTGTGTGAGTGACAGGCTTGATGGAGCACGGTGGGGATACGCGCCTGCTCGTATGATTCCACCATATCTGGATGGTGGGATTTGGAGGAGCGGACATGTGTATGTGCCCGCTCGCAATACGTCTCCGTGCCTGGGAAGCAGAGCTCCTCCTCAGGGACAAGGGTGATGACCGGTCCCTAGTTGTATGTTTTCCGCCCTCATCGGGCAGTCCGAAGGGCCAGAGCTCGGGGAGTGTGTGCCTGGATCCTTGGGGAGACATCCTCATTATCGTGAGGATGTTGAGTCGCGGTGTAACCTCAATGACGTCTCCCGGCAGGGGCCTTGGAGCGGAACCCCTGTTCAGTAGGGACAAAGTCCTCAGCGTCGACCTCATCTTCCTCCCTTAGTAAGGGAGGTACACGTTGTCTCGTTCTGGGGATAGACTCCCAAAATGGTTTGAGATGGAAACAGGGGCCGTCTATATTTTCTTTCACGACCACTTCTAGGCAGGCGACCGACGGTTTTTGACGGATTGGAGGGCATGCATGGCCGCCTCCACCGTCAGGAGAGTACTGTTCACGTGGTACTCTCGGATCAATGCATCTGAGACCCAGCGTTGAAGACGCTGGGTAGGTGATGGGGTCCTCTGTTGGTGAGGATGTCCGGTCATCACGTAGCTTGAAGTGATCGCATGTGAGTTCCTTCATGACGCCATTGGATCGAAGGGAGTTCTGAGTGGTACCTGTAAAACATTTTAACAAATACAAACAGAAAACCTGTCAAAGTAGAATCTCATGATCCCATGCGTAATTAATGACCTTGATTGTCCCTCCTTGTGAGTATAAGGGGGTATAAAGTGGGATTAGGATAAATCTATCATGCTTGGATAAAGATACACGTCGGTTTCACCATTTTTTATCTCGCGGCACACGATAGGGTCGTGGGGGAGAAACGTGCACTACCCAACGATTGATTAGAGAAGATTGGGTTCTACTTAATCACTCATATCAGGTGCACCATTTTCGCCTCGAAATGCCCAATGGTTCGATATCTAGAAATATGTGGACCTGCTTTCCAAAGACATACGTTCACTGGGTGGTTTGACCAGCGATTCTTAAGAACTCACATTGGTCAAGAGGATGGGATGTCGGGCTCATCTCACCCTTTTGGGGGGAATTATTGCTTGTTCCAGGACTCTCTTATAGATTTAAGACGTATTCATATGTTTGCGAATCTTTGGTTTATACCCAAACATATTATCCATGGATTACTCCTGGTTGGAAATGGTCAGCTGGACGCAGGGGTTCAGAATCATGTATGCCTGAGGTTTACCATCCCTCGTTGGATTAATGACTCCGAGGAGTCTGGACTCACAGAGACGACACTGATTTAAATCCTCGAAACTAGACACTATGGAGTTTATTGTCATCCAGGGGGGACAGATAACGACTTGAGTGTTTGGATTGAACCCGTGGTATGGGCTTCCTATGTATCACTGCTAGAGGAATCAGGATCCACGTAGTTCGATTTGGTAGGGGGCTTATGCTCTAGGTTTCCCAGGGTGTGGGTAAACTGACGTAAAGATGGTTGGATCGACCGGGTGTTGGGCTTGAACCTCGGGGAGGCTTCCTACATACCCTGCCTAGGAGTCAGGGATCAAAGTCCACGTAGTTCGGATGAGAGTGTCAGAGAACTAATGTGAAGATGGACCGGGGGTCCGATAGGTAGTGGGCTTGAACCTCATGGAGGCTTCCTACGTACCATGTCTTGACATGGATCAAAGTTCTCGTAGTTCACATTGGGGGTGGGGCATACGCTCTGAGACATCCCAGGAGGGGATTTCATGGTCGATTCTTACTCTAAGCCCACGTGAGCCATGCTCGGTGTGAGAAACTAGAGGCAGCAGGGACCATATGATCATGTCGCGAAAGTTGCGTCTGTGGGAAGCGGAGTGGGGCTTGCACATGGAGCAGCCCAAGAAGCTAGGACTTACTCCAAGATGGAGGCCCAGGGAGAAAAATCACAGCGGGAAAGGGACATGGCCCCAAAGAAGGATGGAGCATCACCCTTCCCCACTACTCCCTTCCTTGGCCATGGCCGTCGGGGAGTACGAAGGTTCATGGGGGCTTCCTTCTGATGGGTAGCCCGTCACTCCCCGAGGAGGGAGAAAGTGCCCCAGTACTAACAAGTGGAGGGGAATAAAGGGGACTCCCAAGCTCGGACTCCTCATTACCGTGGGAATGTGAACCCATGAATTCTTTGGAAACCCGCTCAACGGCCGGAGCAACCCCTTCGCCCCTGCTTATCATGGGTATGTGAACTCAAAATGGTGCGCTGATGCGCCAAAAGGTTACATCACATAGGTTCGGGGGCTCTGGTGGAGGCCTCGACTCGGGGCCGACGAATAGGCCAATGAGGGGGTTCTGAAGGATCAGGCCGGATTGGAATTGGAAGGATTTTATCTGGATCGGGGAATGGGAACCCCGAAGGATCTGGCAGGCCAAATGGGTGTATGAAGGGTGGCGCCTTTCGTGTAGGGAGGTGTTACATGGATGGGGAGGCCATCTGCAAACCAGGGTGGTCCGCGGACTGATGGGAATCCGGCGAACCAGGGTGGTTCATGGCTTTGGGTTCGGTCCGCGTACCAGGTCGGTACACTGATGGGCCAATGCGAGTAGTGACGGCTGAGGTCAATGCCGATCGGAGGTTCATCGGTTGGGGTTTCTCCCGTGTAGGAGGGTGCTACGCAGTGCGATGGATCAGAAAAGAGGCATAAACTCCCTGGTCCGTGGGGAGTGCATCCGCGGAGGGGCCATGGTTCGCGGTCTTCTTTTCTTTTTTATTTTAGGTTTGCAGTTCACCAAGTTGTTATGCATTTTCAGTTCCTTATTAATTTGTTTCCAACTTCATACCTGTTCTAGTTCGCGAACTGAAACTTCTCTATTTTTCAAAATCCAAAGCTCCTTCCTTCAAAATCCTTCCACCTGAGTCCGATCGATCTTCAAATTTCCTCTTCCCCCTCTTCCCCCTTGATCTCATTTTATAGAGTGTGGAATGAGATGTATCTGTGGTCATGTGACACCTTTTGCGGAGGCCCATGACCGTAAACCCGGTTTACGGACGACTTGGTCAATCCGAAACTCGCGGGGGGCTTTGAACGTGTCTCCCCCGCGAACCAAACAAGCTCGGGGAGTGCTTCGCGGCCGCACAGGGTTCCGCCTTCATTCCGTGAATGACATCAGATGCGGTCTGGGCTGGTCGACATGGTCCATGGCTTGGGCGGTTCGTGTCGGTGAACCGGGTTGGAACCCAACCTGATTTGCACTTGTGGAGGGCTCCCACCTCCATTCTGCGAACGACAGCGGTCCGCGGAGGAGGTGGACTGCTGAACTGGCCGTGTACCATCACAGTTGGACCGGTACACAGACCAGTCGTTCCTTTTCTAATTTATTGGTTGCTCTTCAATATTTTTTCCCAATTTATTTGAGGGAAATTGGGTAGAATCCCCCTTGAATTAAGGGGATTACCATTCTCCTTTTCGGTTTTTTCAGGAACCAACAAATAATTTTAGGGATATTGAGGTTTTTAGGGGTTTGGCGTTTTTAGGGTTGTATGGTATTTTTGGGGTTTTAGGGTTATTTTAGATTTTTTGGTGTTTTAAGGTTTTCAGAGTTTCTTAACATTTTTGGGTTTAAAGGGTTTTTTATAGTTTTGGTCGGTTTAAGGGTTTTATGGGTTGTTATGGGTTTTTAGGTTTTTAGGGTTTTTATTGTTTTTAAGGGTTTGAGGGATTTTAGAGTTTTTTGGTTTTTGAGGGGTTTTAATTGTTTTTAGAATTCGAAGGCTTTCTTAGGATTTCAGTGTTTTTAGGGATTATTTTTTATTTGTAGGAATTGTTAAGTATTTTTAGGATTTTATAGTTTTTTAGGGTTTTTAGGGATTTTGATGGTTTTTAGGGTTTTAGGGTTTTTAGTGTTTTTGAGTTTATTATGTTTTTAGGGGTTTTTATTATTTTTAATTTTTTATGGTTTTCTTATGGTTTTTCAAGGGTTTTAATGTTTTTACATTTTTAGGGATTTTAAGTTATCTTTTAATATCTTCACAGTTTTTTAGGTTTTTAGGGGTTTTTGGGATTTTTAAGGGTTTCTAGGGATTTTCTGATTTATGGGTTTTTATGGTGTTCAGAGTTTCTAGGTTTTTATGGTTTTAACTATTTTTTGGTTTTTAAGTATTTTTAGTATTTTTCAAGGGTTTAAGGTTTTTTTTGTTTTTAGTGATTTTTAGGGATTTTTTGGACTTTTATGGTTTTTTAAGTTTTTTTGGGTTTTTTGTTTTTTTTGGGTTTTTAGGGTTTTTAGGATTTTTATAGTTTTTTCAATATAGGGTTTTTGATTATTTAGGGGTTTTAAGGTTTTCTATATTTTTAATGTTTTAAGTGGTTTAATTATTTTTTAAAATTTTTAGTGGTTTTTAGGGTTTTTAGGGGTTTTAAAGGGGTTTTATGGTTTTGGGGGTTTTTATAGTTTTTAGGGGTTTTAGTGTTTTAGGTCCATTTTTAGGTTTTTTAGGTTTATTAGTGTTTTCTAGGTTTTTAGGGGTTTTAACTATTTTTGGGTTTTAGGGTTTTCTAAGATTTTTTCACTGTTTTTTAGTTTTTCTACGTGTTTATGGATTTCTATGGTTTTTATTATTTTTTCAGTGTTTTTAGGTATTTTGAGGGTTTTTGGGTGGCATTAGGGTTTTCGAGTTTTTAGAATATTTAGGTTTCTTAGGGGTTTTATGTGTTGGGTTTTTATGGTTTTCTTAGAGGTTTTCAGGGATTTTAGGGGGTTTTGTGTTTTTTGGGATTTTTATGGATTTTTTTAGTTTTTTTATGTGTTTTTGGGGGTTTTTTGGGATTTTTAGGATTTTTAGGGGTGTTATGGTTTTTTTAGTTTTTTTTTGGGGGGGGGGGTAGGGTTTTTATGATATTTTTATTATTTTTATAGGTTTTTTGAGTTTTTAAACATTTTTGGGGATTTTAAGGGTTTTTAGAGTTTTTAGTGATTTTGTAGGGTTTTTAACGTTTTTAAGGTTTTTAGGGGTTTATGGTTTTTAGGGTTTCAAGTTTTTTAGTCGTTTAGAATTTTTTAGATTTTATAGGTTTTAAATATTATTAGGGTTTTTAATGTTTTCTAAGGGTTTTCATGGTTTTATGGTTTTTATATATTTATGAATTTTTAGGATTTTTTTGTTTTTATGGGTTTTTAGGATTTTTTGTGGATTCTGAGGGGTTTTAGGTCTTTTAAGGGTTTTCTAGGTTTTAGTGTTTTTTATATTTTTAGGTATTTAATGTGTTTTTTTGGTTTTTTCTAGGTTTTTGATGTTTTTTTGGTTATTTTACATTTTGCATGATTTTTTGGACTTTTTAGGATTTCTATTGTTTTTAGGGTTTTCAGGTATTTTGAGGGTATGATGGGGTTTTTAGGGTTTTTTGCGTTTTTAAAATTTTATGGGTTTTATGTATTTTTAGATTTCTAAGGTTTTATTTTGGATTTTCATTTTTAGGGTTTTTATGTTTTTGGGGATTTTTATGGTTTCTAGGATTTAAATTTTTTAGGTGTTTTATTGATTTTGAGGGGTTTTAGGGTTTTTTAGTGATTCATTAAAATTTTTAGGTTTTCAATAGTTTTTAGTTATTTTATTGTTTTTAAGGGTTTAAATGGTTTTAATATTTTTTATTAGTTTTATGGATTTTATGGGTTTTTAGTATTTTTCATGTTTTAATGGATTTTTATGGTTTTTAATGTTTCTGGGGGGTTTTGTATGGTTTTTAGGGTTTTTATAATTTTTTAGGTTATAGAGGGTTTAGGTGTTTTTAGCTTTTTAAGGTTTTTCAATGTTTTAGAATTTTTAAATTTTTTCTGTTTTTAGGTATTTTTTAGGATTTTTATTGTTTTTAGGGTTTTATGAATTATGAGGGTTTTTATGTTTTTTTAGTTTTTTTGGGTTCTTATAAGTTTTTTTGGGACTTTATGTTTTTTATAGTTTTCAACGTTTTAAGGGGTTTAAAGAGTATTTAGAATTTTTAGTGTTTTTATGGTTTTATGGGTTTTGAGGTTTTTTAAAGGTTTTTAGAGTTTTTAATTATTTTGAGGGTTTTTAGGACTTTTTTAAGTATTTTTAGAGATTTTTTTTTGGGTTTTTATGTATTTTGAGGTTTTTAGGGTTTCTTAGGGTTTTTTGGATTTTTTGGGTTTTATAGATTTTAGGTTTTGTTAGAGGTTTTAAGTTCTTCTAGTTTTTTATCATTTTTTATGGGTTTTTACGAATTTTTGTGTTTTTTAGGAATTTTATGGTTTTTAGGGTTATTATTGACCTTGAGGCCTTTTAGGGATTTTTTTGGTTTTATTGGGTTTTGGAAGTTTTTCTTGAGTTTTTAGGTATTTTAAGGTTTTTTAAAGTATTTTAATGTTTTTAATAGTTTTAGAGTTTTTAGTGGGATTAAATTATTTTTATTGGTTTTTAGGGGTTTTTATGGTTTTTTGGGTTTTATGGATTTTAGGGGGTTTTTAGGATTTTACGTTCTTTTAGGGTTGTTTCATTTTTTATCATTTTTTATGTTTTTGGGGTTTTAAGTGGTTTTATTCTTTTAAGTGTTTTTAGGGTTTTTCAGGTTTCCTAGGGTTTTCTACACTTTTATGATTTTTTTGAATTTTTAGGAGTTTTACTGGTTTTTAAGGTTTTTAGGGATTTTGTGGTTTTTATAGGTTTTAAGGGTTTTTAGAATTCTTTAGGATTTTTGATGTTAGAAGTTGTTTTAGGTTTTAATGGTTTCCTTAGGGTTTTCTAGGGTTTTGGGGTTTTTTACATTTTTATGGGTTTTAGGGTTTTGGGATTTTGATAGTTTTTAGGGATTCTTAGTGTTTTTTGGGGATTTATTGTTTTTTTGTGTTTTGTGGGTTTTTTTAGTTTTTTAGGGTTTTTAATGTTTTTAGAGTTTTTTAACGTTTTTACTGTTGTAAATGGTTTTTAGAGTTTTTAGTTTTTTAAGATTTTTTGGGGGGTTTTAAGGTTTTTTTATTGTTTTTAGAGGTTTTTAGGGTTTTTTGTTTTTTAGGGTTTTTATGTATTTTAGAATTTTTAAGATTTTAGGGGTTTTAAGTGTTTTTAATTTTGGATTTTTTTAATGCACTTTTGGGTTTTAACTATTTTTTACATTTTTATGGATTTTTTGGATTTTTTTATACTTTTTTGGTTTTTAACGCCTTTAAGGATTTTGAGGGGTTTTATGATTTTCCTAGTTTCTTAGGGTTTTTATAAATTTTTAGGTTTTTATGGGTTTTATGTATTTTAAAATTTTCAAGGTTTCTTTTGGGTTTTCAAGGTTTTTTGGGTTTTTAATGTTTTTTTTGGATTTTTATGGGTTTTTCCTGTTTTTTGGTTTTTAGGGATTCTGATGGATTTTAGGGGGTTTAAGGTTTTTTAGGTTTTTTGGTTTTTTGGGTTTTGGGGGTTTTTCTTTAGTTTTTAGGGTTTTTAATATTTTTTTAGTTTTTATGTTTTTAGGGGTTTGTTTCAACCTGAGGTGAGACAATTTGGGGAATACAAAATGGCTTGACATGCGATACCTGCTCATCTGTTATTTTAGAGATATTCACGTCTGGTTCACCGTTTTTTTGTTTCACTATGCGGAAATGCATTAACGTGTTCGCGGAAAATGCACAAAAATGTTCTGACGGGTGGCGAGCATTTGTCCGTTATTATAGAGACTTTCATGTTACCATTTTTTGACTCGATCAATGTTGTTATCCTTTATTGGTATTGGATTGACCCTGTGGGGACTGGGCAGTTTATACCTTCCACATTATGAAGGAGGTGCCACAATCAAATGGTCCCAGCAGACGATTGCATGGGGTTAAGTATTTGTGCAATCGGTCCACTTAGGATATTTCTTCCTCATATGGTCTCCAATGGGTATATTCGTGGAGCCAGAAACACCCAACGGCCCTAGTATCCATGATTCATGGACCTGCTTTCCAAAGACAAGTATTTGTTGTATGACTATTTAGCCAATATAACTTAAGGACTCCTTTGGTTGAGAGGATTGGAGGTTGGGCTCATCGCAACCTTTTGGGGGGAATTATTTCCTATTATGGGACTCTCGTATAGATTTAAGTCGTGTTCATATGTTCTTGAATCCTTGGTTCATTATCGAAGAGTGTATCTATATGATACCCCTGGTTTGGAGGATCATCATGGATATACATGGATTTGATGTTACGGAGGAAATGCTAACTTAATCCATGCAATAAGGTGCTATATATTTTATCATCATCTAGGAGGGAAGGAAGGCAGTTTGATATTGGGATCGGACCCATAATATGGGCTTCCTATGTATCCTCGGGAGAGGAATCAAATCCCACATAGTTTGGTTAGATTGGGGCCTAGACCTAGGAGGAACCCCATTTTTTGGGGGCATAATTGGGGTGGACCCATTTGGAAGGGCATCCCCTTTGATCTTGGGCCTTCAATAAGGCATCCTACATATCCTGGATTGAACAGGAATCAGAGTTCTTGTACTTCATGATGGGTTGGGGATTACGCATGGAAGCTCCCCATTTGGGGGGACATGACTGGGTGAACCCTTTTGGAAGGGAACCCCTTTGAGCTTGGGCCTTCAAGAAGGTATCCTACGTATCCTGGTTTGAACTGGAATTAGACCACCTATAGTTCAATATGGGTTGGGTATTAAAAATGGAAGCTTCCCATTTGAGGAGAACATTGTTGGGTGAACCCTTTCGAAAGGGAACCCTTTTTTTGAGATTGATACTTCAAGAAGGCATCCTACATATCCTGGTTGGAATATGAATCAGAGTTCTCGTAGTTCACGTTGGGTTGGTTTTCTGGATGTTGTAATCATCACAAACCTCTAAGCCCGCATGAGTCATACTCGGTGTGAGAAACAAGAGGATTTGAGAGATTCGACAAATCACACACCTTATCTCCTGCTAATGGGAGAGGTCGGGCCTATGGCAGAAGAAGTTGAGCCGACGGTTGGTGAGGGTGTAGAGAAATGAACCTTTCAATGTGGGATGACATTGGAGGTCATGCGGCTCAGATATTGAAGGATTATGGACTTACCACAATGGGAGTTCCCAAGAATGCTTTCTAGGAAAGGGGAGGAATGTCTTCTCTCATCAAAAGGAGAAGCGACCATGATTACTTCGACTAATTACCATTCCTCATTGAATGTAAAAGAAAGTGATCACCCATAATACCTAGAACAAGGAGGTTCATGTTTGCATCCCAATGTTGGACTATGGGTTACCTTGGGAATGTAGACTTACAAAACATCCCGAGAGTCCAAACTATTGTGGGGATAGCCTTCGTGACTTTGCTTACCATGGGTATGTAGACTCAGAGGGGCATGCTGATGCACCCGATTATATGATCATACGAATGTAGTGGCTTTGGATAAGACTTTGGCCTGATGTCGGTGGACTGGTTAGCGGAGGGGCTATGGAGGACTGGAAGGTAATGGAGGAGGGTGATTGGAGCCGGAGGGAAGGACACCCAAAGACACCCCATTCTGCATACTGTTTTCTCATGCAGGATGGGGGGAGCACACATACCACAGTGGTATATAGGTAGAGGGGTATTCCGTGTACCGAATCAGTACATAAGCTTGGGTATGGATCACTGCATACCAAAGTGGTATGTAGTCTTGGATGTTGTCAGCCACGCCCCTTTGGGTTCCATCTGTTTACTAATGCAGTACACGGTGTGGGGTTCGATCCACATAGTGATACATTATGCGAAGCGCCTTTTTAAAGGAGGGTACTGAAACCTATGGTTCGTAGGGACCTCATCAGTGAGGAATTTATGGTTCATGATGAAACCGATTAGGTTCTTGGTATACCCATTATTATTAAGTTCTTTCTTTTTATGGTTCGAGGCTAATTATACTGGTGGAAATGTGGTTCATAGTTTTCAATTCGTTGATGATTCGAAACCAACATCAAAATCCTCTCCTAATTTTTCTTTCAATCTCTAGGGTCTCCTACATTCTTTCTTCGTCCGTACCTTCCTCTTGTGCTCCTTTTATAGAGCACCGTGAAAATCATATCTCTGGGCATGCAACACCATTTTCGGAAGCCCATGAATACATATCTCAATCCACAGGAGACTCAATCAACCCGAGTTTTCGGAGGATGTGGTTTGCACATTAAGGTTAGTGACACAGTGTAAGATTGTTTCGTTCAAAAAATTCTATGTTTGCAAGATGGTATGCAGTTGGAATTCATGCGCTTGATTATAATAACGATGCGGTTCGTGGCTTCCTGGGTTCATTGGACATTGTCATGCGGGCTAGTGCCTCACAGGTCCTTCCACATACTGGTGGTTCTCTATTCAGGCACCCCACAAACCCTTCCCAGTGATGGTATGCAAGTCACTTAAAACCCCTACAAATTTTGATTTCTCCAAGTTTCATCCCATGTTTACAATTCAATTTTAATCCATTTTCCTTGTTGAACCTGTAGGAATGTTTTCTTCCTTATGAAAAATTCATGTGGGGTTATTTACTCCCCTTTGAGAAGTTTTTAGGACACTAAAAATTCCCCCCATCAGAATGGGGTCCATTAAAAATGAAAAGGATACTATTCCAATATAGAAGTGATACTGAACTAAAGTGGTTTTTTGTAGAACATATAGTTCTGTTGGGAGGGGACCACACCTATTTATAGTGTCCCATGTCATTTTCCTTTTACCGTTTCTCACAGATAAAAGTTTTATCAACCTCCTCTTAGCTTTCTCTACATCTGCATGCTGCCTCCTTTTCGAAATCTGCATTTTCGAACCACCTTGTACATTTCACGAATCGTACTCTTCACAATTGCTTCTACCGGCGAACCAAATTTTGGTTTTTACAAACTGTGTTGTGGAATTTAAAACAAAATTATGGACTTCTTCATAGGATAGTGCTACACGATTTACATGTTCTACACACCTAACTTAAACTGGTAAACTAAGCTTTAATCCTTATTAAACCGAACATAAAATATTAATCATCATTCTTTGAATATCAGCATGGTGAGGCCTCAGTTTTCAGTTTCTTCCTTCTACGAACACCTATATTTTTTGGTCAACGCTTTGTGGTCTAGCACCTCACAGTTCTTTTGCATACTGTGGATATATGTGGTATTTACCTTCTGTGTACCACTGTAGTAAATGAGAAATGGTCTCCACATACTGTCCAATATGTGTACCGTTTATGAGATAAGTACATGGATCCCTATGCGGATCCTATTTTAAGCCTCTTGGCCATTTTTGTGGCCTTTATCCATCAATATTCTCATTGGAATGACTTTTTCATGCTTTTGTGTCTTTCTATACAGGCTGCAATGGCTCTTCCACAGACCTCTACTAATGCCATTGTTCATTCTGAGGAGAAAATGATTAGGCGAACCCTTTTGGAAGGGAATCCCTTTTTGAGTTCAGGCCTTCAAGGAGGCTTCCTACATATCCTAGTTTGAACAGGACGCATGCTTGAAGGCCTAAGATCAAAAAGGGGTCCACTTCCAAAAGGGTTCACCTAGTCATGTCCCCCTAAAATGGTAAGCTTCCATATATAGGACCTAACCCATCAAGAACTATGAGAATTATGATTCCTATTCAAACCAGGATAAATAGGATGCATGCTTGAAGTCTTGAGCTCAAAAGGGGTGCCCTTTCGAAAGGGCTCACCCAATTATGCCCCCAACAAATGGGCCTCCTCCCAGGTTCAAGCCACAAGCTAACCAAAATACATGGGATCTGATTACTCTCCTGAGGATAAGTAGGAAGCCCGTCTTACGGGTCCGATCCCAACATCCACTATAAGAGAATCACCGTTTAGCGGCGGGTTTTTGTGTTTAGCGGCATTTTAAACCGCCACTACATGGTTTGGTGGCGGTTTCTGTAAACCGCCACCTAATACGGTGTCAGAAATCTATTAGCGTCAGTTATTTCCATTTCGCGGTGGTTTATGGAAAGCATCTTAGCTGCCTCATTTCGCAGCGGTTTTACTGAGTTTAGCGGTGGTTTTTACGAGCCCTGGACATCAGTTTATTCGCGGCGGTTATAACCGCCACCAATAAACTCAAATCCAGCAACTATAAAACCGCCACTTAAGTCACGAGAACTGCCACAGAATGAGCCCCTACGATGCGACTATTTAGCGGCTGTTAAACCCGCCGTGAAACGTAATTTTTTTTACATTTCACGGCAGTTTTCACCATTTAGCGGTGGTTTAAACCACTGCCAATGTATATTTCACGACGGTTTAAACCGTCGCAAAAAGCTGACCAGAAAAAAAAATTTCTTCCGCTGCACGACTGCCCTGAAAGACAAATCAAACCAGAAATAGCATATTGTACATACCAATAGAAAATAGGAAACATCAACCTAGGAAATTGGTATAGAATAAATTGAAAAGAAATAAGTAAACATTGACATGCTATATAAGAATGAACCATATTGTACATACCAACATACAACAAGAAACATCAACCTAGGAAATCAGTAGAGAATAAATTGAAAAAAAATATGATAGAATCAACTATAAAACATAGGTCCATTATTTGACTACTCTCCAAACATACATTTAGCCGATCTTATTGATCCCCCATAATATATACCACTTGAAAATGAAACATTAGATCTACATGTGTGTCGGTGTTCCGATATAGGGAGTGAGCATAAAACATGGCTAGATTTACCATTTGTGGGCCTCCTACTTGGTTTAATACCCCAAATATAACATCACCACACACATCTACTATACCAGGTGTCTTAGAGAACCTCATGTGTTAGTCTCACTCAATACTTTATTTTGCACTTTTATGTAACACAACTAATCTTCTATTAGCTCGTGATATTGACGTAGAAGGGATTAGAACCCCCAACTGGTGATATCTCAACTCTATAGGGAGGTCTTTCTAATCAGTGTGATCCTCAGTGACACTACAGTAGAACCTAACATCTTATAGTTTTATGAGACATACCTAGTAATTATACCCCATAATATATTCACCGACTCAAGGTTTTGTGTTATGAATTACATTAACCACATTCCAACTATCCATGTGGACCTAGAATACCTAGTATTTCTCCACCAAATGATATTACCTCCATAAATATTCCATATCCCCTAGAAATTATACCTTAATTCAAGGGAACCCTTGATTTTCTATGAACTTATGAATATAGATCATGAATATATGCCTATGATTGTCAACCAAATGAATCACAAAACAAAAGGGTTTTCTTATCCTCATGAGGCTCTATAACAACCTAGAAGAACCAAGATCCTCTATGTGTTTTGGGTCATTCATGGAATGTATGTACAATATCCCATGTCTATATATATGGTTCAAGATAAAAGAGAATAAACTAAAGTGATATAAGGTCTAAGCTAAAAGACCATAAACTAAAGCGATATAAGGTCTGAGCTAAAAGACCATAAACTAAAGAGATATAAGGTCTGAGCTAAAATAATAAAAACTAAAGCAATATCAGGTCCGATCTAGAAGATACTAAACAAAAGCAATATAATTTTAAGCTAATAGACAATAAACTAAATCCATATTAGGTCCAATCTAAAAGACCCTAAACTAAATAAATATCAGGTCCGAGCTAAAAGACCCTAATCTACAACATGGTATCTATTTATTATATAATAGCTTGTGAGTTCAACTATATGGCCTTAGAAAATAAACAAGAAATACTCCCCAAGACTATTGACATCATAAAAAAGAAAGAACACTCTCCCACTTGGACATATATATTACACCCAATAAATGCTTCTACAAATCAGGTGATCTCAATATATCTGGAACAAACTATTAATAAAGAATATCATGTTGGTCAAAATTCACGAGAATCTCTCATGGGGAATCTATTTTAATTTTAGTATTCAAATCTAGGAATTTGTGTTAACATAATTTTAATTAAGGGATGAGTATCATTGAAGATCAATATAATACCGTAGTATAAAAATAGCATGCATATCATGAATGAAAGGAAGAGGGAAAATAATGTAGAATGTCTAAAAAATTCGATCATTCATAATTTAAAAAAAGGGAGGAATCTCCACATTTTGAAGTATCTCTGATGTTTCATAAAAAATGGAATGAATTACAAGGTTTTAACTATGATAAAATATGACCAATCACACATGAAATTACAGAAAAGGTTTGTAAAGAAGTGTCAATCGAACACTAAAGTTCCGATCACCCCCCTTCTTCATATTTCACTCTATGATGAAGAGTCTTGACCAAATCCATCAACTCCACAGCCCTCTTTTAGGTAGTTTCCAAGAAACATGATGATATTAAAATATTTTTCCTCAAATGAGCTATGATTTCCTCACATCTCCATATCTATATAGTCTAAGAATCCATATGAGCCTATAATTTAAATATCCAATTATGAACTTGCTCTAATGCCTCTAAGGACTCCCTTATCTTCCTAGAAATAGGATCCTTATATATAAGATCATGAAAATATATTTCACTTGTCTCCAAATCATACTGAGTTAAAACAATTTGATTCATAATTTTATATAGAGGTTATAGGTCAAAAACACCAGCACCCAAGTCATTAAATAATTTATAAATGTGTTCCCATTGGTTGTGGAATATTTCTATGTGGGTACGAGTGATCAATCCATGAATCTACTAAAACCTTTTCCTATTTTGAGCCTCAACCTGTGTGACTAATGGAGTATGTGTGGAAAGAGGAGGAATAACTAGTTGACTCAATGAGGAAGAAGGAGAATAAGCCTCATATGACCTTATCTCAACAAGAATATCATATGTAGCCTATGATGTAAGATTAATTTCATAAATAAAGTCTATTTCACCATTAGGGTAGTCATCACTAGAACGAGTTTGCTTTTTTGATTTCTCACCCAGATTTTTGATCATCTCCATCATCACCACCAACAATGCTGCTGGTGAGGAAAAACGACTATCCACATGATGTACCAACTACCTTATCACACCATAGAGTCAAAATGTTACCCACTCTTGGGAATAATCTTGGTAAAGGAATGAAGGAGCATCAACAAGCGGATGTATGATTTCATCTTCGATATTCTCACATGTCAGCATTATCCAAAATCGATGGATGACAATAGGTTGTCACTCCTCCAATGGTCCGCCAAAAGAAGAGGGGTGACACTTAGGGTGAAATCAAACTAATTATTGAATACGTAGGTTTTATAAGGTTTTAAAATAATTATCTCATCCATCGTGGCTTCATGTACCCCTTCCCAAAGATAGACCATGTATGAACTTTTATCAAGGGAACTGTTATAGTTATCAATAATCGGCCCAATTGGTGCATGAAAAGGGATAAAATCTAAGATGAAAGATTGGATCATTTCATATTTAACCTCATTGGGGCTTTGTGACATGGTCCGAACTCCCTATATATTCAAAACAAATTGGGAGAGATGAAGCATTGGGGATCCTGGTAGAATTTTAATATTTATAACAACAAAAGTTCTCCTTTGTCAAACAAAACAAAAACTAGAGAGTACCCCTAGTAATGTAAGGAATTCTACCTTATTGGATGTTTCCCTAGAGTTGATAAAGATGTGAAAGGATCAACACTACCAAATTGTGGTATTTTCTTCCACAAGTCTCCCCACCATCACCAAAGTGCTGACACTAATATCTAAATGCATAACCCAATCTGGGAAAATCCATCCATTAAAAACATGGATATAATTCCTGTCCGCCTAAGGTCTAAGGAGATCTTCAAATTCACTTAGTAGAATCATGATTTATAATCCCTATCTTTTTTGATTGGAAAATATGAGCTAGAACTATCTCTGACTTACTGAGAAGGTAACTGATGATGGTGTATGGTAGTTGGCATGTCCCCAATGTAATAAATAAAAATATGGATCCAATCCTTAAAAGAAATGAGAAAACACATTTTCATCTCCTTCCTAAATTTCTACTTCACAATAATAAGAATCTCTTTCACTAAAATTGTTGTTTGTTGGGGATCATCCCAAACATCCTTAGCATAGATGAATTTATCATACATCTCTACAAGAGGGGGATTACTAATGTGAATCCATTAACATGGAATTGGATTGATAAACTATGAACTCTTACATTTGATGAATCCAGTACCCACTCACCACTAAGAAAATAGTAAAACCATATCAAAATAAGAGAATATTACTTAGTTCAAATTCAAAATAGTAAAACCATCTCAGAAATCAATAAAACTCATAAAAGGAAACTTGAGAAATCAAGGAAATTTTAGGACATGAAAATGTTTTGTGTCAACTATGTGCCACAAATGTTACATATACAAACCAACTATTCCCATATTTGTTCAACACAAGAACAATAAAACTACTCATGGTCCAATGATGCATCGTCACCCTTGCCACCTTCATCACCACTTTCTTCTGTCACCTGTAAGAACATTATATTGAATATTAAACACGGTTGCATATTTATATTAAAACTTAAAACCAATGAAAGTTAGAAAACTAAATAATTTTGATTTTTTGTGATTTACCTGCATACCACCAGTTGATGCACTTCCACCGGGGGAATATCTGCTCATATGATGACGTATTTCAATCAACTCTTTCTACAAAGAAGATATCTGATCCCCCTACTGGTGAACTGTGTTTCATAGAGAAAAAATCTCTTTCTGAGAATCTCCAGGTATGGACTGAATAAATCCAGGAGTAGATGCAGCTGCCATCCTTGGTGGCCTGCTAAAAACCTCAGATGGTACGGGTCCCAAACCCATCCTGCGCACTCTACCAGGATGCTCCTTCCCAAGGACTTTAGCAATCAGGTCATCCTGGGAGGCTGAGTTTGATTGCGCAGGATTGGCATCCCATATTTCTTTAATTTTTACCTATAAATCAAATATCAATATATATTAACAAAGTAAAAACATATAATAAGTTATTATAATAAAAAATTGACTTCATACCCCAACTTCTTTATAAGGATCATTAACAAAACTTCCATCTGATTTCTTGTGAACATCCAACCATAGTTCACTTCGGGATGCTTCATGCCCTAAACTCTGTGATTTCATTAAGCAATGATAAATCAACAATTCAATATATTAAATAGATAATACTGTCTAATAAATATTTAAACTAATTAAATGATTACCAATGTCGTTCGGCTTCTATAAAAACTTTTTCAGCACGTTGTGTGAGGGATAACTTGCTTAGCCCTTTTGAAGAATTCTTTCTTGAGAGATCCTGAAATAAATAAAATGCAATTTAATAGTAATGTATTCAATGTCATTATAACGACCCATACTTTACATAAATTTTTAGTACTTCAAAATTGAAGTACACTTATTACAACATATAACAAAACCATGAAAGTACCGTATAGGTATAGTGTCTTTAGAAACTGGGAAACATAAACAACTGGTTCATAAAGCGTCTACACTGTCTCCCATTTATTTCAACATATATATAGTCCCTTTTAGCATGTCTTACTTAATAACCTTCTTACTGACCTGGGGAAAGAAAACATACAAAATGGTGAGCTCAAATGCTCAGTAAGGGTAAACAAAAGAAATATCAATCACATCATATTCATAAGAACATAACATTTTGGAAATCTTACCCTGCAAAATAGATCATAATTTCATAACATGGGATAAATCATGGTAGTGAAATGTAATAACAATAATCATAACTTAAAACATGAATCTATGTATAATACACACATAATCATAGAGAATCATTTCTTATTAGTCAAGACTCATTGCCAAGACTATCTTAGTGGATAAAGTCCATTTCTGAACTGAGTTCATTCCTCGTTTCAGTCCTGTTTCACTGAACCGGTTTAACCTGCCGTTCCAGCCATGTCAACATCATGAGATATAAAATCTTTACCCAATGCATTGGAGTGAGATATAGGTCCCACCCATCTCATAATGATACCATTCTTATGTGTGTCACAAAATCATAAACCATACATCATAGCATAACCCATGTAATAAAAATGGGATTCTTAAACATCGTGACATCCTAAAACACTTCATATAAGATAAAGGAATTCATAAAAATAATTCCATCACAATATAATAAAATCAATGTAATAATAGGGATAGAAACAGAACCCTTTATTATCTTAGATGGAAAATAATTTTGATAAAACACTTGAACTCCATTCTTGAGGAAAATATCCTTTCTACTTCAAAAACACTTTTCCTTTCTTAACATGTCATACAATTCTAAACTAAAAGAAGTTGATTAAAAATAAATTTAAAAACTTTTAAAGGAATCTTCTTGGAAATAATTTTTTAAAAATCCATTCATTCCGTATAAGTTAAAAAACATTCTTCTCGTACTTTTGTTGGAAAAGTCAAAAAGTACCTCGTACGAAAAACGACAAAAGATTCCTTTCATATATTTTACTAAAAACTCAACGAAGGGTAAAATTGGATTTAAAAAATTGTAGGTGGATGGAAATAATATTACATATTGAGGAAACATGGATGTGGATGATAAAATACACCCCAGTAAATTCCAAAGTATAAACCATCTTGGATAAAAATGAGATTGTGATATTTCCCTTACCTTAGGTCCAATTTGCTTCATAAGTGTCAGAACCTCCTGTATAATGATTTAAATAATGTCATTGACTTATTCCAGAATCATAATCATTGTTATGATATCATATATGGTCATATTCCTAGCTTATTATTAGTAATATTTCATTGCTACTTGTTATTCGGGTGTTTATTACTTTTTGTTCTTATGCGTGTTTTGTCGAATAAATTAATATTATTCTTTTTAGGTAATAGATACCTCATTTACAGAATGGTATTAGTATAATATATATCATATTTATTCACTCAATTCATTTATGTAATCATTATGCAATGAAAATCATGTAGAACTAGTCGCATCACATCGTAGAGACGGTATTCAGTACGTACGCACGAGCGATGATATCGTTCCCATGATCGTGGAATTGTATTGGAGTGTATGTATACTATTTGAGAATAAATATCACTTTAAAATAATCATATATATTCATTATTTACACCATTATACCCATCCAAGTAAGGTGGTGGTGGAAAATAGATTACACCACGGCGTGGAGATGGTATTCCGTACGTACGCACGCGCGGTGATTTCGTTTTCCGTAGGATGGATAGATGGTGAAATAGGGTTGTTTCATAATTATAATAACATATCAGTATATTAGTGATACTGATGTTATTAATTCATAATTAAAAAACTAAAGAAGAATAAGTGGAAGAAGAAATAAAGTTGAAAGAATCGGTAACGGACATTACCTCTTCTTTGAAGCGCTTCTTTGAGACCTCCTTTTAGGGCACTAAAATTCGTCTTTGAAGAAGACCAGGACCTCTAGGATGTTTCTAGGGAAGTGGAGAGGATAAATTGTCAGGGTTTGGACGAGCTTGAAGTCTCAAAGTGGTGTGAGGAAGAGAGGGAGGAGGTGCCCTTTTATAAGGGAGGAGAGGGGCACCTTTGGAAAAACTAAAAATATTATTTTATTATAAAGCCATATTCGGTTTTAAATGGCTCCAAATTGATTTATTTAGAAGCTAAGATGGGTATGGGTCGAAATCCTCTCATCCAATAGAATTTTTACAAGTTTAGTTTACTATTTTAACCTTATCATTTAGATTTAACTTTAAGTTAGAAAATTTTACCTTTACCGTGTCTTTTTGTGTTCTTACACTATAAGGTTAATAAACTTACTATAACAATCCAAACAAACCCCAAGTTGTTTATTATTAATATATATAACCTTATATAAGTAAATTGGAAGAAAATTATATTTTTAGAAATAAAATAACAATTAATAATATAATATTTGTTTTAAAAACTATTTTATGCCAATTTTGACACTATTTAGTAATTTATTTTTTGTAAAAATCATAACAGAATGATTAGTTAGAAAAAAGTGATTTAAATAAATAATAACATGTCATATTAACCTATAAAATTAGTGTAATTCATAAAAAGTCTCAAATTACATTTATTTGGGTATTTATAACATCAATTATGTCAATATTTCATTAATAAGATAATTATTGCATCATCTTTGTTTCATAAATAAATTAATTTATTTAATGTCTAAAAATTACAAGTAAAATACCATTATTTAGGAAATCTTTTTAGATTTCTAATGAATATTTATAGTCTAATTTATCTTATTTATAACCCTATATTAAAAATTATTTACTTATTAAACTTTGATTTTAACTATTTTAACCCTTCTTAAAATAAATTAATAATAAATGTCCTAATCTAATCCAAGTGGGCCTAAATTGTCATATTTTATTCCTAAGGTTTTTTTGGTCGAATTACACTTATCCAATATAATTAAGACATGTTTTAGGGTAATAATAATATCATTTTACCCTTAATTACCCTATTTACTTTTAACCGTGGTAAATAAAAGTAAAAAGTTACTATTCACCAAAAATTATTTTCATCTCATTGAACCACATTTTACATAATGACATCAACCGTGTCTCTCGGATTTTTGAAATTCCACTCATAGAAGCGGTAAAATTAAGTTTTATGTAAATTTGCAAATTCACCTAGGAGGTGGGTAAAAGACGGTGAAAAGTTCAATAAAATTTTTATATATCTAAAATTATTATAAAATTACTCCAATGAATTACATTAAAATTATATAGGTATTATGTATCAATTTTTACCTAAAATAAATTTAAATAAAATAAATAATTATTTAAATAAAAAGTCGGTTTTTAAATAGTAACCCAGTGTTTTCACTATTCATCAAAAATTGAAATTTTCCAGAAAAATATCAAAATTTCACCCTAGGCTAATTTCGATATTCTAAATCTAAAAGTGAAGTCCATTTTGAAAAATAAAATTTACAAAATTTCAAAAAGTGGTTATTACTATTCATAACGGCTAGTTTTAATAATATTTTAATAGCATATCGTTGTTTAGTGAAACTCGGTATTGTGTACGACGCAAGCTATCAAGGAAGGTCGCGATTGCGTGTAAAGAAAGACAAGCTAGTGTTGTGTGTAGTGAAAGATTCCTTTGATGATTTATATAAAATAAAAACAAAATATTTCTTATAAAAGTCTCGGGTGTTACATTCTACCCCCCTTAAAATGAATTTCACCCTCGAAATTCGTCACTTGTAACAAACAGATGAGGATACCTCTCCCTCATCCTATCCTCAAGCTCCCATGTAGCTTATTCTAATTGGTGGTTACTCCATAAAACTTTTACCAAGCGAGTGGTCTAGTTCCATAGGACTTTTTCACTACGATCGAGAATCTCTATCGGTTGTTCTTCATAAGAATGATCTTGTTCCAGCAGTACAACTTCTGATCTGAGTACATGTGAAGGATTAGGTATGTACTTTCTCCGGATTGATACAGGGAACACATCGTGAACTTGAGAGAGATTCGGTGGAAGAGCCAATCGGTAAGCTACCTTCCCAACACGATCCATTATTTCGAAAGGACCGATATACCTAGGGCTCAGCTTTCCCTTCTTTCCAAATCTCATTACTCTCTTCCAAGGAGATATTTGTAAGAATACTTTATCACCCAATTCAAACTCTAAGTCTTTTCTTCGATTGTCGGCATAACTTTTTTGTCGACTCTGAGATGCTCTTATGTGTTGTTGAATAGATCGGACCTTTTCTACCATCTCATCAACAAGATCAGGTCCTAATAGCTTTCTTTCCCCAACTTCATCCCAGCAAGTTGGAGTCCTGCATTTCTTTCCATAGAGATCTTCATAAGGAGCCATCTGAATACTGGAGTGAAAGCTATTATTATAAGAAAATTCCACCAAAGGCAGGTGTTGATCCCAACCACCTTTGAAATCCATAGAGCAAGATCTCAACATATCTTCTAGAGTTTGAATTGTCCTCTCAGACTGACCGTCTATCTGAGGATGATAAGAAGTGCTGAAACTCATCTCTGTATCCAGAGTATGCTGAAGACTTCTCCAGAACTTTGAGGTAAACCTTGGATCCCGATCAGATATAATAGAAAGTGGTACTCCATGAAATCTTACCACTTCCTTTAGATATATCCTGGCAAGCTGATCTATAGAGAAATCCTCTCTAATAGCAATGAAGTGTGAAGAGTTTTTAAGATGATCAACTATGACCCAGATAGAATTATTGCCTTTGGATGTTTTAGGATGTCATGTGACAAAGTCCATAGTGATGTTTTCCCATTTCCATTTGGGTATGGGTAATGGTTGTAACATCCCCTTAGACTTCTGTCTCTCATCTTTAACTTGCTGACAAACCAAGCATCGAGAGACATATTCAGCGACATCTCTTTTCATGCCATCCCATCAGAAGTACTCTTTCAGGTCCCTATACTTCTTCATGCTTCCATGATGAATAGAGAATGAAGAACTATGCGCCTCATCCAGCAGCTCCTTCTTTAATTCGGGGATGGGAAGAACACAAACCCGATTCCTGAACTTTATTATCCCATCACAATCAAGGATGAATTCAGGAACATTTCTCACCTTCTTTTGTAACTCTACATCTTCTTTCTGTGCCTCTTTAATCTTAACATGTATAGATGGTTGAACATTCATTTGAGAAAGATACAAATTTTCCCCTTTCATTATAATTCCAAGATTCATCCTTTGTAAATCCATAAATATTGGATCTTTTGTGATCCTCATCATGGATAAACTGGCATGGTCTTGTCGACTTAATGAATCTTCCACCTTGTTTTCTTTCCCAGGGTGGTAATGAATTGAGCAGTTATAATCCTTAATCATCTCCAATCATCTTCTTTGGTGCATATTCAGCTCCTTTTGTGTGAAAATATACTTTAAACTTTTACGATCAGTATAAATGTCACACCTTTCTCCATAAAGATAATGCCTCTAAATCTTTAATGCAAATATTACCACAGCTAACTCCAAATCATGAGTTGGGTAATTTTGCTCATGGATTTTCAACTATCGTGAGACATAATCTATCACCATATCATTTTGCATAAGAACACACCCCAATCCCTTCTTAGATGCATCACTGTAGATCACAAACCTTTCTCCACTACAAGGCAGTGTGAGCACAGGTGCACTGGATAACCTTCTTTTCAACTCATTGAAATTCTCTTCACATTCCTCCGTCCAAACAATCATAACTCCTTTCCAAGTCAACCTGGTGATTGGATTAGATAATCGTGAAAAATCTTTCACAAAACGTCGATAATATCCATCCAAACCACGAAAACTTCGGATCTCAGTTACTGTTGTTGGTCTCGACCATCTTTTGATAACCTCTATTTTTGATGGATCCACAGATATCCCCTCTTTTGAGATTATGTGACCCAAAAATGAAACTTTTTGAAGCCAAAATTCACACTTGGTAAATTTGGCATAAAGCTTCTCCTTTCTCAGGGTCTTCAATATAATTCTCAAGTGATCTTCATGTTCTTCCTTGATCTTTGAATATACAATAATATCGTCTATAAAGACTACCAAAAATTGATCAAGATAGTCTCTAAAGACTCTATTCATCAGATCCATGAATATAGCAGGGGAATTAGTAAGACCAAATGGAATCACTATAAATTCATAGTGTCCATACCTAGTACGGAAATCCGTCTTTGGTATATCCTCCCTTTTGACCCTTAATTGATGATACCCTGAACGAAGATCAATCTTGGAAAAGTATTGAGATCTGTGTTGTTGGTCAAATAAGTCATCAATGCGCGAGAGAGGATATTTCTTTATGATAGTGATCTTGTTAAGTTCTCGATAATCAATGCAAAGTCTCATTGATCCATCTTTCTTCTTAACAAACCGAACAGGTGCTCCCCAAGGTGACGCACTAGGGCATATGAACCCCTTATCAAGATTCTCTTGGAGTTGCTTCTTCAATTCCTGCAACTCAATTGGGGCCATTCTATAAGGTTTATTTGAAATAGTTAAAGCACCCGGTACGAGTTATATTGAAAACTCAACTTCACGATTTGGTGGAAGACCCATCTATTCCTCCGGAAAGACATCATCAAACTCTCGTACAATGGTCATATTCTTAATCGTGAGTTTCTCACCAACCATTTGAGATAAATAACCTTCATTTAGTGGAATCAAGACCCATAAGATGGAAGAAATTTCCACTAGAAGGTTATGTTCATCCTTGCATCGATAGACGATCAAAGATTGATCTAGAATATGAAATGTGACTTCCCTTCTTTGAAAATTGATATGAGCTCCATATAGAGAAAGCCAATCCATGCCAAGAATCACATAAAATTCCACTATAGGGAGGATCACAAGATTTGCAGGAAGCACTTTCCCACAAACTTCAATCGGAGAAGAATTATAAAATTTTGATGCGACTGTTGTGACATTAGGGGTTGTCACAGCTAACTCAACATCTAATAGTTGAGGTAATACGGTGATACCATTAGAAAATTCATCAGAAATAAAGGAGTGGGTGGATCCAGAATTAAATAAAACATTTGCTACTTTAGAGTGGATGGTAAGTGTACCTTTCACCACTTCGTTATCGTACTCCACATTGCTGATAGAAATTTCATGTGACTTTATTTTGTCTTTAGCCATAAGAGTTTGTTTAAGTCGATCATCATAAAAAACCCTTGTATTAGGGCATTGATTGGCACAATGCCCCATTTCCTTGAACTTGTAACATTGAAGTGTAGGAGGTGCACTCTGTGTAGCCTTTTCATTGTTCGCATCACTAGAAATCTTCTTCCCATCATTGCAGCATTCAAATGCCTGATGACCTTCCTTTCCAAATTTGAAACATTTACTTGTCCCTTTAAGACAACTCCCTCCATGTTTCATTCCACACTTTGAGCATAAGGGAAAACTCATCTTCTTTTCAGCGTGCTCTTTAGATTTTCCTTGGAATTATATTTTCCTCTTCTTATCAAACCCATATGACTGATGGGTTACTCCAATCTCCATCTCAACTTTGAGAGCACATCGAATGATTTCCTCGTAGCTATTGAAGTACCTTATGGCTAACTCCCTTCGAAGACTTGGTTTTAACCCACTAAAGAATCGATCGATCTTACTCTCAGGTTGGATAATAATACGAGAAGCGTACCTTGAAAGTCTTGTAAAATTTGCTTCATAGGTACCAACAGATTCATCATCCTTTTGCTTTAGTTCAAGAAACTCATTCTCCATCTTTTTTCGGAGAATATGAGGGAAGTACTTATTGAAAAATAAGTTCTTGAACTCGTCCCATTCCATGGACTCAATTTCATCTCTTGGCCTCGTATTATTGATAAGATTCCACCATTGATCAGCATCACCTTCCAAACGATACACTGCTAAGATGAATTTATCATGTTCAGAATATTGAAGAACTGAAAATATCTTTTCAGTAGTACTGATCCATTGTTCAGCAACTAATGGATCAGTAGACACGATGAATGAAGGTGGTCGCTGTCTCATGAAGTATTCAACAGAATGTTGCTCCTTCCTTTGCTCGTTTGGAAGTCCTGCATGATTCATAGCTTGAGAAAGCTGTGTGAGCATGGATACAAGATTTTTCATTCCATCTCCCATAACGTTTGGTTTCTCAGGGGGACAATCATTGCATTGCCCATCGCATTCCACATTAACACGGTTCCTTCAGGTTCCAGCCATTGACTAAAACCAAGAAGAATAGTGTGAGAAACACTAATTATAATAGGAAAACCACATAATCAAGAATAAAATTTCACACTTAAGGTCTTATCCTAGGTTATTCATGGAAATTTCTAAAACACTAAGATTGTGTTCTATGCTTAGACTTATCCTTAGGATTCTTACTAAGGATTTCAAATCCTAGTTTCCAAAGGTTGACTATACCTTTCCTCTGATACCAACTATAACGACTCATACTTTACATACATTGTTATTACTTCAAAATTGAAGTACACTTATTACAACATATAACAAAACCATGAAAGGACCGTATAGGTATAGTGTCTTTAGAAACTGGGAAACATAAACAACTGGTTCATAAAGTGTCTACACTGTTTCCCATTTATTTCATCATATCTATAGTCCCTTTTGGTATATCTTACTTAATAACCTTCTTCCTGACCTGGGGAAAGAAAACATACAAAAGGGTGAGCTCAAATTCTCAGTAAGGGTAAACAAAAGAAATATCAATCACATCATATTCATAATAACATAACATTTTTGAAATCTTACCCTACAAAAGAGATCATAATTTCATAACACGGGATAAATCATGATAGTTAAATGTAATCAAAATAATCATAAATTAAAACATGAAGCTTTGTGGAATACACACATAATCATAGAGAATAATTTCTTATTATTCAAGACTCATTTCCAAGACTGTCTTAGTGGACAAAGTCCATTTCTGAACCGAGTTCATTCCTCGTTTCAGTCCTGTTTCACTGAACCGGTTTAACCTGCCATTCCAGACATGTCTATCTCATGAGATATAAAATCTTTACCTAATGAATTGTAGGGAGATATACATCCCACCCATCTCATAATTATATCATTCTTATGTGTGCCACAAAATCATAAACCATACATCATAGCATAACCCATGTAATAAAAATGGGATTCTTAAACATCGTGACATCATAAAATAATTCATATAAGATAAAGGAATTCATAAAAATAATTCCATCACAACATAATCAAATCAATGTAATAATAGGGATAGAAACAGAACCCTTTATTATCTTATATGGAAAATAATTTTGATAAAACACTTGAACTCCATTCTTGAGGAAAATATCCTTTCTACTTTAAAAACACTTTTCCTTTCCTAAAATGTCATACAATTCTAAACTAAAAGAAGTTGATTAAAAATAAACTTGAAAAATTGTAATGGAAGCTTCTTGGAAATAATGTTTTAAAAATCCATGCATGTCATATAAGTTAAAAAAACATTCTTCTCGTACTTTTGTCGGAAAAGTCAATAAGTACCTCGTACGAAAAACGACAAAAGATTCCTTTCATATATTTTACTAAAAACTCACCGAAGGGTAAAATTGGATTTAAAAAATTTTAGGTGGATGGAAATAATATTACATATTGAGGAAACATGGATGTGGATGATAAAATACACCCCAGTAAATTCCAAAGTATAAACAATCTCGGATAAAAATGAGATTGTGATATTTCCCTTACCTTAGGTCCGATTTGCTTCGTAAGTGTCCGAACCTCCTGTATAATTATTTAAATAATGTCATTTACTTATTCCAGAATCATACTTATTGTTATGATATCATATATGGTCATATTCTTAGCTTATTATTAGTAATATTTCATTGCTACTTGTTATTCGGGTGTTCATTACTTTTTGTTCTTAAGCGTGTTTTGTAGAATAAATTCTTATTCTTATTTTTAGGTTAGAGATACCTCATTTAAAGAATGGTATTAGTGTAATATATATAATATTTATTCACTCAATTCATTTATGTAATCATTATGCAATTAAAATCATGTAGAACGAGTCGCATCACATCGTGGAGACGGTATTCCGTACGTACGCACGAGCGATGATATCATTCCCATGATCGTGGAATTGTATTGGAGTGTATGTATACTATTTATGAATCAATATCACTTTAATATAATAATATATATTCATTTTTTACACCATTATACCCATCCAAGTAAGGTGGTGGTGGAAAATAGATTACACCACGGTGTGGAGACGATATTCCGTACGTACGCACACGCGGTGATTTTGTTTTCCGTAGGATGGATAGATGGTGAAATAGGGTTGTTTGATATTTATAATAACATATCAGTATATGAGTGATACTGATTTTATTAATTAATAATGAAACAACTAAATAATAATAAGTGGAAGAAGAAATAAAGTTGAAAGAATCGGTAACGGACATTACCTCTTCTTTGTAGCGCTTCTTTGAGAACTCCTTTTAGGGCACTAAAATTGGTCTTTGAAGAAGACCAGGACCTCTAGGATGTTTCTAGGAAAGTGGAGAGGAGAAATTTGAAGATTTTTTCCGAGCTTGATGGCTCAAAGTGGTGTGAGGAAGAGAGGGAGGAGGTGCCCTTTTATAAGGGAGGAGAGGGGAACCTTTGGAAAAACTAAAAATATTATTTTATTATAAATCCATATTCGGTTTTAAATAGCTCCAAATTGATTTATTTCAAAGATATGGTGGGTATGGGTAGAAATAATCTCATAAAATAGAATTTGGACAAGTTTAGTTTACTATTTTAACCTTATCATTTAGATTTAACTTTCAGTTAGATAATTTTACTTTTATCGTGTCTTTTTTTGTTCTTACACTATAAGGTTAATAAACATACTATAAAAAGCCAAAAGAACCCCAATTTGTTTATTATTAATATATATAACCTTATCTAAGTAATTTGGCCGAACCTTAGATTTTTAGGAATAAAATAACAATTAATAATATAATATTTGTTTAAAAAACTATTTTATGTCAATTTTGACACTATTTAGTAATTGATTTTTTGTAAAAATCATAACACAATGATTAGTTCGAAAAAAGTTAATTAAATCAATAATAACATGCCATATTAACCTATAAAATTAGTGGAATTCATAAAAATTCTCAAATTACATTTATTTGGGTATTTATAACATCAATTATGTCAATATTTCATTAATAAGATAAATACTGCATCATCTTTGTGTCATAAATAAATTAAATTATTTAATGTCTAAAAATTACAAATAAAATACCATTATGTATTAAATCTTTTTAGATTTCTAATTAATATTTATAGTCGAATTTATCTTATGTATAACCCTATAATAAAAATTATTTACTTATTAAACTTTGATTTTAACTATTTTTACCCTTCTTTAAAAAAATTAATAATAAATATCCTAATCTAATCCAAGTGGGCCTAAATGGTCATATTTTATTCATAAGTTTGTTTTTGGTCGAATTACACTTATCCAATAGAATTATGACTTGTGTTAGGGTAATAATAATATCATTTTTACCCTTAATTACCCTATTTACTTTTAACCGTGGTAAATAAAAGAAAAAATTACTATTCACCAAAAATTATTTTCATCTCATTGAACCAAATTTTACTTAATGACATCAACCATGTCTCTCGTATTTTTGAAATTCCACTCACAGAAGTGGTAAAATTAAGTTTTAGGTAAATTTGCAAATTCTCCTAGGAGGTGGGCAAAAGACGGTGAAAAGTTCAATAAACTTTTTATATATCTAAAATTATTATAAAATTACTCCAATGAATTACATTGAACATATATAGGTATTATGTATCAATTTTGACCTAAAATAAATTTAAATAAAATAGATAGTTATTTAAATAAAAAGTCGGTTTTTAAATAGTAACCTAGTGTTTTCACTATTCATCAAAAATTGAAAGTTTCCAGAAAAATACCAAAATTTCACCCTAGGCTAATTTCGATATTCCGAATCCAAAAATAAAGTCCATTTTGAAAAATAAAATTTCAAAAATTTCAAAAAGTGGTTATTACTATTCATAACGGCTAGTTTTAATAATATTTTAATAGCATATTGTTGTTTAGTGAAACTCGGTATTTCGTACGATGAAAGCTATCAAGGAAGGTCGCGATTGCGTGTAAAGCAAGCCAAGCTAGTGTTGTGTGTAGTGAAAGATTCCTTTGATGATTTATATAAAATAAAAACAAAATATTTCTTATAAAAGTCTCGGCTGTTACAATCATGTCCTCTTCATATACTTGTATAAATGTAAAATTAGGATAATATAATAATATATATTTCAATACCATCCGCTTCTCATTATGATGTCTGTCAACAAAAACTTTCCACTGTTCTTTTGGTACCCCACTGGGTAGCTTCTCATACATTTGTTGCACAGTCAACGAGGTATCGTTGACATCACACCACAATCTCCATTTGAAATCTTTCCATTTCTTACCAAGATTTTTCAATCTCCACTTCCATGCTATCACATCAGCAACTATGAAGTGGAAGAAAATCTGTATACAAAAATTCATTTTGAACATATTAGTAACATGACATTAAATTAAACCATAATGTAATAAATTTACCTTTATTTGAGAATCAAAAACTTTATTTTTATAGCTTGGAGGCATATTTCTCCAATCATCATATGAAATCAGAAGAGAAATGGGCTCCGCTGCCAGCTGGCCTAGAATCTGGCCAAGTAACCCCGTGGCGTCATCCGTCCGGACCCCATAAGAATCAAATGGCACGACTATCTTTTCACCAGTCATATTCCAAACATCTACACTTTTTATTTTTTTCTCCACGGTTGTATTTTTTTCATCTTCAATGAGAAAACAATTAGTATAAACAAAATGCAATAAATTTATTTAATTAAAATTTGTACCTATGACAGTAACACTCCAGTACGCCCATGATGAACTAGAATGGGCATGTCACTACCCCACTGCTGAGGCTCCTGAAGGGGGAGTCTATGACTCACCCTCTAATGGGACATCCAAAGATGGTGTGAGAGATGGTGTAGGGGGAGATGGTGCAGGAGTGTAGGAAGCTGGTGCCTCAGATGTCGTGGGGAGGGAGCCGGATAGATCGTCATCTATCGCGGAACTAGATGAAATAGTATACCACTTATTCCTTGGTATTCCTATAATTTAATCAAATAAAATTAAGTTCAGAATATATATTTCAAAAAATTATGCAGAAAAAAAATAAAAATGATAATAGATTCCCAGTACTAAGAGAATAAATATATATAACAATGATAATGAATGACTGTAGAAATGAAATAAGTGGTTTCTGAATAAATAAATAATTGTACATACAATCATTTTCCCCTTCAATCATGTTGGTTTCCTGCTCCATTGCTTCATCCACTTCATTCATCCTTGCTCGACTAATATTTTCAATATCATGATGGAAAAATAATTCTGCTGCCTGTTGTTGATTAAATTCAATTTTAGAGGTCAAATTGTCCACTTCATCACCCATATCATACAAATCTATTTGTATTACATGAGAAACTACACTCCACACTTCATCGACAAAATCATTCACATAACATACCATTTTTACTTGAAATTCTATGATATATGGATCATGCAGTTCATGATCACCAACATCCATCAAGAGAGAGAAGTTCACAGAAGTAAATTGCAAGGAATCTCTTTTAACACCTCTGATAATATCGACCCATTTTCATTTGAATAAAACAACAGAAAAATGTCTGTGGTAGTTTAATTCAATAATATCAAGCATCTTTCCATAGTATTCCACTTTAACAAATGTAAATATACCACTATTCTGTGTTTTCAAACTCACTTCTCGATCGACTGTACAAAATCTAAAGCCATTCACATTATACGCGTCGAACTTTCTAACTTGTTTTAGAGGACCTCTAGCAAGAAACTTCAAATCTTCTGACACCTATGCTTGAGTTTCAGTATTCATGATCTGAGAAAAGAAATATACTTTATTAGATTTACAAAATGTATGTGTCAAACTACTATTCATACTTATTGCAATATTTATGAACTTACACATCGTGCAAACCATTATATAAGTTCATTATTAACAGCTTTCGTTATATCTTTCTCATTTCGTGTTCGGCCTCTCATTCGTCTCTTTGTTTGTATCATCAACTTTTCAATAAATGGATCTGCAATTTCACTATTCAGCATCACATATCTATGTGCCTGTAATAATTCCAATTCAGTCAGTGTCACATTTGAAGTCCTCTCAACTGATCGGCCAATAGAAGGAAATATTTTGGATTTATGATGTATTTGAGATTGAGTCGATGTGTCGTCAACACATCCAACTCAATTAAATTTTGTCTCAATATCATCCAAGTATCGAGAAAAAAAGGTAAGACACTCCTCAGCCAAATAGCCTTCAGAAATAGAGCCTTCTGGTTGAGCTTTATTTCTTACGTATGATTTCAAATGCCCAAGATATCTGTGGAATAAAATAAATATAATTATGCATTTAATTAAGTACCAAAAATTATTTACTTAACTGAAAAACATATAAATAATGTACCTCTCAATTGGATACATCCATCGATGATGAATGAGGCCTCCTAATTTAGCTTCCTCAACCAAATTCACAGTTAAATGCATCATTACAGTAAAAAATGACGGAGGAAAGATCATCTCCATTTCACAAAAGGTCAATACAAACCTCTCCTGGAGGTTGTCAAGTTGAAATGGATGTAGAAACTTCTCACATAGTTTTCTGAAAAATGTGCAGAATTGGAGTACAACAACAATAATTATTTCAGGTAATAATGTACGCAATGCCAATGGTAGTAACTATTGTAAAAAAATATGTGAATCATGACTTTTCAATCCATATAAATTACGATTCTTCAAGTCAACACACCTCAATATGTTACTTGAATACCCATCTGATACCTTAACATTCTTTAAAATTTGAAGGAAGGTATCTTTATCCCTATTTTTCATTGCAAAAATTGCCGGAGGATAATTTTCATTCCCATCTTGCCAGAGATCGCGTTTTATGTTCATTGCTTGTAAGTCTTTACGAGCATTGAGATGATCCATCAACTTTCCATGATCATTAAGCAATGTGAAAATCAAATTATCACAGAAATTCTTCTCAATATGCATCACATCAAGATTATGTCGCAAAAAATTAAATTCCCTATATGAAATTTTGAAGAATATACTTTTTTCTTCCATTGTTGCGTTCCGATTTCACTTGACGATGCACTTCGGACCCATTTTACGCTATCATTCAAATGATGAACCTTCCCAAATTCTGTTTCAATATTTTAAAGCTGTGTCGATATTTCAGAACTAGTTAACAACTTTGGAGGTGGTCTATAATCACTGGAACCATTAAATTTCTATCTGTTCAGCCGAAATCTATGAGATGCATCGATAAATCTTCGATGACACAAGAAGCACCATTTTCTACTGTGAGGTTGCCGTTTGGGCTCAAAAATCAAAGTTACAAACGGGACAAGAAAAACCCATGTAAGTGTTCCAAAAAGATAAATTCCCAAGCCCAGGGAAGTCACTAATGGTCCATATTAAAGCAGCATGCATTTTGAACATTATTTTAGAAGAAGAATCAAATGTCTCAACATCGTTGCTCCATAACTCCTGCAATTCATCAATCAAAGGCTGCAAGTATACATCAATATCATTTCCAGGCATTTGTTTTCCAGGAATAATCATCTAAAGGATAATAGATGTTTTTTGCATACCAATCCACGGAGGCAGATTATAAGGGATCAAAACAACTGGCCAAATTCTATAACTAGTACTCAAAGTCCCAAATGGTTTGAATCCATCAGTATCCAATCCCAATCGAACATTCCTAGGATCAGATGAGAAATCTAGATGTAATGAATGAAATGTCTTCCACAATTGGGAATCTTGTAGATGTCTCATTAACCCATCATTGTTATTATCTACAGAATGCCACTTCATGTATTTAGCGGTTTTCGATGACATGAATAATTTTTACAATCGAGGCTTCAAAGGAAAGTAACGCAAAACCTTTGCAGGTGTGTTCCTTTTCTTCTTCTCCATGAAATTATGTTTATTCAGACTTCCAACATCACCCTTTTCCTGCCATCTAGAAGAAGAACATTTCTTGCAATTCTGTCTACTTGAATCCTCTCTCCAATAAAGCATACAATCATTGGGACACGCATGTATTTTGGTATAATTCATACCAAGCTTGTTAACAACTTTTTTCATATCATAAAAAGATTCTGGGATTTTTGCTTCAGGAAATGCATCACGAATCAATTCCAATATCATGGACATTTCCTTATTTTTAATTCCACATAGACATTTGATATGGTATAAATTCAGCAGAAATTAAATCTTCGAATATTTCAAACACCCACTATATAACTCTTGATTTCCATAATCAACTAAATCATGAAACACATTTTCCTCAGTGAAGTTTTCTCTTACATTTGGATCCACAGAATCAAGAGGAGGACCTAATGATATGATACAATCTTGATTTGCCTGTGTTACAGTCTCAAAAACATCACTTGTCACGTTGAAATTTGTAGCTCCCTCTTATGGTTGTTCTGATATGTTTTGATGCTGATAGTGGTGTCTTGTAGTGCCGAATGCATCATTTATGAGGTTTTGCATTTCATTTTCCATTGTCGACGAACTTGGGACCTCATTCTGTGGATTAACATCAGTGCTCAATATTTCTGTAACGTTCGATTATCCATGCCAAATCCAACAAAAATATTGACCAGGGAATTGCTTCAGTATTAAATGTTCATAAACTTCATCTCTCTTCAACCATGTTCTGAATTTACATTTAGGACATGGAAATTTTACTCTCCCTTCAACAGATCGATTAGAAATTGCAAAATCTAAAAACTCATTCAATCCCTTAACATACCGAGGTGTGTTCCTCGATAATGTGATCCATATTTTATCCATGTATATCACAATGTGCCTACACAAAATATACGATAGTGTAAGATTACAGAAACATAATTTAATAAAGATGACCCATTGATCATAAAGTATGCTTAAAATAATAAAGATGATTCATTGATCACATTTATCACTTTAGACCAACCGAACAAGTCTAGTACATAAGAGACAACATCAACACCTCATTGAGGAGTAGTAATAATATCGGGTTAAACACTTATCATAACACTGTCGATCACACATTTATATTGCCTCAAACAACACCCCATTGACATGTGATCGAAACCGATCATAATTCATTTTAAACCTGAGACATTATGTGACTGTTTAGGCTTGACCTTAGATGTCCTCCAAGAGGAATGATGTTTCTCAATGGTTTCATACATAACCAACCATATCAAAGTCATATTTCCAAGAAATAACTGAAGATATTTAAGACATGAGAGCTCAAAAGAAATTCTAGAAAAAATTTCTATTATTCAGTTGACATCTTAGGTTGTGTTCATTCTACCGGGAAGGATACATGTTTAACAAAAATGACAAGATTATCCCCACCTTTGGAGTGTCCTAGTTATCAAAATTAGAGATATATCATCTACAAATAAGTTATCTATATCATATTCATATCAAACATACGTTTGATTCTCCCCTCAAGCACACTCATTACGTTATAACAATCATAAAGAGGGCCAAAACCAAACCGACCAGCATGCCAAAACACCTTATTCTTTTTGAAGTCCTCCAATGCTTTGAGACATAGTTGATTATTTAATTCATAGGTCACTAAACTCCGTAGATGACCCAACACCTTAAAAAACAGCCTATTGTTCAATTATTTAGCCAAACTCCATACATTCATTACAACATTTAGAACTCAACAAGAAAAACATAGATGTAAGCATGTTACCATAGGTTCCATAAGAAATTGGCACATCCTGATTACTGTACATAGTTTGTCTACCCTATGCATTAAAGAATTAGAAGGTACATAAAATAGATTTAAACAAACATCATATTGACTCATACGACCATCAACATGAATGAAAGCATACAATGTTATCCAACACTGCGGAAAATAAAGGGTCATGCGACCTGAAAAGCATATGACAATGCTTGAGGTAAGCCTATCCTACTGAAATTGAGCATTTCTAGATACTCATGAAAATAAAAATGGCCAAAAACACAATAACAACCCAAAAAAAGGGTTCATTATAACTAAAGAGTCAAATGAGGGGCAACAACACCTGAACAAAACTGAGCATCAGAAAACTCCTTGTAATAGAAATGTATTAATGTTCTAAGGGCACTACCTACCAAAGGATATCAACTTAAAATGAGAATGCATCAAACCTAACACCATGTTATGATTACAAAATTCACTAGGATTAAAATCCTATCAACTAATCCATCATTAAAAAGGAGTTCTATGGAGAGTTCATGTGGTTATATTCCAAGAAAACTCAAAAAAGTACCATGATACCCTTACATAAGAGTCTCTACCAAGGACACCACTAAAGGTTCCATTTCCAATAAATAATGGGAAATCACAAACCGAATTTAAATAAGTTTTTTTCATAAGAAATTATCTTATATTTTAACATAATAATGGGAAATCCCATGTTCAACCCATTCCATCAATCCCGATACACCATGCATATCACCATGCATCCACCATATCAAGTGCCAACTACAACCAAAAACCCAAGTCTTATTAACCATATACCTTCAATCTTCATCCATCCCAAGATAAAAAAGAATCATATAAAAATACACAATTAAAAAAAATATAGAAGTAAATAAACAATAAAAAGAGTCAATAGGGCATATAGGCCCTGGAAAACAATGTATCTGAACATCACATGAAAATAGGCTTGCTCGACCCCAAATAGTTATCTTTATCAAACGACCAGTTTTATTTCTATTTTGGATTAACTAATTCATTTATCATAGGTTAAAACTATGAGAAACATATGGAATTAGCTACCATAACCTATTAATTATTTAAATATTATTTCAATCAAAACACCATGTTTTGTTGAATTTTAAGGATGAAAATTTCCATTAACATACCTCTTTATTATTATCATTAATAAGTATTTCCAGATTCATTTTCTTTATCCAATTCCATTAACACATGGAATAACAAATTCAATTAAACATGAATTAGGTATCAAATTAACAATTTTCTTCAAATTAACATGCTAAAACTTGGAGTAACAAACATTCTAATCAAATAATAATAATATATTGCAAAATATCTTGTAAAAAAGATGAAAAATGTTACCACAATGGAAAACTCACTTTGGGGTTGCGGTCACAGTGAGAAGGGTCGCCGGGAGAAGGGGGGTCGTGGGTCGCTGGGGTCGTCGGTCGTGGGCTCCGCCGTAGACGTTGGTCACAGGGTCGCCGGAGATGGAGGACGCGTTCGCCGGAGAAGTCGCGGGATCGCCAGGGGGGGTTGCGGGAAGAAGGGAGCACGAGGGGTTGGGAGGGTTGGGGGAAACAGGGGTCGGGGCAGGGAAGGGTCGGTATTTTTTTAAAAAAATATGGGTTTAGCGGCAGTTTATTAAAAACCACCGCGAAACCTTTTTCAGAAAACATTTAGCGGAGGTTTTGTGAACCGCCTCCACAAAACCGCCGCTAAAACCTATTTATGTTGTAGTGATCAAACCACCTTCTGCCCATCCTAGATGATGATAAACTCTAGAGCACCATATTTCATGGCTTATGTCAGCATTTCCTCCATAACATCATATCCATACATATCCATGATGATCCTGTAAACTAGGGACAACCTGTGGATACACTCTTCGATAATGAACCAAGGATTCATGAAAATATGAACATGACATAAATCTACAAGAGAGTATCAGAATGGGAAATAATTCCCCCAAAAGGGTGTGATGAGCCTAACCTCACATCCCCTCAACCAATGGAATCCTTAAGTGTTGTTTGCCAAATCATCATCCAACGAGTAGATACCTTTGGAAATAAGGTCCATGAATTATGGATACCAGGTTTATTGGGTGTTTATGGCTCCACAAATATACCCGTTGGAGACCATATGAGAAAGTCATATCCTTAGAGGACTGCTTGTACAAATACATAACCCCATGCAATCACCTGTTGGGACCATTTGACTGTGGAACCTCCTTCATAATACAGAAGGGATAAACTTCCCAGTCCCCACGAGATCAATCCAATTCCCCATAAAGGATAATGACACAGTTCGGGTCGAACCAAAGATGGTGATGTGAAGTCTCTATAATAACAGACAAATTCTTATCACCCAATGGAGCATTTTTTCATTTTCCCCAAACACACACACACACGTGTCATCGTGGGTCGAAACAAAAATGGTGAACCCATTTGGAAGGGCACCTCCATTAAGCTCTGTCATTCAAGTAGTCGTCCTACGTATCCTAATTTAAATAGGAATCAGAGTTCTCATTGTTCATGATGAGTTGGGGCTTACACATGGAAGCTGTCCATTTGGGGGGACATGATTGGGTGAAACCATTTGTAAGGGAACCCCTTTGAGCTCGAGCCTTTAAGAAGGCATCCTATGTATCCTGGTTTGAACATGAATTATAGTTCTCATAGTTCATGATGGGTTGGGGCTTACACATGGAAGCTACCAATTTGAGAACATTATTGGGTGAAACCTTTCAGAAGGGAACCCCTTTTTTAGATTGGGCCTTCAAGAAGGTGTCCTATGCATTCCATGGATAGGAATCAAATCCCATGTAGTTCGGTTAGCTTGGGGCCTGGACCTGGGAGGAGGCCCATTTGTTGGGGGCATAATTGGGGTGGACCCATTTGGAATGGAATCCCATTTGAGCTTGGGCCTTCAAGAAGGAATTCTATATATCCTGGTTAGAACAGGAATCAAAGTTATCATAGTTCATGATGGGTTGGGTCTTACGCATGGAAGCTTCCCAATTGTGGGGACATGATTGGGTGAAAACTTTTGGAAGGGAACCCCTTTGATCTCAGGCCTTCAAGCAGGAATCCTACGTATCCTGGTTTGAACAAGAATCAGAGTTCTCATAGTTCATGATGTGTTGGGTCTTATGCATGGAAGCTACCCATTTGTGGAGAACATGATTGGGTTAACCCTTTTGGAATGGAACCCATTTTTGAGCTCAGGCCTTCAAGAAGGCATCCTATGTATCTTGGTTTGAACCAGAATCAGAGTTCTTGTAGTTCAAGTTGGGTTGGTTGTGTGGATGTTGTAATAATCAAAAACCAATAAGCCCACATGATTCATACTTGGTGTGAGAAACACGAGGATTTGAGATATTTAACAAACCACACACCTTCCCTCTCACTGATGGGATAGTTCTGGCCTATGGCGTAATAAGACGAGGTGATGGTGGGAGAGGGCATAGAGTGATGAACCTTTCAATGTGGGATGACATTGGAGGTCATGCGGCCCTCTCTCAGAATATTAGGTACTTACCTTAGTAGGAGTTCCCCTAGATGTAATATAGGGTATACTATAGTTTAAAGTCATATAGCTTGGACCATGGCATCACAGTTTAATGTTATGTCGCAGGGACGAGTTTCATACAGTTTAATGTCATGAAGATATAACTATTTGGGGTCTTGCGGTTTAGGGTCATATGATGAGGACCACTATTCCGACGTGCCTCAAACATGAGAGGGGCAGAATGTGTAGACCATGAATATGGAGGATTTTGGGTTAAGAGAAATGATATGAGGAATTTAATCCATTGAGGCATATAAAGGTATGAGATCCCTCTCCTGAAAATGAATTTGTATCTGGTTGACATGTTGTTTTTGTATGCCACATATACAGAGCCACCAGGTCATGATGTGCATAGTCCAGAAGAGGTGTACTCATGGCACTGAACGTACATTTTTGATGGTCAATAATGTTTATTAAGATCATAAATCACCCAGTATACTATAGTTTAATGTCATATAGCTTGGATGATGGCATCATAATTTAATGTCATGTTTCTGGGACAAGTACCATACAGTTTAACGTAATGTGGTTAGGATGATAACTCATAGTTTAGGGTCATAGAGTTTGGACCAGTTTTTATCGAATCCATGATTAATTAAAGGATAATCGGGCTGGGATATTTTGACATGCCTCGAACATGAGAGGAAAGGAGAGTTTAAACCGTGACTCTAGGCATTCTTGGATTAGGAGAAATGATATGGGGCATGGAATCCATTGAGGCATACATATGTTGGAAAGGAATCTCCTAAGGACTAATTTTCCTTTGGTTGATGGTTGTTTTGTAGGAAACATACGTAGAGCCATCGGGGCATTATGTGCATAGTCAAAAAAAGGTATCTGTAGGACACTGTCCTTCTGCTTCTGATGGCCATGATGGTTTATAAGGATTCAGAATCACAAAAGACACAGTGTTTGATGGATGGAAAGGATGTGTCCAATCATTTCAAGAAACATGCAGGTTTTGATTTTCCATGGAGTTATAGGTTAACCTGGCATAGGAGATAGGTGATAGGGTATTCGGGAGGTGCATGAGGAATGTCTCTTCTCATGGTATTTAAGGGATGGATGTTTTAGCAGAATAAGGGAACAATGGAAAATTTCATTGACCCAGCCTGAAAAGTTCATGGTGTGACCCTCCATTTATCATGGGGTTCAGTGACAGTAGTGAAGGGACCGACTCAGAGGGCAAAGACCACAGCCTGGAAGTAATCCCAAGCGGGGGTGTGGGGGCACAGATTCTGTGGTATGGATTGGTGGGCATGAATGTTTTTTTGCATAGGGTAGTCCGCATAGGAGCAGGCTGCGTAATAACGTCTTCATAGAAGCTAGATGAGAACTGTTTATCTGCATAGGGAGATCTTATTAAAGGATATGGCTGTGTAGGATGGTATGCATAATTTTTTTTGGCATAGTAGCTTCCGTGAACCATTGGATGGATAAGACGTAACTGCAAACTATTTTCCGAAAAGTGGTGTTCGCGTACTGCATTCCATATAGTGAGTCAACAAATCATTTTTATTATATATTTTTATTGGTTTTCCATTTTTATTCAGAGGTTCCTCCGAATATGGTTCATAGGAAGTAGTTTCATAAATTTCCTCCCACATATGGTTCATGGGATGGAGTCTGTAAACTGCTTATGGTTTGCAGGATAGAATCTGCAAACTTCATTGTATGCGGGATGGAGTCCCGTGAACTACTTTGGGTGAGGGAGAAATTCCTCCCACACCCTCTATGTTCTTAGTCCCATTTTCTCCCACCCTATAGATCTCTCTTTATCTTCTTCATACCCCTTTTTTATTTCCCTAGTGGTCCTTTTATAGAGTGCTAGGGAAGTTGTATTTGTGACTGACGCGACACCTTTTGTGGAATCCCATGGAAGAAATATGGCCTACGGATGACTTAGTCAACCACAATTTTTGGATGTTTGGGATTCCACTAGCTTATCCTCATCTTAGAACCTGATCATTTGTGGTGATGGTGTGCGGGTTGAACCATTGTCAGATTCTTTCCAGTGAAAACGGTTTGCGGTGGCTTCGGTTCACGGGTAGAAATTTACTACAAATAGTTTCGTTCACTGGACAATGCCTCATAGGCCAGTGTGTTGTAGGCCATCTGCATACTGGTGGTTCACGCTTTATTCCCTCCGCAAACCTTACCCGGTAATCAGTACATAGCCAGGACAGATCCATTTGTAAAATTTTATTTCATCAATTTTCTTCTAAAATTTTCAATCCAACATGTATTTCTCGGCTTCGCCCAAATTGTGGGAGTATTTTCGTTCCCTTTTTAGAATTTTTGAGACCCTAAAAATTCCCCCTATCGAAACGGGGTCTGATTGGAATGATTAGGAGGCTATTTTAATGTAGAAGCTGACCGACCTGAATGGTAAGATGGTGCTCTAATTTTTCTTTGATCCATGGGACTCAACGAGCATAGTTTGACTATTGGTGGGGTCACATGGATAAAACCATTTTTTTTCTTTCTCATTATCACCCTAATTTTTACCTATTCCTGTTGGGTATGGGCTTAGCAGGTATAACTTGACTTTTTCTTAGGCCGCCCTTTTGGGGTTTTGACCCATCAATCTTTATGTCTCTTTTTAATATTTTATTTCTCAACATTTCTTCCTAAACCATAAATAGTATAGTTTTAACGATCTAGTACTCAAATTTTATCCATGGGTTCCCTTTGATGGTTTTCACTCTGGTGATTATTGTATTTTTTTCGTTTGCGGTTTATGGTCTTTCCAATCAGACTTATTATTGATGTTATAGGTCGAACAACTTTGACTAAAATTGATGGGTAAGGGGCCCCAATTTGGGATTCATCAGCTGGAAATGACCCAATAAATCACAGACATGAATGAGGTATTTTTCTTGACATTGACTTCATGAGTTTGGGATGTATATAGGGAGTGTGAGCCATTTTAGGTGTATGTAGGTAAAAAAGGGCTCTCTAGAGGATGAACATGTCTTTTACTAATGGTTGTTTTGTAGGCGACATAAGAAGAGACACCAGGGCATGATGTACATAGTAAAAAAAGGTGTCTTCGGGACACTGTCCTTTCAATCTGATAGCCTGGTGGGATTTATAACACTTTGGATTTGTTTTGAGGTTGGGGACCATAGTGGGTGGCCTATCTGAGGGATGATATCTGAAAATTTTGGGGGAATTTGTATTTTATTTGAATGGGAAACTGTTCGCACATGAATTTTTCATGCGTAGGGGAGAGTAAATGACTCCATAGTTCAATTAGAATTGATTTTCATCTCTAGTCATTTGAAAAGGGAAATATATTTAAGCCGTAATATCAGGGGTTTCCAAATTTTGGGAGTGATATAAGACATAAATTTCATACAGGAATACAGAAACTACAAAGGAATCTTCTGAGGATGAATTTACCTTTAGTTTATGGTTGTTTTGTAGGCACCATATGCATATCCATTGTGGCATGATGTGTATATTCAAATAGAGGTGTTCGTAGGACACTAGCCTTCCATCACCAATGTCCATGAATTACTATGGAGATTGGTACCTTTCTAGATATGGAGTGTGGATTATGAAAGGGGGGTGTGCCTAAATATGAAAGGAGAATTTCATTGGCTGAACTTTACAGGGAAAATCAGAAATAAGTGGGGGTATTTTTTTCACTTACGTGGATCAACTTCACGTATAGGGATATGGAATCGTTATTTTTTATAAGCCTTAAGAGAGAGTAGTGGTGAATCAGGCCAGGATTTTCTGATATATCTAGGACGTGAGTAGTAAAGAGAATGTAAACCATGACTTTGAGTGTTCTTGAATCAAGAGGGATGTCACAGGGATTGGGAGCCATTAGGCATACCGAGGTAGGAGAGGAATCTCCTGGAAATGAATTTTCCTTTGGTTGATGATCGTTTTTAGGCAACATATACAGAGCCATTGAGGCATAATGTGCATAGTCAATCAAAGGTGTCCACAGGACACTAGCCTTCCATCTCTGATGGTCGTGGAGAATTATGGAGATTCAAGATTACTCAAATCATGAAGTTTGATGTATGGAAGAAGTGTATCTAGATACATTAGAAATGTCTGGTTTGTGATTCAACCATGGGATCATGTAATCCCCTACATAGATCTGACTTATACGTATGGTAAGGCATTTTCCCCATATTTAGAGTACAATATAGTTTAATGTTGTATAGATAAGACCTAGGGTTCCTTATGAGGAAGGGAACCATAACATGACTTTTAGGGTCATGCTATTAAGACCAAACTCCTGGACTGATTTTCCATGATTTCATGATGGATCTCTTGTTGAGGTCCCTAATCTCACATAAGCTATGCTCGTTGTGAGAAACAAGGGATTACAAGGATTTTGGGTCACCACATAAGAATGGAATAACCAATAGTAGAGATAATTCTATACTTAGACCAATTCTATATAGTTTAACATCATTAAGCATGGAAGAAACTGGGACACTTCTGGCCTTGCAATTTAGCATCATGTGGTTAGGACATTGGTAGAACAGTTCACCGTCGTATTGCAGAGAAAACATGTCACAAAGACCATAAATATATCTAAGTTAATCATGGTCAGGATATTCTGGTATTCCTTATACATGAGTGATGATAAAAGGTGTAAACCATAGTCCTAGGGGGCCTTGGATCAGGATGAGTGACATGGGTCTTGGAAGCCATTGGGCATACAGAAATAGGAAAGGACTTTCCTGGGGATGAATTTTTCTTTGATTGATGACCGTTTTGTAGGAAATATATACAGATCAACCAGGACATGATATGAATAGTAAACCAAAGGTGTCCACATGACACTATACTTTCATCCCCAATGGACATGAATGTTTATGGAGATCCAAGATTTCCCAGAGTATGGAGTTTGAAAAATGGGAAAGATGTGTCTGGGAACGTAAGAATATCCAGACCATGATTGTCCATGAACTCCAGAAGATTCTATATAGATCTAACTCATATATAGGGGAAACATGATCTTTTTACCCCTTATATTTTTAGAATTCAAAGTTTGAATTTACATATTCTCTTTGAACTTGTTGTGCAGGAAATTGGGGGCACATTTGGGATCTCGTAATGCTGAGAATCGAGCCACACATGACTCTTGAGGAACCTTTCAGTTTAATTTCATGTGGTTAGGGAAATTAATGGATTTACCTATGAAATTATGACTTATTCATGGAATAATGGGATTTTTTTTGCATTGGGTGGTTGGACTGGGATAGAGGTTCCAGGTGTCACTAAGTATTCTGCAAGGATAGGAATCAAGCCATACGTAGTTCTAAATTTTCCCTATAGAGGTCTGACCCACAGGTAGTGAAAAGAGAGGAATTTTTTTTTGTAATTGGTGACTGGGACCAGATGTTAAATCTGGGCATCACTACGTACCCTTTAAGTGAAGGAATCAAGCCATACATAGTTCAACATGTTTCTTTTACCGATATGACTTGGGCGTGGGAGTAGGGGAATTTTGGTTTCATCCCATATGGGTGTTGGGTCTATCATATTCCTATATGGTTTGTTTATGTAAGGGAATCCTTACCACTAATCCTAAGCTCACGTGAGTTATAATCAATGTGAGAATCAAGGAGTGAAAATGATTCCCCTCATAGAATGGGATGATAGAGGATATAACAGGGAGATTTTATTTCATATGATGGTTGGGACAAGATCGATAGACAAGGTGTCGTTACATATCCCACTAATGAATGAGAATCAATCCATATGTAGTTCTTTGGAAACCATGCATTTTAACATCTTGTGGTAAGGACAAACTTCATATAGTTTCATGTCATGTGGTTAGGAAAATTTTGACTCTACAGTTTATCGTCGTGCGATTAGGACGATTAATGATATACAGTTTAACATCTTGCATCTAGGACTCTATGTTGTGAAATTTATATTCATGAAGAGAGGATATTATGTAGTGCAGTTTAGAGTCATACAGTGAGGAAATTATGTTGTGCAGTTTAGAGTCATGCAGTGAGGACATTATCTCTTCTTCTATGCAAAGTATTTCTTTAGAATCCTTGAATTGATGGGAGATGTGATGAGATTTACATCCATTGATATCAAGGCATATTATCCATTGGAGTAGACATTATATGAAATATGGTCCCTCCCATTGTATATAAAACATTGGGGGTTTCTTCTCAAGTATCATTGGAGTTCTGAGGACTAACTCCATCTATACTTTGAGGAACGACCAAAGGTGAACCTTTTTTTTGAAGGCTCGTGCGATCCGATTTTTGTAGACATCCAAATAGTGAAAAGTGTGCAGCCTTTTCTCATCTAACTACTCCAACGCATCAAACCATTTTTGGGATTTCTCATCCATGAACAGTTTATCACAAGTGGCCACATAGAGTGATGGAACTTGAGTTTCAGTGGAAAAAAACTGCTTATGCCCCGTATACTAGTGATTACAATGTTTCTTGGGTGGCAGTGCAGGTTGTGGTCTGATAAGTCCATAAAGAATTAAAGATCTTGTCTAGACACAATTTCTTATCCTTTTCCACCATCTTCTGGAGTATATTGTACAGAGTCTTTTTTAAAGCCTCTATCTTCCCATTGACCACTGCATGGTAGTGGGATGAACGATTGGATTTGATTCTATATTCTTGGTATAACTTGTCAAACTTAGCAGAACAGAAGTTGGTTCAATTTTCCATAAGTATTGTGTGAGGGACACTAAATCTGGTAATGATGTTGGACTTCAAAAAGCTATCAATTCATTTTACCCTGACCTCTTTATGGGGTATGGCTTCCGCCCATTTGGAGAAGAAGTCTGTTGTTGTGATAATTAACTTGAATTGTCTGGTTGTGGTGGGATGATATGGTCCCACAACATCCATCCCCTGTATGAAAAATTTCTAGGAGTACTTAGCTGTATGAAGTAGATATGGGGTTTGGTGAATAAAATTAGCATGAACTTGACAGGAATGAAACTTCCTGGTGAATGTGGTGTAATCATGTATAATAGTGGGAAAATAGTATTCAAGCCTTTGAATTTTATGGGAGATCTTGTCCATTGATTGGTGTTCCCCACAAACTCCAGAGTGCACTTCTTTCATAATGGTATCAGTCTCTTTCTCCATCGATTCACCTGAGGAATTCGTCAAGGCCTCGTTCGTAGAGAACCTTTTCTTGGTTTGCGCCCTTGTACAAGAAAAATTGATTTCTTGCCTCCAGATTTGTTCTCCTCCAGCCCTATCTGGTGGGAGTTCCCCTCGCTCGAGGTAATTTGTAATGGGAGTCATCCAATTGGTGGTGTGAACAAAAGGCTCAAAAAAGGTCTAATCTTGTCAATTTCGTCTGTGTTGTTCTGAATAAATGGAAATACCATTCAATGATGGGAAATACTGATGACTATTTCATCATGGTATGGATTAGCCAGGGTTGTGGCTGCATTTTCCAATGCATCATCTTGATCATTTTGTGACCGGGGGACAAAATTCAGTGTTGGATCTGATAGGAATTCTTCCATAAGCTCTCGAACATGGTTCATCTAGGGGCCAATACTTCTTTCTTAATTTCGTTGTCACCCATGACCTTCTTGATGAACAGCTCTGAATCACCTTTTATCTCCAGGGGTTCGGCTCGTGCATGAAGTGCCAGCCCCAGGACTGTAATGAGTTCCTGGTATTCACTTCATTATTTTTACACCCTTATGAAAGCAGGAAGGAGTAAGGAAATATGGACTTTTCTGGGGATATTATTACGAAACCCAACCCTACTTTATTGATATTGGTGTCCTCTATACTTTTCCCTATCAGAATTCTGGAGGCACCGTCGAAGTATATTTCCCATGCTTGGGGGTATTCTGGGGTGGATAATATTTCTTCATCAGGATGCTCAGTATCCAACAAGGTCATTTCGTTAGAGGGGCGCTCCTCTAGGAAGTCTTCTAATGCTTAGACTTTGATGGATTTATAGGGAACGTAATGTATGAAAAACTACTGTAAAACTACTTCCCATTGTGATATGTATCCAGTTAGCATAGGTTATCTAAGGATATACTTGATCAGGTTTCATCGGGAGACTTGATAGACCTTGTGGTGCTACAGGAAATGACTTAATTTCTAAACCATAAGGATTAGGGATCGATAGTTCTTTTCAATTCTTGAATATCGAATCTCATAATCGATCATTGTTCGATTTAGGTAATAGAGACTGTTCTCGCTACCAGCATCATTCTTTTAGATGAGGAAATCACCTAAAGATCGTTCCAAGGTGGTTATGTACAAAATGAGTGGTTTTCCTTCAATTGATGGAATCCAGACCGGTGGGATTAGGATATATATTTTAAAATTTTCAAATTCTACTTGAAAATCATTATCCCACTCATATACAACCCCTTTCTTTATTAACTTGGTAAAAATAAAACACGTACCAGCAAGTTTGGCTATGAAGTGCGGAATGCAGGCCAGGTTCCCCTAGAGACCCCTCAATTCGGTGAGGTTGTGAGGTGGATACATGCTAAAGATGTATTTTGTCTTCTTAGGGTCGACTTCGATGTCACGATGGTGTAAGACAAATCCAATGATTTTCCCAGAGGTAACAATGAAAGCACACATTAGGGGATTCATCTTTAAACTGTGTTGTTGCAGTTTATTGAAGACAGTTTCAAGATTTGTTAGGTGGTTTGAGTGCTATTGTGATTTAAACACCATATTTTCAATGTAGCACTCGGCTAATTTTCCTATGAAGGGCTTAAAAATGAAATTTATGGCACGCTTATATGTAGCACATACATTTTTCCGACCAAAGGGAGCCACCTTATAGCATAAAACTCCTTGGGGGACCTGAAAGAAGTGGCCTCTTCATCTCCTCAGGCAATTAAAATATGGTTTTATCAAAAATAGACATCCATGAAAGATAGTTCCTCATATCCCGTGGTCACATAGATCAAAAATTCTTTGACCAGGACCGAGAAATAATCTTTTGGGAAATGTTGATTGAGGTCCCTGAAGTCAATGCAGACTCTAATCAGTCTATTATTCTTTTTGATAGAGACTATGTTTTCCAACCAGATTGGATATTAGACTTCCCGAATGAAGTTATCTTTGACCTGTTTTCCATATCCAGCCTCTATTTTGGTATCATGTGTCAGGTGGGTCCTTCTGGCAGCCTGCTTATACCCACGATGGTCTTCCAGCTGACCTAAATGATGAGTGGCGACCTCAGGATCGAGATCTAGAATTTCTGTGTAGTTCTAGTAAAACCCATCTCTATTAATCTTTAATAAGGAGGTATATGCCTCTTTCTCCTCAAAAGGCATAGCCACACTAATTAGAATGGGTTGTGGGTTATCTTCGGTGCCTAGTTTTATCTCCCTAAGTTCATCAATCATGGTGGAGACACCTTCTTAGAATGCAGTAGGGGCATATTTGAGGTCTTCATCTTCTTGTTTTTCTTAATCATCATCTTCCTATTCTTCTTCATCATCATATTACTCTTCTTCCTCTTCTGATAGAGATTGGATTCTTGAGATGAACTCTCTGACATTGGGAGAGAAATCACTACTCCGATTGACCTAAACTGAAACAACACATTTTTCCCTGACTGACCATGGGGAATTCCCTAATGTGGTGGGAATTTTCTTTGTTTTCTTTTAGTGGAAGGACGTCATCTTCTGCCATTGTAAGTAAGGTAGGAACTTTCTGGGGTCCCAAGGATGGGCCGTGATCATTTTTGATTGATTTACCTGTTATTATAGGGGAAGCACACTTTTTAGTGTCCTTAGACTTGGCGGTCATAACAGAAATCATGCAGACAGTTGATTCCTTATCTAATATTGAACTTATGCACTCAAACTGGTTGATAGGTAATACATACTCTTTCACAATTTGTTTGAAGGGATCGACCAGATCCATTTCAAATCCATTTGGTGCGGTGATCCAATCAACGTCATCGACTAAAGACTACTTCTCATTCAGCTCATAGAACCCTACTATGATGTAATGTGACTCACATGATTCGAATGGGGATTTATCAGTGTGAAATGACCCATTTTTCCATTAGTTAAATATTTTACACACTGATGGTATGATAAGGGAATCATAGCATGATGATGTAACCAAGTCCCCCCTAACAGGAGGATGAAGGTTAAACTTTGTCCATACTACCTAAAACACAGAATCAGACATAAGTTCACCAAGACAAGTCTTAATCTTGATTCACCTCAATGTCTTCTACTCACTTTTGTCATATCCCAGCAGAGTTTTAGTGCATTTTTTAGACTGTTCTAATCATAGCCTAACCGATGAAGTGTTCGCAACTGGAGGAGGTTCACTCTAGAGCCATTGTCGATGAAAATTATCCAAACATCAATGTCGTATATCTTTCCAAACACATATAAGGGTTTTATGTGTCCTTATATGATGGTGTCTTCATCCTGATCCATGAAGGAGATGATGGCATGACATTCTTTGAGATTGGTATCTTTCCGATAGACTTCGGCATATACTACATCGGCCTTGAATTCAAGGGGACTTAGTAAGGCTTCAATGAGTGCCTCCCTAATGTCTGCGGACAAACTCATGGAATCCATGATTGATTTATTTGCTGGTACTGGGGCTAGATGCTTCAGAATATCATATTTCTACTCTAAAGGTCGTCGCCTCCCGAGTCAGGTATGATCTATAATGGGCATTTTAGGGGCTTGTACATTGGATGTAGATGGTCTAGATTATGTGACAAGAGCTGATGGTGCTACCGTGCTTTCTATGTTTGGCCAAATATGTATGCCTGTATGCCTTGGGTGATTAGACATCTGTTCTTCCTCTAACGGATACTCCAAGATGAATGGACTCAAATTTCAACCAGAGGGGATGGAGAAACATTCCGGTTCTTGTTGTTTCTGCTAGAGGTTTCTTCTGGGAGTTTTCATAACATTAATGATTTGAGTTAAGGAATAGCTAAAAATTTTACTCCGGCCACAATCATTCCTTCCAGGAAACCCTAGGTCTCTACAACCTCTTCCTCTAACTCTCTGATTGGGTGTGGGGAATTTGGGTTCGTGATCATAGTCTCCATTAGATAAGGGGTCCATCAATTGAATGAAATTAATAGAGCTAAAGAGCAGTTCATGATTATACAATGCTTATTTATGATTGTATTATTCAGATGGTTCCATTTGGAAAGGTGGTTTCTATTTTTCCATTTAGTGGGGTGGTTACCATTATGTCGTTTGGCAGGTCGGTGCTCATTGTTCTATTTGGAGGGGTAGTGCCTATTGTTCCAAGTCTGCTAGCATGATGTCTGAAAGTGTCAAGAATGGTTTTTAATTTGGTTCAGGCTCATCTTCTTCTTTTGATTTCTTCCATTATGGCCCTCAGAGGGTTGTGGGATGAGGATGATGTTTGTGTTTCATCAGGAGCTATTGTGGGTGTGATTGGTTACTTTAACTGTTCTTGAAGAATTCCATGGGCTCGACTAATAGTTTTCTATGTCATAAAATGGTCAAATTTTTTATCCTTTTTGTTAGTGACTGTTTTCTATTCCTCTTCCTCTCTCGGGACTATGGTGGAGACATACGTCACTTGTGCTAGCGGTGGACCCAACTTGACTTGTTCGGAATCTGCAATCTTTTGAAGGAGATATTTGAAGATGAAGCAGTCCTAGATGGTGTGCCCTAGTATCCGGTGATAGGGACAATAATTTGGTCGGTTGTCGAGTCCCACCATATCGGCTTGCTTTGGCTCTAGTTGTCAGAGCATGTTTAAATTCATAGTGTCTATGAAGTAGATTGGCTCCTAGTCATCTCAGAACGAGTAGGATTTATTTCCTTGTTCCTCAAATAGATTTATTTTAGCACATATTTGCTCATATTTCTAAAGTGGGGGTGGATGTTGGAGTCCTGGGAGTCCTGCATGGTTTGGTGGAGCCCTGGAAACTAGATCTGGTGCCTGAGGTGGCTTAACCATGATAGAAGCCACTTCATCCTTTCTCGTTTTTTTCTTGGGGCCGTTAGGGCCACCCGGGACTTGATATTGGTATGATGCAAGGAGTATTATATCCATTTGGAAATGGAGGAGAAATCTTGGAAACCACTTATGTACTTCACTAGGATTTGCAGTGTTCAAAATTCATCACAGAGATCATCGATGCACATAGTGAGCATTTCATCCTGGGGGAGTGGCCAGTTCAGGGAGTTAGTTAGTCCTTTCCATCTAGAGATGAAGTCAAAGAATCATTCATTCTCTCATTGCTTGTTGTACATGATATCACTAACCATTTTATTGGGAAATTTTAAACTGAACTAGAAGTGAAACTATCACTAGAGGACCTCCTAGCCTATGATTGAGTTAGATGGTAAGCTAGTATACCATACAAAGGCTTAAAACTACAGAGTTTGCATGAAGAACCTATGTTTTACTACTTCTTGTTGCTTCAGGATTCCCTTTATGGGGTGACAATAAGAGGCATCGTGCATTAGATGATGTTCCGGATCCCCCAAAACGTTGAACACAGGGAATACGGGGTTCCCGAAGTTAGCCGGTTGTGGAACGTTGCTCACCCATTCAGCGTAGGGTTTATGCTCTGGTTGTATCGCAGCGCATTGCCCTTCCACGGATTCTAGTCAAGTTGTTAATTTCTCAATAGTCTTCAGAATCCCCTGATTCATATCCTGCAGACTTGAGCTTGGACATGTGCAGTAGGGGGGAAATCTAGATATACTGACACTGCTGGTATTTGGGGAAGATACCCAACTGAGGGTATCCTTTTTGGGTTTTCCTGAATGTATTCTAGCTACTTTCCCAATGGAGTTAAGTCTTTATGTCCTTCTAGGGCTTAATTCAAGTAGGTTTATGGTCCCGATGCTAGATTGGATGGGAATCTTAGATTAACTTCATTTACCAGGATGATTTCATATGGTAGGTCCACCTCTTCTGGTAACACCTGTTGATGTTCCATAGGGGGAACACATCTAGCAAGATAGCTCCATTGATGAAAATTGACATTGATTCACCTAATCTCTTTCATTTCTTCCTCCTTCTTGGAAATTTTTTTCTTGAGCATGAGGGACACATTCTCAGGGGGGAGTAGGTGGTGGGTCATAAACAACTTGGTGTTTATTCTTCTCCTTTTTGGAAATTCATGAGGGAGGTAGTAATGGGTTTGTTGAGGGTGCACCCAAATTTCGGGAAGCTCTCTGGTTTCGAGTATACACGCCATCAGGATCGGTGTGGTCTACCTCCAGGAGGGAACCATCTTCTCTTGAATCCTCTCCATATGTATTATTTATTGTGAGATCCCTGGGGCTGAAGTTCACCATTTTCACTGATTCATAGCACATTGGGGGTGGTTTACCTTGTGTCGAATGGTATGAGTGATTTTTGAATCCTTTTTTGGAATTTCTCCTTCCATTTTGTGGTATCCTTTGGATTTCTTGGAAAAGATCAACCCAGAGAGATCCCTTATCTTACCTTGTGATATGCTTTCATCTTGGAGGGTATTAATCAAGAGACGGGGCAGAGAGGGTCACCTCTCTATTTATCATTCTTCCCAGATGGGAGAAGACAGACGTCTACTGTGTAGGAACTTGAGGTAAAAATGACCCCATGCCTGCAAGTTGGGGTTGCTCCCTTTCTTACATTGATTCACTAAATCTTGGATTTTTTGGTCTTATAGGGGAAGTTTGTGTTAAAAATTCTCCTAGCCCTACGGGTTGGGGTTGTTCCTGTATTGTGGCGGTATCCGCCTCTATTGCCACCTTTTTGATTTCATGCACTCCCATATGGGTGTGAACTGAGTATGGTGTTAGATCCACACGAGATTTAATGGATTTTGAAGATATGATAACTAGTAGATATTTGGATTCCCTTAGGCGAGAATCCTACTGGGTGTTCTGGTTTTCCTAGCTCAAAAACCTTTCGATGACTTGATCTCATCAGGTCTGAAGATTTTGAGACTTACTCTGGTCTAGTTTTTATTGAGCGCTCCACTTTTGATGAGGATGTATTTCATTTTATTGCTGCCTTTGGGTAATGAAATTTCAAGATGTCATTTACAATAATATATGATGAATGGGATGTGGGGTGAAATGTAGAGCTCCTTGTTCTCACAATCCACGAACATGAACTCCAGGTAGGGTGTTGCTGATGTGGCAACACAACGTGTGTAGCACATGGAGGCAGGTCAGTTCAATGTTTTTCTTTTTTCCTTTCTAATTGTGGTTGTCGTTAATATGGGAGGGCTTCTAGGTCGATTTGATGGAGATTATCTCCTAATATGTTGACATGGTATGTATACCCTTTATAGGGGCAATAAATTTTCTTCTAGATAGAGAAGAACCGTCCAGATATTGAGGCAAATGTTATGTATACATTCCTCAGACAACTCCCTTGGTATGTCAAAGTGAGAAGTGGTCGTGTGCCAATACATCACTGGTATATTATCCTTATCTAGTTTCCTCTCACAAGAATCGTATTATGTTGTTGTCCTTCTATTGACTCCTCTACTTGATATGCCCAGCTTGAATGCTTCTTAATAATTTCATTCCATATAGCAGTGATAGTAGGAGCCTCATCGATATGTGAGTGGTGTGGGGGTGGATTGGAAGATGAGTGTGGACATGGACCATCCTCTGGTTGAGAAATGATATCACTCATCATGGATAGAGTTTCTAACATGTTTGAATCCATATTTTTGAGTGCCTCAACATAGGAGGGATTTCTCACATTTGTCCCTACAAGGGGAGGGCCTTCTTTCTAGTGTGAATTTTGATTGTGGGGAATACCTTCAAAATCAGTGCTACAATGGTGAGGGATACCATTGCAGCTTAATGAAAGACTGTGGGGAATGTCCCTATTTCATATAACCTGGGGAGGGCCTTCAAGTTGGGTTGAAGTGATGGGAGAATCTTCTTACTGCATGGTTTCACTGAGGGGAGGACCTTCTTGATGACTGCTATGAAGGTGAGGACTACTATCATAGCCTGATATCTAGCTGTAGGGATAATTTTTATAGTGTACATTCTAGGGAGGGCCTTCAAGATGTATTGAAATGAGTGGAGGACTTTCTCATTGCCTGATGTTACTATGGGGAGGTCCTTCACAACAACTAACATTATGGGGAGGACCTTTTTAATGACTTTCAATATGGCAAGGACTACCATTATGACTAGATGTTCGACTGCAAGGAGAAGCATATCTGCTGTGTATACCCAGGGGAGGACCATTAGGGTGGATGAAAGTAAGGGGAGGACCTTCTCACTGCCTAATATTTTGGTCAATGGGAGGGATACCCTAACATGAATCAGGAGATAGGCTCTCATGATCGATCATTCCGAACCCACAGAGTAAGCCCCTGTGGGTGCTCTAGGGAGGACCATTAGATCTGCTGATAGAAACATTGCGGGAGGTACTTCGCAACTACTACTGCCACTTATATAATTTGGTAATGGACTAATAGGGTCTTGATCCATTATTTATATATTCTTGTGGGCATCAAAAACTCCATATTCCTGTAGAGTTGGATCATGTATGTGCTCTTCATTTTCCAGTTTCCATTGGCCCATTTTATTTTTGGGCGCTCTCTTATGGGTAACTGGGGCCGTTTTCTGTTGGTAACAACTTTCATAAATGGCTCCCTATTTTTTTGGTTCCCATGATTCCACCTAGATACGCCGATAGAAATCTTGAGTTTTGGCAGGGATATATGCCTGCCCAAGAGCGACTGCCACGTTGGACTAGTGTCACCCAGTTGGAACGAGTATTTGTTCCCGATATAGTTGTCTATGTATCACAGGATATTTCTATCAACCCTACTGGATAGGAGCAGGGATGCATAACTTCTCTGGAGTGACTAACCCATTTTGTGAGTAAGTCATTCCATTCGAGGAAATTGGGTTGTGGGCCTAGTTCCATACCTTTTCTGCTGATGAAATGATGTCTTGGCATGTTTGGAGGATATGGTCTAGAATTTATGTTTGATAGTCCATCATTGACATGATGTGATAAGATAAATCTTCGGGTAGAATGAGTATGAAGTCCCATTCTGATGTCAGATAAAGAGTTTGTGCCTGCTCTAGTCCTTCGTAGGTTTCCATTAGATACTTGAAGTTCTCCTATTTTGAGAAAGAGGAACGAGTCTGCCGTCAGTTTTCTTCTCTGGTTGCCACTGTATTTGACTGGTGGGATTCATATTCACGAGCCATAATTTTCATCTTCTCTCTTTCCCCTGTATTTATCTCACGGGATTTGTATTCATCCGTAGGAATTTGGTGCTGCTCATATTTTCTGGCCGCTCTACTTGTATGGAAGATTTGATGCACATCAGCAGGTATTTGTGTCTGCTTGTAGTGGGTTGCCATCAAGTTTAGATAATAGTCTTCTTGTGCATCATCAGATATCTTCATCTTCCTATAATTTGCTTCTTTGTCTACACAACATGACTGGTGAGCACTGGCATGAATGTGAACATCCTTGTATTGAGCCACTCTATTTTTTTAGTGGGCTTGAGTGGAGGGGGCAGAGTTTTATTTCATCCAATTGAATGATTCCTTATTTTTAGGATGGAGTTCCTCCTAAAGAATTAGGGTGATTTCATGTTCTTGATCGTATGTTTTACACCCTCGATGGGAAGCCCGAGGGGACAATGTCTTTTGGACTTCAGCAGGTTCCCTCAGTATAAGATCCTCTTCAGAATGAGCATTCTTGGTCACCCGATGTTGGCGACGACACTCTCTGGTAGGGATCTATGAGTAGGACCCCAGTGTATCTAGGATGAATTCATCAACATTGAATTTATCTACCTCTATATGATAAAGGAGGTAATTGTTTTCATGCTCTAGGTTCAGGCTCTTGAAACAGTTTGAGACGACCACTAGGGCCGCCTTGTGTTGGGGTGCCAGCCGCGGCTGAGGAGGCAGCTGGGGAGATTTTATATATTGAAGGGCTTGTCTTGCAGACTCCACTATGGGGAGAGTACTATTTTTGGTGGTAATATTTAATCAATGTGTTATATACCCAGCGTTGAAGATGCTGGGTTGGTGAGGGGGCCCTGCTCTTCATCGGGGCCCCGACCGCCTATGGGATCGCTGAGGTGCATGTTTGCATTGGGTGTCGAGATGTCATTTGGATCAAAGGTTTCTCTGCGGGAAGCAGCAATATATATATATATATATGGAATATACATACAAAAAAACCCCATCAAGGTATCATCTCTTGAATATATTCATATTTGATTATTCATCTTGGCCCCATTCCTCTCTATTTCTTGTGAGGCGAAGGGGATTCAGTGGGGTAGAACTGCCACCTTGGTTGAGGATTCATGTCAGGTTCACCATTTTGTTTCAATCCTAGGTGATGCATTTTTGGTAAAACAAAATGTATTAATCTATGATACCTGCTCATCTGTTATTGTTGATATCTTCACGCCAGGTTCACCATTTGTTTCTCTAGGAAAATGTGTGGATGTTTTTGGGGAAAATTCACAATAATGGTATGATGGTTGACGATCATTCATCCATTATTATAGATAATTTCACGTAGAATTATTTGTTTTGACCCGATCCACATTGTTATCCTTTAGGGGGATTGGATTAACCCCATGAGGACTGGGTAGTTTATCCCTTCCACATTATGAAGGAGGTTCCACTGTCAAATGGTCCCTGTGGGTGATTTCATGAGGTTAAGTATTTGTGTAATCGGTCCTCTTAGGAAATTTATTCCTCAAATGATCTCCAACGAGCTTATTCATGGATCCAAAAACACCGAACGGCCTTGGTATCCATGATTCATGAACCTTCATTCCAAAGGTAGGCACTCTTTGGATGACAATTTGACCAATGACACTTAAAGACTCCATTGGTCAAGAGTATTGGAGGTTAGGCTCATCGCACCCTTTTGGGGGGAATTATTTCCTATTCCAGGACTCTCATATAGATTTAATTTATGTTCATATGTTCGCTAATCCTTGGTTTATTCCTGTAGAGTGTATAGATGGGCTACCCCTGGTTTATAGGGTCATCATGGATATACATGGATTTTATGGTATAGAGGCAATGCTGACTTAATCCATGCAATAAGGATCTCTGAAGTTTATCATCATCCAGGAGGGATGGAAGGTGGTTTTATTTTGTGATAGGAACCATAATATGGGCTTCCTACGTATCCTCAGGAGTGGAATCAGAGCCCACGTAGTTCAGTTAGCTTGGGGACTGGACCCGGGAGGAGGCCCATTTGTTAGGGGAATAATTGGGGTGGACCTATTTGGAAGGGAACCCCCTTTGAGAATGGGCCTTTAAGAAGGATTCCTATATATCCTGGTTTGAATAGGAATCAGAGTTATCATAGTTCATTATGGGTTAGGGAATACACATGAAAGTTTCCCATTTTTGGGGACATGATTGGGTAAACCCTTTTGTAAGGGAACCCATTTGAGCTCGATCCTTCAAGAAGGAATTCTATGTATCCTGGTTTAAATAGGAATCAGATTTATCATAGTTCAAGATGGGTTGGGGATTAAGAATGGAAGCTACCAATTTGAGAAGAACATTATTAGGTGAACCCTTTTAGAAGGGAAGTACTTTTTGAGCTCGATCCCTCAAGCATGCGTCCTACCTATCGTAGTTTGAATAGGAATCAGAGTTCTAATAGGTCATGTTTGGTTGGTTATGTTGATGTTGTAATCATCAAAAATATCTAAGCCCATTTGATTCATACTCGGTGTGAGAAACAAGAGGATGTGAGAGATTCAACAAATCACACACCTTCTCTCCCGCTGATGGGAGAGGTCAGGCCAACAGTGGAGGAAGCTGGGGTAACTATTAGCGAGGGTGAAAAGTAATGAACTTTTCAATATGGGATGACATTAGAGGTCATGCGTCTTGGATCTCAGAAGATTAGGGACTTACTTTAGTAGGAGTGCCCCTAATGAGCTTTGGGAAAGGGGAGGAATGCCACATCTCATCAAAAGGTGAAGTGATCATGATTCCTTCAACTGATCACCATTCCTCATTGAACGGAAAAGCAAGTGGTCATCCTTAATCCCTAGAATGGGGAGGTTCATGTTAGTATCCCAAGGTTGAAATTCAAGTTACCTTGGGAATGTATACTTATAGATACCCTGGGAGTCTGAACCATTATGGGGACAACCTTCATGACTCTACTTTCCATGGGTATGTTGACTCCTAGGGGCACGCTGATGTGCTCGATAATCTGATCATATGGTTCTGGTGGCTTTGTAAGAGGCTTTTTCCTGATGCGAGTGGACTAGTTAGTGGAGGGGCTATGGAGGACTGGATGGTAATGGAGGGGGGAGATTAGAGCTGGAGGGAAGGGCACCCGAAGATGCCCTATTCTGAGTACTGTTTTCTCATACTAGATAGGGGAGCTCTATATACCATAGTGGTATATGGGTAGAGGGGTAATCCACGTACCGAATCAGTACGTAGGCTTGGGTATGTACCACCACATACCAATGAGTTATGCGGTCTTGGATGCGGTATGCCATGTCGCTTTGGGTTCCATCCACGTACTGATGCAGTATGCGGTGCGAGGTTCGATCTGCATAGGGATACACAATGCATAACTCCTTGTTGAAAGAGGGTCTTGGAACCTATGGTTTGTTGGGAGTTCAGCCATGATGAATTTATGGTTCGCGATGACACTGAGTAGGATCGTGGTTTACCGGTTATTATTAAGTTATTTATTTTATGGTTTGCGTCTCGTTATACCTGTGGAAACATGGTTCTTGGTTTGCAATTTGTTGATAATTCAAAACCGAATTCAGAATCCTCTCCAAATTATTTCTTCCAGTCTCTAGGGTATCCTCCATGATTTCTTTGTCCATCCTTTCCTCAATTCCTCTTGTGCTACTTTTATAGAGCACTGGGAAAATCATATCTGTGGGAATGATGAACCATTAACAAAAGCCCATGAAGACATATCTCAACCCGTAGGAGACTCGGTCAACCAAGGTTTTTAGAGGCTGTGGTTTAGGCATTAAGGTTCACAGAACCGTGTCAACTTACTTTGTATGCGAAATGATGAGTTCGTGAGATGGTATGCATATGGCCTTCATGAGATTGATTCAAATAACAACATGGTTCACAACTTTATAAGTTTGCAGGCCATTACCCCATGAGCTAGTGCCTTATGGTTCCTTCTGTGTACTTGTGCTTTTCAATTCAAGCACTCTACTAACCCTTCCCTGCGATGGTACACAGGTCACTCAAAACCCTTGAAAATTTTGATTTTCAAGTTTCTTCCCATGTTTTCAATTCAATTTCCATCTATTTGCCCTGCTAGACCTATAGGAATGCTTCCTTCCTTCTGTAAAGTGTTTTAGGGGGTATTTACTTCCCATTGTAAAGTTTTCAGGACCCTATAGGGTTTTAGGGGTTTTAGGGTCTTCTTCGGTTTTTTGGGGTTTTTTTTATCATTTTTAGGTTTCTATGTTTTTGATGTTTTTTGGGTTTTTAAGGTTTTCTTTTTGGTTTTCAATGTTTTTAGGTTTTTTCTTGTTTTTAGGCTGTTTAAAATTTTTTATTATTTTTTCATTTTTAGGGATTTTGAAGGGTTTTATTGGTGTTTAGGGTATTTATTGTTTTTTAGGGATTTTACCATTTTTAGGGATTTTAGGAGTTTTGAGTTTTTTTATTTTTTAATGGTTTTCTTTAGGGTTTTTAGGGTTTTTTATGTTTTTAGGTATTTCTAGGGTTTTTTATGATTTTTATTATTTTTAGTGTTTTTTGGGGTTTTTCGGATTTTTGTAGTTTTTTTAGATTTTTTTGAGTTTTTAGAGTTTTTTAGGGTTTAAAAAGTTTTAGTGTTTTTAACGTGTTTATGGGTTTAAAGAGATTTTCATGTTTTTATTGGGTTTTTTTGTTTTAATTTTTTAGGATTTTTTAACTTTTTAGGGACTTTTAAGTTTTTAGGGTTTTAGAGTTTATTAGGTTTTTATGGTTTTTAGTATTTTTTCAGTTTCATGGGGGTTTTAAGTATTTTTAGGATTGAAAGGTTTTCATAGGCGTTTTCAGGGTCTTTAGTGGTTTTTAGGTTTTTAGGGATTGTTATGAATTTTTTAATATTTTTATTATTTTTAGGGGTTTTTAGGGTTTTTAGTGTTTTTTTGGTTTATTTAGGTTTTAAGTATTTTTGGTGTTTTTTAGGGTTTTTAATGTTTTTTATATTTTTTAACATTATTAGGGGGTTTAAAGTGGTTTTTTTAGTTTCTAGTGTTTTTATTATATTTTATTTGGGTTTTATGTTTTTTATGATTTTTATTAGTTTTTTTGGATTTTATTGTTTTTAGGGTTTTTAGGGTCCTTTTAGGTTTCTTTAAGGTTTTTAGTGTTTTTAGGTTTTAAATGGTTTTATGTGTCTTTAGATTTTTATGGTTATCTTATGGGTTTTCTTTGTTCTTAGGGTTTGTCACCTTTTTAGGGATTTTTATTACTTTTTTAGGATTTTTATGGGATTTTAGGGTTTATAGGGATTTTTAGGGTTTTTATACTTTTTAGGTTTTTAGTGTTTTTGTCATTTTTATATTTTTAAGTTGTTTTAAGTGATTTTAGGTTTTTTAGGTTTTCTTATGGCTTTTTAGGGTTTTAGGGTTTTTTATGTTTTAGGTGATTTTTAGGTATTTTTTAGGATTTTTATGGTTTTAGTTATTTTAGGGATATTGAGGGTTTTAAAGTTTTTTAGGGTTTTTTTTATTTTTTGGGGGGTTTTTGGTTTTTTTGAGTTTTTTAGGTTTTTGGACTTTTTTTAGTGTTTTTGGGTTTTAAAGGGGTTTTTTGTTTTTAGTTGTTATTTAAGGTTTTTATTGGGTTTTAGTTTTTTAAAGGTTTTAGGGGTTTTTAGGGTTTTTATGGTCTTTTAGGGTTGTCTTGGGTTTTTAGAGTTTTTGATATTTTAGCAGTTTTAAGTGTTTTTAGGTTTTTAAGGATTTATTGGGGGGGTTTCCTGGTTTTAAGGGGGGGTTTTTTTACTTTTATAGGGTTTTTAGGGATTTTTAGTATTTTTATGATTTTGAATGATTTTGTGTGTTTTTTGGGTTTTTTGGGTTTTCTGTTTTTTGAGTGGTTTTTAGTGTTTTTAGATTTTTATGGTTTTCATATGGGTTTTTAGGATTTTTAGGTTTCTTAATGTTTTTAGGGATTTTTTTGGATTATTGAGAATTTTTTTATTTTTATGTTTTTTTGGGATTTTGAGGGCTTTTAGGGTTTTTTAGGGTCTCATGGGTTTTTAGGGTATTTATGTTTTTTTTATTTTTTTAGGATTTTAATATTTTTAGTGTTTTTAATAGATTTAGGGGTTTGATGGTTTTTTGGATTTTTTAGTCGTTTTTAGGTTTTTTATGAATTTTTAGGGGTTATAAAGGTATTAGGGGTTTTTATTATTTGTTGGGGTTTTATTTTTTTAAGGGAATTTAGTGGTTTGTAGAGTTTTTTATTACATTTTTATGCTTTTTAGGGATTTTAGGTTTTTTAGGTTTTTAAGGTTTTTAAGGTTTTCAGAGGAGTTTTCATGGTTTTTAGGATTTTTTACATTTTTTGGGATTTTTAGTGATTTTTTATGATTTTATCATTTTTTTGGGTTGTTAGGGATTTTGTGGATTTTTTTTGTGTTTTTTGGATTCTTACTGTTTTTAGGTTTTTAGGGGGTTTAAGTGGTTAATGGTTTTTAAGGATTTCATTGGGGTTTTCAAGGTTTTTAGGGGTTTTTATGGTGTTAGGGACTTTTTAGGGATTTTAAATTATGTTCACAGGGTTTTAGGGTTTGTAGGGATTTCAGTGGATTTTAGGGTTTTTGGTATTTTTGTGTTTTTAGGGGTTTTTTGAGTTTTTTTTCATTTTTTAAGGGTATTGATAGTTTTTTAGTATTGTTATGGGTTTAAACTATTTTTATATTTTTAATGGTTTTAAGGGTTTTTATGCCTTTTTAAGGTTTTTTGAGGTTTTAAGGGATTTTTATGGTTTTTAGGGGTTTTACGGTTTTTTGAGTATTTTTAGGGTTTTTTTATTCTATAAATTTTTAGCATCTTTAGGGGGTTAACGTGTTTTTATGTTTTTACGGTTTTCATATGGGGTTTCAGGTTTTTTCTTTCAATTTTTATTTTTTAGGGATATTTAGGAACTTTTTGGGGTTTTTATGGTTTTTGCGTCTTTAATGATTTTGAGGGTTTTTAGAGTTTTTATCATTTTTAGGGTTTTTAATGTTTTTAGGTTTTAGGGGTGTTAAGTGTTTTTAGGTTTTTATGGGTTTCTTAGGGGTTTTCAGGGTATTTTGGGTTTTTATATGTTTATATATTTTTATAAATTTTTTAGGTTTTTTATTGTTTTTAGGGTTATTAGGGAATTTGAGGGGTTTTAAGGGATTTATGGGTTTTCGAATTTTTTTTTGGTTTTTAGGGATTTTTTGTATTTTTTAGGGTTTAAAGGTTTTTTTTAGTTTTTTAACATTTTTAGGGGTTTAAATGTTTTCTTTGTTTTTAGTGGTTTTCTAGGGTTTTTATGGTTTTAGTGTTTTAAAGGTTTTAAGGGGTTTATGGTTTTAGGTATTTTAAAGATTTTATGGTTTTAGGGTATTTTGTGGTTTTTTTAGTTTTTAAGGATTCTAGGGGTTTTATGTGTTTTTATATATTTTTGGATTTCATATATTTTCAGGGTTTTTAGGGTTTTTTATGTTTTAAGGATTCTAAGAGTGTTTTAAGGACTCTTATGGGTTTTAGTGATTTGAGGGTTTTTCAGGGTTTTGGGGTTTTTGTCGTTTTTTAGAAGTTCTGGGGGTTTGAATTCTTTTTATGTAATTATGGTTTTATTATGGTTTTTTACATTATAAATTTTTTTATGGATTTTTTATGAATTTTATGATTTTTAGGTATTTTTAGGGATTTTTGGGTTTTTTGGGGTTATAATGGAATTTTGTATTTTAGGGGTTTTTTTGTGTTTTTTATGTTTTAAAGGTTTTATTGAGTATTTTAATTTTTTAGGGGTTTAAAAGGTTTTTTGAGATTTTAGTAGGTTTAGGGTTTTGTGGTCTTTTAGGGTTTTCTATGGTTTTTAGCGTTTTTAGTGTTTTTAGGGGTTTGATGTGTTTTCATGTTTTGACGATTTTCTTAGGGTTTTTCAGGGTTTTTAGATTTGTTACATTTGTAGGGATTTTTAGGGATATTTAGGATTTTTATGGGTTTTTAGGGTTCTTTAGGGTTTTTAGGGGTTTTTAGGGGTTTTATGGGTTTTTAGGGTTTTATGGTTTTTTAGGGGGTAGGGGGTTTCATTTTTTAGGTTTTTAGGGGTTTAAGGGGTTTTTATTGTTTTTATCGTTTTTTAGTGTTATTTATGTTTTTATGGATTTTTGGGGATTTTTAGGAATATTTTAATTTTTATGGTTTTTTAGGGATTTTTGGGGGTTTGGGGTTTTTAGGGGTTTTATGGTTTTTAGGGATTTTTGGGTGGTTTTAGGTTATTTTCAGTTTTTTAGGGTTTTTATGGGTTTTTAAAATTCTCAAATGTTTTTAGGGGTTTAAAGGGTTTTTTGAATTTTTTTTTTCAAGGCAAATATAATTCAATATATTAAATATGGATTTGAAGTACAACAAAATCAGTCAAAGGGAAAACCAAATGACATGAAGGCCCCCAACAATAGTATAAGGAAAATGGGATTGAGAATACTCACGAAGCCCAAACAACGAATCTCTATAAAAATGGCCCGAGAAACATCATAAAGCACATCCATGCAATTTTTTGGAAAATAGTCCCAAGAAACCTTTCCAAGACAAAAAAAACATTGCTAGAAAAGGGCCCGAGAAACCTTACGAAGCCATTCCAAACCACCAGCTGGATGACGACCCAAGAACCTCACAAACCTATCTGAACAGATGCCTGATAAAGGCCTGAGAAACCTCACAAAGCCCAATGATCCCAACACCAATCTCATAGAACCCATCTCCCAGCTCCATCACAATCTCAAGCAGAAAACATCAGAAAAACCAATACCCATCCAACACCCATCTCCCAACAGCCAAATACAACTCCAACATCAAACAACTCGAGCTCCTAACTCCCATTACATGCTCCTAGCATTAACATCTCCAAACACCCCGCAATTCTCCCAAAAATATTCAGAACCCTACAATTTATCCTAACACCCTACATAAATCTCTTAACACTAGTATATCCAAGAATCTTCCATTGCCCCTCTTTAATTACATCACAATATCCAGTAGTCAAAACAGGTCTAGCATTATAACATCTCCTAGAATAGATCCCGGTACCCTCAACCCCAGATCCAACAGTAAACAACAACACAACAAACACTACAACCAATCAACCCAATCACCCAGCATCCAACACCAAAAACTTTATCTACAAGAAAACATCTCCCATCTCCCAAAAAAATATAACTACAAGCATCCAAAGAACCACCCCCTACACCATACCAAAACCAGTTGCTCCCCTCCATCATTTAGCATCAACAACCAGAAACAAAGCATCTACCAAAAAAATCCTTCCATACACATCAACAAAAAATAGTATCCCACAAGAAGCATAGAAATGCCTCCAAAAAAATATATGATCCTACAGAATACAGCAACACAACCTGAAACAACCTCAATTCCAGCAAAACCTTACAAAAATCACCAACCCGCATAACCAAAAAACATGGAAGAACCTCCCTATTAAATCTGAAGCACCTTATTCCACCCTATGCCATCCCAACATTATCTACAAAACTATCCTTGACTCCCCAATGGGGTGAAAACTAGCAAACAACACATCCCAAGATAGAGGATTCTAGTGATATTCCCCATTAAAGGCGGCTTCTATAATGGTGACTAGAACAATGATGGAGGAAATGATGCTAGTCAACTAACCAACTACCTGTGGAACCATGTGTGTTGAATAACAACAAAACCCACACCAAGATATGGAAGAAACTACACCGACCATCCATAACCACCCACACTGATGAAACACAACTTCCATGATGTAAGAACACATCTGGACAAGAAATAGGCATACACTAGTCGATAGAAGAAACGTCACTGACCAAAGAACTTGCTCCAAGAAACTAGAAAAACTAACAACCATCACTGCTGTCTAAGAGAGAAAGGAAGATGAAAAACCTCCTATCACTGATGATACTAACTCGCCACACAGGTGAGAAACCCCACCATCTTATAACACCTGAGACAGCTTCCTAAGCCACAAAATCCATCGAGAATCAAGATCGCAACACCGAAGAACATGATATAAGACCGACCACAGTGACTAAAAATAAAAAATACACCTTGATACACGAAACATCGATCCGTGAACCCACAATAAAAAACATATATTGTGTGGAAGAAGCCATAGCATACACAAAACACACACACCAATCGATATATCACCGAAAAACAACGACCAATAAGTCCCTAACTAAACCTCATGATCAAAATAGAGAAATAGGTTATCGATGAAGAAGACAACAAACAACGCCCAAAACATTTTGATGACAATGACCATATTAGTGAAAAAGGTCATCACCCCAAGTGTGAGCTTCATGAAAAGCTCATTGCCCCCAACGCACCACTGAATGGAAGAAATGATTCTGAAACGCCAAGATGAACCCATCCAACATTGACTAGAATCACCCTGATCACCCCATGAAAGGATTCCCAAGAAATGTAAAGGAATATCCTCCACCAATAAAATAGAATACAATAGACCGACCTCCATCATAAGACCATAGAATGAAAAATGGCATGAACACACCCAAGTCGAACAAGAAGAGCAATTTTAACCACAAGCAAGACCTCCAAGGATTCCATCCACACACACCACAAAACAAATTCATAGCACTGAAACCATTAAAAATTAATATAAACCCACTAGAAACCTTCAGTGAAGAGAGTATAACCTTCTAGTATAACCTAGTTCTAATATGGGGTTGTAAGTCCACTATGACCAAGGAGTTCCCAAGAGCTTCATGAGGTCAATCGGGAGCTCCGAAAACATACCCTAAAGAAAGGGTTTTTATATTTTCATTGGTATTTAGGGGTTTTATGGGTTCTTTAGTGGTTTTAATAGTTTTGGTTTTTTTATGTTTTAAATGTTTTTAGGGTCTTCTAGGCTTTCTAAGGGGTTTTAGCATCTCTTAGTGTTTTTAGGGGTTTTAATTGTTTTTAGATTTTTAATGATTTCCAAGGGGTTTTCATGGGTTTTAGGGTTTTTTATGTTTTAAGGTATTTTAGGGAATTTTTAGGATTTTTTTTGTTTTTAGGGGTTTTTCGGATTTTGAGGATTTCTAGGGGTTTTTAGGTTTTTTTAAATTTTTTATTTTTAGGGGTTTTAATTGTTTTTATGTTTTATGTTTTTCTTATGGTTTTTAGGTTTTTAAGTTTCTTAATGTTTTTTGAGATCTTTAGGTGTTTTTTTATTTTAATTGTTTTCTATGCATCTTATGGATTTTGAGGAGTTTTCAGGTATTTTTGTTTTTTGGAGTTTTGAGGGGTTCTTTGGAGTTTATAGGGGTTTTTATGTTTTTAATGTTTTTAAAGTTTTTAGGGGTTCAAAGGGGTATCAAAAAGTTTAGTGATTTTTTAGAATTTATATAGTTTTTTATAGTTTTTTAAGGTTTTTAGGGTATTTTATGGTTTTTTAGAGTTTTTAGGGTTGTTTGGATTTCTTGGTTTTTTGGGTTTTTTGGGTTTTTGGGGTTTTTTGGAGTTTTTTTTGTTTTTAGGGTCTTTATGGGTTTTTAGGTTTTTTTATATTTTTAGGTGTTTATAGGAATTTTAGATGTTTTTAGAGGGTTTTATGGGTTTTATGGCTTTTTAGAGTCTTTTTTGGTTTTTAGGGTTTTCAAGTTTTGGAGGGTTTTATTGGGGTTTTTGGGTTTTAGGCACTTTTAAGGGTTTTGTGTTTTTTCTTATATTTTTAGGTTTTTATGTATTTTTTGTTTTGTTAATTTTTTATGTTTTTCTTTGGTTTTTCTAGGGTATTTAGTGTTTTTTATGTTTTCTGGATTTATAATGATTTCTTATGATTTTTTTTGTTATGGTTTTTATGGATTTTGAATGTTTAGTGGGTCTTTATAATTTTTAGGCTTTTAAAAGGTTTTTAGCGTATTTCAGGATTATATGGGTTTTATGTTTTTTAGTTTTTAAGGGTTTCTTAGGGGTTTTCATGGTTTTTATAGTGTTTCACATTTTTAATGGTTTTTAGGGCTTTGGGGTTTTTATGGATTTAAGGGATTTATTAATTTTAGAGGTTTTATGGTTTTTATGGGTTTTTGGGTTTTTAGGGATTCTTTCAAGTTTTTTATGGATTTATTTTTTAAGATTTTTTTTTAACATTTTTAGTTATTTGAAGGGTTTTTAGAGTTTTTACTAGGGTTTAGGGATTTTATGGGTTTTTAGGGTTATTTAATGTTTATACATTTTTTATTATTTTAAGGTGTTTATAATATTTTATGGTTTTAATGGGTTTTAGTGTTTTTTATGTTTTTAGGAGTTTAAGTTTTTTTTATGGTTTTTAAGGTTTTCTTGGCTATTGTCGGGGTTTTAGGGAATTTTATGTTTTTAGGGGTTTAAAGTTATTTTTTAGAATTTTAATAGGTTTTAGGGTTTTTAGGGATTTTGGGGGTTTTGCGTTTTTATGGTTTTTTGGGGTTTTAGGGGCTTTAAGAGTTTTTAGATTTTTATGGTTTTCTTGTGGGTTTTCCAGTTTTTTAGGGTCTTTTATGTTTTTTTTGGAATTTCAGGACTTTTTTAGTATTTTTATTGATTTTAATTGGATTAAGTATTTTTAGGGTTTTTATGGTTTTTATATTTTTTTGGGTTTTAGGGTTTTTGAGTTTTTTAGGGGTTTTAATGTTTGTAGATATTTTTAACATTTTTAAGAGTTTATAGGGGTTTTAAATTTTTTACTGCTTTAGGGGTTTTTGTGGGATTTTACGGTTTTAATGGCCTTTAGGGGGTTTTATGATTTTTCAGTGTTTTAGGGTTTTAGGTTATTTTTTTGAATTTTAGGGTTTTTAACATTTTTTTTGTTTTAAGGGGTTTCAAGTGTTTCTAGGTTTTTAATTTTTTCTTAGGGGTTTTCATGTTTCTTAGGGTGTATTACATTTTTAGGAATTTTTATATATTTTTTAGGAATTTTATGGGTTTTTATGGGTTTTTTTGATTTAGAGGATTTTTTTATGTTTTTAGTGTTTTTAGGGGTTTTAGAGTTTTTATGTTTTTATGGGATTTTAGTGTTTCAGTTTTTAGGTTTTATTAGTGTTTTATAGGGTTTTAAGGGTTTTTTATGTTTTTTGGGATTTTAAGCCTTTTAGGATTTTTATCTTTTTTAGGGATTTAGAGGGTTTTTAGAGTTTATAAGTTTTTTATTGTTTTTTGTGTTTTAGGGTTTTTTTTCTGTTTTTTCAGGGTTTTATGGTTTTTTATATTTTAAGGTATTTTTTAGTATTTTTTTGGTTTCTTAGGGTTTTTGTGATTTTTTTGGTATTATTGGGTTTTTATGGTTTTTATGGTTTTAGGATTTTTTACATATTTAGGGTTTTTAAAAATTTTAGGGTTGTAAGGATTTTTAGAGTTTTTAACATTTTTAAGAGTTTAAAGGGTTTATATATTTTTGGTGTGCCTTTTGGGATTTTGGGTTTATAGGGTTTTTAATGTTTTTAGGGGGTTTATTCTTTTTTGGGGTTTTATGGTGTTTAGGGTCTTTAGGGTTTTTAGCATTTTATATTTGAGGTATTTTATGTTTTTTTAGTTTTTAAGGTCTTCTTATGTTTTTAAGTGTTTTTTATATATTTCAAGATTTTAAGATATTTTTAGGGTTTTTAAGGTTTTGAGGGGTTTTAGGAATTTTGAGGCTTTTATGGATTTCTAGGGGTTTTAGGGTATTAGAATTTTTAGAATTTTAGGTTTTTAGGGTTTTAATTTTTTTTGTATTTAAGGTTTTATTGGTGTTTTTTCGGGGTATTTAGGAATTTTTATGTTTCTAGGGATTTTTTTAGGATTTTTATGGGTGTAAAAGGTTTAATTGATTTTGAGGGTTTTTCGGGTTTTTATGATTTTTTGGGTTTTTAGAGTTTTTCAAATTTTTTAGGTTTTATGGTTTTTTATAGTATTTTAACTATTTACATGTTTTAATGGTATTTTAGATTTTTTAGTTTTTTTTGGGTTTTATTGGTTTTTAGAGTATTTTCTGTTTTTTAGTTGTTTTATGGGTTTTAGGATTTTTTTTACAGTTTTCAGTGTCTTTTTATGTGATTTAGAGGTTTTAATGTTTTTATGGTTTTTAGTGGTTTAATTTTATTTTTTTTATGGTTTTCTTAGTGGATTATAGTGTTTTTAGGGTTTTATATATTTAATGATTTTTATGAATTTTATAGAATTTTTATATCCTTATGGTTTTTTGGGATTTTGATGGATTTTAGGGATTTTAGTGTTTTTATTGTTTTTAGGGTTTTAAAATGTTTTTATGTTTTTAAGGGTTTCATTGGGGTTGTCATAGTTTTTTAGGGTTTTTATATCTTTAGTTTTTTAGGGATCTTTTACAATTTTTAGGTTTTTTTGGGTTTCTGCAATATTGAGGGTTTTTTTTTATTTTTTGGGAATTTTCCTCTTTTTTAGTTCATTTTTATTTTAATGGATTTTTATATTTTCTTTAGTATTATAAGGGTTCAAATATTTTTTTAGATTTTTTAGTGGTTTTAGGGTTTAATGGGTTTGTAGTCTTTTTTAAGGTTTTTAGGGTATTTATGGTTTTTAGGGTTATAGGGTCTTTTATTGTTTTAAAGGGTTTTTTTAAAGGTTGGGGCCGAAGACTCAATTTATTATTTAAAGAAAAGACCACTTTAGTGTGGGTAGAGGGAGACCCATTACATAGCCCGAAGGCCCAAGGCCAAGTGGCCTGAATACAAGGCCAGAAAGCCCATTTTCTGGCCCAAAGGACCCCTCAGTCAATAATACTGCTACAGTACCTGCACTGCTATAGTAGCTGCTACAGTACCCGCCAGCGCTACAGTACCCTGCAATAGTGATTATGCCACTACGGTTTCAGGTTTTTTATGGTTTTTAGGTATTTTTAGGTTTATAGGGGTTTTAAGGTTTTTTGGGTTATTTAGGGGTTTTAAATACTTTTCGGTTTTCAAGGATTTCTGAGGATTTTCTGGATTTTTAGGATTATTTATGTATTTCATGATTTTTAGGGATTTTTAGGGTTTTCATGGATTTTTAGGGTTTAAAGGAATTTTTGGGTCTTTATTGTTTTTTGGGGTTTTTTGGTTTTTTGGTTTTTTGGGTTTTTTGGGTTCTGTTATTTTTTTAGGGGTTTTAATGTTTTTATAGTTTTTCATCATTTTTAGTTGTTTGAATGGTTTTTAGAATTTTTATGGGTTTTAGGGTTTTTAAGGGCCTTACAGGCCTTTTATGGATTTTATGGATTTTATGGTTTCTAGGGGTTTCATGGTTTTTTATGGTGTGTAGGGTCTTTTAGTGATTTTAACATTTTTTAGGAATTTAGGTGTTTTAAGTGTTTTTAGGTTTTTGTTGTTTTCTAATATTTTTTTTTTGGATTTTTATAGTTGTTAATGTGTTTATATATTTTTAAGAATTTTTAGGGTTTTTATGATTTTTAGGGTTTTTAGGGATTTTGAGGGGGTTTAGAGTTTTACAGTTGTTAGGGTTTTTAAGGATTTTATCATTTTTATGTTTCTTAGGAGTTTAAAGTGTTTTTAGGATTTTAATGTTTTCTTAGCTTTTTTTAGGGATTTAATGGTTTTTATGTTTTTTATGTATTTTTAGGTATCTTTAGGAATTTTTTTAGATTTTTAGAGTTTTGGAAATTTTATTGGTTTTTAGTTCTTTTAGGGTATTTTATATTTTATTTATTTTAAGAGGTTTTAATGTTTATATTGGTTTTATGACTTTTATCATTTTTAGGGTTTTAAGTGGTTTTTAGGGTTTTTAGTATTTTTAGGTTTTTATGGGTTTTAATTGTTTGTAGGTTTTTAATGGTTTCATTAGGGTTTTTTTACATTTTTATGAATTTTTAGGATTTTTAGGTTTTTTAGAAATTTTGATGGTTTTTAGGGGTTTTTATGTTGTTTAAGGTTTTTTAGGGTTTCTATAATTTTTAGGTTTTTAAGGGTTTTGAGTGTTTTTAATTTTTTTAGATTTTCATAGTTGTTTTAGGGTTTTTAGGGTTTTTACATTTTTTGTGTTTTTGTTGTTTTTTTTAGGATTTTTATTTTTCTTAATGTTTCAAGGGAATTTATGGGAATTATGGTTTTAGGGGTTCTATTTTTTTTTGGGTTACTATGGTTTTTTTCTTGAGTTTTTTTGGGTTTTTAAGGTTTTTTGAGTTTTTCGTTTTTAGGGTTGTAAAGAGTTCTTAATGTTTTTTGTGGGTTTTCACTATTTTTTGGGTGTTGTAGATTTTTTTAAAAGATTTTTGGGGTTTTAGGGTTTTTATAGTTTTATGGTTTTTATGGTTTTTATGGTTTTTATCATTTATTATGTTTATAGTGGTATAGATTGTTTTTTTGGTTATTATGGTTTTGTTAGGGGTTTTCCGGGTTTTTTTGGATAGTTTACATTTTTAGTGATTTTTAAGGAATTTTAGAGTTTTAATATTTTATAGGGGTTTTTTGTATTTTGAGGGGTTTCGGGGTTTTTATGGTGTTTTTTGGGTTTTTACGGATTTTTATGTTTTTATGGTTTTTATAATTTTTTAATGTTTTTTTGGGGTATAATGGGTTTTTAGTGTTTGTAGTGGTTTGTAGGGGTTTTATGGGTTTTTAGTGTTTTTAAGGTTTTTTCAGGTTTTTATGGGTTTTAAGGGTTTTCAATTGTTTTAGGGTTTTAATAGTATTTTAGGGATTTCATCCTTTTTTGGGTTTTTATAGGTTTTTAGTGTTTTTATTTTTTTTATGTTTTTCTTAAGTATTTTAGTGTTTTTTATGTTTTGAGGGATTTTTTGGGATTTTTAAGGGGTTTTATGATTTTTAGGGGTTTTATGACTGAAAATTATTTTTGATTGAGAATAACCTCTTTTAAAGGATGAGAGGGAACCCATAATGACATCATTGACATAGACAATAAAAAAGCCCCAACAGACCAATGGCTCAAAATCACAATCAACCAACACTACAAGAAGGAAGCTCCACCCAGCAACAAAAAACATTAAGTACACTTTCCACTGTCTTTGAGCTGAACAGCTAGCTATCCCGTGCGAAAGCGTATGGTCCTGGTACCGATGGCCGAATCCATACCCTCTCATACATGCCAATTCTGAAAATCCATGAAACTACAAGAAGACATTTCCCTACACCTCATCTGGAACAACTTCTTGTAGACAATTAATTGCTGAAACCCTTGAGCACCGGACCATCGAGGCCAAAACCAAATCACATTCCGAAAATACAAACTTTTTTTTTGTTTTTTTTTTGAAAATTAAATTTTTTATTATTCAAACACTTTTGCGGAAAAAGTGAGAAACCAAACATGACATCACGACATCTTGACATCAATACACTGAAAAAACCCCAATAGAACAAAACTCAAGATCAATGAAAACTCTCAAAAAATGATAGAAGCTCCTCCCAAAAACACAAACATTATGTCCAGCTTCCATTGTCCCATCGCAGCACAACAAGCAGTCTCGTGCTAAAGAGCACGAGCATAGTACCGATGGCCATAGCCATAACCTCACAAACATCCGATTCCGAGAAGCCATGAGAGAATGAAACCTATATGCCCTGAACCTCATCTGGAGAATCTTCACATATGAGAATGGTTGAAGAATCCCTTGATCCATAGAACACCAAGGACAAAAGTAAAATCAACATAAAAAAATCATCACAAGAGCCAACTCGCCTCCCAAATGCCAGCCACCGGAAGGAGGTTACGCCGAAAAACAGTCTGAGCCAACACCAGATCCCATCACCACCAATAGTCCAACCGGAGAAGACCACCACAAACCCTCAAAGCACTCAAGCCACCACCGAGCATGAAGACGAACCTCAATTACCAAAAAAGATGACCACAAGACGACGTTGCACCGTCTCGAACCCCCAAACGCTCCGATGGAGTATGTCGGTGAACAAAGAAACCTTCGACACAAACCAGACATACGCTCGTGGATCTAACAGCACCGCAGAAGCCCATAGCATGAAATCAGCGTCACAGAGGGAAGAGCAACGAACTCGTCGCGGAGAGAGCCAGAAGAAGCGCATAAAATCCATCATGGAGGAGAAGAGGTGGTGACGGGGGAAACCCTAGTGCTATAATCCCCTTATGGTCTCATCCTTAGGGGTTTTATTATTTTTAGGGTTTTAGGGATTTTAAATGATTGAACAATTTTTAGTGTTTTGGGTTGGTTGGGGGGAATTAGCCTTTTTTAGGGTTTTATGGGTTTTAGGTGCTATTTGGTTATTACTATTTTATTACAATATTTTAGGGTTTTTAGGGTAGTTTAATTTTTAATGGATTTTTAGGGTTAGTTTGGGATTATTTTGGTTTTTAGGGTTTTTAGGGATTGGGGTGGGGGGTAGGGTTTTTAGTGTTATTTTAGTTTTTGGGGTTTTTGTGGGTTTTTTAGTTTTTTAGTGTTTATAAGGTTGTTTAGAGTATTTTTAACATTTTTTTGGTTTTGATGGGTTTTTAGGGTTTTTAGTGGTTTTTTGAGTTTTTATGGGTTTTAGGTTTTTAGGGTTTTTATGGTTTTTAGGGGGTTTTGGGATTTTTAGGTTCTTTTTTATGGGTTTTAGCATTTTTTAAGTTTTTTAGGGGTTTTATGTTTTATCCATTTTTATGGTTTATAGTATTTTAACTATTTACATGTTTTAATGGTATTTTAGATTTTTTAGTTGTTTTTTGGGTTTTAATGGTTTTTAGTGTATTTTATGTTTTTTAGTTGTTTTATGGGATTTAGGGTTTTTTTACAGTTTTCAGTGTCTATTTAAGTGATTTAGGGGTTTTAATGTTTTTAAGGTTTTTAGTGGTTTAATTTTATTTTTTTATGGTTTTCTTAGTGGATTATAGTGTTTTTAGGGTTTTATATATTTAATGATTTTTATTAATTTTATAGAATTTTTATGTCCTTATGTTTTTCAGGATTTGGAGGGATTTTAGGGATTTTAGTGTTTTTATTGTTTTTAGGGCTTTAAAATGTTTTTATGTTTTTAGGGGTTTCATTGGGGTTATCATGGTTTTTTAGGGTTTTTTATATCTTTAGTTTTTAGGTATCTTTTATAATTTGTAGGTTTTTTAGGGTTTCTACAATATTGAGGGTTTTTTTGATTTTTTGGGCATTTTCCTCTTTTTTAGTTCATTTTTATTTTAATGGATTTTTATATTTTCTTTAGTATTATAAGGGTTCAAATATTTTTTTAGATTTTTTATTGGTTTTAGGGTTTTATTGGTTTGTAGTATTTTTTAAGGTTTTTAGGGTATTTATGGTTTTTAGGGTTTTAGGGTCTTTTATTGTTTTTAAGGGTTTTTTTTAAAGGTTGGGGCCGAAGCCTCAATTTATTATTTAAAGCAAAGACCTCTTTATTTTGGTTAGAGGGAGGCCCATTACATAGCCCGAAGGCCCAAGGCCAAGTGGCCTGAATATAAGGCTTGAAAGCCCATTTTTTGGCCCAAAGGACCCCTCAGTGAACAGTACTGCTACAGTACCTACACTGCTACAGTAGATGCTACAGTACCCACCACCGCTACAGTACCCTGCAATAGTTCTTATGACACTACTGTTTCAGGTTTTTTACGGATTTTATGTATTTCTAGGTTTATAGGGGTTTTTAGGTTTTTAGGTTTATTTAGGGGTTTTAAATACTTTTCAGTTTTCAAGGATTTCTGAGGATTTTCTAGATTTTTAGGATTATTTATGTATTTTATGATTTTTAGGGATTTTTAGGGTTTTCATGGATTTTTAGGGTTTAAAGGAATTTTTTGGTTGTTATTGTTTTTTGGGTTTATTTGGTTTTTTGGTTTTTTGGGTTTTTTGGGTTCTGTTATTTTTTCATGTATTTTAATGTTTTTTATAGTTTTTCATCATTTTTAGCTGTTTGAATGGTTTTTAGAATTTTTATGGGTTTTAGGGTTTTTAAGGGCCTTACAGGCTTTTTAAGGATTTTATGGATTTTATGGTTTCTAGGGGTTTCATGGTTTTTTATGGTGTGCAGGGTCTTTTAGTGATTTTAATATTTTTTAGGCATTTAGGTGTTTTAAGTGTTTTTAGGGTTTTATTGTTTTCTTATATTTTTTTGGGATTTTTATAGTTTTTTATGTATTTATATATTTTTATGAATTTTTAGGGTTTTTAGGGATTTTGAGGGGTTTTAGAGTTTTACAGTTGTTAGGGTTTTTAAGGGTTTTATCATTTTTATGTTTCTTAGGAGTTTAAAGTGTTTTTAGGATTTAATGGTTTTCTTATGTTTTTTAGGGATTTAATGGTTTTTAGGTTTTTAGGTATTTTTAGGGATCTTTAGGAATTTTTTTAGATTTTTAGAGTTTTGGAAATTTTATTGGTTTTTAGTTCTTTTAGTCTATTTTATATTTTATTTATTTTTAAGAGGTTTTAATGTTTATATTGGTTTTATAACTTTTATCATTTTTACGGTTTTAAGTGGTTTCTATGGTTTTTAGTATTTTTAGTTTTTTTATGGGTTTTAATTGTTTGTAGGTTTTTAATGTTTTTAATGGTTTTATCTGGGTTTTTTTTTTTACATTTTTAGGAATTTTTATGATTTTTAGGGTTTTTAGGGATTTTGATGGTTTTTAGGGTTTTTTATGTTGTTTAAGGTTTTTTAGGGTTTCTATAATTTTTAGGTTTTTAAGGGTTTTGAGTGTTTTTAATTTTTTTAGATTTTCATAGTTTTTTTAGGGTTTTTAGGGTTTTTACATTTTTTGTGTTTTTGTTGATTTTTTAGGATCTTTATTTTTCTTAATGTTTCTAGGGAATTTATGGGATTTATGGTTTTAGGGGTTCTAGTTTTTTTTGGGTTACTATGGTTTTTTTCTTGATTTTTTTGGGTTTTTAAGGTTTTTGGGGTTTTTCGTTTTTAGGGTTGTAAAGAGTTCTTAATGTTTTTTTGTGGGTGCTCACTATTTTTTGGGTGGTGTAAATTTTTTTAAAAGATTTTTGGGGTTTTAGGGTTTTTATATTTTTATGGTATTTATGGTTTTTATCATTTATTATGTTTATAGTGGTATAGATTGTTTTTTTGGTTATTATGGTTTTGTTAGGGGTTTTCAGGGTTTTTTTAGATGGTTTACATTTTTAGTGATTTTTAAGGAATTTTAGAGTTTTAATATTTTATAGGGGTTTTTTGTATTTTGAGGGGTTTCGGGGTTTTTATGGTGTTTTTTGGGTTTTTATGGTTTTTTATGTTTTTATGGTTTTTATAATTTTTTAATTTTTTTGGGGTATAATGGGTTTTTAGTGTTTGTAGTGGTTTGTAGGGGTTTTATGGGTTTTTAGTGTTTTTAAGGGTTTTTAAGGTTTTTATGGGTATTAAGGGTTTTAAATGGTTTTATGGTTTTAATAGTATTTTAGGGATTTCATCCTTTTTTTTGGGTTTTTATAGGTTTTTAGTGTTTTTATTTTTGTATGTTTTTCTTATGTATTTTAGTGTTTTTTATGTTTTGAGGGATTTTTTGGGATTTTTAAGGGGTTTTATGATTTTTAGGGGTTTTATGACTGAAAATTATTTTTGATTGATAATAACCCCTTTTAAAGGATTAGAGGGAACCCGTAATGACATCATTGACTTAGACAATAAAAAAGCCCCAACAAACCAATGGCTCAAAATCACAAACAACAAACACTATAAGAAGGAAGCTCCACCCAGCAACAAAAAACATTAAGTACACTTTCCACAGTCTTTGAGCTGAACAGCTAGTTGTCCCGTGCGAAAGCACATGGTCCTGGTACCGATGGCCGAATCTATACCCTCTCATACATCCCAATTCTGAAAATCCATGAAACTGCAAGAAGATATTTCCCTACACCTCATCTGGAACAACTTTTTATAGACAATTAATTGCTGAAACCCTTGAGCGCTGGACCATCAAGGCCAAAACCAAATCACATTCCAAAAATACAAACTTTTTTTTGTTTTTTTTTGAAAATTAAATTTTTTATTATTCAAACACTTTTGCGGAAAAAAGTGAGAAACCAAACATGACATCTTGACATCATGACATCAATACACTGAAAAAACCCCAATAGAACAAAACTCAAGATCAATGAAAACTCTCAAAACATGATAGAAGCTCCTCCCAACAACACAAACATTATGTCCTGCTTCCATTGTCCCATCATAGCACAACAAGCAGTCTCATGCTAAAGAGAACGGGCATAGTACCGATGGCCATAGCCATACCCTCACAAACATCCGATTCCGAGAAGCCATGAGAGAATGAAACCTATATGCCCTGAACCTCATCTGGAGAATCTTCTCATATGAGAATGGTTGAAGAATCCCTTGAGCCGTAGAACACCAAGGCCAAAAGTAAAATCAACATAAAAAAACCATCATAAGAGCCCACTCGCCTCCCAAATGCCAGCCACCGGAAGGAGGTTATGCCGAAAAACAATCTGAGCCAACACCAGATCCCATCACCACCAACAGTCCAACCGGAGAAGACTAACACAAACCCTCAAAGCACTCAAGCCACCACCGAGCATGAAGACGACCCTCAACTACCAAAAAAAGATGACCACAGGACGACGCCGCACCGTCTCAAACCCCCAAACGCTCCGATGGAGTATGTCGGTGAACAAAGCAACCTTCGACACAAACCGGACTTACGCTCGTGGATCTGACAGCACCGCAGAAGCCCATAGCATGAAATAAGCGTCACGGAGGTAAGAGCAACGAACTCATCGCGAAGAGAGCCAGAAGAAGCGCATAAAATCCATCGTAGAGGAGAAGAGGTGGTGACGGGGGGAAACCCTAGTGCTACAAGCCCCTTTTGGCTCATCCTTATGGGTTTTATTATTTTTAGAGTTTTAGGGATTTTAAATGGTTGAACAATTTTAATTGTTTTGGGTTGGTTGGGGGGCACTATCTTTTTTTAGGGTTTTATGGGTTTTAGGTGCTTTTTGGTTATTACTATTTTATTACAATATTTTAGGGTTTTTAGGGTAGTTTAATTTTTAATGGATTTTTTGGGTTAGTTTGGGATTATTTTGGTTTTTAGGGTTTTTAGGGATTAGGGTGGGGGGTAGGGTTTTTAGTGTTATTGTAGTTTTTGGGGTTTTTGTGGGTTTTTTAGTTTTTTAGTGTTTATAATGTTGTTTAGAGTATTTTTAAAATTTTTTGGGTTTTGATGGGTTTGTAGGGTTTTTGGTGGGTTTTTTAGTTTTTATGGGTTTTATGTATTTAGGGTTTTTGTGGGTTTTAGGGGGTTTTGGGATTTTTAGGTTCTTTTTATGGGTTTTAGCATTTTTTAGGTTTTTTAGGGGTTTTATGTTTTATAAATTTTTAAGGTTTTCATGGGGTTTTCATGGGTTTTAGGTTTTTTTAGGTTTTTAGGGATTTTTATGTATTGTTTAGGATTTTTATAATTTTTAGGCATTTGAGAGATTTTATGGTTTTTAGGGGTTTTAAGGGTTTTATGTTTTTTTTTGGGGGGGGGGGTTTAGGTTTTTTGGGTTTTAAGTGTGTTTTTTTATTTTTATGCTTTTCATTGGGGTTTTAGGGTGTCATTATATTTTTTAATTTTTGGGAATCTTAGAGAATTTTAGGATTTTTATGGGTTTTTAGGGTTTCTAGGTATTTTGAGGGTCTTTAGTGGTTGTTAGTTTTTAGCGCATTTATGGTTTTTAGGGTTTTCATGGGTTTTAGTTTTTAGGGTTTCTAATGTTTTTTAGTATTTTTTAATTTTTTGGTGGTTTAAGGGATTTTTAGAGTTTTATGGGTTTTAGAGGTTTTATTGGATTTTGGGGGTTTTGGGTTTTTATCTAATTTATTGGTTTTTATGTTTTTAGGGATTTTCATGGTTTTAGGGTGTTTCAGAGATTTCACATTTTTTAGGTTTTTAGGGGGTGTAAGCATTTTTATATTTTTAAGGTTTTCTTGTTGTTTTTCCTGTTCTTTAGTGTCTTTTACATTTATAGGGATTATTAGGGCTTATTCGAATTTTTATGGTTTTTTGGGTTTTTAGGGGTTTTTAGTGTTTTTAGGATTTTTAGGGGTTAAATGGGATTTAGGGTTTTTAGCATTTTTTTATGTTTTTAGGTGTTTTTAGTGTTTTTAGGCTTTTTTTTCTGGGTTTTTTGGGGGTTTTTAGGTTTTTAGGGGGTTTTAAATATTTTTTGGGTTTTTATGGGTTTTCAGTGTTTTGAGGGATATTGGGTGATTTTAGGGTTTTTTTTGTTTTTTTTTCCATGTTTTTTGAGTTTTTAATGGATTTATATTTTTTTAACATTGGTAGGAGATTAAATATTTTTTTTAGATTTTTTAGTGGTTTTTTGTGTTTTTTGTGTTTTTTGGGATTTTAATATTTTTAGTTATTTTTATGATTTTTAGGACATTTAGGGGTTTTAGGGTGTTTTATGGGTATTTTGGTTTTTTTTGTTTTTTGGGGTTTTCAAGGGGTTTTATTTCTTTTAGGTTTTTAATATTTCCTTTTGGTATTTTAGGGTTTTTTGCGTTTTTATGTTTCTAGGGATATTTAGGGAATTTTAAAAAATTTATGGTTTTTATGGTTCTAGGGATTTTGAGAGTTTTATGGGTTTTTATTTTTTTAGGGTTTTTTTTAGCATTTTAGCATTTTTAGGTTTTTAGGGTCTTTAAGTGTTCTTAGGTTTTTAATGTTTTGATAGGGGTTTTCAGGGTTTTTTAGCGTTTTTTACATTTTAGGAGTTTTTATGGATTTTTTAGGATATTTATGAGTTTTCAAGGTTTTGAGGGATTTTGAGGGTTTTCATGGTTTTTAATAGTTTAGGATTTTTATGGATTTTTGAGTTTTTTGGGTTTTTAGTGTTTTTAGGTTATTTAGGATTTTTAATTGTTTTTTTTGGTTTTTAGGTTTTCTTAAGGGTTTCTGGCTTTTTATGATTTTTACATTTTTATTAACATTAAGTGGTTTTTACGATTTTTGTGGATTTTTAGGGAGTTTAGGGATTTTTATGGTTTTAGAGAATTTTCAATTTTCATTGTTTTTATGCATTCTTTGGGTTTTATGGTTTTTTTGCGTTGTTAGGGTCTTTAAGGGATTGTAGAGTTTTTTAATGTTTTTGGGAGGGTTTTTAATGTTTTTAATGGGTTTTATAGTTTTTATTGTTTTTAGGGATTTTTAGGTTTTAGGTGGTTTTTATGATTTTCAGGGTTTTTACATTTTTAGGATTTTTAAGGTTTGTAAGTATTTTTAAGATTTTAAGGTTTTTTTTGGTTTTTAGGGGTTTTATTTTTTTTATATTTTTGTGAAATTTTTAAGAATTTTATGGTTTTGGGGGGTATTAGGGTTTTATGGGTTTTTAGGGTATTTAATGTTTTCATCTTTCTATGTTTTTAAGGGTTTAAAGAGTTTTTTGGTTTTTAAGGTTTTCATAGGTTTTTTCATGTTTTTCGGGTTTATTACATTTTTGGTAATTTCGGGATTTTTTAGGATTTTTATAGTTTTTATGGTTTATGGGGATTTAAAGAGATTTAATGGTTTTTAGGGGTTTTACAGGTTTTTTGTGTTTTAGGGTTTTTTTTCATAATATTCTTTTTATTTTTAAGTCTTTTGGAGTTTTATAACATTTTCAGGGGTTTAACAGGATTTTAGCATCTTTACCTGTTTTCAGAGTATTATAGGGTTTTATGGTTTTTTAATGTTTTTAGGGTTCTTAGGGTTTTTAGGGTTTTTAGGGTTTTTAGGGTTTTTAGGGTTTTTAGAGTTTTTAGGGTTTTTAGGGTTTTAGGGTTTTTAGGATCTTTAGTGGTTTTTAGGTTTTTAGGGTTTTTAAGTGTCTTAGGTTTTTAAGGTTTTCTCTGTGTTTTTCTTGTTTTTAGGGGTTTTTTAACATTTTTTGGGTTTTAGGGGTTTTTTGTGTATTTATGGGTTTGAAGGGGTTTATATTGGTTTTTAACATTTTAGGGATTTAAATGGAGTTTTCGGTTTTTAGTGGTTTTAGGGTTTTATGGTTATTTAGGGCAAGGAAGGTGCGCGATCAGGCTAATCCCGTCCACCCAAATTTATTAGAAAAAAGACGCAGCAAACAAGGGAGGTGAGGGGTCAAAATTCCCACTCCCAAAACCCTTAACAACCCCAAACCCATAAAAACCCAAAATGTAAAAAACACACAAAATCCAAACAAAGAAGACAATCACAATCATCACCATCGAAACCTCCCAGCCAATCAACAACCCATATATCATAGCACATATTCCATCACCCATCACCTTCAACATCAGCATCTCCATCAACACTTTCCAGGGCCAGGGTATTCCTCCCAGCCAAGCAGAAACAAGAATCTAGCAGCTCAAATACCAGCATCCAGTACCTCCTAAAAAAACATCTCCCAGCATACCGCATCTCAGATTCCAGAAACCAGTATCTCCTAACTAAGAAACCAGTGCCTCCCGACCAATCATCTCCAGCACCGCCTCTATAAGAAGCAGCCGAAAACTAGCATCCCATTCTCCAACATCCATCCCCTTCAATCCAATCAAGACCCAACATCCATAAATTTGCATCCAACATCTGCAAATGAACATCAAATAAAAACACAGAAAACAACATTTTATAGTATCTCCCCCTTCTGTCAAACTCAAGATCTGGATTCAACATTTCGAGAAAAGAAGTCACCACAATTGATTCACTCCAGCACCAAGTAATATGATAAGATCAGAACCATCAATCAATGAAAAACATCAAGTTGTACCTCATGACATGTCCCGAGAGAAGCAGCCAACCAGAGCCATCTGTCACAAGACTATACCTAAAACTACAGGAATATACCTGAATAATGTTTGAATGGTGACACCTAAAGATCCCAAACCACAACATGATCATACACAGCAGATACCTCCCAAAAAAGAAACAAAATATGAATAGGCCATAGGTTTGAAGCACCATCCGAGAAGAAAGCCCTTGTTAGAAAACCAACTGTCAATTGTGCCTCCATTTCAACTTTTTGCCTATGAGGCCCTCGATCCCATTGACCCATCTATGGACACTTCAGATCTACAATCTCATCCCCAATCCGTGGATAATTTTCATCATCATCACTTCCCAAATCGATCAAATCTGAAGCCACAAAAGATCATGCATCCTCCATCGAAGCCCGATAACACTAATAAAGGAGAGAAGGCCTGTAAGGATCTGAAGCTGAAGGCCCAAACAGATACACCTTTCTATAAAGTCAAGGCTGCTAAAGATTTGATACCACCACCACCTTGAGACTGAAGAGCCTATCCAGAGCAGACGTTCACCGAGAACTAGCAAGAAACGAATATCCATAACCGAAGCCATAAGATGAATCCAGGGGTAACCCTGGAAGAGGCATCGAGCAAGAGAGAGAGAGTCAGGGGAGTGCACTGTCATGTCCCTCTATTAGGGTTTTTCCTATGGTTATTTAGGGGTTTTAATGGGTTTTCAAGGTTTTTATGGTTTTTAGGGTTTTAAGTGTCCTTTAGGGTTTTAGTGTCTTTTTTATTATGAGGGGTTTATGTGTTTTTAGGTTTTTAAGGTTTTATTATTGTTTTAAAGGTTTTTAATTATGCTGAATTTTTAGGGAATTTTAGGAATTTAATGTTTTTTATGGTTTCTTTGAATTTTGAGGGATTTTTTATGGTTTTCAACGGTTTTAGGTTTTTTAGGGTTTTTAGAATTTTTTAGGTTTTTAGGGGGTTTAAGTATTTTTATTTTTTCCAGAATAATTTACTATTTTTCAGGGCTTCTAGGGGTTTTTTAACCTTTTATGTATTTTATGATTTATTAGGATTTTTATTGTATTTTACATTTTTTTGGTATTTGGAGGGTTTTGGGGCGGTTTTTTGGGATTTTAGGTTTTTTAATATTTAAGGTGTTTAATATTATTAGAGATATTTAATATTTTTATAGTTTTAAAGATGTTTTAGAGTTTTTAGTGGTTTTAGAGTTGTTATAGGTGTTAGGTTTTCAAAGTATGTTTTGTACTTGTTTGGGTTTTTATGGTCTTTTAGGGTTTTTAGCGTTTTTTTGGTTTTTAGGTGTTTAAGGTGTTTTTAGGTTTTTTACGTAATAATATTTTTTTAGGGTTTTCATAATTTAATACATTTTTATACATTTTTATTCTTTTTATGATTTTTATGGTCTTCATGGAATTTAGATATTTTGAGGGTTTTTAGGGTTTTTAGGGGTTTTAGTGTATTTTAAGGATTTTTGAATTATTTAGGTTTTTAGGGGTTTAGGTTTTTCTTGGTTTTTTATATTTACCTTTGTGGTTTTTAGGGTTTTTATGGGTTCCCACGTTTTTAGGTATCTTTAGGGATTTTTTTATGATTTTTATGGGTTTTTAGGATTTTGAAGGTGTTAGGGGTTTTTAGGGTTTTATGGTTTTATGGTTTTTTTATGTTTTTAGGGTCTTAAAGGGTTATTATATTTTTTTCAAAATATTTATGGAATTAAGGGGGTTTAGAGTTTTTAGTTATGTCTTTGCGTTTAAAAGGATTTTATGTATTTTCTTGGTTTTAGGGATATCTATAGTTTTCAGGGGTTTTCATAGTCATTCGTGGCTTTTTTAGAGTCTAAGTGATTTTAGTTTTTTGGGGGTTAAGTGTTTTTTGGTTTTTAAGGTTTTATTAGGGTTTCTCAATGATTTTAGAGTTTTTTATGTTTTTAGATATTTTTAGGGATTTGTTATGATTTTTATGGTTTTTATGGGTATTTGGGATTTTGAGGGTTTTTAGTAATTTTTTAGGGTTTTAGGATTTTATTTGGTTTTTATAATTTTTAGGTTTTTATAGGTTTAAGTGTTTTTATGTTATAGAGTTTTTATTAATATTTTTCGTGGTTTTTATGATTTTTTTTACATTTTTAGGGATTTTTTACAAATTTTTAGGTTTTTATTGTTTTTAGGGTTTTTATTGTGATTTTGAGGGTTTTTTGTATTTTGGTTTTTTTGGGATTTTAGGGTTTTTTGAGACATTTAGGGGATTTAATATTTTTTATAGTTTTAAAAAAATTAGGGGTTTAAATGGTTTTTGATTTTTTAGTTTTTTTTGGGTTTTTATGGGTTTTTAGGGATTTTTAACGTTTTTGGGTTTTATGGGTTTCTAGTTTTTATAGTTTTTTTAAGATCTTTATAGTTTTTATGTTTTTTGGTGTTGAAATTGTTTTTAGGTTTTTATGGTTTTCATGTTTTTTAGGGGTTTTAAGGATTTTTAGTTTTTTTTATGTTTTTTGGGTGCTTTCGTGATTTTTTAAGATTTTTATAGTTTTTTGGTTTTTAGGAATTTTGATGATATTTATAGGTTTAGGGTTTTATGGGTTTTTAGGGATTTAGGATTTTTTACCTTTCTAGGGGTTATAATGTTCTTTAGTGTCTTTTAATGGTTTTATGTGTTTAAAGGGTTTTTATGTGTTTTAAGGGTTTTTATGGTTTTTAGGTGATTTATCGGTTTTAGGAGGTTTTAGGTTTTTAGCATTTTTTACGTTTTCTAGGGTTTAATTATTTTTAGGTTTTTATTTTTACATAGTGTTTTTAAGGGGTTTTAGGTTTTTTTTCTTTTTTTTTGGATTTTTGAGCTTTTAGTATTTTTTTGGGTTTTTTAATTTTTTAGGGATTTAGGGTTTTTATGATTTTCTTGGGTTTTTTTGAGTTTTTTAGGTTTTTTAGGGTTACTTAGAGTTTTTTAATGTTTTTAGGGGTTTAATAGTTTTTTAGAGTTTTTAGTGGGATTTTTTGTTTTTTTTTGTTTTTAGAGTTTTTCTTATTTTTAGTTGTTTAAGGGTTTTTAGTGTTTTTTGGGTTTTTAGGGGTTTTAAGTGTTTTTATTTTTTTATGATTTTATTAGGTTTTCTAGGTTTCTTATGGTTTTTTACATATTTAGTTGTTTTTAGGTATTTTATTAGGCTTTTTATGGTCTTTTGGGGTTTTAGGGATTTTGTGTTTTATATGGTTTTTAGGCGATTTGGGGTTTTTATGGGGTTTTTGGGTTATGTAAGTTTCTATAAATTTTTTTAGTATTTTTAATTTTGTTAGATTTTTATAATTTTTGTATGGGTTTAAAACCCATTTAGTTTTTTAAGTGGTTTTTTGGTTTTTTATGGGTTTATATTCGGTTTTAAGGTTTTTAATGGTTATATTGTTTTGGGTGTTTTGGGGTTTTTTAGGTTTTTTAGAATTTTTAGGTTTTTATTGGATTTAAGGATTTTTCGGATTTTGTGATTTTCTTATGGTTTTTATTGTGTTTTATGATATTAAGTAATTTTAAGGATTTTTTAGAAATCTTATGGTTTTTAGGGTTTTTAGGAATTTTGAAGGTTTTAGGGTTTTTATGGATTTTTTTTTGGGGGGGGGGGGTTATGTTTTTTAGTAGTTTTAGGATTTTTTATGGGGATTTATGGGTCTTTATGGGTCTATATGGTTTTTATGTTGTTTTTAGTGGATTTAAGGGTTTTTATTTGTTTTTATGGTTTTTAATGGTTTTAGGTTTTTCATAGTTTTTATCATTTGTTTGGTTTTTAGCATTTATAGGAATTTTAGGGGTTTTAATTGTTTTTATTTTTTGATGTTTTCTTAGCGGTTTTCAGGTTTTTTATGGTTTCTTATGAGTAAGGGGTTTTTAGGGAATTTTGAGGTTTTTTATTATTTTTTGGGAATTTTTTAATTTGAGGGTTTTATGGGGTTATTTATTTTTTGAGGGGTTTTAAATTTTTTAGGTTTTAAGGTTTTATTAGGGGTTTGCTGTGTTTTCTAGTGTTTTTTTTGCTTTTAGGGGTTTTATGGATTTTATAGGATTTTTATGGTTTTGGGGTTTTTTGGGAATTTGATGGTTTTTCAGGTATTTAGGGGTTTTAGGGTTGTTAATGGTGTTTTGGGTTCTTAGGGATTTTTTTAATTTTTTAGGGGTTTTTATGGTTTTTATATTTCTCTATGGTTTTTAGTGGTTAAAAGGGTTTTTAGAGTTTTTATTGTGTATTAGGGTTTTTTGGGTTTTTTGGGGTTTCTAATGTTTTTATCTATTTTTATGATTTTTTTAGTTTGTAGGGGTTTTATTGTTTTTAAATTTTTTTAATGTTTTTCGGTGGTTTAGATGATTTTCTTCTTTTATGGGTTTTTAATATTTTTTGGATTTTAGTGATTTTTTATGATTTTAATGGAATTTTTATGTTTTTGAGAGATTTTGTGGGTTTTTTGGGTTTTTAGGATTTTTAAGTTGTTTATGGTCTTTTGGGTTTAAAGGATTTTATGAGTTTTTTAGTTTTTTAATGGTTTTTTACAGTTTTTTAATATTTCATGGATTTAAGTGGATTTCAGAGTTTTAATTGGTTATTTATGATTTTTATTGATTTTTATGGTTTTTTATTATTTTTAGTGGTTTAAATTTTTTTATGGTTTATAGGATTTTTAGGGTTTAAACATTTTTTTCTTTTTAGTGGTTTTAAGTTTTTTTAAGTTTTTAGTGTTTTATTAGAATTTTCCATGTTTTTATGGACTTTAACATTTGTAGGGATTTTTATATCTTTTTCGGTATTTATGGTTTCTATTATTCTTAGGTATTTTGAGGGTTTTTAGGTATTTTTATTATTTTTTAGGTTTTGTTTTTTTTAGTTTTTATATCAATTTTTATGGTTTTTAGCGTAATTTTAATTTTTTTTGCTATTTAAAACGTTTTTTAGAGGTTTAATATTATTTTGGGTTTTATGTGTTTTTTAATTTTTAGGGGTTTTATGGTTTTATGGTTTTTATTTTTTTTCTTCGGTTATTTCTAGATTTGTAAGGTTTTTTACATTTTAAGGGAATTTTAGAGATTTTTAGTATTTTATGGTTTTTGGGTTATAATGGATTTTGACATTTTTTAGTTTTTCAGGGTTTTTATGTTTTTCTAATGTTTTATGGTTTTTCAATTTTTTAGGGTTTTTATGGATTTTTAGAGTTTTTAGTGTTTTTAGAGGTTTGATGGGTTGCTTTGTTTTTTTAGTGTTTTTATGGGTTTTAGTTTTTTTTATCTTTTTAGGGGATTATGGATTTTTTTGGATTTAGGGGTATTTAGGGTTTTTAGAGGTTTTCTAGTTTTTTTTGTTTTTAGGGTTTTTTTAGTCTTTAGGGGTTTAAGGTTTTTTTAGAGTTTTTAACGCTTTTAGGGGTTTAAATGGTTTTTAGTGTTTTTAGAAGTTTTTATGGGTTTTATGGTTCTTAGGTTGTTTTTATGATTTTAAGGTATTTTATTATTTTTGGGGTTTATAGGGTTTTAGGGTTTTTTAGTTTTTTATGTTTTTTAGAATTTTTTATGTTTTTAGGGGTTAAAAATGTTTCTTATTTTTTTAAAGAATTTATTGGGTTTTTTGGGTTTTGGTTCTTTTATTTTTTAGGGATTTTATGCCTTTTTTATAATTATAATTTTTCTTATAGTTTTATTGATTTTTAAGGTTTTAAAGAGTTTTTAAAGATTTTTATTGGTTTTAGCATTTGTTAGGTTTTTATGGGTTTTTAGTGTTTTGTGGATTTTAAGGTTTTCTTAGGGTATTTAGGGGTTTTTTTTGTTTTTGGTATATTTAGGGATTTTTATGGTCTTTATGTTTTTTATGATTTTAGGGATATTGAGGGGGTTTAGGTTTTCTTAGGGACTTTAGGTTTTATGGTTTTTGGGGGGGTTTTGGTTTTATTGACTTTTTTGGGTTTTTATGTTTTTTAAAATGTTTGAACATATTTAGGGGTTTAAAGGGTTTTTAGAGTTTTCAGTGGTTTTGAGGGTTTTATAGGTTTTTAGGGTTTTTAAGGTTTTTAAGGGTTTTTACAGTTTTATTGTTTTTTGGGGTTTGATAATTTTTTCAGTTTTTCAGGGGTTTTAATTATTTTTTAGGTTTTTAAAGTTTAATAAGGGGTTTTCTTGGTTTTTATAATGTTTCAAATTTGTAGGTATGTTTAGGCCTTTTTAGAGTTTTAAATATTTATTATGGTTTTTAGTGATTTTTTTTGAGTTTTTATGGTTTTTATGAGTTTTTTGGGGTTTTTTTGTTTTTAGGTATTTTGTGATTTTTTAGAGGTTTTAAGGATTTTTAGAGTATTTTAAGATTTTTAGGGGTCTCAATATTCTTTAAAGTTTTAGTGATTATTTAAGGTTTTATTTTGTATTTTTAGGGTTTTTAATGTTTTTGTGGTTTTTAATGGTCTTTAGGGTCAATATGGTTTTTTAGGTTCTTTTCACTTTTTAGGGTTTTTAGCATTTTTAATTGTTTTTAGGTTTATGAGGTTTTATAATGTTTTTTCAAGGATTAAGGATTTTTTAAAATTTTATATATTTTTGGAATATTTTTAGGACTTTAATTATTTTTAGGGATTTGAGGGTCTTTATGGTTTTTTGAGTTTTTAGGGTTTTTTTTTGTTTTAGGGGTTTTTGTGGGTTTTTATGGTTTTTAATGTTTTTAGAGTTTTTGAAATTATTTATAGGGTTTAAACGGTTTTTAGTGTTTTTTGTTCATTTAGGGTATTATGGTTATGATTGTTTTTAAATTTTTTAGGGGGTTTTATTATTTTTATGGGTTTTGAAGGTTTTTAGAGAAATTTTGGTGTTTTATCTTTTAATTGGGTTTTAGGGGTTTTATGTTTTTTTAGGTTTTAAGGTTTTCATATGGTTTTTTAGGGTTTGAGGGATTTTTCATTTTTAGGGATTTTTAGGATTTTTAGGATTTTGAAATATTTTTATGTTTTTTATGTTTTTATGGATTTTTAGTGGTTTAATGGGTTTTATTTTTGTCTTGGGTTTTAGGATTTTTTAGTGTTTATATGTTTTTTAATGTTTCTAAACATTTTTTGTGGTTTAAAGTGTTTTTACAATTTTATGGGTTTTTAGGGTTTTTACAGGATTTAGTGTTTTTATTGGTTTTTAGGATTTTCATTGATTTTTTTGGTTTTTATGGTTTTTAGCGTGTTATGGTTTTTTAGGATTTTATGGTTTTTTTAATTTCCAGGTGTTTAGGGGGTTTAATGTTTTTTAGGATTTTAAGGTTTCCATAGGGGTTTTGGGGTTTTGACGGTTTATTTGTCTTTAGGGATTTTTAGAACTCTTTAGGATTTTTACATTTTTTTGGGTTCTTATGGGCTTTGAGGGTTTTTAGAATTTTTACGTTATATATATATATATATTAGGTTTTTAAGGTTTTTAGTGTTTTTTATTATATTTAGGGGATTAATTTTTTTTTATATTTTTTATTGGTTTTTGGGTTTTTTTTGGTTTTATGGTTTTTAGGTGATTTATTCTTTTTAAGATTTCTTAGTGTTAAAGGGGTTTTAAGTGTTTTTATGTATTTAAGGTTTTATTAGGGGTTTTAAGGGTTTTTCTCGGTTTTTATTCTTTTTATTGTCTTTTAGGTATTTTTAATTATCTCTCTTGATTTTAGGATTTTTCAAGGTTTTTAGGGTTTTTATGTTTTTTTGGGTATTTAGGTTTTTTTTTGAGTTTTTTATGTTTTTAGGGTTTTCAGAGTTTTTTTTAACATATTTAGGGGTTTAATGGGTTTTTAGAGTTTTTAGTGGGTTTTTAAGAATTTTATGGGTTTTTAGAGGTTTTATTGTTTTTGGGTTTTTTGTGTTTTTATGGGTTTTTTGGGATTTTATCATATTTACAGCTTTTATGTGTTTTTAGGTTTTTAATGGTTTCTTAAATTTTTAGGGGTTTTTTAATTTTTATAGATTTTAAGGGCTTATTTGTTTTTTTATGGTTTTTATGGTTTTAGGTTTTTTAGGGATTTTATGGGGTTTATGGGTCTTTTAGGGTTCTTAGTGGTTTTATGTTTTTTGGGGATTTTTAGGTGTTATTTTTTATTTTTTTGGGTTTTAATAGTTTTTAGAGTTTTTTTAAATTTTTTAAATTTTTTAACGATTTAATTGAATTATAGTGTTTTTATTTTTTGGGCGGGGTTTTAGGGTTTCTAAGTATTTTAGTATTTTTAGGGTTTTTATTATTTTTAGGGTTTTTTTGTTTTTTAGGGTTTGTATCTTTTTAGGTGTTTATAGGTTTTAAGTGTTTTTAGGTTTTTTATTGTTTTCTTAGGGGTTTTTAGGGTTTTAAGGGTTTATATGGGTTTTAGGGATTTTTAGGGATTTTTTAGCATGTTATGGGATTTGTGGTTTTTAGGAATTATTAGGTTTTTTAAATGAATTTTTGTTTTTTTGGATTCTTATGGTTTTTTGGGTTTCCAAGATTTTTTGAGTTTTTTTTGTTTTATAGGTTTTTAGAGTATTTTAATGTTTTTAGGGGTTTAATGGATTTTTTGAGTTTCACAAAGTTTTTAGGGTTTTTATGGGTTTTAAGATTACTTTAAGGATTTTATAGGTTTGAATGTTTTTATGGGTTTTAGGGTTTATAGGGTTTTTAGGTGTTTTAGGGTTTTATGGTTTTCTTAGGGGTTTTACGGTTTTCAGGGTTTTTTATTTTAAGTTATTTTATAGATTTTTTAGGATTTTTATGGGTTTTTAATGGTTTTTAGGGATTTTTGGGTTTTATGTTTTTTAGGATTTTAGGGTTTCTAGGGTTTATATGGGTTGTTTTTTGTTTTTAGGGGTATTTTTTAATATTTTACTATTTTTATGTTTTTTAGAGTTTTAAACTATTTATTGTGTTTAAAGGTTCTTCACTGTTTATATTGGTTTTTACTATTTTTATTTTGTTTTAAGGTACTTTTTTTAAGAGTTTTTATGGTTTTTAGGGGTTTTAGTGTTTTTACGATTTTTTAGGGTTTTACATTATTTAGGTTTTAGGGGTATTAAGTGTTTTTAGGTTTTTATGGTTTTCTTAGGGGTTTCAGGATTTTTAGTGTTTTTGTGTTTTTAAAGATTTGTTGGGGTTTTTAAGATTTTTTGTGTTTTTATGGGTTTTAGGGATTTTGAGGGTCTTTACAGTTTTTGGGGTGTTTGAGTGGTTTTATTGTTTTTTAGTTTTGTATGTTTTTTAAAAAAAATTAGTATTTTTTAATTTTTTAGGGGTTTAAATGGTTTTTAGTGTTTTAAATTTGTTTTTAGTTTTTATGGGTTTTTAAGGTTTTGGGATTTTAGTTGTTTTTGGTTTTTAGGTTTTTAGGGTTTTAATGGATTATTTAAAAAATTTGGGTTTTTTAGGTTTTCTAGGGATTTTGATGGATTTTTGAGGTATTTCGGGTGTTTATGGGAATTTGGGATTGTTATGTTTTTTTGTGTTTTTTATGGTTTAATGGATTTATATAACATTTTTTGGATTTAATGGTTTTATAGTGTTTTTAGTGGTTTTAGGGTTTTTATGGGTTTTTAGGGGTTTTAAATGTTTTTACTGGTTTTAGGGTTTTTATGGTTTTTAGGGTTTTTAGGGTTTTTAGGGGTTTTTTCATTTTTTTAGTTTTTAGGGGTTTGAAGTGTTTTAAGTTTTTACTGTTTTTATAGAGTTTTTCTAGGTTCATTGGGTTTTTTACAGTTTTAGATATTTTTAGGGATTTTGCAGGTATTTATGTTTTATAGGGTTTTTAATTTTCTTTTTGGTGTTTTAATTTATTTTAATTTTTCTAGGGTTTTTATGGGATTTTAGAGTTTTTTAATGTTTATAGGGATTTGAAGGGGTTTTAAAGTATTTAGTGGTTTATTAGGGTTTGTATTTATTTTTAGGGTTTCCTAATATTATCATGGTTTTATGTTTTTTTGATTTTTTTTTGTTATTATGAATTTATTAAAATATTTCGTGTTTTTTAGGATTTTTAGGGATTTAGGGTTTTTAGTATTTTTGGGGGTTTTAAGTGTTTTCTGGTTATCAATGTTCCCTTTTCTTTTTTAGTATTTGTATATGGTTTTATATTTTTAGGCATTTAAATTAATTTTCATGATTTTTATAGTTTCTAGGATTTTTAGGCTTTTCGGCTTTTTAGGGATTTTTATGGTTTTTAGGGGTTTTTAGTTTTTTTTTTGTTTTTAGGGTTTTTATTGTGTTTTTCATAGTTTTTAAGGTTTTTAGATTTTTTAACATTTTTGGGGGTTTAACAAGTTTTTAGATTTTTTAGTGGTTTTAGGTTTTTTATGGGTTTTGTGGTTTTTTATTAATTTTTTGTGGTTTTATATTTTTAGGTTAGTTTTTTTAGGGTAGTAAGCATTTTTTTTTGTTTTTTTTCTTAATTGTTTCTTGGGTTTTATGGTTTTCTGTTTTATTTTCCCTATTTTTTTATTTGTTATGCTTTTCGGGTTTTTCAAAGATTTTTTAGGACTTTTATGGGTTTCTAGGGTTTGTAGGGATTTTTATGTTTTTAGGGTTTTATCCGTTTTAGGGTCTTTAGCATTTTTAGGCTTTTGGGGTTTTATATGTTTTTTTTGTTTTTTACAGTTTTCATACCATTTTAAGAGTTTTTATGGGTTTTATGTTTTTTTTAATTTTTAGGGATTTTAAATAGTTTTTATGGGTTGTAGTGTTTTTTGGTTTTAGGGAGGTTTGTGGTTTTTAGGGTTTTTAGGGGTTTTAGGAATTTTTTGATTTTGTTGTTCTTTTAGTTTTTTAAGGTTTTTAATGTTTTTTAGAGTTTTTTAATTGTTTATGGGTTAATTTATTTTTATAGTTTTAGAGGGTTTGTCAGGTTATTATGGGGTTTTAGGGTTTTTATGATTTTTGGGGTTTTATAAGACATTTAGGGTTTTATAGATTTTAAGCATTTTTTGGTTTTTAGTGGTTTAATGTCTTTTTACGTTTTTATGGTTTTCTTATGGGTGTTCAGGGTTTTTATTGTTCATTTTGTTTTAGGTATTTTTTAATATTTTTAAATATTTTTTCTGTTTTTTGGGTTTTTGGGATTTTGATACTTTTATGGTTTTTTGGTTTTTTAGGGTTTTTTCTGGTTTTTTTAGGATTCAGGGATATTTTAGTTTTTTGGGGTTTATGGGTTTTTATAGATTTTTAACACATTTAGGGTTTTAAAGTGTTTATAGAGTATTTACTAGATTTTTAAGGTTTTATAGGTTCTTAAGGTTTTCAAATGTTTTTAGGGGTTTTATTACTTTTAGGGTGTTTATTGTTTTTTACTATTTTGAGTTCTTTTTATAAATTTTAGGGGTTTTAACTAATTTTGGATTATAATGTTTTCTTATTTTTAAGTAGTATTTTTTCATTTTTTGGATTTTAAGGCTTATTTAGATTATTTATAGTGGTTAGGGTATTTATCAATTTTGAGATCTTTTAGGGTTCTAGGGTTTTTAGGTATTTTGAATTATCTAGGGGTTTTGAAGGTTGTTTGAGTTTTCTAATATTTTATAATGTTTTTTTGGGCTTAAAGGGTATTTAATATTTTTATTGGTTTGTAGTTTTTTTTATGGATTTTAGTTTTTTTAATGTTTTTTCGTTTTTTTAGTTTTTAGGGAATTTAGGGCCTTTTATTGTTTTTAGGTTTTTTATCATTTTTCAGATATTTAATTGTTTTAAGTGTTTTTATATCTTTAGTTTTTTTTATTATTGGGTTTTTAGGGGTTTTGGGATATTTTTTTCATTGTTATGGTTTTTAGGGATTTTTTGGATTTTTGGGTTTTTCTGAGATTTTTTTTGTTTTTTATGTTTTTTTATAGTATTTAATGTTTTTACGGGTCTAATGTGTTTTATATTTTATAGTGTTTTTTGGGTTATTGTGGGGTTATTGGATATTTTAAGGTTTTAGGGGGTTTTATAGGTTTTAGGATTTGTTAGGGAATTTTTTTGTTTTTTTGGGTTTAATTTTTTTTAGGTTTTTAATGTTTTCTTGGGGGGTGGGTTATTAGTGTTTTTTACATTTTTGTGGATTTTAAGGCTTTTATTATTTTTATGGTTATTTAGGTTTTTTATGATTTTTATTGTTTTTGTTGTTTTTTCAGTCTCTTAGCATTTTTAATGTTTTTTAGACTTTTTTAGATTTTTAGGGTTTAAAGGGTTTTTATTTTTCTTAGTGGGTTTTGGGATTTTTTTTTGTGTTTTAGGGGTTTTTATGTTTTTAGGGACTTTTATGGATTTTAGGTGTTTTAGGATCGTAGTATTTTTTCAGTTTTTAGGGGTTTTAATATTTTTTGTCTTCTAGGTTTTCATTGGGTTTTCAAGGTTTTTAGGGTTCGGTAGGAATTTTAGGGAATTTTTGGGATTTTCTTAAAAGCATTTTTTAAGTGTTTTTAGAGACTTTGAGGGTTTTTGGGGTTTTTGGGGTTTTAGGCTTTTTTTTGTATTTTTTGGTGTTTTAATGTTTTTATAGATTTTGATTATTTATGTGTTTAAAGGGTTTTTATATTTTTTAGCTATTTTTAGGATTTTTATGTGTTCTTAGGGTTTTTATGGTTTTTGGATGATTTTACGGTTTTTAGGGATTTTTAGTACTTTAAGGGTTTTTAGTGTTTTATAGGTTTTATAGGGGTTTAAAGTGAGTTTAGGTTTTTATGGTTTTCTTAATGAATTTTAGGGTTTTTTGGAGTTTTTATGTTTTTAGGATTTTTATGGGGTTTATAGTTTTTATGGTTTTTATGGTTTTAGGGTCCTTTAAGGGTTTTTAGGGTTTCAATCATTTTTTAGGTTTTTAGGGGTTTTAATTTTTTTAGGTTTTTATAGTTTTCTTAGGGTTTTAATGGTTTTTAAGGTTTTTTACATTTTTTGGTATTTTTAAGGATTTTTTGAATTCTTTTAGAGTTTTAAGGTTTTTAAGGATTTAGCTGGTTTTTAGGTGTTTTATGGGTTTTTTTATTTTTTAGGTTTTAAGGGTTTTAAAGATTTTTAACTTTTTTATGGGTTTAAAGTGTTTTTAGAGTTTTTAGTGGTTTTATGGTTTTTATGGGTTTTAAGGTTTTTTATGGTATTAGGGTAGTTTTTGTTTCTTGATTTTTTTAAGTGGTTTAGGTTTTTTAGTGTTTTTTAGCTTTTTACTGTTTTAAGTGTTTTCATGTTTTTTAGGATTCCTTATCATTTTTCTTGGTTTTAGGTGTTTTTGAAAAGTTTTAGTATTTTTAGGTATTTAATAGTATATTAATGGTTTTTAGGGGTTTTATGTATTTTGAGATTTTTTATGGTTTTTTGGGTTTTTTGGGTTTTTATGTTTTTTTGGGTTTTCAGGTTTTTTTGATTTTTTTGGGTTTTTATGGTTTTCAGAATTTCTTAATGTGTTTTTGGATTTAATGGTTTTTTATAGTTTCTAGTGTTTTTTATATTTTATATTTATTTTTAGGGTTTTCAAGGATTTATAAGGTTTTTATTGTTTTTAGTGGTTTATGGTCTTTTGGGGTTTTTAGTGTTTTTATCTTTTTTTAGAATTTTAGGGGTTTTAATTATTTTTAGGGTTTTTATGGTTTTTATCTTTTTTGTGATTTTTAGGGTTTTAAAATATTCGTATGGGTTTTTAGTGTTTTAAGGATTTTAAGGGTTTTTATTATTTTTGAGTTTTTTGGGTTTTTTGTGTTTTTTTATTTTTTATTGTTTTTATGTTTTTTAAATGTTATTTAACATTTTATGGTTTTAAAGGTTTTTTAGAGTTTCAGTGATTTTTTAGAGATTTTTTTAGGGTTTTTGGGGTTTATATGATTTTTAGGGGTTTTTTATTGTTGTTATGATTTTAATGATCTTATAGGGTTTTTGTGTTTTGAAGTGTTTTTAAGAATTTTAAGTGATTTTTGGTTTTTAAAGTTTTATTTGGTTTTTTCATTGGATTTAGGTGTTTTTACAATTTTAGTGATTTTAGGAATTTTTTTGGATTTTAAATTTTTTGGTTTTTTAGCGATTTTGAGGGTTTTTAGGGGTTCGATGGATTTTAATTTTCTAGGGTTTCTTTGGGTTTTAGGTGTATTTAGGCTTTTAAGATTTTCTTATGGCTCTTCAGGGTTTTGAGGTTTATTAGGTTTTTATGTATTTTATGGTTTTAGAGGGTTCTATGGTTTTTTATAATTTTTAGAGATTTTGAGGGTTTGGGGTGGTTTTTATGGTTTTTATGGTGTTTTAAGTTTTTAGTGATTTTTTATTTTTCTATGTTTTTAAGTTATTATTATTTTTAATGTTTTTTAGGTTTAATGGGTTTTAGAGTTTTTAGTGGGTTTTTTTGGTTTTTAAGGGTTTTAGGTTTTTTCTTCTTTTTAGGGGGTCTTATGGTTTTCAGTGGTTTTAGGGCTTTCAAGGGTTTTCTATGGTTTTGAGAGTTCTATAGGTTTTTAGGGGTTTTATTTTTTTATGGATTTTAAGGTTTGCTTAGGGGTTTTCTGAGTTTTCAGGGTTTTTTCTATTTTTATATATTTCTTGTTTTTTTAGGTTTTTTTAGGTTTTTTGTGATTTTTCAGGTTTTTTGGGGATTTTGAGTGTTTTTTTTGGATTTTGAGTGTTTTTTTTTGGAATTTTGAGTGTTTTTTTGGTTTTTTAGGGTTTTATGTTTCTTATACATCTTTAGGGCTCTTGTTGAGTTTTTTGGAGTTTTTAAAGCTTTCACAGTTTCGCAAGTTTTTTAAGGGTTTAAAGGGGTTTAGGGTTTTTAGTGGGTTTTAGTGTTTTTAGGGGTTTTATGGTTTTTATGGTGGTTTTAGGTTTTTAGGTACATTTATGGTTTTTATCATTTTTAAATATTTTTAGGGGTTTTAAGTTTGTTCATGTTTTTAAGGTTTTCATAGGTTTTTTAGGGTTTTTATCATTTTCTACATTTTTATGAATTTTTAGGGTTTTTTAAGGAATAAATGGTTTATGGGTTTTAGTGATTTTGAGGGTTTCTAGGGATGTAAATGGTTTTAGTGTTTTTAGGATTTTTTTAGATTTTTATTATTTTTAATGTTTTTAGGTGTTTTAAGTGTTTTAGTTTTTTTATATCTTGTTAAGGTTTTTTAAGGTTTTAAGGGTTTTTTACGATTTTAGGGATTTTTATGGATCTTTTAGTGTTTTGTGATTTTTTTGTGATTTTTTAAATTTTGAAGGTTTTAGGGTTTTAGTGGTTTCAGGGTTACTACGGTTTTTTCAGTTTTTAGGGTATTTTTAGTTTTTTAGGGTTCTATAATGTTTTTGATATTTTTTAATGTTTTTATTGGTTTAAAGGGTTTTTAGAGTTTTTAGTGTTTTTTATGATGTTATGGGTTTTTTTGGTTTTTAAGGTTTTTATGGGGTCTAGGTTTTTATGGTTTTATGGTTTTTAGGGTGTTTAATGTTTTTAACATTTTTTTATTTTCTTATGGGTTTTAATTGTTTTAGTTTTGTAAGGTTTTCAAAGTATATTTCAGGATTTTGATGGTTTTTTTACATATTCTGTATTTTTAAGGTTTTTTTTTGTTATATTATTGGTGTTTATGTTTTTTGGTATTTTTGGGTTTTAGGGTTTTTAGGTTTTTTAGGGTTTCATTTTTTTTTTGTTTGAGTGGTTTATTTTCGTTTTTAGGGATTTTATTATTTTATAACTTCTTAGGGGTTTATGGGGTTCTCATCTTTTTATAAGTTTTTTAGAGTTTTATGTGTTTATTAATGTTTTTAGGGGTTTTATGGTTTTTTGGATTATATTAATTTTAGGATTTTTAGAGTTTATAAAATTTTTAGCATTTTTTTAGGTTTTATGGGTTTTAAATTTTTAATGTTTTCCTAGGGTTGTTCAAGGTTTTTTGGTTTTTTATGATTTTAGATATTTGTGAGGATTTTTTTAGAATTTTATGGTTGTTTATGGGTTTGAGGTATTTTGAGGGGTTTTAGGGTTTTAGGGTTTTTATGGGGTTTTATGATTTTTTGGGGTTTTTTGTTTTGTTAGTTTTTTAGTGGTTTAATGTTTTTTAGAGTTGTTTAACATTTTTATGAATTTAAATGGTTTTTGGGGATTTGATTTATTTTTAGGGGTTTATGTGGGTTTAGGGTTGTTTAGGGTTTTAAGGGTTGTTTAAGGATTTTGGGTTTTTAGGGTTTTTATGATGTTTAGCATTTTTAGGTTTTTTAGGGGTTTAAGTGTTTTTATGTTTCTAAGATTTTCTTATGGGTTTTAGGGTTTTCAAGGATTTATATGTTTTTAGATATTTATATAGATTTTTAGTATTTTAATGCATATTTATGTTTTTGGGGTTTTTATTGGGTTTTAAAGTTATTTAGGGTTTTTATGATTTTTTGGGGGATTTTGGGTCTTTTAGTCTTTCTAGTTTTAAGGTTTTTTAGATTATTTTAATATTTTTAGGAGTTTAAATGGTTCTAGAATTTTAGTGATTTTTTATTGCCTAATGGTTTTTAGGGTTTTTATGGTTTTGGGGGGGTTTATTATTTTTAGGGGGTTTATAGTTTTAGGGTCTTTTAGGGTATTTAAATTTTTATATGTTTTTAAGGGTTTTAAGAGTATATTGGTTTTTAAGGTTTTTTTAGTTTTTTCAGGGGTTTCAGGTTTTTTTACATTTTTTTGATTTTATGCATTTTATTGTATTTTTATGGTTTTTAGAGTATTTATGGTTTTTTTAGAATTTTAGTTTTTTAGGGTTTTTTAGGGTTTTTTGCATTTTTTTGGTTTTTTTGATTTTTGGTGTTTTTAGGTTTTTAAGGTTTATTAGGTGTTTTCTTAGGTGTTTTCAAAGGTTTTAGGGTTTTTTACGTTTTTAGTGATTTTTAGGGATATTTTTTGTATTTTTATGGGATCCTTGGTTGTTTATGGTTATTTAGGGGTTTTATGGTTTTTATGTTTTTGTTGGGATTCAGGGGTTTTTTCAATTTTTAGATTTTTCAAGGTTTTTTTTAGTTTTGTAACATTTTTAAGGATTTATATTTATTTATGAATTTTTAGTGTATTTTAGAGTTTTTATGGTTTTTATATGGTTTTAGGGTTTTTACGGGTTTTAGGGGTTTATGGTTGTTATGGTTTTTAGGGGTTTTAGGGTTTCTTATTTTTTTAGTGTTTTCAATTATTTTTAGTATTTAATGGTTTTCTTAGTTTTTTAGGGTTTATAGGTTTTTTTTTCTGTTTTTAAGGATTTTCAGTTTCTTTTTTTAATATCTTTGGTGTTTTTTAGGTTTTTAGCATTTTTTATGTTTTTAGGGATTTTAAGTGTTTTTTGGTTTTTAAGGTTTTCTTACATTTTTTTCTAGATTTTTGCGGTTTTTATGTTTTTAAGTATTTTTTGGGATTTTTTAAAATTTTAATGGTTTTTAGGGTTTTTAGGGATTATGCGGTTTATTTGGTTTATTTGGGGTTTTTAGATTTTTCAGGTTTTTCAAGGTCTTAAGTGATTTTTATGTTTTTAGGGTTTTAAGTTATTTATAGTTTTTTATATTTTTATTGGTTTAAATGGATTTTAATTTTTCTAATAGTTTTTTGGGTTTTTATGGTTTTTATGGATTCTAGGGGTTTTTTTGGGATTTTATTGTGTTTTTGGGTTTTTACAATTTGTTAGGTTATTAGAGGTTTTAACTGTTTTTTGGTTTTTTTGGTTTCCTTATGAGCTTTTAGGTTTTTTAGGGTTTTTTATATTTTTAGGTATTTTTATGGATTTTTTAGTATTTTTATGGTTTTTATGGTATTATGGATTTTTAGGGGGTTTTAGGGATTTTAGGGTTTTTTTATTTTTAGGGTTCTTAGAGATTTTAGTGTTTCATTAACGATTTTAGTGGTTTAAATTTTCTTTTTTATTTTTAGTAGTATTTAGGGTTTTTAGGTGTTTTTTTGATTTTTTATGGTTTTAGTTGTTTTTAAGGTTTTTAATAGTTTGGGGTTTGGGTATTTTAGTGTTTTTAGGTTGTTATGGTTTTTAAGTGTTTTTAGGGTTTTATGTTTTTCTTTTCAATTTTTCGGATTTTAATGTTTTTTTACTTTTTCTAGATTTTTTAGATCTTTTTAGGATTTATATAGTTTTTAAATATTTTTAGGGATTTTGAGGGGTTTGGTGTTTTTAGGTATTTGGGATTTTTTGTGTTTTGAGTGTTTTTTGTTTTTAGGGGTTTCAATTTTTTTAGAGTTCTTTATCATTTTAGGGGTTTAAAAGGATTTTATAGTTATTAGTAATTTTTTATGGTTTAATGTTTTTTTAGGTTTTTTTTGGTTTTTATATGTTTTTATACTTTTTAGGGGTTTCAGGGTTATTTAGTTTTTTTATTAGTTTAATGTGTTTTTAGGTTTTTAAGGTTTTCTCATGGTTTTGTAGGGTTTTTCAGGGTTTTGAGGGTCTTGTATCTTTTTAGGGATGTTTATGGATTATTTAGGGATTTTATTTTTATTGTTGTTTGGGATTTTGGGGGTTTTAGTTTTTTTTTTATTTTTTTATGCTTTTTAATGTTTCTCATGGTTTTAAAGAGTTTTTAGAGTTTTAAATGGGTTTTAGGGGTTTTTAGGGTTTTTTAGGGTTTTAATGTATTTATTAGTTTTATGGTTTTTACGGGGTTTTAGGGTTTTAGGGTCTTCTTAGGGTTTTTAATATTTTTATGTTTTTAGGGTTTTTATGATTTTTTAGGTTTTTAAGGTTTTCTTAGTGTTTTTCAGTGGTTCTAGGGGTTTATGTTATTAGGTAATCTTAGGTTATTTTTTAAGTATTTTTATTTTTTTAGGGTTTTTATAGATTTTTAAGGTTTTCGGATTTTCCTGTTTTGTGGGGTTTTCGGGTTATTTTGGGTTTTAGAGTCTTCTTGAGTTTTTTAGAGTTTTATGATTTTTTAGATTTTTTGTGTTTTTAGGGTTTTAAATGGTTTTTTGAGTTTTTAGTGGATTTTAAATATTTTTTTGGGTTTTATTATTTTTAAGGGGTTTAGTGGATCAAACGTTTTTTAGGGTGTTTAGGGGGTTTTCAGGTATCTTAGGTTTTTTAGTATTTTTATGTTTTTAAGGGTTTTATGTTTTTTTGGGATTTTTATGTTTTGTGAGGTTTCTTCTAATTGCTGGGGGATTTTTATATTTTTAGGAATTTTTAGGGGTTTTAATGTATTTTTATAGTTTTTTTGGTTTTTAGGGATTTTGATGTTTTTTGGTTTTTTTAGGGTTTTATGGTTTTTTGGGTTTTATGTTTTTTTTAGTTTTTTAGGGTTTAAATGTTTTCTAGATTTTTTAATGTTTTTCATGGATTAAAGGGTTTTTAATTTTTTTATAGTATTTTTATTTTTTTCGGGTTTTTAATGTTTTAAGGGGTTTTTATGATTTTTAGGTGTTTTTAGGGTCTTTTATGGTATTTAGGGTTTTTAGCATTTTTCATGTTTGTTGGGGTTTTATGTGTTTTTTAAATTTTAATTTTTTCCTAGGGGTTTTCATGATTTGTAGTGTTTTTTAGTTTTTAGGGACCTGTAGTTATTATTTATGGTTTTAGTGATTTTGTGTGGTTTTTGGTTTTTTCTATTTATAGGGTGTTTTTATGTTTTTTTTTATTTTTAGGGTTTTTAAGGTTTTTAACTTTTTTGGGTTTAAAAGTTTTCATAGATTTTTTACGGTTTTTATCGGTTTTATGTGTTTTTTTGGTTTTTATTGATTTTTAGGGTTTTTAATTGTTTTTAGGGGTTTTAGAGTTTTTATGGGTTTTATCATATTTAGATTTTGAGGGGTTTTAAGTGTTTTTAAGTTTTTAAGGTTTTCATAGGGGTTTTTAATGTTTTTTTGGGTTTTTTAAATTTGAAGGGATTTTTATGGATTTTTTATATTTTTAGGATTTTTAGGGGTTTTAGGGATTTGGGGGGGTTTTAGGAGATTTTGGGGATTTTGGGTTTTCTTGTATTTTTGGTTTTTAGCGGTTTAAAGGGTTTTCAGATTTTTTAGTGGTTTTTGGGTTTAAATTTATTTTTAGGGTGTTTTATGGTTTTTAGTGGTTTTATGCTATTTAGGTCTTTTATGAATTTTAATTTTCTTCAGGATTATAAGGTTTTTTTTGGGTTTTTTAGGGTTTTTAGTGTTTTTTAAATTTTTAGTGTTTTTAACGGCTTTTTTGGATTTTTATGGGTTTAGGTATTTTGAGGGTTTGTATGGATTTTAGGATTTCGGTTTTTTAGAGGTTTAAAGTGTTTTTAGGTTTTTTAGGTATTTAATGTTTTTAGGAATTTTATTATTTTTTGGAATTTTTTATTGTTTAAGGATTTTTATGGATTTTTAGTGTTTTTAGGGTTTTTGAGGGGGTTTTAGGGCTTTAAGGGTTTTTATGTTTTTTTTGGGGGTTTTTAGTTTATGTTGATTTTTAGGGGTTATACGGTTTTTATATTTTCAAAATGTTTTAGGGGTTTAATGTTCTTTAACAGATTTTAGTGTTTTTTTGAAAGTTTTAGGGGTTTTACTGTTTTTAGAAGTTTTATGGTTTTATGGGGCTCTTAATATATTTAGTGTTTTTAGTGTTTTTAGGTTTTTATGGGATTTAAGTGTTTTTATATTTTTATTGTTTTCGTATGGTTTTTAGTGTTTTTAGGGTTTTCTACCATTTTAGAATTTTTAGACAATTTTTATGATTTTTACTTTTTTAGGCCTTTTACTAATTTTGAGGGTTTTATGTTTTTTTTTATTTTTATTTTTTTCGGGTTTAAGTGTTTTTAGGTTTTTAGAGTTTTCCAAGGGGGTTTCAAGGTTTTTGGAGTTTTTTTTATGTTTTTTGGTTTTTTTTGGTCTTTTAAGGATTTTTATTATTTAAGTGTTTTTGGGGATTTTGAGGGATTTTAGGAGTTTGATGGTTTACTAGGTTTTTTACAAGGTATTAAGGTTTTTTTTGGATTTTATATTTTTTTAGTTTTTAAGATTTTTTATAGTTTTTTAATGATTAAAAGTGTTTAAAGGGTTTTTATAGTTTTTAGTGGTTTATAGGGTTTATATGGGTTTTTGGGTTTTGGTGTCTTTTTTGGGGATTTTGTGTGCTTTTAATGGTTTCTAGGTTTTTAAGGGTTTTTGGTGTTTTTAGGTTTTCTGAGGGTTTTTTAGCTTTCTAGGTTTTCTACATTTTTATGAATTTTAGTACTTTTTAGGATTTTTATGGGTTTTTAGGGTTTTTTGGTTTTTTAGTTTTTTTTGGTTTATTTGGATTTTTAGAGATTTTTTTGAGTTTTCTGGGGTTTTCTGGGCTTTAGTGATTTTATCATTTTTAGGGGTTAAAAGGGTTTTTAGAGTTTTTAGTGGGTTTTTTGGGGATTTATAGGTTTTTATGGTTTTTTAATGTTTTATTCCTTTTAAGGTTTTTATGCGTTTTATCATTTTTTGGGTTTTCTAGGGGGTTTAAGTGTTTTTTGGTTTCTATGGTTTTCATATAGATTTTAAAAGTTTTATGGTTTTTTATATTTTTTGGGATTTTAAGTGTTTTTTAGGATTTTTATGGTTTTTTAGAGTTTTCAAAAAATTTGAGGGTTTTTATGGGTATTTTGGGATTTATGATTTTAATGAATTTTTTATGGTTTTATGGTTTTTTATATTTTTTAACATTATTAGTGGTTTATTTAATTTTTAGAGTTTTTATTGATTTTTAGGGTTTTAATTGGTTTCGAGGGTTTAAATGTTTTTAGGGGTTAAGGGTGTTTGGGGCCTTTTAGAGTTTTTTGTGTTTTTAGGTTTTTAATGGTTTTAAGTGTTTCTAGGTTTTAAGGTTTTCTTAGGGTTTTCATGGGTTTTTACGGTTTTTTATGTTTTAGGGGGTTTTCAAGATTTTTTATGGTTTTTATGGTTTTTAGGGTTTTTAGGGATTTAGGGTTTTTTATGGGTTTTAGGTTTTCTTGGAGTTTTAAATGTTTTTAAGGTTTTTGGGGGTTTTAATTATATTTACTTTTTTATGGTTTTCATTGTATTTTTAAGGGGTTTAGTGTTTTTTAAATTTTTAGGGATTTTTATGGATTTTTTTATATTTTTATATTTTTATGGGTTTTGAGGGTTTTGAGGGTTTCTATGGGTTTCTATGGGTTTCTTAGGTTTTAGAGATTTTTTTAGTTTTTAGTTTATTTTTGTTTTTAAGAGTTTTTAATGTTTTTTGGATTTTAGGTTGGTTTTTTTAATTGTTTAGTGTTTTTATGGTTTTTTAAAAAATTTAATGTTTATAGGGTTGTAATTAGTTTTTAGTGTTTCTAGTTGGTTTTTAGTGTTTGTTTGGTTTTTTAGTATTTTTTATGTTTTTATGGTTTTTAGGGGTTCTTCGGGTGTTTAGAGTCTTTTAGGGGTTTTTTAAGATTTTATTGTTTTCTAAGGGTCATTGATAGTTTTTATGTAATTTTTATTTTTTCAGTGTTTTTAGGTCTTTTTACTATTTTTATGTTTTTTATTTTTGTAAATATTTGAAGTGTTTTAACATTCATATGGGTTTTTAGTGTTTTTATCATTTTTTAGGATTTTAGGGGTCTAATGTGTTTTTTTATTTACACTTTTCTTAAAGTTTTTCAGGGTTTTCCAGAATTTTTATGTTTTTATGGATTTTTAGGGACTTTAGGATTTTTATGTTTTTTGGGGTTTTTAGGGATTTGTGGATTTTAGGGTTTTTAGGGTTTTATGGTTTTATTGGGGTTTATGGATTTTTCGTTATTTAGGGTTTTAATGTTTTTAGAATTTTTTATTTTTTAGGGTTTTAATAGGTTTTAAAAGTTTTTAGTTGGTTTTAATGATTTTAATAAGTTTTTATGTGGGGTTTAGGGTTCTAGGGGATTTATAGATTTTAGTGGTTTTAGGTTTGTGTGTCTTTTAGTGTTTTTATCTTTTTAAGGTTTTCTAGAAGTTTTAAGTGTTTTTAGGTTATTATGGTTTTATAAGGGGTTTTCAGGGTATTTATGGGTTTTTATATTTTTAGATATTTTTAGGAATTTATCTGTGTTTTTGAAATTTTAGGGATTTTGAGGGTGTTTTGCAGCAAGTGAGGTGGGACGACCGACGCGCCCGGTGGGTCGATCTTGCGGACAGTTGAGTTCTGCCCGATCGCTTAGGTTGGGTATATCGGTCTTTGTTTCGAAACGCCCAACAGTTCTTTGTCCAACGATTCATGGACCTGCTTTCCAAAGGCAGGCGTTCGTTGGGCGATTCAGCCAGCGATGCTTAAGAACTCACATTGGTCGAGAGGATGGGAAGTCGGGATCATCGCTCCCTTTTTGGGGGAAATTATTGCCTGTTATGGGACTCTCTTATATATTTAAGATGTATTCATATGTCCGCGAATCTTTGGTTTATACCCAAGAATAGTATACACGGATTACTCCTGGATGGCAATGGTCAGCTGAACATAGGGATTCGGCATCATTTAGGCCCCAGGTTTACCACCCCTCATTGGATTAATGACTCCAAGGAGTTTGGACTCATTGAGATGGCACTGGTTTGAAGCCTTATAACTGGGCACTCTAAAGTTTATTGTCATCCAGGGGGGACAGATAATGACTTGAGCGTTTGGATCGTACCCTTGATACGAGCTTCCTACATATCCTCTTGGGAGGAGTCAAAATCCATGTAGTTCGGTTCCACTTGATGGGACACATCACCTTTTAAGGTCGTGCGACGAGGACCCAACTGTATAGTTTAACGTCTTGTGGCAAGGACACCCGGGCAAGAGATGCCCGGTCAAAGTTGGTGCGGGACTTATGCCGAAGCGGCCCGGAAAACCCAAGGGAAGTGATTTCATGGGTCTAGAGATGGTCCTGCTGGAGTATAAGGACATGATCTGATAGAGACAGATGTGTATCCGACTTAGATATCAAGCTTGCACCTCGAGGAGGTTTCCTACATATCCTGGTTGGTCGGGAATCGAAGTCCACGTAGTTCTTAGAGATTAGGGCTTACACGTGAGAGTTGACTGTTGTTGGGATCGATCCTCGAGGAGGCATCCTACATGCCCTGCTTAGGAGACAGGGATCAAAACCCACGTAGTCCTTTCTATGGGCCGTCGTTGTGAAAACGTCATGACAATCACAAATCTCTAAGCCCATGTGAGTCATGATCGATGTGAGAAATAAGAGAATGAAATAGACTTGGGAAGCCTCACACATTCTCCCTACCGAGGGAAAGGGAGAAAGACGACGGGTGGAAGAGGAGGTCAGGACCACTGGACTCTCCTTCACCCTGATGTGGGAGGAAGGTAGAAGTCGCGCAGTGGAGCAATGAGCCTTCTGTGATGAGATGGGAAGGTCCATTAGTTTCCAGCGAGGATGGTGTGGGGCTTACTCTAGGAGGGATGCCCAGCCACTCCTAGGAGAGGGGAGAGGTGCTCACCATTGGCGCTCATCAAAAGGAAACGCGAGCGGGGTCCCTCAGTCTTCACAAGTGGAGAGGCAGAAAGGGGACTCTCGGGCTCAGACCCTGCACTACCGTGGGAAGGTGAACCAAGGAATTTTTTGGGATCCCGCTCAAGGGCCGGAGAAACCCCTTTGCCTTCGCCTACCATGGGTATGTGAACTCAAAGCGGCATGCTGATTCGCATGCTGTTTGCATCATACGGGTCCAGTGGCTTTGGTAGAGGCCTTGGCTCGGGGTCAATGAATAGGCCAACGAAGGGATTGTGAAGGATCATGCTGGATTGGAAGTATTTTATCTGACTCGGGGAATGCGAACATAGAAGGAGTTGGCGGGCCACATGGGTGTATGAGGAGTGGTGCCCTTCACGTAGGGGGGGGGTGTTACGCGGCTGGAGAGGCCATCCTCGTACCAGGGTGGTGCGTGGACTGATAGGCATCCCACGTACCAGGGTGGTACGCGGCTTCGGGTTCGGCCCGTGTACCAGGTTGGTACGTGGCGGAGTCCGTGTGAGCAACGGAGGCCAGGGGCGATGACGGTCGGGGGTTCGTCGGTCAGGGCTTCGTCCGTGTAGGAGGGTGCTACGCAGTGCATCAGATCGAAAAATGGGAATAGACTTCCTGGTTCGTGGGTAGTACATCCACAGAGGGGCCATGGCTTGCAGTCTTCTTCTTTTTTTATATTTTAAGTTCGTGGTTCACTAATTTGTTATGCATTTTCGGTTCCTTATTAATTCGTTTCCAGTTTCATACCTATTCTGGTTCGCGAATTGGAACTTCGTTGTTTGCGAAACCCTAAGCTCCTTCCTCCGAAATCCTTCCACCCAAATCTGATCGATCCCTTTCTTCTCCCCCTCGATGTCCTTTTATAGAGGGGGGAAAGAGATGTATCGGTGGTCATGTGGCACCTTTTGTAGAGGCCCATGACCAGAAACCCGGTTTATGATCATATTGTCAATCTGCAACTCGTGGGGGGCATTGAATGCACCTTCCATGCGAACCAAATTGGTTCAGGGAGTGCTTCGTGGCGGCGTAGGGCTCCGCCTCTATTCCGTGAATGACAGTGCATGCGGTCTAAGCCAGTTGACACAGTTCTCAACTGGGGTGGTTCGTGATGGTGGATCAGCCTAGTGCCTATCCTGATTCGCACCCATGGAGGGGTCCTACCTCCGTTTCGCGGACAATGCTGGTCCGCGGAGGGCGCGTCTTTCTGAATCGGCCGCGTATCATCACAGTTGGACCAGTACGTGGTCCAGCCAATTCTTTTCCACTTTCTTCGGTGTTCTCCATATGTTTTCCCAGTTCTTAGAAAATTGGTTAGAATACTTTCCCAAATTAAAGGGGGTTCCATTCTCCTTTGCAGATTTTCAGGACCCTACAAATGCCCCCCATCGGAATGGGGTATGATCAGGATGAAGAGGAGACTATTCTGATGTAGAGTGGTCCTGAAATGTGGATAGTTTGCGGCAGAGGAGTGGACCTGGTAGAGGACCATGCCTATAAATATGGGGGGGGGGGCCTTCCCTTGTCTTGTACCAGATTTTTCACTAAAACAGAGCTCTATTTTTGTATCTGCATGCCTACCTCCTTCGTGAAACTTCTCGTCTGCGAACTGACTTCCTTTTCTGTGAACCGCGTCCTCGTTCGCGCTTGCCTTCACCCGCAGACCAATCTCCCAGTCGCGAACCAAAACTTTTAATCAACTAAAAATTATGTCATGATCGGCTGCGTAGGAAATCGCTACATGGTTTCAGATGGTCCACGAACAGAAATAATTTAGACTTCAAATACTTCGGAAGTCTTCTGAACATAAACATTTAATTTTAAAGATTCTGTGGGGTAGCCTGGTTCATGGGATGTTGACCAATGCTCCACGGGCCAGAGTGTCATGGAATTCTTCCACACGGGGCTGGTCCATAGGATGTAGCCGTCGCGAACCAACTTTTGAGGCTCTACGTGGATTTTTTTTCATGAAGGCTTCTTGAAGTCTTTTGCCAAATACTGAGTGTTTTTGTCCAGATTTTATTATTTTGGACTAACCATCTGTATAGTTTCCATGATGCCAGGATAAAATATAGTTCCTTCTCAGCCTGCGATTAGGCCTGCTGTCGAGCCTCTTCCAATTGGTCCTGGGAGACGTCTATCTATGATCCATAGAGCTGAGAGCATCAAAGAGGACCCTAACCAACCAATCATTCCCGACGATGGTGTTTGGAAGGACTTACTCTCCCCAGGACTTCCGGTCTATCTACTATCGAATCGTCTTCCACTTTATGGTTTTGGCCTTCAAGACAATGTCCATATTCCCCATGTCTTCTCAGGTCTTCCTTCCCCTTGTTTGGAAGCGTCGCTGAGGTGTGCTCAAGCGAACCTCGCCCAGTTGGGAGAGATGATCTATGATTCTGATCTGAAAGACACTTTCATTTTGAGAGGCTCTTTTTAGACCCAAAGTGATCAGTACACTCAGGGCTTCTCCCAAGAGGTCGTCCTCAAGAGTTACCCATCCTTGATCAACTTTTCTCGAGTGGATCCTAACGCGGGATAGATTCTCAGGTGGGATCTTCAGTCTGGTGGGATTTTCTCAAATGACTGGTCCTGGGCCTTCTGGGTCCATTTTCATTGCCAGGAATCTCCCAAATCATTGGAAGCGGTAAATCTGTACTCCGTAGTGTGGGCTTCCCAGTATGTTGTTTATCCACCATCTTCGATCCTGCCTAACTTGCTCAGTCGTTGGTGTTCGAGTACTAACACTTTCCACCTTTTCCATGGTGAATTTCGTATTATTTTATGGGACATCTACCAACTGGGAGGGCATCTGATCATTGGTGAGATGTATGAAGAGTTTTTTCCCACCCCTGATGCATGGGAAGATGCCGAACGGGTGCCTTCGTTGGTGAGGGATCCGCTAGTTATGGTAGAGCGGTCACTGGGTCAGCCCTTCTGCATCCACTCTCTTATTCCCTATAGCACCTGGATATGGTTATTTCTGAATACCACTGGTCATGTGCCGAAGATCAAGCACCCTAGGACTCATCCTTCTCAAAAATCATGAACTATTCCAGGTACCTATTGGGCGGTTCTGGAGGCGAGCGACTACCTTTCATGGAGTTATGAGGTGCGCTCTGGTGTGTCGCCTATGCTCAGGTTGGCTGGTCTTTTTTCCATGTTTTTGAGCGGGTGGCTATTCCCATCTCGGGATATCAACCTAGGTGTCAGATCTTTTACCCTAATGATGGCAGCTGAGTTGGAGGGAGGCCGCCTGGTGAATCCATCCGTACCCACTTTGGCTCGTATTTACGAATTACTGAGCCACATGTAGGAGGGCAGGTCACCCTATCGTCTATGTGGTCCATTTCAATTCTTATATGGCTGGGTAGTAGATCATTGTCGCTGTTATGAGTATCGTCATAACACAGTCATCCCACTTCCTACCTTTCGGCCAACCCTGTTTGATATAGATGGAGTTCGTCTGAAGTCCCTCAGCTCTGATGAAGTCATCAAGCTTCTAGATGACTTTTCCCAGTTCGTTTTCACTCCCTACCCCACTCCTTCTAGCATCATGGTTGACGACCGCAGGGGGAGCTTAGAAGAGTGTTCTTTCATGATTTTTCTATGGGATGGGTTTTTATCCGCGTGGATTAATGGGGTTTCTTTGGGTGAGTTATATTCTCCATATCGTTTTTCTCGCCATTTTGGATATATGCAACTCCAGGTTTCCCTTCCCCATCCTCGGGCCCGAGGACTGCATCCAACCACCCTCCGTCAATGGTGGTTGATATTGATGCAGGAGGGATCTGACACAAGAATTCCCTTTCCTGACATAGGAGCAGCTTCCAGCCTATCATCAGAGTATGCAAGAATGTGGATAAAGAATTATCCATATGGGATCTTGGGGGAGGCTATACGACAATTTCCCAAATCGGGGGTTACTGCGGCTGTTGTGCTTACCGCACCTTCCTCTTCGGCTTTGACTGAGGACCGACTGATGGCTCGTAGGTCGAAGCGGGTCAGGGAATCTTCCTATTTCAACCCCTCGACGGTAGAAGTTCAGATAGATCCAATTATTTTGGATGTAAATGAGGATGACCCAGTGACTTCGGGTCCCCATTATGTAATTCCCGAAGCTCCACTGGCCAATACTGGACTTACAAGCTCAACTCCTAAGCTCGAACCCGGGCTAGAGGATTCTCACCCTCCAGTCCCAGAACCATATTCTAGTGCACCCATGTATGCGATGGCCGTAATTCCAGACTTCATTCCTATGTTATCTAGTGATGATACCAAAGACCCTCGTGTCATGGCAGATCACCGAGCAGTGTGAAGGTGGGCCTGGCCCTGAATCTATGAGATTTTTTCTAAAACTCCTCTGACTGAGATGGATACTAAAATTGAATCCCTTCGGAAAATCATTCTAGGATTGGGGTCAGGTGGGTTCGACTATCGACAACTTCATTTTCTCACCTTGCATGTTGTCATTTCCCATGGGGAGGTTTCTGCTAGTGAAAACAAACTTTCTCACCTCACTGCCTCTCATTGCGGGACCCGAGACTTTGAGGAAGATATGATGAAGGTCCATCAGCTAATATCACTAGAGGTGATCTCTCAAGATCATGTGACTACCCTATCTACTGAGCTGTAAGAATGCGGAGCTCGAGTAGCGATGCTGAGGGATCAGTTGTTATCTTGGACTAGTAACCTTGAAGATGCTAGGAAAGGGATCAATGATCTCCAAACGATGGTGAGGCATACTCGTTCGGTGGCCGAAGTTGAGTCCAGGGAGAAGGACATGCTAGAGAAAACTTGCAATTACCTTCACCGCACGGTTTCCGATCTGATGGAGAGAGAGAGCCAGGCTCCTTTGTGATTGCCAGAGCTATTTCTGTACACTCTGCTTTACCTCTTTTGTTGCAGAAAAGGAGAGACTCCGGCTTGTGGGCGTCCTACTTTTTTTTCCAAATGGAATACAATCTGCTGTCGATCTCCCCTTGCTATAAAATTTGATTGTTACTGGAAAAACTGTTGTATAAAAACATCTCACCGAATCAAAATTAATCATAATTCAGGAAAATTATAAAATAGAAACGAGTTCTAATTTTTTCCTAGAGCATGGGATCCAACGAGCATAGTTTGACTATTGCTAGGGCTTTATAGAAAAACCCCCACACACTTTTTGTCTTTTCTGTTAATACCCTAATTTTTCCTGGGCCCATTTGGTGTGGACCCAGTAGGTATGGCTTTACTTTTTCTTAGGTCACCCTTTTTGGTTTTTCGGCCTAACGGGCTTTGCACCTCTTTTTTTTGTGAGCAGTTTAAAGTCCCGCTAACAAGACTATCATTAATGATGTTTTAGGTCTAACAGATTTGAATAGATATGGTGGGGTGAGGTCCCTGATGAGGTTTGGTTGGTTAAAATGTGTCTCAATACCTTTCAGATGCACGTGGGGGGAACATGTTTAGATTTGAATGACATGAAGGGCATGTATCAAGGCATGGGAGCCGTGTTGGCATGCAGAGGTAGGAAAATAGTCAGCTAAGGAAGACTTTCCTTTGTTAGACGGGCCACGGGCAATCAATATGCAAAACCACTGAGGGCATGGTATGAATAGTTGTACAAAGGTGTCCTTAAGTCAATGACTGTCCATTTATAATGGCCTGAAAACTTCATAAAAGTTTGGATTATGGAAACCACCATGGGTGGCTTGAAAAGGGTATGTGACATATGAAAGAGTTTGGGAATATCTGTATTAATCAGGAGTATGGTAAGGAGGCCACTTTCCTACGCATTTAGCTAGCATAAAGGATGGTTGGAACTTGGCGCAGTTTAAATTCATGCAGTAGGGAAATTCTTTAAAAATGGAAAAGCTTCACCTGGTTCTCGATAATATCATCAGAGAAATTCTAGCATATTCAGAAAGGGTTGTGAAAGAGGTTGGTAAACTGCAGCTCAAAGGGTTTCTGAATCCTGGGATGGATATGGGGGCTCAGAGGCCAAGAGGCGTATGGAGAGATGCATTACCTAAGTAAATCATTCCTTTTATAGATGGTCTATGGGAAATCAATATACTAGGCCACTAAGGGAATGGTATGAATAGTCTTAAAAAGGTTTCCTTAAGTCAATGATTGTATTCCCCCGCTTTCAGAGCAACTTCGGTGAATTTTAGATTCAGGACCACCAGGGGTGTCTTATGAGTGTTCAGATTTTTCTGAGTATAGAGTATGGTTTATGAAAAGAGGGTGTCTGAATACGGCAGAAACATCTAGTAAAAACTTCTAGGGAATGGGTGAAGCCTCCCTTATCACACTGGTGTAAGAAGATGGTTTGTGCAGGTCTATCCCGTGCACTATGGGAAAGGAGAAAGCCTCCATTCCTAACTGAACCCATGTCAGGTTCGACTGTGCAGTTTAACGTCATGCAGTAAGGACAGATTCCTTGGAGTTTAACATAATGCGGTAAAGACAGCTACTGTGCAGTTTAACTTCATGCGGTAAAGACGTCTTCCATGCAGTTTAACATCATGCGGCAAGGACGGAGGGCATTTTAAATTCCGTGCAGTTTAACATCATGAAGTAAGGATGGATTTCGTGCAGTTTAACATCATGCGGTAAAGATTTCTTCCATGCAGTTTAACGTCATGCGGTAAAGACGGATTATGTGCAGTTTATCATCATGCGGTAAAGATGACTTCTGTGCAGTTTAACATCATGTGGTAAAGATGGATTTCGTGCAGTTTAATGTCATGCGGTAAAGACGGGGAGCATTATTAAAGATACTGTGCAGTTTAACGTCGTGAAGTTTAACGTCATGCAGTAAAGATGGGGAGAATTATTAATCATACTGTGCAGTTTAACGTCGTGCAGTGAGGATGGGGGGAATTTTTTTTTAAATCCGGGAAAATTCTTGTAGTTGGAGGCATTTGCCTGGATGTTTAATACTTGGTCTTTGCAGCTTCACGCCAGGCGGCAAAGACATGTTCCATGAAATTTCATTCTTCATGCAGTAAGGACGTAGTTGCAAAGGACACTCTTGATTAGATTGTAACTGGTCTCAAATATCTCGGCATGTCCAAGACGTGGATAGGGGTTGATGGTGTAAACCGTGGTTCCGGGGCTTCTTGGATTAGGAGAGATGATATGGGGGCTCTGAGGCTGGTAAGCGTACGGGGCTAGGAAGAGTATCACCTAAGGAAATCTTGCCTTTAGTAGATGGGACAGGGGATATCAATATGCAGAGCCACTGAGGGCATGGTATGAATAGTCATACAAAGGTGTCCACGGGTCGATAACTTTCCACTTCTGATGGCCATTAATGATTATGAGGATCCGTGATTTCCCGGGCCGCGAAGTCTGTCATTTGTTAAGTAAATATCTGGACATGTCGGGGATGTTCATCCAAGATTACTATTAAAACTTGAAGAGTTCACTGCACTGATTTACCTTGCGTGTGGGGTATACCTTTACTCCATGCAGTTTAATGTCGTGCGGGAAGGATGAAGTACTCTTAGTTTAATGGTCATAGAGTTCGGACCATTGGGTGACTATTGCTACAATTTCCCAGAAGGAAACTAAGTTAGGAGGCTCTGGTATACTTTGAACAAGTGTGAGGGAATGAGGGTGTAAACTGTAACTCTGGGGTTTCCCAGATCAGGAGGTATGATATGGGGGCTCTAAGGCCGATAAGCGTACGAGCGTAGGAAAAGTGCCGCATGAGGAAATATTTCCTTTGGTAGACGGGCCAGGGGCAATCAATATGTAGAGCCGCCAAGGGCATGGTATGCATAGTCATTCAATGGTGTCCATGGGTCTATAACATTCCACTTTCGATGGCCATGGGTGATTATGAAAATCTAGGATTACTCACAGTACAGAGTTCGACATATGGGGATAATGGTGTCCAAGCATACAAGAAACATCTTCACCACAATTGCCCATCGAATCAAAGTAGCCTAGCCCTGACTTGATGTTTGTAGATGCAGATCATCATGTTAACCATGGGTGGATACATTGGCTAACCAGGTAGGGATACCCTGGAAACATTTGGATGTGAGAGGGGAAGGAACTTGTAAACCACTGCTCCATAATTTTTTGGATCGGGAGAATTGATATGGGGGACCTGAGGCCGGTAAGCGTATGGTGATAGGAAGAGTACCTCCTAAAGAAATAATACCTTTGGTAGATGGACTAGGGGCTATCAATATGTAGAGCCATTGAGGGCATGGTATGCATAGTTGTTCAATGGTGTCCGCAGGTCGATAACTTTCCACTTCCGATGGCCATGAACGGTTATGAAGATCCACAATTATCCGGGTCGTGGAGTCTGATGTATGGAGAGGATGTATCCAAATGCGCAATGAGTATTCCTATATTGTTTCACCATATATCTTGGGTGGGTCACGATGAAGTCCATGCAGTTTTAAAGTCGTGCGGTGAGGACGAAGTCCATACAGTTTTAACATTGTGCTGTGAGGAAGAAGGTGAAATGACATGAAAAGGGGATTCCATGCAGTTTAATGTCATGCGGTAAGGACAAGGTGTATATATACCTGTGTTTTCTTTTATAAGTGGCTGGTCTAGGAGGTAAGATCCCAGTGTCGCTATGTATCCTGTGAGGGCAGGAATCAAGCCTCACGTAGTTATTTTGGGGAATACACCTCGTGCAGGTCTGGTTCATATGGGGGAAAGGGGGTATTTCTAGCTTCATTTGGGGTGGCTTGGCTAGGGTGTGGAATTCTGGCGTCACTACGTATCCTGCGAGGGCAGGAATCAAGCCGCACGTAGTTCGTTAAAAGATAATACACCCCATGCAGGTCTGGTCCATACACGGGGGAAAAGTGCATTTTTAATCTTCATTCGGGGGTGGCTGGGCCAGGATGGGGGACCCTAGAGTCACTACGTATCCTGAAAAGGCAGGAATCAAGCCGTATGTAGTTCTCTCAAAGGGATACACCCTATGCAGGGATGGTCCGTACATGGGGGAAGAGGGAATTTTTTTCATTTGGGGGTGGCTGGGCCAGGATGGGGGACCCTGGCGTCGCTACGTATCCTACAAAGGCAGGAATCAAGACATACATAGTTCTTTCAAATCCATGTAGTTTAACATCATGCGGTGAGGACTAAATACTCTTAGTTTAGGGTCATAGAGTTTGGATCGTCATTGCTTGGTAGTTTAATGTCCTGCAGCTCAGATGATAACTACTTTTGATTATGTGAAATAATTTTTCAGAAATCTCACATTTGTAGGAGCGGTAGTGAATTTCCCATCCATAGAGATCAGGGAATATTCTTTGTTGGAGTAGACCTTGTCTATAACATATTTTCCCTCCCACTTGGGCTCCAGCTTTAGAGGTTTCCTTCTAGGTATCATTGGGGTCTGAAGGACCAACACCAATTCTCCTTCCATGAAAGACTGAAGACGAACCTTTTTATTGAAGGCTCATGCGATCCAGTTCTGATATACCTCCAGATGGTGAAAAGTGTGTAACTTCTTCTCATCCAACTATTCCAATTCACCTAGCTATTTTTCTGATTGCTCATCATTGGATAACTGATCACAAATGGAAACACGGAGTGAGGGAAATTGGAGCTCAATGAGCAGGACGACTTCTGCCCCATATACTAATGAGTATGGAGTAGCCCAAGTAGCGGTGCGGATTGTGGTTCGATAATATCACAGTGCATGAAGGATTTTATCCTGCCATGATTTCTTGTCTTTGTCCACCATTTTCTGGAAAATATTGGACAAGGTCTTTTTGAAATCCTATATCTATCTGTTGGCCGCTGCATGGTAGCGGGATGAGTGGTTAGCCTTGATACCATATTCTTGGTACAGTTTCTCCAATTCAGCCGAGTAGAAGTTGGTTCCGTTATCCATCAATATGTTATGAGGGATGACAAATCTTGTGATGATATTGGTTTTCACAAAGCTAACAATGTCTCTTTCCCCAAATTCCTTGAGGGGCATAGATTCTGCCCATTTGGAAAAGAATTCGGTTGCTGTGAGGATATACTTCAGTTGTTTGGCTGTGGCAGGAGGATATAGTCCCACGATGTCCATTCCCCAGATGGAAAACGACCTGGATTACTTAGCCTGATGAAGTAACTTTGGGGGTTTGTGTATGAAGTTGTCATGAATTTGGCATGAGTGGCATTTTGCGGTAAAGTGCTCGCAATCTCATGCCATGGTGGGCCAATAGTACCCAAGCCTTTGAACCTTATGGGAAATCTTAGACCCTGACTGGTGTGCTCCACATACTTCGGCATGCACTTCAATCATGACGTTAGTGGTTCCTTATCCATCAATGCTTCTGAGGAGGACTCCGTTGAGGCCTCATTTGTAGAGGACCTCTTGCTGACCTATGTCGCTGTATAGGACAATGTTGATTGCCCTTCTCCATATTTTATCTCGTTCAACCTTGTCTGATGGAAGTTATCCCATTTAAAGGTAGTTTTCAATGGGGGTCATCCAGCTGGTGACAGGAAAATATGGCTTAGGGACAGGACTTACTTCGTTGATTTCTTCCATCTTAGTCTGAAAAAACGGCAAGACCATTCGATGATGAGCAATACTGATAATTGTTTAATCCCAGTCTGGGTCAGCTAGGGCTGTGGCCGCATTGGCTAATGCATCGGCCTGGGCATTCTGAGTCTGGGGAATATACTTCAATGTTGGTTCTGTGGATAATTCCGACATTAACCCTAGGACATGGTCAAATAGAAGAATCTGATCCTCCTTTTTAATAGCATAGTCACCATTGACTTGCTTGATGACCAGTTCCGAGTCACCTTTTACCTTAAGGTGCTATAATCGTGCCTAGAGTGTGAGCTCCATGCCTACAATGAGGGCCTGATACTCCGCCTCATTGTTCGTAAACCCTTCTGACATGAGGAAGGAATATGGAAAGACTGCCTTTTCTGGGGACATGAGTATTATCCCCAAACCCACCTTGTTAAATTTGGGATCCTCCATCCTTTTCCCTGTCAGGCTTTGGGATGCGCCATCGAAGTACATTTCCCATGTTGGGAAATCCTCTTGAACTGAGAATATGTCTTCATTAGGTATCTCGGTGTCCGTTGCGGTGGTCCCTGTCGAGGGGTGCTCTACCAGAAAATCTACTAATGCCTGGCCTTTAATGGATTTCTGAGGCACAAAACAGATGTCAAACTGTTGTAGGATGACTGACCATCAGGATTGGCACCCGGTCATCATTGGGCGGCTGAGGATGTACTTGAGTGGGTTACTACGTGAGACCAAATGGACTTCATGATGTTGCAGATAATGTCTCAATTGTTGAACTGTGAAGACCAAGTCCAAACAACTATTATCGATGTTTGAGTGTTGAGTTTCAGCATCGATCATGGTTCAGCTGAGGTAATAAAGATTGTTTTCACTGCCAGCGTCATTTTTTTGTGCGAGGAAGGCTCCCAGTGACCGCTCTAGGGCCGTCACGTATAGGATGAGAGGTCTTCCTTCAACCAGGGGCATGAGAACTGGTGGGCTTAAGAGGTACTTCTTTAGGTTTTCGAATTAATCTTGGAAATCATCTTTCCATTGGTACATAACCCCCCTTTTCATTAACCTAGTGAAGTGAAAACATTTTCCCTCCAGGTTGGCTATGAACCACCTAATGTAGGCCAGGTGTCCTTAGAATCCTCTCAACTCAGTGAGATTGCGGGGAGGTGGCAGGCCAAGGATAGGCTTTGTCTTTTCGAGGTCAAATTCGATACCATAATGGCATACGACAAAGCCAAGGAATTTCCCTAAGGTAACCCCGAAAGAGAATTTCAAGGGATTCATTTTCATTCTATGTTGTCAAAGTTTTTTGAAGCCGGTTTCAAGGTCTGACAGGTGATCTGAGCACTTTCTTGATTTCACAAACATTTCATCCACATAGCATTTGATGAATCTTCCCAAGAATGGCTTAAATATACAATGCATGGTGCGTTGATATGTGGTGCCATTGTTATTGAGACCAAAGGGAATGACCCTGTAACAGAATATTCCTTGAGGGGCTCTGAAGGCAGTGGCTTCTTCATCTTCTTGGGCCATCCGGATTTAATTATACCCAGAATAACCTTCCATGAAGGATAGTGCCTCATACCCGGTCGTTGCGTCGATTAATAACTCAGTAATCGGGACCAGGAAATCATCTTTTGCGCAGTGCTGATTGAGATCTCTGAAATCGATGCAGACGCAGATTTTTTCCATTTTTTTTCTTGAGAGGGACATTGTTGGCTAGACAGGTGGGGTATTGGACCTTCCGAATGAAGCCTTCTTTAATAAGATTATCGACTTCAGCCTCTATTTTGGAAGCATTTGAGGGTTGCATCCTTCTGGCGGCTTGTTTAAAGCCCCGTTGGTCATCTGGAAGACCTAAGTGCTATGTCGCCACTTCGGGATCGAGTCCCAGAATTTCTGTGTAATTCTAGGAAAAAACATCTCGATGATGCCTCAAGAAAGAGGTATATACCTCATGATCCTTGGGATACATGGATGTGCTAATTAGAGTGGGCCTCATGTCTTCCTCGGTACTATGGTTTATTTCCATGAGCTCGTCCACAGTGGTGGAGATACCTTCCTCAAATGCGGGAGGTGCATCCCTGAGATCTTCCTCCTCTTCTTCCCCTAAATTCTCTTATTCTTGATATGACGGGGGGGAGTCCCCTTCAAGGGCTCTTGGGGGTCCAGAGGTGAGGCATCATGGGCGTCCCTGCTCAAGTATTCATCCCAAAATTGAGGGTTAGCAGTCGTTTCTGGACTTCTATGCTCGACCATTATAGCTGAAGTCATGAGGATAGTTGAGTGTTTATCTGGGCTTGAATTCTTACTCTCAACGTGGTTGATGGGCAGTACGTAGTCTCTGCCGAGCTGCTTGAGGGGTCATCTGGAACCATTTCAAGACCATTTGAAGTAGAGATCCAGTCAATACCATCAAGCAAAGGCTTCTTTTTTTTCTTTTTCTCATAAAACCCGGTGTCAATGTAGTGTGACACAGAGATCTTGAAAGGGGCCTTGTCAGTGTGCAACGTCCCACTTTTTCCATTGACGCAATACTTGATACACTTATGGTAGGATGAAGGAATGGCCATGTGCTTATGGATCCACGACCTTCCCAGTAGGGCATTGAATGTTGTGTTCTGCCGGACCACTAGGAATTATGAGTAGGCCACAAGGTCTCCAAAATGGGTTTTTATCTTGATTTGTCCCATTGGATTCTATTCACTCTTTTCGTAACCCAATGGAGTTGTGGAAGGGGGTATTAGGTCATCCTCACTATAGCCCAACTTACGGAGTGTCGGTAGGGGAAGGAGGTTAACTCCAGAGTCATTGTCAATAAAGACTTTCTGGATCTCAAAATCATTTAGTGTTCCAGACAAATATAGTGGTTTTATAGGTCCCTGTATGACATCATCTTCATCCTGATTGTTGAAAGAAATCACCTCATTGTATTCCGCTGGGCCAATCTCCGTCCGATAAATCTCGATGGCAGCTACCTCGGCTCGAAACTCCTGGGGGATGAGAAATTCTTATATGAGAACCTCCCTGAGATCTTCTCACAAACTCAGGGCATCCAGGATTGACAGTTTGGCTGGTACGGACGCCAGCTGCTTAAGGATATCGTATATCTGCTACAGCGGCCGACGCTTCTCCATTGGTGGGAGAGTTTTAGCAGGCAACTTGGGAGCTGGAATACGTGACGAGGAGGGACTGGCCATGGGGTCAGATTTCGATGGTGTTCCCACATTCTGGGGACTCGGCCTGACCGGTCTATTTGTGCGCACCAGGAGGCTAGAAACTTGTTACCCCTTTGATGGGTATCGCAGAATGACGGGGCCAGAGTGGCCGCTTGTGGAGGTGGAGGGATATTCTTTCTCTTGTTGAGTCTGTTGAAGGGATATCCCATGGGTTTCTGTGATATTAAAGGTTTGAGCCGTGGTAAAACCATAGGGTTTGTTTCGGCCGTGACTGTGCCTCCCCTGGTATCCCCTGCTTCTGCGATTCCTCCACCCAAACCCTTGTGTTGGTAACTCAGGTTCGTAACCATACACTTTGTCAGGGAATGATTCCATTAGATGAATGACGTTGATGGAACCAAATATTATCTTCTCATCTTGTGACAGGTTAACCTGGTCGGTTGTCCCTGATGGTGTCATTTGGCGGGTCGGTGCCTGTGGCGCCATGTTTGGGGGCATAAAATATGACAGTGTCAGGGATAAATTCGGCCTTGTTTCAGACTGATCCTCTTTCAATTGTCTCCTCCATCCTTGAATACACCTGGATGACCGGCTCTTGGAGGGTTGTGAGGCCGATATTGTCAGCTGTGCGACATTAGGGGCTGTTGGCAGCAACACCGGCTACTGTAGTTGAGCTCTAAGTATGCCCTGAGCTCGATTGAAAGTCTTCTGAGCCATCCAGTCATCAAAATTCTTCCCCTTATTTTTGGTGAATTCTTTCCACCCCTCCCCTTTATCAGATTTGGTGGTATAAATGTACGTTACATGTGCTGGGGGTGGTCCCAGCTCAACCTTCCCGGAGTCTACCATCCTTTGAAGGAGGTCTTTAAAGACGAATTATTCCTGGATATTTTTCCCCTACATTCGATGGTAGGGACAATAATCTGGCCTATCATCGCAGCTGACTTCTTCGGGCTTCCTTGGCTCTAGGAGGTGGAGCAAGTTGCAATTCATGGCAGTGACAAGGTATCCGCGGACTTGGTCCTCTTGGAACAAGTATACTTTGTGTCTCTGTTCCTCAAACTGGTTCGAATTTGATCCTCTTTGATTTTCCCGCTTAGGAGGAGGCTGATGCTGATATGTAGGGGGACCTTGACGATTTGGTGGAGGCCTAGGCTGTAGAGCAGATGCAGGGGCTGGCTTGAGCATGACAGAGGATGCTTCAGCTCTAACTGTTCTCTTTGCAAGAGCCTGTGAGGCTATTCGGGACTTCAGATTGATCCACTGCAGGGAGTATTCAATTCTCTAGTCAATGGAAGAGAGATTGCGGAAGCTAGTGGTGCACTCCACTGGTATGAGTGGTGTTTGCAGCTTATCTCTAAGGTTATCGATGCATATGGCAAGCATCTCATCTTGGAGCATTGTCTTGTTTAGAGAGTAGGTCAGACCCTTCCATCTGGCGATGAAATCCGAGACCCTCTTTTTTTCCCTCTGTTTGAAATTAATGAGGTCGCTGACCATTGTTTTAGGCAGTGTTGAGCTTAAGTGTAACATGAACTACTACCTAAGGTCTTCCCAGCCCTTTATAGACTGAGCTGGTAGATTCGTATACTAGACGAAGGTAGATTCTTCCATGGTCTGCACAAAGCATCTGAGTTTCACTACATCTTTTTGTTCTATAGTTCCCATTATAGGGTCGCAATAAGATGCGTAGTGTATCAAATGTTGTTCTGGATTGCCTGATCCATTTAAAATAGGGAATACAGGGCTCCTAAAATTGGGTGGAGGAGGCGTGTTGCTCACCCAATTTGGGTAGGGCTTTCGCTCTGGCTGTATCGGAGTGCGTCGACCCTCTATTGCTTCCAATCGAGCTGTTAGTGCCTCGATGGTTCTAGAAAGTCCCTGGTTTACATCCTGTTGGGCCCGGTCTTGGGAAGGTGTAGCCCGAGGTATTTCTTGAGGATCTGTCTCAGCCGGCACCAAGGGTGCATATGCTGTTTGTGACACCTTCGGAGGGTTCAGACATACTCTCTCTAGTTGCTTCCTGAGTGGAGGGAAGTCTTGGTATTCATCCAAATCCATGTTCAGGTAGTTGGACATGTCGGGCACCTGATTAGGTGGGGAAAACTTTGGTCTTTGAGGTGAACTTGCTTGGAGTGCAAGGTGTGGATCTTATTAGGAAGCGCTTTCAATAAGATGATTCCTCTAGAGTAGCTCGGAATTAATCCACCTCAATTATTTCATTTCCTCTTCCTGTCGATCGAATCTATCATTGAGTGTAAGTGGCTCGTTTTTATCGAGAGGAGGAGGCAGGTTAAGGGTATCTAGTCCTTTGTTCTTATCCTTGTTGGAAGCTCGCAGGGTAAGCAGATGAGGGTTAGCTGGAAGGGAAGCCATATTTAGGGTGGCCCTCTGGTTCTGGGTGTGCACACCTGGTGGTCCATTGTGAGTCACAACCTGACCAGAATCATCATCTCCAAATCCATCAGGATTTGCATCATCTCTGGTGTAACCTATGGGTTAGCCTCTATGGTGTTTATGGATGCATATCACGGGGTGGAGGAGATGTCATCTTCCAAATAAAAAGAGGATCTCCCGCGCCTTTTACTGGTCCTCCCCTTCTTGTCCCTGGATTTCTTTTGGACTCCTTGACGAAGGGTGACGCGGAGAGTTCATTGATGTGACCTCATGGTACGTCTCCCTCTTGAAGGGGATGGTGACTCAAAATATGGGATACGACAGAAACCTCCTCTTATGACTGTCCTCTCTAGATGAGAAAATACTGATTCTCGTGGGGGATGTTGTTGTTGAGGTGGTAAAAATGCCCCCAGCCCTGAGGGCTTGGGATGGATCCATTCCATATATGTTGAACTGGATCTAATGCCGAGTTCACCAATGAATCAATCCCCTCTAGGGAGGCAAGCAATGACTTCTTATTGGCCTCTCTCAAGAGAGAAGCATGTTTTACGCTTTCGATGGACTGATTTAGGAGTTCGTGAATGGATTGTTCCCGTCGGGCCTGACGCTTTTGGGACTTACTCAAGGCCTGTCTTTGTTGGGTGTGTCACCTTTCGTGAATAGGTAGACCACTCGATCACAGTCTTGACATGATGGCGTTGTAAGATATTATGTCGAACGGGTTCTTCTGGGTGGTGAGCGGAGTGAAATGCAGAGATCCATGTTCTCCCCATCCTCTGATATGGACCCCCGTCGGAGTGTCACCAATGAGGCAGTGCATCTGGTGCAGTGCATGGAGCCAGGCTGATTCCATGTTTCCTTTATGCCTCACAGGTCGCGGTTTCCATGCGGAAGGAAGATCATCTAGGTCGATGTGATGCAGGAGGTCACCTATTGTCTTGGCATTGTCTACATACCCATCATAGGGCCGGAAGATTGATTTCAGCTGGTGAAGGGTTGTCCATATATTGGAGCAGATGTCGTGCGCACATTCTTCTGACAAATTTCTGGGTATGTTTAATTGAGAGGTGGTTGTGGGTTAAAACACATCTCTGGACAGTCATTTCCTCAGGTGAAACATGTCGGTATACTCCTCCGCTAGTGATTCCCCTACCTAGTCGGCCCAACTGAGATGCTCACTAATAGTGTGGTCATAGCCAATGGGGACAGTAGGTATTGAATTATCATGGGGGCGATTTCGAGGTGGTTCAGAAGATGAACGTGTCCCCGGACCATCTCTTGATTGAAGAAGGGTATCGTTGGAGACTAGCTGGGAATCAAACATGCTTGATCCTGCCCTTCTCAGTGCCTCGGAATATGAGGGATTTTCCGTGCTTGATTCGGAAGGGGGAGGACCTTCCTGTCGATATGATATGTCATTGCGGGGAGGACATTCTCAATAACTGCCATCATGGTGAGGATGACCATCAGGGTTTGACGTTCGATGTATATCCTGGGGAGGACCTTCAAGACACACTACGAAAGGGGATGACCTTCTTATTGCTTGGGGCCATTGTAGGGAGGACCTTTGCAACGGCGGCCGTGGTGGAAAGGACTACCATCACAGCTACCGCAGGGAGAATTTCTACAGGGTGCACCCTGGGGAGGGCCTTCAGAATGTATCGCAATGAGGGGAGGGCCTTCTCATTGCTTGACATCTCTACGGGGAGGACCTCCGTTATCAGTGTGGTGAGGACTACTACAACGATCTGATGCCTGGCTGTGCGAAGTGTCATTGCAACGTAACCCCTGGGGAGGACCTTCATGGTAGGACACAACAAGGGGAGGGCCTTCTTGTCATGATGAGACGTTACTGCAGGTAGGGCCTCCTTAGTTGTGACTATGGTAGCGAGGACTACTATCATAATCTATGGTCCCACTTCACTGAGAGTTTTCGCAGTGTATACCCCGGGGAGGACCTTCAGGGTGGACCGCAGCAAGTGGAGGGCCTTCTTGCTGCTCAATATTCTGGTCATGCAGAGTGCTTCTGTGACTCGCATCAAAAGAGATGCTCTTGTGATCTATCGTAATATGCCTATAGGGGAGGCCCCTGTGGGTGATCTGGGGAGGACCTTCAGAGCTGATGGTAGCGACATTGCGGGGAGGACCTTCGCAACTGCTACTGTCACTCCCATAATATGGTAATGGGTGGGTAGGGTTCTGAGCCTTTGATATGTGCTTGGTGGTATTGGGAACCCTAGCTTCCAACAGAGCGGAGTCATGAACTCACTCTTTATTTCCTAGCTGCCTTCGGTGTGTTCAGGGTGCTTTCTTGCGGGCAACGGGGACCATATGCTATTTATAACGGCCTTCACCTTTGGTTCCCTTTCTAATTAGGTCCTGTGATGCTTCCAGGATATTCCGACGAACATCTTGACTTTTAGAAGGGATATATGCCTACTCTGGAGCATCCACCGTGATGGACGGGTGTCCCCAATTTGGAACGAGTGAAGCTGCTTGATCTGGTTGCCCTTGTATTGCGGAATATGGCCAACGAACCTCTTGGGTGGAAGTAGGGATGAATATCTGCTCCACGGCAGCTATCTCATCTCTTAGATGAGTCGCCTCAATTGGGGATATGGGCTCATGGGCCGGAGTCCTTGCTGTTTTCGCTGATGAAATTACATTTTGGCAAGTCTGAAAGATATGATCTGGGATTGATACCTTATCCTCCATCATTCCCAGGATATGCAGAGAGACATCCTTGGCTGGAACAGGTATGAAGTCCCATTCCAGTATCGGAGTAGGAATATCCTGCTCCGGTCCTCCAGTGGTCAGTGGGTACTGATAATTCTCTAGTTATGGGGTAGGTGAATGAATCTGACCCTACGCTGGGATATGCCGGTTTATCTCTCCGTTTTCCACCACATAGGGATGGCGGACTATACTTGCATTCGTTGGTAGGTGGACCTGCATATGTTGGTTCCCCACCGTATCGAGTCAGTGGCCTTTGCTGGTAGGGAGACGTGCCCGCCTATTAATTGCCGCCACATTGGGATGGTGGGCTCTGTTAATCACCACCACATCGGGATGGTAGGCGTCATAAGCGTCTAATAGGATCTGGTCCTATAGGCACTGGGTTGCCACCACATCTGGTTGGTGGGCTTCATGACCCTGGGCAGGGAGAGGTTCCTGCTGGGTAGGTGTCATCCTGTATGAGTGATGGGCTTGATGGAGCTCAGCAAGGATGCGCGCCTGCTCATATAATGCCTCCATGTCTGGATGGCGAACTTTGGAGGAGCGGACTGGTGTATGTGCCCGCTCATGATACGTCTCCGTGAATGGGCAGCAGAGCTCCTACTCAGGGACAAGGGTGATGACCGATCCCTGGTTGTACGTTTTCTGCCCTCGTCGGGTGGTCCGAGGGGCTAGAGCTCGGGGAGTGTGGGCCTGGATCCTCGAGGCGACATCCTCCTTCGCATGGGGATATTGAGTCGCAGTGTAACCGCGACGACGTCTTCCGATGGGGGCCTTAGAGTGGAACCCCCATTCAGCGGGGATGAAGTCCTCAGTGTCGACCTCATCCGCTTCCCTAAGATAAGGGAGGTACGCATTGTCTCGTTCCAAGGATAGACTCCCGAAATGATTTGAGACGGCAATGAGAGCCGTTTGGATCTGCTTTCATGACCGCTACTGGGCAGGCGACCGGTGGGTCTTGGTAGAATGGAGGGCGTGCATGGACACCTCCACCGTCCGGAGAGTACCGTTTAAGGGGTACTCTCAGATCAACGCATCTGAGACACAACGTTGAAGGCGCTGATTAGGTGACGGGGTCCTTCGTTGGTGAGGAAGTCCTGGCACTGCGTAGTTTGAAGTACGCACTTGTGAGTTCCTCTGTGATCCCATTGGATCGAAGGGAGTTCTGATTGGTACCTGTATAACATTTTAACAAATACAAACAGAAAACCTGTCAAAGCAGCATCTCATGATCACATGCATAATTAATGACCTTACTTGGCCATCCTTGTGAGTATAAGGGGGCAGAAAGTGATATTTGGTTACATCTATCATGCTTGGTTAAAGATTCACGTCAGGTTCACCATTTTTTGTTTTGCAATGACTGAGGTGGGAGGGCCGATGCGCCCGGTGGTTCAATCTCACGAAAAGCTGAGTTCTGTTCAATTTCTCAGGTTGGTTATATCGGTCTTCATTTCGAAACACCCAATGTTTCTTTGTCCAACGATCCATGGACCTGCATTCCAAAGGCAGGTGTACGCTAGGCGATTCGTCCAGTAATGCTTAAGAACACACATTGTTCAAGAGGATGGGGAGTCGGGCTCATCGCACCCTTTTGGGGGGAAATTGTTGCTTGTTCCGGGACTCTCTTATAGATTTAAGACGTATTCATATACTCGTGAATATTTGGTTTATAACCAAGAATAGTATCCATATATTACTCTTGGTTGGAAATGGTCAGTTGAACGTAGGGATTCAGAATCATTTAGGCCCAAGTTTTACCATCCCTCATTGGATTAATGACTTCAGGGAGTTTGGAATCATTGAGACAACATTGGTTTGAAGCCTTATAACTGGTCACTTTAGAGTTTATATTCATCCAGGGGGACAGATAATGACTTGAGCATTTGGATCGAACCCGTGATACGGTCTTCTTACAAATCCTCATGAGAGGAATAAAAATCCACGTAGTTCAGTGCCACTTGATGGGACACATCACCTTTTAAGGTTGTGCGACGGGGACCCAACCGTACAGTTTAACGTCTTGTGGCAAGTACACCCGGGCGATAGATGCCCAGTCAAAGTTGGTGTGGGAATTATGCTGAAGCGGCCCGGAAGACACAAGGGAAGTGATTTCCTAGGTCTATAGATGGTCCTGCTAGATTATAAAGACATGGTTTGATAGAGAAAGATGTGTATCCGTCTTAGATATCAGGCTTTCACCTCGGGGAGGTTTCCTACGTATCTTGGTTGGTCGAGAATCGAAGTCCATGTATTTCTTAGAGATTCGGGCTCACACGTGAGAGTTTCCTGTTGTTGGGATTGAACCTCGAGAAGGCGTCCTACATACCCTGCTTAGGAGAAAGGGATCAAAACCCACGTAGTTCATTTTGAGGGTCGTCGTTGTGAGAACTCTATGACCATCACAAATCTCTAATCCCACGTGAGTCATGATCAGTGTGAGAAACAAGAGAATGCAACAGACATGGAAAGCACCACACATTCTCCCTACTCAGGGAAAGGGAGAAAGACGGCGGGTGGAGGAGAAGGCCAGGACCACTAGAATCTCCTTCGCCCTGATTTTGGAGGAAGTTAGAAGTTTTGCAGCGGAGCAATGAGCCTTATATGATGAGAGGGGAATGGCCATTGGTTTCCGGAAAGGATGGAATGGGGCTTACTCCAGGAGGGATGCCCAGTCACTCCCAAGAGAGGGGAGAGGTGCTCACTGTTGGAACTCGTCAAAAGGAAATATGAGCAGGGTCCCTCAATCCTGACAAGTGGAGAGGCAGAAAGGGGACTCTCGGGCTCAGACCCTGCACTACCATGGGAATGTGAACCCAGGAATGTTTTGGGAGCCTGGTCAAGGGCCAGAGCAACCCCTTTTCCTTCGGCTACCATGGGTATGTGAACACAAAGCGACACACTGATGTGCCTGAAGGTTTCATAATACGGGTCTGATGGCTTCGGTAGAGGCCTTTGCTTGGGGCCAATGAATAATCCAATGAAGGGATTGTGAAGGATCAGGCCAGATTGGAAGGATTTTATCTGAATCAGGGAATGGGAACACTGAAGGAGTTAGCGGGCCACATGGGTGTATGAGGAGTGGCTCCCTTCACGTAGGGGGTGTTACGTGGCTGGATAGGCCGTCTGCGTACCAGGGTGGTGCACAGACTGATAGGAATCCCACGTACTAGGGTGGTACGCGACTTCGGGTTCAGCCCACGTACTAGGTTGGTACGCGACGGAGACCGCGCGAGCAACGGCGGCCAGGGGCGATGCCTGTCGGGGGTTCATTGGTCAGGGCTTCGCCCACATCAGAGGGTGTTACATGATGCGTCAGATCGAAAAAGGGGCATAGAATTCCTGGTCCGCGGGGAGTACATCCACGGAGGGTCCATGGCTCGCGGTCTTTTTTTTTTATGTTCGCGCTTCAGCAAATTGTTACGCATTTTCGGTTCCCTATTAATTCATTTCTAGTTTCATAACTATTCTGGTTCACGAATTGGAACTTCACCATTTTTGAAATCCTAAGCTCCTTCCTTCGAAATCATTCCACCAGAATCTGATTGATCCCTTTCTTCTCCCCCTCGATGTCCTTTTATATAGGGGAAAGAGATGTATCTGTGGTCATGCAACACCTTTTGCGGAGGCCCATGACTAGAAACCTGGTTTACGGATGATTTGGTCAATCCGAAACTCGCGGGGGGCATTTAATGCACCATCCCCATGAACCAAATTCGTTCGAGGAGTGCTTCGTGGCCATGCGGGGCTCCGCCTCCATTCCAAAAACGACAGCGCACGCGGTCTGAGCTGGTTGTTGCAGTTCGCGGCTGGGGCGGTTCCTGACTGTGGACCGGCCTAGTGCCTATCCTGCTTCACGCCCGTAGAGGGTTCCCGCCTCCGTTTCAGGGATGATTCTGGTCTGTGAAGGGGGCGGCTTGCTGAACCGGCCGCGTACCATCAATGTTGGACCGGTACGCGGTCCATCCGATCCTTTTCCAATTTCTTGGGTGTTCTCCATATTTTTTTCCAGTTCATAGGAAATTCGATAGAATCCTTTCCCAAATTAAAGAGGGTTCCATTATCCTTTGCGGATTTTTCAGGACCCTATAGAGGGTTTTTAGGGTTTTTTATAATTTTAAGCATTTGTATGTTTTTTAGGGGTTTAATTTTTTTTATTGGTTTAATGTTTTCTTAGTTTTTTTCATGGTTTTTATGGTTTTTACATTTTGAAGTATTTTTATGTATTTTATGGATTATCATGGTTTTTAGGGTTTTTGGAGATTTTGAGGGAAATCTTGGGTGTTTTGGGTTTTTATCAATTTTTTGTTATTTGGAGATTTTTTAGTTTTTTGGGGGGCTTTAATTTTTTTAGAGTTTTTAACATTTTTAGTGTTTTTTTGATTTTTTTCATTTTTAGGTTCTTATGATTTTTAAGAGTTTTCTGGATTCTATAGTTTTCTTAGGGTTTTTATTTATTTCATGTTCTTTTACATTTTTAGGTATTTTGAGAGATTTATTTTGATTTACATGTTCTTTAAGAATTTTTAGGGATTTTGGGGGGGGGGGGCTTTAGGGAATTTTAGGCTTTTGTGGTTTTGTGGTATTTTTTTGAGATTTTACAGGTTTTTTGATTTTTGGGGGCTTTATGGTTTCTGTGAGTTTTTTATCGTTTTTATGTTTTTAAAGGTTTTTTAGTGTTTTTAGTTGTTTTTAGGGTTTTAATAGGTTTTTAATGTCTTTTTAAATTTTTATATTTTTTTGGGTTGTAATGTTCTTTAGGGTTTTAGGGCCTTTTAGGGATTTTGGGGATTTTTATATTTTTTAGGATTTTTAGGGGTTTTAGTATTTTTAGGTTTTTAAGGTTTTCTTATACTTTTTCATGTGTTTTACATTTTTAGGGATTTTTAGTGATTTTTGAGGATTTTTATGTTTTTAGGGTTTTCAAGAATTCTGAGGTGTTTTAGGGTTTTTATGGTTTTTATAGTTATTTTGGGGTTTTAGGGTTCATTTGAGTTTTTTAGTGGTTTTAGGGTTTTTATCATTTTAAATATTTTTAGGAATTTAAAAAGTTTTTATAGTTATGTGAGGTTTTCATTATTTTTATGGGTTTTTAGGTTTTGTAAGTTTTTAGGGGTTTTATGATTTTTAGGGGTTTTAGGGGTTTTAGGGTTTTGGCGTTTTCAGGTATTTTAGGGGTTTTAAGTGTTTTTAGTTTTTTAGGATTTTCTTAATATTTTTCCAGGTTTTTTACTATTTTTAAATTTTTTGGATTTATAATGATTTTTTTGGATTTTTATAGTTTTTAGGGTTACTTTTTATTTTAAGGGTTTTTAATGTTTTTAGGGATTTTATGGTTTTTTGGGTTAATAGGTATTTTTTAGTTTTTTAGGTTTTAAATGATATAAGAGTTTTTTAAAGTTTTTATGGGTTTAAATTATTTTTAGAGTTATTAGCGTTGTTTATTTTTTATGGTTTTTTTGTGGTTTTTTAATGTTTTTTTGTGTTTTTTTGGTTTTTAATATTTTTAGGGTTTTTAGGGTTTTTTTGGTCTTTTAGGGGTTTTAGAATTTTTAGATTTTTAGGGGTTTTATGTTTTTAAGGTTTTTTATATTCTCTTAGGGTTTTTCAGGTTTCTTAGGGTTTTTTATTTTATATTTTGTGATTTTTAGGGATTTATTAGGGTTTTCATGGGTTTTAGGATTTTTAATGATTTTGAGGGTCTTTAGGGGTTTTTGTGTATTAGAGTATTTTAGAGGTTTTATAATTTTTTAGGTATTTCATAGGTTTTATTTTTTTTAAAATTTTTTTAAGGTTTTCTTTGGGATTTTCATGAGTTTTAGGGTATTTAAAATTTTTAGTGTTCTTTATTGCATTTTTAGGGTTTTTATTATTTTTAGATGTTTTTTTGGGTTTTTTGGGTTTTTAATGTTTTTTAGTGTTTATTTTGGATTTTGAGGGTTTTCAGGTTTTCATGGATTTTTGGATTTTTAAGTTTTTTTTTTATGTTTTTAGGGTTTTATTTTTTTAGAGTTTTTTTAGCAATTTTATGGGTTTAAAGTTTATTTAGAGTTTTTAATGGGTTTTAGGGGTTTTATGACATTATGTTTTTATGGTGTTTAGAGGATTTATGGGTTTTATGGATTTATAGTTTTTAGGGTCTTTTTGGGTTTTTAGCATTTCTTAGGTTTTTTTTGTTAAGTGTTTTTATGTTTTTTGTGTTTCTTAGGGTTTTTAGGGGGTTTCGGATTTTTTATATTTCTAGGTATTTTTTATGGAATGTTTTAAATATTTACGCTTTTTATGGGTTTTAGGGATCTTAGGGTTTTAAGGTTTTCAAACGGTTTTATGGGTTTTAGTGTATCCTTAATTTTTTTTGGATTTTTAGGCATTTAAGTGTTTTAGGTTTTTAAGGGTTTCTTCCGGTTGTTAGGGTATTTATGATTTTTTACTATTTTAGTAATTTTTATTTCATTTTTAGGATGTTGATGGGTTTTTAGGTTTTTAAGGTATTTTGATGGTTTTCAAGGTTTTAGGGTTTTGTGGGTTTACATTGAATTTTTTTTAGGGTTTTCAAGTTTTTTAGATTTTTTAACATTTTTGGGGGTTTGAAGGGTCATTGGAGTATATAGTACGTTTTAGGAATTTTATGGGATTTTATGGGGTTTTATGGTTTTTAATGTTTATAGGTTATTTTTATAGTTTTTAGTGATTTTTAGGCGTTTTAGTGTCTTTGAGGTTTTATAGCATTTTTAGTTTATTTAGGGGTTTTAAATGATTTTATGTTTTTTTTGTTTTCTTTGGTTTATTCGGGATTTTTAGAATTTTTTGTTTTTAGGGGTTTTTAGGGTGGTTAGGGATTTTTAGGGGTTTTAGGGATTTTTAGGGTTTTAGGGAAAAGACGGTGCAAATCCAGACTATTCCTGACCCCCCCCCCCCAAATTTATTAGAATTAGGGTTTTTAGGATTTTAACATTTTTTAGGTTTTTAAGTGTTTTTATGTTTTTAATGTTTACCTATAGATCTTTAGGGTTTTAGGGGTTTTATGTTTTTAGATATTTTTATGATCATTAGGTTTTTTAGGTTTTTTAGTGATTTTGAGGGTTTTGGGGGTTTAATGGTATTTTTGGTATTTTTATTTTTTTAGTTTTTAGGGTTTTTAAGGTTTTTTAGATTTTTCTCATGTTTTTAATAGTTTTTAGTGGTTTTCACAGTTTTTATGGTTCTTTGGTTTTTTATGGTTTTAAGGGGTTTTTATTGTTTTTATGGTTTTAGGTTTTTTAGTGTTTGAGCTTTTTTTTTGTTTTAGTGGGTTTAAGGTGTTTTTAGGTTTTTAAGGCTTTCTTATGTTTTTCACATTTTTTGGGATTTTTTACAATTTTATTGATTTTAGGGGTTTTTTGGATTTTATTTTCATTTAAAAGTTTTATGGATTTATTTAGGTTTTTGGTTTTTTAAATGTTTTTTATATTTTTTGGGGTTTTGGGGGGTTGTGTTTTTTGTTTTTTTTTTGTTTTAAGGTTTTTTAGAATTTTTAAAATGTTTTTCGGGGTTTAAAGGATTTTTAGAGTTTTTGGTGGATTTTAGGTTTCTATGGGGTTTTAGGGTTTTATTGTTTTTAGGGATTTTTATGGATTTTAGAATTTTTTAGTCATTATACTATTTATTTGGGGTTTTAGTATTTTTATCGTTTTTAGTATTTTTGGGGTTTTTAGGTATTTTAGTTTTTTTTGGTTTGTTAGCAGATTTCAAGGTTTTTGGGTTTTTTATGTTTTTAGGGAGTTCTTGTGATTTTTAATATTTTTATAATTTTTTAGTGTTTTAGGGATTTTGTGGGGTTTGGTGTTTTTTTATGGTTTGAGGGATATTATTGTTTTTTTGGGTTTTGGGGGTTTTTTTTTACCTTTTTAGGGTTTAAAGGTTTTTTTAAAAGTTTGTTAACGTTATTTGGGGTTTAATGTGTTTTAATGGTTTTTAGGGTTTTTATGTCTTTTTAGGATTTTTAAGGTATTTAGGTATATTTTATGGTTTTAGGGGCATTAAAGGGTTTTTGGGTCTCCTTTAAGTTCTTAGGGTTTTTAGCATTTTTAGGTTTTTTTTGTTTTAAAGCGCCTTTAGGTTTTAAGTTTTCCTTAGGGGTTTTTAAGGATTTTAGGTTCTTTAATGTATTCTGGTATTTTTTTTATATTTTTAAGGAATTTTATGGTTTTAGAATTTTCTGGTATTTTATGGGGTTTTAGAATTTTTTAGGGTTATTAATTTTTTATGGGTTTTGTGGGTTTCAGGGTTTTTTTTTCAGTTTTTAGGGGTTTTATGATTTTTTAGATTTTTTAGCATTTTTTATTGGTTCAATGGGTTTTTAGAGTTTTAGTTGTTCTTAGGATTTTATGTGTTTTATTATTTTTAAGGTCTTTTTGTGTTTCTATTATTTTTTGGGTCTTTTGGGTTTTTAGTTTTTTGAGTATTTTTTTGTTATTAGGGGTTTTAAATGTAATAGGTTCTTTAGGGTTTCTTAGTTGTTTTCATTTTGAGGGGGTTTTATGTTTTAAGGGATTATTAGTGCTTTTATGTTTTTTATGGTTTTTAGGGACTTTCATGGGTTTAAAGGATTTTTTGGGTTTTTAAATATTTTTATGGGTTTTCAGGTTTCTAGGAAATTTTTCTATTTTTTAGGGTTTTATTGTTTTTGGAGTTTTTATATTTTTAGGGGTTTGTATGGTTTTTAGAGTTGTTAGTATTTTTTATAGTTTTTATGTGTTTTTATGGTTTTTTAAGGTTTTTTGGGGTTTATGGTTTTTGGGAGTTTTAGGGTTTTAAGGTCTTTTAGGGTTTTTAAGGCATTTTAGATTATTTTTACGTTTTTAGGGGTTTTATGTGTTTTTAGGTTTTTAAGGTTTTCTTAGAGGTTTTTAGGGGGTTTTACGTTTTTAGGGATTTTTACTACATTTTATGATTTTTATGGTTTTAAGGCCTTTGAAGATTTTGTGGGGTTGTATGGTTTCTTAGGGGTTTTAGGGTTTTTATGGGTCTTATTGTTTTTTATGTTTTTAGGGGTTTTACATGTGCTCAGGTTTTTATTGTTTTATTATGGGTATTCAGGGTTTATTTGTTTTTATATTTTTTTGATATTTTTTTGGATTCTTAGGAATTTTAAGTTTTATATATTTTTTATGGATTTTGAGGGGTCTTATGGGTTTTTATGGTTTTTTGTTTTTTTGGGTTTTTAGGGTATTTTATTTTATTTAGGGTTTGTCTGTTTTGTAGTGTTTTTAATGTTTTTGGGGTTCAAATGATTTTTAGATTTTTAATGGGTTTTTAGAGTTTTATGGGGTTTAATAGAGTTGTATGGTTTTTAGGGGATTTTATGGGTTTTAGGTTTTTTTTGGCTTTTAGGGTCATTTAGGGTTTTTATAATTTTTTACATTTTTAGGGGGTTTAAGTTTTTTAGTATTTTAAGGACTTCTTTGGGTTTTTTGTATTTTTAATGGTTTTTACATTTTTATGGATTTTTATAGATTTTTTAGGATTTTTAGGATATTAATTTTATTAGAAATTTTTAGGGATATTTGGATTTTTAGGGTTTTTAGGTGTTTTAGGATTTTTTTTGGGTTTTTAGGGGTTTTTGAGTTTTTATGGTTTTAAATGTTTTTTATGTTTTTTAACATTTTTATGGGTATAAATAATTTTTTTAATTTTCAGTGGTTTTTTATTTTTTATCGATTTTACATATTTTTAGTTTTTTCAGGGTTTTTATGTTTTTAGGGGTTTTATTATTATCTAGTCTTTTTAGGGGTTTTATACTTTTTTAGGTTCTTAGGGGTTTTAAGTGTCTTTAGGTTTATAAGTTTTTCTTATGATGTTTTGTGTGTTGTATGTTTTGTTATGTTTTTACATATTTTTAGGTATTTTTTTTGGATTTTTTTGGTTTTTAGGTTTTTTGGGATTTTGAGGGTTTTTTATGGTTTTTAGGGTTTTCTAGGTTTTTATAGGTTTCAGGTGTTTTTAGGTTTCTATGGTTTCTTAGTGATTTTTAGATTTTTTTGTTTTTTCTATATTGTTAAGGATTTTTAGGTTTCTATTAGGATTTTTATGGGTTTTTAGGTTATTTAGGGATTTTCAGTATTTTTAGGGTTTTAATTGGTTTTTTAGGTTTTTAGGGTATTTTAGTTATTTTGGGTTTTAAATTTTGTTAGAGTTTTATAACTCTTTTAAGGATTAAAGGGTTTTTATAAATTTTAGTGGTTTTAATGGTTTTAATGGGGTCTTATGGTTTTTAAGTATATTCGAGGTTATATGGATTTTATCGGGTTTTATGGATTTAGGGTCTTTTAGGGTTTTTCTAAGTTTGTAAACGTTTTTTGGGTTTTTTTTGGTTTTTGGTTTTTTATATTTTTATGATTTTCTAAGTTTTTTCATGGTTTTTATGGTTTTTTACATTTTTTTTTGATTTTTAGGCATTTTTTAGGATTTTTATAGTTTTTAAGTATTTGTAGGGATTTTTGATGGTTTTTATGGTTTTTGGGATTTTTAGGTTTTTAGGGGGGTTTTTTAAGGTTTTAAGGTTTATTAGGGGTTTTCTTGGTTTTTATTATTTTTTTACATTTTATATATTTTTAATTTATTTTATAGTCTTAATGGTTTTTATGGTTTTTAGGGTTTAGGGTTTTTATGGTTTCTATGGTCTTTTTGGGTTTTTAGTGTATTTTTAATTTTTTAAAATTTTGAATGTTTTTAGAGTATTTTTTTATGGGTTTAATTTCTTTAGATTTTTTAGTGGGTCTTTAGGGTTTTAAGGGGTTTTAGGTTTTCTTACGGTTTTATGGGCCTTTATGGTTTTTAGGGTTTTGGGGGATATTTTGGTTTTTTATGGATTTAAGTTTTTTTAGGGTTTTAGGATTATCTTTTGGTTTTTCAAGGTTTTTAGGGGTTTTTGTTTTTTATATTTTTTAAGGATTTTTAATATATTTTATATTTTTAAGGTTTTTTAGGGATTTTTGAGGGATTTTAGGGTTTTTTATCTTTTAGGGTTTTTTGGGGTTTTTGGGGTTTTTGGTTTTTTAAAGAATTTGACATTTTTAGGCGTTTAAATGTGTTTTAGAGTTTTTAGTGGAATTTATGGTTTTTATGGATTTTTAGTATTTATTATGGTTTTAAGGGGTTTTTTGATTTTGGGTTTTTTTGTATTTAGAGTCTTTTGTGTTTTTAGTGTTTTTCATATTTTTAGGGGTTTAATGTGTTTTTAGGTTTGTAATATTTTCTTATGGATTTTCAGGGTTTTGAGGATATTTTTTTGTTTTTATGTATTTTTTGAGATTTTTGATGATTTTTATCATTTTTAGGGTTTTAGGGATTTTGATTGTTTTCAGGGGGTTCATGTTTTTTATGTGTTTTTATGAATTTTAGAGTTTTTAGGTTTCTTAGGGGTTTAAAGTGTTGTTTCGGTTTTTAAGGAAATATTAGGGTATTTTGAGGTTTATGGGTTTTTTATTGTTTTGGTATTTTTTAGGAATTTTATAGATTTTTTTTATGGTTTTAGGGTTTTTAGAGATTTGTTGGTTTTTATGGTTTTTTGAGTTTTTTGTGTTTTTAGGGTTTGTATGGTTTTTTTGATATGTTTATCATTTTGGGGGGTTTAATGTGTTTTTAGTGGGTTTTAATGGTTTTATGGGATTTTAAGGTTTTTTAATGGTTTCATATGTTTTTATAGGTTGTTAGGGTTTTAGGAATATTTGGTTTGTTTTAAAATTTTACGTTTTTAGGTGTTTTATGTTTTTTAGGTTTTTAAGATCTTCGTAGGGTTTTTTCAGGTTTTTTAGATTTTCTTACATTTTCAGGGTTTTTAGTGATTTTTAGGTTTATTATGGTTTTTTAGGTTTTTAGGGATTTTGAGGATTTCTAGGAATTTTAGGGTTTTTAGAGTTTTTGAATTTTTATCATTTTTTGGTTTCTTAAGGATTTTAACTATTTTTATGTTTTTAAGGATTTTTTAGGCTTTCTTTGTTTTTTATGGGTTTACTACACTTTTAGGGATCATTAGGGCTTGATTTTGTTTTGGGTTTTTATGTATTTTTAGTGGTTTTGATGTTTTTTATGGTTTTTACATTTTATGTTTTTTTGAGTTTTTGATGGTGTTTAATTTTTTAGATTTTTTATAGGCTTTAGGGGTTTAAATGGTATTTAGTGTTTTTTGAATTGTAGTGGTTTTTATTGGTTTTTAGGGTATTTAAGGTTATTATTGCCTTTATGGGTTTTAGGGATTTTTAGTGTTTTAGGTTTTCTGAGGGTTTTTAACAGTTTTTTGGTTTTTAGGGGTTTTATGTTTTTTAGGGTTTTCTATTTTTCTGATTAGTATTTTAGGGTTTTTTACATTTTTAGGTATGTCTAGATATTTTTTAATATTTTCATAGTTTTTAGGGTTTTAAGGATTTTGAGGGTATTTTGCATTTTTTTTGGGTTTTTTGTTTTTTCATGACTTTTTTTGGAATTTTTTATATTTTTAGGGGTCAATGTGATTTTATGTTTTTATTAGGGTTTTTCATGTTTTAAGTGTTTTTAATCATTTAGGGTTTTCTAGGAATATTTAGGACATGTAAGGGTTTTTATGGTTTTTTGGGATGTTGAGGGCCTTAGTATTTTTAAGGGTTTTAGGGTTTTTATTTTTTTAAATATTCTTTAATGTTTTTAGGGGTTTAAATGGTTTCTATAGATTTCACTATTTTCTAGGGATTTTATTAGGTTTTAGAGTTTTTATGGTATTTAGGGGTATTATGGTTTTTATGGTTTTAGGGTTTTTTAGTGTTTTTAGGGTATTTGGAGTTTTTTTGGTTTTTAAGGGTTTTAAGTGTCATTTGGTTTTTAAGGTTTTCTTATGGTTTTTTAGGATTTTAGGGGTTTTTACATTTTAGTTATTTTATGGATTTCTTATGAATCTTGAATTTTGGGGGTTTTTAGGTTTTTTAGGGTTTTTCGAGTTTTATGTTTTTTTGGGGGGTGGGGGTTAGGGTTCTTTTGTGTTTTTTAGGATTTTTATGTTCTTAGGAGTTTTTAACATTTTTACGGGTTTAAAGGGTTTTTATAATATTTAGTGTTTTCATGGTTTTATGGTTTTTATTGTTTTTAGGGGTTTTATGGTTTTTATTGTTTTAGGTTTTTAGATTATTTTAGGATTTTTAGGGGTTTAAACTTTTCATAGGATTTTAAGGTTTTCTTAAGGTTTTTTAGGGTTTTAAGGTTTTTTATGTTTTTTGGGTTTTTAATGAATTTTTTACGGTTTTTAGAAATTTGAGGGTTTTTAGTGTTTTTTATGGTTTTTATGGATTTTATGGGTTTTAGTTGTTTTTTTGTGTTTTTATAGTCTTTTAACAGTTTTATGTTTCTTAGAGTTTTTTAATGTTTTTTGGATTTAAAGGGTTTTTAGGGTTTTTTGTGGGTTTTAAGGTTTTTTTGGGTTTTATGGATTTTAGGATTTTTTGGGTTTTTTGGGTTTTCTAAGGGTTTTTTTTGTTTTAGCTCTATTGATGTTTTTAGGGGTTTCATGTTTTTAGGTTTTTATTTTTTTTGGAATTTTCAAGGTTTTTATTATTTTTTATATTTTATGGGAATTTTGGGAATTTTTAGTATTTTTTATTGTTTCTAGGGTTTTTTGTGAATTTGGGGTTTTTTATGGCCTTTTAGGGTTTTGTTGGTTTTTTAGTTTTTAAGGGTTTAATGTTTTTTTAACATTTTCATGGGTTTAAAGGGGTTTTTAATGTTTATAGTGGGGTTTTAAGGTTTTTATGGGGTTTTAGGTTTTTTTATGGTTTTAGGGGTTTTATTTTTTTAGGGTTTTAGGGTTTTTAGGGTTTTTAACATGTTTTTTTGGGGATTTATGGGTTTTTAGTGTTTTTAGGTTTTTAATGTTTTATTAGGGATTTTCAGGGTTTTTATGGGTTTTTACGTTTTTTGTGATCTTAGAGAATTTTTAGTGCTTTTATGGGTTTTAGGATTTTTAGGGATTTTTTGGGTATTTGGGTTCTTTTGGTTTTTAGGTTTTTTTTGTGTTTTTTGGGGTTTTAGGGGTTTTTTTTGAGTTTTTATAGTTTTTAGTATTTTTATAGGTTTGAGAATTTTTATGGGAATAAAGGGTTTTATAGTTTTAGTGGGGTTTTATTTTTCATTATTTTTAGGGTTTTTTAAAATTTTTATGGATTTTATTGATTTTAGGGGTTTTAAGATTTTTATGGGTTTAAGCGTTTTTTTAATATTTATGGTTTTAGGGGTTTTAAGTGTTTTTAGGGTTTTAAGTATATCTTAGGGTTTCTCAATATTTTTAGGGTTTTATATTTTTTTATTTATTTTTAGGTATTTTATGATATTCATAGTTTTTTAGTGTTTTAGGGAATTTGATGATTCTATGGGGTTTTAAGTTTTTTAGGTTTTTTTGGGCTTTAGGGGTTTTTTGATATTTATATTTTTTATGGTTTTTAAGTGTTTTTATCTTTTTTAGGAATTTAATGTGTGTTTAGAGTTCTTTGTGGTATTTTAGGGATTTTATGAGTTTTCGGGGTTTTAAGGTTTTTTTGAGTTTTAGGGTTTTTTTTACATTTTTTGGGGTTTTTATTGCTTTTAGGGTTATTAGAATTTTATATTGGTTTTTTAGGGATTTATGTATTTTTAGGTTTTTAGGGTTTTTTGAGGATTTTTCAAGGATTTTATGGTTTTTAGGTTTTTATGGGTTTTTATGGATTTTTTAGTATTTTTATTGGTTTTTAGGATTTTTTGGGATTTTGTGGATTTTTAGGGTATTTTGGGGGTTATGTAGTTTTTACAATTTTTTGGTTTTTATGGTTATTTTGGGGTTTTTTAGGTTTTTAAAGGGGTATTAGAGTTTTAAAAAAAAATTAGGGTTTTAAAGGAATTTTAGAGTTTTAGTGGTTATCTTAGTGTTTTTATGGGTTTTAGGGTTTTTACGGTTTTTAGGGTTTAATTGGTTTTTAAGGGGTTTTAGGGTTTCATGTTTTTTAAGGTATTTTAGAATTTTTAGGTTTTTATAGGGTTTTAAGTGTTTTTATGATTTTCAATATTTGTAGGGACATTATTAAATTTTGGAATCATTATGGGTTTTTTGGGTTCTTAGGTATTTTAAGGGTTTTTTAGTTTTTAAGGGTTTTAGAGTTTTTTTATCATTTATAGTGGTTTAAAGGTTTTTTAGAGCTTCTAGTTGTTTTTTCATGTTTTAATGGGTTTTTAGATTTTTTAATATTTTTAGGATTTTATATGGTTTTTAGTGTTTTTAGGGTTTTTAGGGGTTTTTAGGGTTTATAGGGGTTTTAGGGTTTTTAGTGTTTTTTGGTATTTAAGGGTTTTAATTTTTATATGTTTTTAAGGTTTTCTTAGGAATTTTCATGGTTTTTAGTTTTTTTGTGTTTTTAGGGATTTTAAAGGGATTTTTAGGTTTTTTATAGTTTTTGGGTGTTTTTAAGCTCTTTGAGGGTTTTTTTGGGTTTTTAGGGTTTGTTAGAGTTATCAGTGTTTTTAGGGATTTTAGGGGTTTTAAGTGTTTTGAGGTTTTTAAGGTTTTCTTAGGTATTTTCACAGTTTTTAGGGTTATTTAGGTTTCTAGGTATTTTTTGGGTTTTTAAGTTTTTTTATGTTTTTAAATGTTTTTATGGTTTTTGAGGAGTTTTAGGTTTTTTTATGGTTTTAGGGTTTTTATTGTTCATTTTTGGTTTTTAGGGTTATTTGAGTTTTTTAGAGGATTTATGGTTTTTATATTTTGTAAATGTTTTTATAGTTTCAAGGGTTCTTAGAGTATTTAGTGGGGTGTTAGTGTTTTTATTTTTTTTTACGGTTTTTATGGGTTTTAGGTTTTTTAAAAGATTTTAGTGGTTTTATGATTTTTAGGTTCATTCATGTTTTTATCCTTTTCTAGGGTTTTTAGGGGTTTTAAAAAAAATTTGTTTTAATATTTTCTTAGGGTTGTTCTGGGTTTCTCAGGGTTTTTATGTTTTTAGTGATTTTTAGGGTTTTTTTTTGGATTTTTATGGCTTATTAATGTTATTAGGAATTTTGTGGTTTTTTATTTTTTTAGGGTCTTTAGAAATTTTTTCGGTTTTTAAGGGTTTTAATGTTTTTAGGTTATTAATTTTTTCTTATGGGTTTTCATGGTTTTAATGATTACTTTTATTTTTAGTGATTTTTATGGTTTTTATTGTTTTTTTTCAATTTGTAGGGTTTTTAGAGTCTTTTAACGTGTTTAGGGGTTTAATGGGTTTTTAGTTGTTATTTTTGGTTTTTTCGGTTTTTTAATGTTTAAAAGGTTTTATGGTTTTTACGGTTTTATATGTTTTTAGAGTTTTTAGTGGTTTTAGGTTTCTAGGGGTTTTATGTGATTTTAGGGATATATATGGTTTTTTAGGATTTCTATGATTTTTTAGTTTTTTATTGATTTGAGGTGGTTTAGTGTATTTAGGGATTTAATAGGGTTTTAGGGGTTTTTTGAGTTTTTAGGGTTTAAAGGGTTTTTAGAGTTTTTTAACTATTTTAGTGGTTTAATGGTTTTGTAGAGTTTTTTGTGGGTTTTAGGGTTCTTAGATGTTTTTTGGGTTTTTTAAGGTTTTAGAGTTTTCTTGTAAGAAGGGGTTTTAGGGAATTTTATTATTATTAGCATTTTTAGCTTTTGGGGGGTTTAATGTGTTTTTAGGGTTTTAAGGGTTTTTAAGGGATTTAGGGTTTTTTACATATGTAGAGATTTATTCTGTTATTTTTTGATTTTTACAGTTTTTAGGAATTTAGTTATTTTTATGGTTTTTATAGTTTTTAGGGGTGTCAGGGTTTTTATGGTTTTATAGTTTTTTTGTTTTTACGGTTTTTAAATGTTTTTAGGTTTTTATGTTTTTCAGGTTTTTTACAATATTTTATTTTTTGGGGATTTTAAGGGAATTTTTATGATTTATATGGTTTCTAGAATTTTAAGGATTTTTAGGGTTTTTGGTTTTTGAGGTTTTAGGGTTTTTATAGTTTTTTGGGTTTTTGGTGTTTTTTTAGTTTTAAGGGTTTAAAGGTTTTTTAGAATTTTTTGACATTTTTAGGGATTAAAGGGTTTTTATAGTTTTTACTTGGATTTTAGGTTTTTATATTTTTTAGGGGTTTTATTCTTTTTAGTGGGTTTTCAGGTTTTTAGTTTTTTTTGGATATTTTGGGTTTTTATCGTTTTATTTTTATTTTTAGGGGGTTTATGTGTATTTTGGTTTTAAGGATTTTTATAAGTTTTCTGGGTTTTATGGTTTTTTTGTTTTAGTGATTTTTATGGATTTTTGATAATTTGGTTGTTTGTTAGGGTATTTAGGGTTTTAGTGTTTCTTGGGTATTTTGGGTTTTCTGGGTTATTTGGAATTTTTCAATTTTTTTGAGTTTTCTAGGGTGTTTATGGTCTTTGGAGTTTTTAATGTTTTATAGGGTTTATAGGGTTTTGAGAGTTTATGGTTTTTCTAGGGTTTTTATTGGTTTTATGGGTTTTATGGGTTTTTATTATTTTAGGGATTTTGAGGTTTTTAGGGTTTTTGGAGTTTTTTAGGTTTTTAGGGGATTTTTGTGTTTTTAGGTTTTTTAGGTTTCCTTACTTTTTTATGTATTTTTAGGGTTTTTTATTTTTTGGGGATTTTTAGGGATATTTTTGGATTTTTATGGGTTTTAGGGTTTTTAGGTATTTAGAGGGTTTTTAGGGGGTTTTGCTTTTTTGGACTTCTAATGGGTTTTTGACTTTTTTTGGGATAGTATGTTTTTAATACTTTTTATTGTTCTTAGGAATTTAAATATGTTTTAGTGTTTTTATTAGGTTATTATGAGTTTTTAGGGTTTTAGGGTTTTTAGGGTTTTATTGGTTTTAGGGGTTTTATGGTCTTTAAGGTATTTTTAGTGTTTTTAGAGTTGTTTAGGTTTTTAGTGGTTTTAAGTGTTTTTAGTTTTTTTTGGTTTTATTAGGAGTTTTCTAAATTTTTATGGGTATTTACATTTTTAGATATTCTTAGAGATTTTTATTAATTTTTATGGGTTTAAGTTTTTTTAATTTGACAGTTTTATAATTTTTAGTGTTTTTAGCATTTTTTGGGTTTTTTCGGTTTTCCGTGCTATTTAGATCTTTAGGGATTTTTAGTGTTTTTTGGTTTTTACAGTTTTTTGGTTATTTCAAATTTTTAGGGTTTTTTTGTTTTAGGGACTTTGGGGAATTTTTATGTTTTTTATTGGTTTTTTTTGTATTTTTAGGGTTTTTGTATGGTTTTTTGGGGGTTTTAAATTTTTTTTAGGGGTTTTAAGGTTTTTATGAGTTTTAAGGGTTTTTAGGTTTTTATGGTTTCCTTGTATTTTCTAGTGTTTTAGGGGTTTTTATGTTTTTAGGGATTTTGAGGGATTTTTAAAGATTCTTATGGGTTTTAGGTGTTTTAGTGATTTTTAGGGGTTTTATAGATATTTTAGAGGTTTTAGGGTTTTTTGGGGTTTTAGAAATTTTGTGGTATTTATGGTTTTAAGTGTTTTTAGATTTTAAGGTTTTATTTTTTTCTGGTTTTTTAGGTTTATTTATATTTTTTGGTATATTTACGATTTTTTTAGGATTTTTATGATTTTAGGGTCTTAGGGAATTTGATGGTTTTAGGGTTTTTAGGGTTTTTATGGTTTTTTTTTGTTTTAGGTTTTTTTTTGAGTTTTTATCATTTTTTAGAGTTTTTAACAATTTTAGTAAATTAAAGGGTTTTTAAAAAATTTACTAATTTTTAGGGTTTTTATGGGTTTACGTGTTTTTTGGTTTTTAGGGGAATTGGGGTATTTAAGGGTGTTTAGGGTTTTCTAGGTTATTTATCATTTTATAGGTTTTTTATGGGTTTTATTTTTTTAGGATTTTAAGGATCCTTAGGGGTTTTCATGATTCTAGTACTTTTTTCATTCTTAGGTATTTTTATTGTTTTTTAGTATTTTTATGTTTTTTAGGGATTTTATGCATTTTTTTGGGTTTTTTGAGTTTTTTAGGATATTTTATTGGTTTTTTAGGTTGTAAGGTTATGTTAGGGTTTTTTAGGTATATAGTTTTTTAAATGCTTTTAAGGAATTTTAGGGATTTTTGTGATTTTTATTGCTTTTTGGGGTTTTTAGAAACATTTATGGTTTTTGGGTTGTTATGGTTTTTGGAGGTTTTAGTGGTTTTGGGTTTTTAGCATTTTTAAAGTTTTTAGAGTTTTTTAAAAAAAAATTGGTTTAAAGGGACTTTATAGTTTTAGTGTTTTTGGGGGTTTTATGGGGGTTTTTTAATTTTTATTGTTTTTGGGGTTTTATGATTTTTTCTTTGTTTTAGGATCTTTTTATCTTTTTGGGGGGTTTTAGAATTTTTATGTATCTAGGGGTTTTAAGTGTTTTTATTTAATTTATGGTTTTATTAGGGGTTTTCAAGTTTTTTGGGGTTTTTAAATTTTTATGGTTTTTTTTATTTTTATGTGTTTTTAGGGTTTTTACGAATTTTGAGGTTTCTAGGGATTTAGGGTTTTTTATGGTTTATAGAATTTCGCGTTTTTTGGGTATTTATGTGTTTTTAGGTTTTTAGGGATTTCTTTGGGGTTTTTATGTTTTTAGATATTTGTTAGACTTTTTAAGAATTCAATGGTTTTTAGGGTTCTTAGGGATTTTGGGGGGTTTTAGGGGTTTTAATGTTTTTTAATGTTTTTTAGATTTTTTGTGTGTTTTGAGTTTTTTACGGATTTTGAAGGATTTTATAGTTTTTTAATGTTCTTAGGGGTTTAAGAGGTTTTTGGATTATTAGTTTGTTTTTAGGATTTTTAAGGATTTTTAAGGTTTTTTGGTTTTTTGGGGTTTTAGGGTCTTTTAGGATTGTTAGGTTTTTAGCGTTTTTTGGTTTTTAGGGGGTTTAAGTGTTTGCATGTTTTTAAGGTTTTATTAGGGTTTCCAGGGTTTTTACAGGTTCTTTTATTTTAGGGATTTTTTTGGATTTTTTTGGTTTTCTAGTGTTTTTAGGCATCTTGAGGGTTTTTAGTGTTTTTTAATGTCTTTAGGGTTTTTAGGGTTTTTAGCATTTTTAAGTTTTTTGGGATTATGTGTGTTTTTTTGTTTTTAACGATATCATATGGTTATTATTATTTTTTTGGTGTTTTTTAGATTTTTAGATATTTTTTTATGATTTATACGAATTTCATGATTTTTAGTGTGTTTAGGGGTTTTTAGGGTTTTAGGGTTTTTAGGGTTTTTAGGGTTTTATGGTTTTGTGGGGGTTTTAGAGATTTTTTAGTTTTTTTGGATTTTAAGGTTTTTTGAGTTTTTAATGTTTTTAGGGGTTTAAAGGGGTTTTGAGTTTTTATTTATTGATTATAGTTGTTATGGGGGTATAACTTGACTTCTTATTAGGCCGCCCTTTGTGGTTTTTGACCTAACAAGCTTTACGTATCTTTTGAGTATTTAATAGCTCAACATTTTTGCCTAAACCATACATTGTATAGGTTTAATGAGCTAGTACTCAACTTTCGTGAATGGGTTCCCTTTGCAGGTTTTCACTCTGGTGAGTATTCCGTCTTTTTTATCGGCGGTTTATGGTATTTCGCATCAGAATTATCATTCATGTTTTAGTTCTAACAACTTTGACCAAACATGATGGGTTAGGGGACCCAATTTAAGATTCATCAGCCGAGAATGTCCTAATAACTCTTAGACATTTATGATGGATTTTTCTTGACCCTGAATTTGTGAGTTATGGATGTATATGAGGCTTGGGATCCATTTTAAGTGTATGGACGTAGGATATGACTCTCCTGGGGATTATTTTTCCTTTGGTTGATGACCATTTTGTAGAAAACATATACAAATCTACCTGGGCATGATGTGCATAGTCAAACAAAGGTTTCCACAAGACACTAACCTTCCATTTCTGATGGTCTGGGAGATTTATAACACTTTGGATTTTTTTTGAGGTTGGGGACCACAATGGGTGGCCTATCTGAGGGATGATGTCCAAAAGTATTAAGGACATTTTTAATGTATTTTAATGGGAAACCTCTCCCACACGAATTTCTCTTATGTAAGGGAGCTCCGGTGAATGGTGTAGTTTAACATCATACAACCAGGACACTTGAAACCTATTATGGGAGATCATTTTACTATAACCAAGGGAGAGTAAATGATTCGTCAGTTCAATTAGAAATTCTTTTCATCTTTGGGCATTTGAAAGAGGAAAATTATGTATACCGTAATCCATGGGGTTTACAAATATAGTGATTGATATGGAACATAAATGTCATGCAGGCATATGGAAACTAGAAAGGACTCTCCTAAGGACGAATTTGCCTTTGGTTGATGGCTGTTTTGTAGGAAAACAAATACAAACCCACTGGGGAATGATATGAATATTCAAACAAAGGAACCTAGAACCACTGGGGAATGATATGAAATAGGTGGGAGAATTTTTTCATACGTGGATCAACTTCGTACGTAGGGATGGGTAACCTTTGTTTTTTAGAAGCCTTAAGAGAGACCAGAGGTGAATCAGGCCAAAAGGTTATGTTATATCTAGGACGTGGGTTGGGAGGAGAATGTATACCATGAACTTGAGGGTTCTTGAATTAGGAGGGATGTTATGGGCCTTGGGATTCGTTAGGCGTACTAAGGTATGAGGGGACTCTCCCGAGGACAAAGTTTCCTTTCATTAATGGTCGTTTGGTAGGAAACATATACAAAGCCATTGGGGCATGATGTGAATTGTCAAACAAAGGTGTCCGTAAGACACTGGACTTCCATCTCTTTCGTCCATTGAGGGTTATGGGGATCCAAGATTTCTCAATGCACATAGTTTGATGTATGGAAGGAGTGTATATGGACACATTAGAAACTTTTTGGTATGTGATTCACCCATGGAATCGAGTAATCCCCTTAATAGATATTGTTCATACGTAAGGTGATGCATCTATCCCATATTTGGAGTATCATACAGTTTAACGTCATACGACCAGGACCTAGGGTTCCTTATGGGAAGGGAACCATAAATTTTCTTTTAGAGTTATGCTACTAAGACCAAAATCCTGAACTGATTTTCCATGATGTCATGGTGGATCTCCTACTGAGATCCCAAAGCTCATGTGATCTATGCTCAGTGTGGGAAACAAGGGATTACGACGATTTCATGTCACCACTTAAGAATGGAATAATAAATGGAAGGGAGAATTTTATTCTTAGACCAATGTTATGTAGTTTAACACCCTGAATCTAGGATGAATTCCAAATAATTTATCATTATATGGAGTGGATGTATCGTAATATTGACATGAAGGAAGGGAAATGTGATTACCCTTAAGCAACCTTATGGATAGGAATTGTCCGAGGATTCTCTTCTTTGATTCAATTCATGCACAGAGAAGTGGGAATATCAATACTTTCTATGGCTGAGTCTGGATAATAGGATTCAGGTATACCACACATCTTCTCAGGGGGAAACTGAGTTACACAAGATCCCCAAAGAGAATACCTTGCAGAGGTCTAGCATATATATAGGAACAAAAGGAATTTTGTTTGAGGAGGCCTATCCATGATAAGTATCTAAGCATTACCATTTTGTGGTGCAATTTTATATCATGTGTTCAAGACAGTTCTGGCCTTGCAATTTGGCATCATGCGGTAAGGACGTCAGCAGCGCAATTTACCATCATGTTGTGGAGACAACTCATCACAAAGACAATAAATATCTTTGATTTAATCATGGTCTGGATATTCTAGTATTCCTTAGACATGAGAGATGATATAAGGTGTGAACCATAGTCCTAGGGGGGAATTGGATTAGGAGGAATGACACGGGGCTTAGAATCCAATTGGCATACCGAGGTACGATAGGTCTCTCCTGAGGAAGAATTTTCCTTTGGTTGATGTTCATTTTGTAGGAAAAATATACAAAGCCACTGGGGCATGATTTTCATAGTCAAACAAAGGTGTTCACAGGACATTGTCATTATATCTCTGATGGCCATTAATTTTTGTGGGGACCCAAGCTTTACCCGAGTATGGAGTTGACATATGGGGAAAAAATGTGTCTGGGAATGTAAGAAATATCCAGACCATGATTAGCCATGAACCATGGAAGATTCTATATAGATATTAATCATATATAGGGGGAGCATGATATTTTGAATGGTTTTGGGTGTTAGAATTCATACTTGGATCATCTGTAATTTCTTTTCATTTATCTGTTTAAGGAGTTGGAGGCTTGTTCAAGACCTCGTAACGCCGAGGATTAGAGCCACACATGATTCTTAAGGAACATTGTAGTTTAATGTCATGAAATAGTGACTTTTAACACATTCCCTTGTGCAAGTCTGACCTATGCACGGAGGAAGGGGAACTTTTTTGTTTGGGAAACTGGATCAAGATGTTAATTCTGAGTGTCCCTACATATCCTAAATGGACCAGAATCAAGCCATATGGAATTCTATAAATTCATTCCCTATATAGGTCTTGTCCATACATAGGGAGGGGGCATTTTGGTTTCATCCCCTATGGGGTTGGGTCTATCATATTCCAATATGATTTGTTTATGCAAGGGAACCCTTAACCTGATCCTAATATCTTGTGAGTTGTACTAGATTTGAGAAACAAGGAGTGAAAATGATTTTACTTGTAGTATAAGGTGATAGAGGATATAAAAGGCGTATTTTGTTTCATGTGATGACTGTTCCAATATCGAGGGTCGAGGCATCGTTATGTATCCCACTGATGAATGGGAATCAAGACATATGTAGTTCTTAAGAAATCGTGTAGTTTAATGCCTTATAGTAAGGATAGACTCCATATAGTTTAATGTCATATGGTTAAGATGGTTTTGACCCTATAGTATATCATCACGTGAATATTAGTTCTTGATCTGACAATGATTTTGTTGGAATGTCTTCTTCTGATGGTGTCATTTGGTGGGGTGGTTCCCATTGTTCTATTTGGAGGGGCAGTGCCCATTGTCCCATTTTGAGGGTCAGTGCATGTTATCCCATTTGGCAGGGCGGTACCCGTACTTTCAATCCTTCTAGCATGAAGTCTGAATGTGTCAAGACTGGTGTCAGTCTTGGTGTAGGCACATCTTCTTTCTCCTGCTTTCTACCATTATAGCCGTCATAGGATTGTGGGGCTGAGGATGATGGTTGTGTTGCATAAGGATCTATTGGGGGCATGGGTGGTTGCTTCAACTGTTCCTGAAAGATTCCGTGATCTTGGTTTACTGTTTTCTGAGTCATATAACTGTCAAATTTTTGTTCCGTTTTTTTCTGGTGACTATTTTTCATTCCTCTTCCTATCATCGGTCTATGGTGGAGACATCCACCACTTGTGCTAGAGCCGAACCCAAATTGACTTATCCAGAATCCACCATTTTTGTAGGATATCCATGAAGATGAAGGACACCTGGATGGTGTGTCCCAGTATCCGGTGATAGGTAAAATAATTTGGATGATCATCGAGACCCACTTTATCGGATCGCTTTGGCTCTGGTAGCTGGAGAAAGTTTAAAATTATGGCATCTACGAAGTAGCCACGAACTTGTTCATATTGGAATGATTAGAATTTATTTATTCATTCCTCGAACTGGTTTCTTTTGGAACCCCTTCGCTCATCTTGCCGAGGTGGTGGTGGATATTAGAATCCAGGGGGTCCTACACAATTTTGTGGATGCCTAAAAACTAGAGCTGGTGCTGGGGGTTTCTTAAGCATGACATAAGCCACTTCATCATTTCTTGTTCTTTTCTCTAGGGCCGATGGGGCCACTCAGTACATGAGATTGGTCTTTTTCAAGGATTCTTATATCCTTTGGGATATGATAGAGAAATCTCAGAACCAACTTGTATACTTCATTAGGATAAGAAGTGTCCACAATTCATCACTAAGATTATCAATGCACATAGCAATCATTTCATCCTGAGGTAGTGTATGGTTCAGGGAGTAAGTTAGGACTTTCTATCTAGAGATGAAGTTTAAAACTCCTTCATTCTCTCACTGATGTAGTTCATGGTATCGTTGACTATTGTTTTAGGAAATTTCAAACTAAACTAGAAGAGAAACAGTCATTGAAGGTCCTCCTCGTCTGTGATTATGTTATCTATCAAGATAATATACCACACAAAGGATGAACCCTACAAAGTTTACACGAATAACCTGATTTTTACTGTTTCTTGTTGCTCCGGGGTTCCCATCTTGGGGTCACAGTAAGATGCATGGTGCATTAGATACTATTTTGGGTCCTTCGAACCATTGAAAACTAGGAATATGGGGTTCCCGATGTTTTTTAGTGTTGGAAAGTTGATCAAACAATTGGGGTAAGGTTTGCGCTCTGGTTGTATCAGAGTGCGCCTCCCTTCCATGAATTCCATTCGGGCTATCAGTTTCTCGATGATATTCAAGATCCCTTGATTCATATCATGCTAGACTTGCATTTTTCTGGGTGTAGTAGGAGGAAAAACTGGATGTCTTGGTGCTACTGGAATTTGAGGAAAATACCAACCCAGGGGTATCCTTTGTGGGTTTGCCTGAATGTATTCTAGCTACTTTCTTAGTGGAGGGAAGTCTTAATATTGTTTTGGGGTCGAACACAGGTGGATTGATGGTCCCAGTGTTGTATTGGATGTGAACTTGTGCTTAGTTTCATTTACTGGGATGAGTGCATGTGGTAGGGGCACCTCTTCTAGGAGCACCTGTTGACGTTCCGCTTGAGGAACACATCCAGAAAGATAGTTCCCTCAACGTAGGTCGACATTTATTCACATGAGCTCTTTCATTTCTTTATCCTTGGAAAATCCTTCCTTTAAAATGAGTGAAAATTTCTCGGGGGGGGGGGGAGTTGGTGGTTCATACACGACCTTGGTTTTTTCTTCTCCCTATTGGGGATTCACGAGGGAGGTAGTAATGGGTTTACTGCAGGTGCACCCAAATTTAGGGTAGCTCTATGGTTTCGGGTATGAACACCATCAAGCTCAGTGTGGGATGCCTCCAGGAGGGAAACATATTCTCTTTCATCCTATCTATTTTTATTATTTTCTATGAGATCTGTGGGACTAACGTTCACCATGTTCACTAATGCATACTACATTGGGGGCGGTGTACCCGGTGCTGAATGATAGGAGAGCTTCATGCATCCTCTTTTGGAATTTTTCCTTACTTTCTATGGTATCCATCAAATTTATTGGTGAAAACTGACCCGAAGGGATCCCTGATATGACCTCGTAATATGCCTTCATTTAGGAGGGTATGAACCACAAGATAGGGTTGAACAGGTGACCTCTCTTCTCATTGTTCTTCCCAGATGGGAGAAGATAGACATCCGATGTGCGAGAATTTGAGGTGAAAATTCCCCAAGCCCTATGGGCTGGGGTCGCTCCATTTTTTCATTGATTCACTATGTTCAGGATTCATTGGTCTTATTCGGGAATTTTGACTTAAAAATCCCCCCATTCCTATAGGTTGGGGCTGTTCCGGTATTGTGGTGGTAGCTTCCACTATTTACCGCCTTCTTTATTTTTCACCCTCCCGTACAGGCATAAGCCGAGTATGGTGTTGGGTTTTCATGAGTTTTATTTTCTTTTAAGGACATGAGAATTTATTTTTGGTTGGATTCTCTTAGGCAGGAATCCTACTGGATGTTCTCGGTTGCCTGCCTTAGAAGCTTCTCGATGGCTTGATCTCGTCGAGCCTAATGCTTTTGAGACTTACTTGAAGCCGATTCTTATTGAGTGTTCCATCTTTCTTGAGTAGGGATTTCATTTTGTTGACGCTTTTGGGTAATGAAATTTCAAGATTTCATTTCTGATGAGGTCTGCTAAATGGGATGTGGGGTAAAGTGTAGAGCTCCATGTTCTCCCCATCCCTGAATATGAACTCCAGACGGGGTGTCATTGATGAGACAACGCAACTTGTGTAGCATGTAGAGGTAGGCCAATTCAAGGTTTTTTTCTCATTTCTCATTGTGGACACTGTGGAGATGGGAGGGATTCCAAGTCTATTAGATGGTGAATCTCTCCTAATATGTTCACATCGTCTGCATATGCTTCATAGAAAAAGAACTTTTATCTTAGATGGAGATGAGTCATCTAGATATTGAGGTTAATGTTATGAATACATTCCTCAGGAAACTCCCTTGGTATGTCAAAGTGAGAAGTTTACATGGTCCAAAAAAATACTATTATATTATCCTTAGTTAGTTGTCTTCTCACAAGAAACATATCCTGTTATTTTTCTTTCAGTGACTCCGCTACTTTCTATGCCCAGTTTTATAGCTTCTTAATGATTTTGTTTCAAACTTTCGGGCTGGTAGGAGCCTCATTGATATGTAAGCAGCACAAGGGTAGCTCGGAAGATGAGTGTGGCCCCAGATAATCCTCTAGTTGATAAAGGATATCACTCTTCATAGATAGAGTGTCTGACATGTATGAATTCATTTTTCCGAGTTCCTCGATGTAGGAGGGATTTATTACATTTGTCCAAACAAGGGGAGGGCCTTCTTACCAGTTTTAATTTAGATTACGGCAAGGACCCTCACAATCGATTCTATAATGGTGAGGGGTACCATTTACACATGATGCCCGACCGTGGGGAATTTCTCTATGGATCATACCCTAGGGAGGACCTTTCGTGCGGGATACAGTGAGTGGAGAATCATCTGGCGGATTTATTTCACTGAGGGGAGGACCTTATTTATTACAACTGGGATGGAAAGGACTACTATCACAGCTTGATTTATGGCTTCATGGAAATTTCTATAGTGTACATCCTGGGGAAGGACTTCAGGATGTACTGCAATGAGGAGAGTACCTTCTCATTGCTTTATGTTTCTATGGGGAGGACCTTCATAACAACTACCATTACGAGGAGATACTTTCAAGTGGCTGTCATCATGGAGAGGACTACCATTATGACTTGACATCAGACTACAAGGAGAATAATATCTACAGCGTGTACCCTAGGGAGGACCAACTGGGTGGACGATAGCAAGAGGAGGGCCTTCTCACCATCTGATCTTCTGGTCAATGGGAGGGCTTCCCTAACACACATTAGGAGATAGGCTCTCATGATCGATCATTCCTAGCCCATAGCATAAGCCCCCTATGGGTGCTCTAGGGAGGACCTTAAGAGATTTTGGTAGTAAAATTGTGGGGATGGCCTTTGCAACTAGTAGTTCCACTTCCATAAATTGGTAATGGACTGATATTGTCTTGATCCTTTATTGATATATGCTCAACGGTGTCAAGAACTATAGCTTCCATCAAAGTAGGATCACGTATGTGCTCTTCATTTTTTGTTTTCCATCAGTGCATTTCATTTTTTGTGTGCCCTCTTGTGGGTATCTGGGGTCATCTTCTATTTTTAACAGCCTTCATATATGGGTCCCTATTTTTTTGGTTCTCGTGATTCCATCGGGATACGCTGATAGAAATCTTGAGTTTTGGCAAGGATAGATGCCTTCCCTAGAGAGTCAATCATGTTGGATCAGCATCCCCTAGTTAGAATAGTTATTTTTTCTCAATTTGGTTGTTCGTGTATTACGAGATATTTCCTTCGACCCTCCTCAATTGGATCAAGGATTCTTAACTACACTATAGTGACTAAACCATTTTGCAGGTAAGTCATTCCGTTCGAGGAAACCGGGTCATGGTCCCGGTTCTTCGCCTTTTCCACTAATGCAATGATATCTTGACACATTTGGAAGATATTTTCTAGAATCGACGTCTGATCTTCCATCGTTGACAAGATGTGATGAGATATATCTTTGGCTAGAATGGGTATGAAAACCCATTCCAATGTGGGATAAAGAGTTTATGCCTGCTCTAGTCCTACAGAGGTTTCCCATGGATACTGGTAGTTCTCATTTTTTGGGATAGAGGAATGAGTATTCCTCCAGTTTTATTCTATAGTTTCCATAATATTTCACTAGTGGTAATAATATTTACAAGCGGGAATTTGCATCTTCATTCTTAACGCTATTTTTTTCTCACAGGCCTTGTATTCATCCATATGAATTTGACATTACTCATATTTTCTTAATGCCCTATTTGGATGGCGGGCTTGATATGTATCAAAAGGTATTTATACCTGCCTCTAGCTAGTTTTTGTCTTATTTGGATGACAGAATCCTTGCGCATCGGTAGATATTTTCATCTACCTATAATTTTTTTCTCTGTCTGCATGTCAGGACCGGTGGGCACTGGAAAAAATGTGCACATGCTCGTATTACACCACCCTATTTCTATGGTGGTCTTGAGTGGAGGGGGAAGAGTTATCTATCTTCCCATTGAATGTCGCCGAATTTGTACGGTGGGTTTCCTCCTCAATAATCAGGATGATTACCTACTATGGGTTATATGTTTTCCAGCCTCGGCAGGGGGCCTGAGAGGCCCATATCCGTTGGACATCAAATTGTGACCTCAGTATGAGATCCTCTTCAGAGCGAGGATACATGGTTTCCCAGCGTTGATGGTGATGCTCTCTAGCAGAGGCCCGTGAGTAGGACCCCTATGCTTCTAGGATGAAGTCATCAGTATCGAATTCATCTGCCTCCCTGAGATAATGGATGTACTTGTTATCATGATCCGGGGATAGGCTCCCAAAACGGTTTAAGATGAACACTAGAGCCGCCTTGTGATAGGGTGTCGGTCATAGATAAGGCGGAAGCTGAAAAGCTTTTTCATATTAGAGGGAATGTCTTACAGCCTCTACTATGAGGATAATACCATTTTCCTAGTACCCTTTAATTATCATGTTGGATACTCGTCATTGAAGATAATGGGTTGGTGAGGGGGTCCTCATCTTCATCAGGGCCTCATCCGCCTGCGGGATCACTGAGGTGCGTGTCTTAATTAGTTTTCAGGATTCCATTTGGATCAAAGGTTTCTCTACAGAAACTTGGAATATATATATGACATATAAAGACAACATAACCCCCATCATGGTAGAATTTCTTGATCATATGAATATTTTATTATTAGTCTTATCCCCCTTTCCCCTCTTTTTTGTGAGGTGATGGGACTATAGTGGGGTAAACCTCCCCCTTGGTGGAGGATTCGCATCGGGTTCACCATTTTTGTTTCGACCCAATTAGCATCATACCACGTATTTTTAAGGAGATACAATCCCACTAGGATTAGGCTGTGTATCCTTTTTTATGTTATCAACAAGGTTCCATATTTGCGTGATCACAATGGATGATTGTGAAGGGGGTTACATGTTCGCAAAATCGGCCTATGATGGGTACGATGTACTTGTATGGTTTCCAATAGGTTTATTTGTCGATCTAGAAACACTGAACAACCCAGGTATCCATGATTCAAGGACCTACTTTCCAATGGTAGGTGCTCGTTGGATGATGATTTGGCCAAAGATACTTCATGACTCCATTGGTCGAGAGTATGGGAGTCTGGGCTCATCACACCCTTTTGGAGGGAATTATTACCTACTCTGGGACTCTCTTATAGATTTAATACATGTTCATATGTTCATGAATGCTCGGTTTATTCCTAAAGAGTGTATCAACAGGCTACCCCTGGGTTGAAGGATCATCATGGGTGTACATTGATTCAATGCTATGGAGGAAATGCTGACTTAAGCCATATAATGACGCTCTCTGAAGTCTATTGACATTCAGTAGAGATGGAAGATGGTTTGATGTTGGGGTCAGACCCATAAGATGGTATTGTTACATATCATCATTAGAGGAATCAGAGCCAATGTAGTTCGATTATCTTGGGTCTTATACCAGGGGGAGGCCCATTTGTTGGGGGCATGATTGGGTGAACCCTTTTGGGAAGGGATCCCCTTTGAGCTCGGCCTTCAATAAGGCTTCCTATGCATCCTTGTTTGAAAAGGAATCATAGTTCTCATAGTTCTATAGAAAATTTTATTGTGTGGATATTTTTTTCATCACAAATCTCTAAGACCACATGAGTCACACTCGGTTTAAGAACCAAGAGGATGCTATAGTTTCAAAAAACCACAAACCTTCACTTCTGCTGATGGAAGAGGTCGGGCCTACAGTGGAAGAAGTCAAGGCGATGGTGGGCTAGGGTGCAGAGCAATAAACCCTTCAATGTTAAATGAAAATGAAGGTCATTGGGTCCTTCCTGAAAGACTAGGAACTTAATATAGGAGGGATGCCCCAAAATGCGTTCTGGAATGGGAGGAATGTAGCCTCTCGTCAAGAGGAAAAGAGAGAATGATCCTTTCGACATATCACTATTACTCATTGAATGTAAAAGATATTGATCATCCTTAATCTATAGAATGGGAAGGTTTAGGTCAGTATCCCGTGGTTGGACTCCAGGTTACCATGGGAATGTAGACATATAGACATTTCAGGGGTCCAAACCATTGTGGGAACAACAATCATGACTCTGCTTATCTTGGGTATGCAGACTCAGAAAGGTGCCTGATGTGCCTGATGATTTGACCATAATGGTCTAGTGGCTTTGGAGGAGGCTTTGGCCTGATGCTGGTGGACTGATTCATGGAGGATCTAAGGAGGACTGGACGGTAACGTAGGGGCATGATTGGAACAGGAGGAAAGGACACCCAAAGACAACCCATTCCACATAAACTTTTCTCATGCAGGATGGGGGAAACCCCACGTAGCATAATGCTAGGCAGTTAGAGGGATCATCCACATAAAGAAGTAGTATATGGGCATGGGTATGGACCACCGCATACCAATGTGGTATGAGGTCCTAGAAGTGGTTCACAACACCACTTTGGGTTCCATCGACGTACTGATGCAGTTTGTGGCGTATGTTTTGATCTGTATAGCAATGCACTATGTTGAGTTCCATATTGAAGGAGGGTCCTAGAACCTATGGTTCATGAGGAGTTCATCCGAGAGGAATTTGTGGTTGGCTATGGAACCAATTAGGTTCGTGGTTCCTCAATTATTTTTAAGTGCCTTATTTTTATGGTTCACAGCTTGTTATACCTATGAAAAAGTGGTTTTCGATTCACACTTTTTCGATGATTTGAAATCAAATTCAGAAACTTCCTTAAATCTAAATTCTTTCTTCAAGCCTCTAGGGTCTCCATCATGATATCTTACACCTGTCTCTACTCTCTATTTGTCTTTTATCCTTCAATTCCTCATGTGCTCCTTTTATGGAGAACTGGGGGAATCATATCTCTGGGCATGCAACATCATTTGAAAAACCCCTGAAGACATATATCAACCTATGGAAGATTTCATTAACCAGGGTTTTCGGAGACTACAGTTCATGAGTCATGGTTCACAGAACCTTGTCAGCTTTCTTGGTTCATGAAATGTTGAGTTCACAGTAAGGTATACTGATGAAATTTCTACACTTGATTATTCTAACAACATGGTTTGCAGTGTCTTGGGTTTTCCAGCCAACACCTCATGGGTCCCTCTATGTATCAATAGTTCCTGGTTCATGTGCTCTACGAACATTTCCCACTGATGGTACGTGGGTCACTAAAACTCTTGAAAAAAATTGATTTCTTCATGTTTTTTCTAAAATTTGGAATTCAATTTGAGTCCATTTATCTTTTTGGGATCATATGAATGTTTTTTTTCCTTTTTCAAAGTTATTGTGGGAGTATTTACTTCCCTTTTCATTGTTTTCAGGAACATATAAGGGGTTTTAGGGGTTTATCATTTTTATGTTTTTAGGGGTTTTAATTATTTTTAGGATTTTAATATTTTCGTAGTATTTTTTAGGGTGTTTATGGGTTTTTACGTTTTTAGGGATTTTTAGGGGTTTTTGGTATTTTGAGGGTTTTCAAGTATTTTAAGGGATTTTATGGTTTTTTAGATTTTTTATCATTTTTTAGATCTTTAGGGGTTTTAAGTATTTTTATATTTTTTACGGTTTTTATAGGGGTTTTCAAGGTTTATATGGTTTTTTAAATTATTAAGTATTTGTATATTTTTTTGGATTTTTTTGGTTTTGTAGAGGTTTTAGGGATTTTGAGGGATTTTAGTGATTTTAGAGTTTTTTTGGTTTTTTGGTTTTTGGGGTTTTTTTGTTTTTATGTGTTTTTTGGGGTTTTATGGTTTCTTATTTTTTTATCGTTTTTAAGGTTTTAATGGGTTTTTATCATTTTTAGTGGTTTTTTGGGTTTCATGTGGTTTTAGGGTTTTTAAGGGTTTTAGGGAGTTTTAGGGTTTTATGGTATTTTAGGTTTTTTTTATTTTTAGGTTTTTATGGGTTTTAATTACTTTTAGGGTTTTATGGTTTTATTACGGTTTTTAGGGTTTTTAGGTTTTTTAATGTTTTGAGGAATTTTTAGTGTTTTTTATTGTTTTTAGGGTTTTGATGGATTTTGAAAGTATTTAGGGGTTTTGAGGGTTTTAGGATTTTTTGGTTTTTAGTGTTTTTTATGTTTTTAGTGGTTTAAATATTTTTTAGGTTTTTAAGGGTTTCTTATGTTTTTTATGTTTTTAACGGTTTTTACATTGTTATGTTTTTTTGGAATTTTGTAGGATTTTAATAGTTTTTAGGATTTTTGGGATTTTGATCCATTTTAATATTTTTTATTGTTTTTAGGTTTTTCATTATTTTAAAGGTTTAAAATATATTTTTTATGGTTTTTATGGTTTTTGAGAGTTTTTTAATGTCTTTAGAGGATTAAAGGGGTTTTTATAGTTTTGATGGGTTTTAGGGTTTTCATTGTTTTTAGGGGTTTTTTGGTTTTTAGGGTTTTTAGGGTTTTTATCGTATTTCAAGTTTTTCATGGATTTTATGTGTTTCTAGGTTTTTAAGATTTTATTATGGGTTTTCTAGATTTTTATGGTTTTTTAACATTTAAGGTATTTTTAGGTATTTTTTTGGATTCTTATGGTTTTTAGTGTTTTAGGGATTTTAAGGGGTTTTAGGCATTATGGTCCTTTATTATTTTTAACAATTTTTTGGGTTTTTAGGGTTTTTATGTTTTTAAATTTTTTTAACTTTTTATAAGGTATTCTCAGGGTTTTTATGGTTTGTTACATTTTTGGGACTATTTTTTATTTTTTCAGGATGTTTGTTGCTTTTTAGGATATTTAGGGATTTGATGGTTTTTTGGGTTTTTTTTGGGTTTTTTGTGTTTTGAGTGTTTTTTGATATTTTTAGGGTTATAAAGGTTTTTAAAATTATTTTAATGTTTTTATGGTTTTAATGGGTTTTTATAGTTTTTAGTGGGTTTTCTGGATTTTTATGGTTTTATAATTTTTTAACGTTTTTACGGGGATTAATGGGTTTTTAGGACATTTAGGGTTTTGAGTGTCTTTTAATGTTTTAATGTTTTTTATAATTTTTAGTTTTTTTTGAGTTTTAAGTATTTTTAGGTTTTTAAGGTTTTCTATGGGGTTTTCAGGGTTTTTTATGTTTAAGGGATTTTTAGGATTTTTATGGTTTTTTTGGATTTTGAGGGGTTTTATGGGTTTTATGGGTTTTTAGAGTTTTTATGGTTTTTAGCCTTTTTTATGTTTTTGGGGTTTTTAGGGATTCTTATATTTTAATATATTTTTAGCGATTTTTTTCGGATTTTAATATTTTTAGGGTATTTATGGATTTTTAGTTTTTTTATTTTTAAGGGTTTTTATCATTTTTTATGTTTTTAGGTGTTTAAAGTGTTTTTAGGTTTTTTTGTTTTCTTAGGGTTTTTAGGGTTTTAGTGTTTTTTTCATTTTTTTGTATTTTTAGGGAATTTTAGGATTTTTATGGATTTTTGTGTTTTAGGGATTTTTAGGGGTTTTTGGGGTTTTTAGTGATTTTAGTTTTTTATGGTTTTTTGGGGGTTTTAAGGATTTCTTTTAGTTTTTTAGGGTTATAATTGTTTTATATTTTTTTCGATTTTTTATGGGTTTAAAGGGTTTGTAAAATTTTTATTGTGCCTTAGTGATTCTTTGGGGTTTTAGTAATTTTTTATTGTTTTAAAAGAATTTTATGTGTTTGAGGGGTTTTTATGGTTTTTAGGGGTTTTTAGTGTCTTTGGTGTCTTTTTAGGTTTTTTTTGGTTTTTAAGGGTTTTTATAGTTTTTTAGGTTTTTAATATTTTTAAGTGATTTTAGGGTTTTAAGGTTCTCATAGGGTTTTTAGGTTTTTTTATATTTTTAGTAATTTTATTGATTTTATGTTTTTATGGTATTTTAGGCTTTTTAGTGATTTTGATGGTTTTAATTAGTTTTTAGTGTTTTTATGGGTTTTATGGTATTTTAGGGTTTTTAGAGATTTTTATGTTTTTAGGGGTTTTAATTCATTAATCTTTTAACGTTTTTCTAGGGTTTTTCTGGATTTTAGGGTTTTTACATTTTTATGGATTTTATGGCTTTCTTAATAATTTTATGATTTTTTGGGTTTTTAGTGATTTTGAGTGTTTTAATTGTTTTTAGGGTTTTATTGCCTTTTTTTGTTAATGTTATTTTAGTTTTTAATGTTCTTAAGGATTTCAAGAGTTTTGTAATGTATTTAGTGGTTTAAGGGGTTTTAAAGGTTTTAGTGGGATTTATGTGTTTTTAGAGTATTTTAAGCATTTTTGGGTTTTATGGTTTTTTAGGGTGTTATAGGGTTTTATAATTTTTTAGGTTGTTATGGTTTTCATTTGATTATTGAGGGTTTTTATGGGTTTTACTTTTTTATGGATGTTTAGGGATTTTTTTATTTTTTTATGGGTTTTAGGGGTTTTTTTAGATCTTAATGATTTTTAGGGTTTTTAGGGGTTTTAGGGTTATTAGGGGTTTTTTTGGGTTTTTAGGTTTTTTGAGTTTTTAGGGTTTTAATGGGTTTTTACATTTTTTTAACATTTTTATGTTTTTAAATGGAATTTATAGTTTTCGGTGGTTTCAAGGTTTTTATGGGTTTTAGGTTTTTTAAGGTTTTTAGGGGATTTGTGGTTCTTATGGGTATTTATGGTTTTTTTGGACATTTTGGAATTTTTGGGTTTTTAGCATTTTTAGGGGTTTTAAGGGTTTTTTGGTATTACAGTTTTCTTAGGGGTTTCAGGGATTTAGGGTTTTTTTACATATTTAGGGATTTTTAGGTTTTTTTATTTTTATGTTTTTTATCATTTTTTGGATTTTTAGGGTCTTTTAAATTTTTAGGCTTTTATAGGTTTTAAGTGTTTTATGTTTTTAAGGTTTTCTTAGTGTTTTTGGGTTTCTTGGGGTTTTAGGTTTTTACGGATTTTTTAGGGTTTTATGGGTTTTTTTTGTTTGTAGGGATTTGAGGGTTTTTATGGTTTTTTAGGGGTTTTATGGTTTTATGGTTTTCTAGGGGTTTGGGGATTTTTTGGGTTTTTAAGGAGTCTTAAGGTTTTTTAGAGTTTTTAGTATTTTAGGGGTTTATTGTGTTTTTAGTGTTTTTAGTGCTTTTTAGGGTTTTTAGGAAATTTTTGGGTTTTGAAGGTTCTTAGAGGTTTTATGGGTTTTATGGTTTTTTTTGAAATTTTTTAGATTTTTATGGTTTTTGAGAGTTTTTATATTTTTTGTGTTTTTATGTGTTTGTAGTGTTTTATTATGGTTTTTTGGGGTTTTAGGGTTTCTTTTATGTTTTAGGGATTTTTAGGGTTTTTTAGGATTTTAATGGAGTTTTATGTTTTTTTTAATTGTGATGGTTTTTAGGGATTTTTAATGTTTTAGGGGTTTTTTGGGTTTGTAGTGTTTTTTTAGTTTTTTAGGGTTTTAAGGAATCTTAGAGTTTTTAACCTTTTTAATATTTTAAATGGTTTTTTGAGTTTTTAGTGGGTTTTAGTGTTTTTATGGGGTTTTAGGTTTTTAAATTTTTTAGGGGTTTTATGGTATTTTGGGGGTTGTAGGGTTTTTAGCGACTTTGAGGGTTTTTTATGTTTTTAGCATATTTTAGGGTTTAGGGGTTTAAACTGCTTTTTGGTTTTTAAGGTTTTAATATCTATTTTCAGGGTTTTAGGGTTTTTACATTTTTATATATTTTTAGGGTTTTTAGGCTATTTATTGAATTTTTACAGAATTTGAGGGTTTTTAAGAGTTTTATGGTTTTTTTATTTTTTTTCTTTTTTTTACTTTTTTAGACACTTTAAGGGTTTTTAGGGTTTTTTAACATTTTTGGGGGGTTTAAAGGGGTTTTAGAGTATTTAATGGGTTTTTTTGGTTTTATGTGATCAACGGATTATTATGGTTTTTAGTGGGTTTTTATGGTTTTTAGGGGTTTGAGGGTCATTTAAGGGGTTTTCGTGTTTTTTTGTTTTTAGGTCATTTAATTATTTTTAGGTTTCTAAGATTTTTTTAGTGTTCTCATGGTTTTAGGGGTTTTGAATTTTGTAGGTATCTTTAGGGATTTTTTAGGATATTTTTTTTAGGTTTTTTGTGATTTTCAGGGTTTTTAAGGTTCTTAGGGGTTTTTATGTGTTTCAGATTTTTTATGGTCTCTAGAGTTTTTAAGTGTTTTTAGGGCTTTATGTTTTTCGTAATGTTTTTCATGGTTTTTTGGGTTTTTCACATTTTTAGGGTTTTTTAGGGATTTTTAGGATATTTAGGGGTTTTAGGGGTTTTTTTAGAGATTGTGAGGGGTTTTTTGGTTTTTTGGTTTTTTAATGTTTTTTTGAGTTTTTTAGGTATTTATGGTTTTTAGAGTTTTTTTAAACATTTTTAGGGGTTTAATGTTCTTTTAGATTTTTTGGGGGGCTTTGTGTGTTTTTGGATTTAAGGGGTTTTTAGGGTTCTAGGGTTTTTTTGGTTTTTTGGGTTTTTTCGGGTTTTTGGGTCCTTGTGGGTTTTAACCATTTTTAAGTATTTTAGGGCTTTTAAGTGTTTTTAGGTTTTTATGTTTTTCTTATGGTTTTCATGTTTTTATGGTTTTTATGTTTTTATGGTTTTTATGTTTTTTAGGGTTTTTAGGGATTTTGAGGCTTTTTAGAGTTTTCTTGGTTTTTTAGTTTTTAGGGTTTTTTGCGCTTTTAGGTTTTTTAAGGGTATTTAGTGTTTAGGTTTTTTAGTTTTTCATAACGGTTTTCTTAATTTTTGGATATTTTTATGTTTTTAGGTATTTTTTATGATTTTTATGGTGTTTTCCATTTTTTGGGTTTTGAGTTTTTTTTTGGGTTTTTATGGTTTTCATGTTTTTAGGGTTTTAGGGTTCTTTGAGTTTCTTAGTGTTTAAAGGGTTTTTAAAGTTTTTAAAAGTTTTTAGGAGTTTGAAGGGTTTTTAGTGATTAGTGGGTTTTTATTTTTTTTAAGAGTTTAGGGTTTTTATGGTTTTTAGGGGATTTATTGGATTTAGGGTATTTTAGGGGTTTTAGTGTTTTTTAGTTTTTAGGGATTTTTATTGTTTTTATGTTTTTAATGATTTATTATGGTTTTTAAGTTTTTTAGGTTTTTTACATTTTTATGGATTTTTATGTCTTTTAAGGATTTTTATGGTCTTTTGGATTTTTAGATATTTTTAGGGGTTTAGGGTTTTTTATGGTTTTAGGGTTTTTAGCTTTTCTAGGGTTTTAGGGTTTTAAGTGTTTTTTGGCTTTTGAGGTTTTGTTATGTGTTTTCAAGGTTTACATGGTTTTTTGTGTTTCTAGATATTTTTAGGACTTTTTTGTATTTGTATGTTTTAAGGGTTTTTATGGATTTTGGGGTGTTTAAGGATTTTTAGGGTTTTTTGTTTTTTTTATTTGATGGTTTTTTTGAAGTTTTTTTATAGTTTTATAGTTTTCTATATTTTTTTAACTTTTTTTGTTTTTAAAAGGATTTTAGAGTTTTAATTATTTTTTGTGGGATTTATTTTTTTTCAAGGTTTTTATGGTTTTTAGGGGTTTTATGAGTTTTTAGGATTTTTAGGGTCTTTTGGGGTTTTTAGTGTTTTTTTGTTTTTAGGAGTTTTATGTTTTTTATGATTTTTTATGTTTTCATAGTGGTTTTATGGGTTTTTAGGGGGTCTTACATTTTTAGGGATTTTTAGGGATTTTGATGACTTTTATGGTTTTTAGGGGTTTATGGATTTTGAAGGTTCGGATTTATTAGGGTTTTTAGAGATTTTATCAATTTTAGGAGTTTTATATGGTTTTATGATTTTAATTTTTTCTTAGGGTTTTTATGGGTTTTATAATTTTTTACATTTTTAGGGATATTATCTATTTTTAGGTTTTTAAGGTTCGGTAGGGTTTTAGGGATTTTTGGGTTTTTAGGTATTTAAGGGTTTTCATGGATTTTTAGGGGTTTTAGGGTTTTCTTTATTTTTAGAGCTTTGAAGTTTTTATAGTTTTTTAATGTTTTTAGGGGTTTAATGGTTTTTTCATAATGTTTAGTGGGTTTTTATGGGTTTTAAAGGTCTTTAATTTTTAAGTGAATTTTATGGTGGGGGTTTACTGTTTTTGGGGTATTATAGGGTTTTTTATTATTTTTATCCCTTTTTAGGTTTTGTGGGGTTTTAAGTGTTTTTAGGATTTTTAGGTTTTCTTAGGGGATTTTAGGGTTTTAGGGGTTTTTACCTTTTTACATATTTTTAAGTATTTTTAGAAATTTTATTGTTTTTATAGTTTTTAGGGACATTGAGGGGTTTTTTGGGTTTTTTGGGTTTGTTTGGGTCATTTAGGGTTTTTAGAGTTTTTAGGTTTTAATGAATTTTAGTATTTTTATGGATTTATGTTTTTATTCTAATCTTTTGGGGTTTCTATGGTTTTTAATGTTTTTAGGGCTTTTGAGGGTTTTTTAGGATTTTTATGTTCTTAGGGGTTTTAGGGATTTTGACAGTTTTTGGGCATTAAGGGGTTTAGTGTTTTATGATTTTTTGGACTTTATTATGTTTTTATTTATTAGGGATTTTAAGGTTATTTATAGTTTTTAAACTTTTTTAGGGTTTAAAGTGTATTTTTAGATTTTTTGGGTTTTTTGGATTTTTTGTGTTTTTTTATTTTCATAAGGTTTTTTTGGTTTGTATGGTTTTTAGGTATTTTAGAGTTTATAAGGTCTTTACAGTATTTTGGGTTTTTAAATTTAAGAGTTTTAGGTTTTTAACATATTCCTTGGGGTGTTTAGGGGTTTTGGGGTTAATTTACATTTTTATGGTTTTAGGGATTTTTAGGATATCTATGGTCTTTAGGGTTTTTGAGATTTTGTGGTTTATATTGTTTTTTGTGGATTTTGGTGTTTTTTGAGTTTTTTGGGTTATTATGGTTTTTAGTGTTTTTTGAAATTTTTAGGGGTTTAGAGGGTTTTTTAGTTTTTAGTAGTTTTAGGGTTTTTAATGTTTTGAGGGGGTTTAGGGTCTATTTAGGGTTTTTAGGTTTTAGTAGTTTATAGGTTTTTTTGGTGTTTTAAGTGTTTTTAGGTTTTAAGGGTTTCTTAGTGTTTTTTTGGTGTTTAATGTTTTTAGGGATTTTAGGGTTTTTAGGATTTTTATGTTTGTTTGGGGATTTTAGGGAATTTGTGGGTTTTAAGAATTTGCATTGTTTTTTAGGGTGTTATGGATTTAGCATTTTTATTTTTTTGGTTGTTTTAGTGTTTCTAGAGTCTTTTGGGGTAGTTTAGGGCTGTTATAGATTTTTTGGTTTTTTAATTTTTTAAGTGTTTTTATGTTTTGAAGGCCTTCTTAGGGGTTTTCTGGTTTTTTTAATTTTAGCATTTTCATGAATATTTAGGTATTTTTTGGATATTTATGGTTTTTATGGTTTTTATGGATTTTTGAGGGTTTTATGGTTTTTTTGGGGTTTTACTAATTTTTAGGGGTTTAGTATCTTTTATATTTTTTAGGGTTTTAGGTGTTTTGATTTTTTTAAGGATTTCTTATAGTTTTTCAGGGTATTTGGGTTTTTTACATTTTTATGGATTTTTGGATTTTTTGGAATTTTATGTCCTTTTAGGGTTTTATGGGATTTTGAGGGTTTTGAGGGTTTTTAATTTTTTTTTGGTTTTTAGGGTCTCTTTGGAGTTTTTTAGTGTTTTTCACATTTTTTTTATTTTTTAATATTTTTACTTGTTTAAAGTGTTTTAAGAGTTTTTAGTGGATTTAGAGTCTTTATGGGCTTTTAGGGTTTTTAGGGTATTTTTATGGTTTCTTAGGGCTTTATATTTTTTTAGGTTTTTAGGGGTTTTAATTTTTTTAGGTTTTTATGGGTTTCTTAGGGGTTTTTAGGGTCTTTAAGGGGGTTTTGTATTTTTATGGATTTTTATCACTTTTCAGATCATTATGGTTTTTAGGGTTTTAGATATTTTGAATGCTTTTAGGGGTTTTTTAGTGTTTTTAGGGTTCTTTAGGGTCCTTATATTTTTTTTTTTAGTTTTTATGGGTTTTAAGGGTTTTTTGTGGTTTAAGGTTTTATTAGTGTTTTTAGGGATTTTAGGGTGTTTTTTTATTGTATGGATTTTTGGGATTTTGGAGGGTTTCCATGGTTTTTAATGGTTTTTGCGATTTTGAGAGTTTTAATTGGGTTTTATGGTTTTTAGGATTTTTATTATTTTTTGGGTTTTTATATTTTTTTGTATTTTCTAGGGTTTAAATATTTTTTAAACTTTTAGGGGTTTAAAGGGTTTTAGTTTTTTTTCATGGTTTTAAGGGTTTTTTTGGGTTTTGGGTTTTTAAGGGTTTTAATATTTTTATAGTTTTTAGGGGTTCAAGGGTATTTTTAGGGTTTTTAGAGTTTTTAGAGGTTTTATGTTTTTTTAGGTTTTTTAAGCGTTTTTAGGTTTTTAGGGATTTCATAGGTTTTTTCCTAGGTTTTAAGGTTTTTTACTTTTTAGGTATTTTTAGGGAATTATTATTTTTTAAATCTTTTTAGAGTTTATTGGGATTTTTAGGGTTTTTACTGTTCTTATGGTTTTTAGGGTTTTTATCATTTTTTTATTTTTCTAGAATTTAAATTTTTTCATGTTTTTAAGGTTTCCTTATGGTTTTTCTAGTTTTTTTTTGTTTTTAATGTTTTTGGGGTTTTAGGGAATTTTAAGAATTTTTATGATTTTTTAGGATTTTACGGGTTTTTCAGGTTTTCATATTTGTTATGTTTTTTTGTTTTCTTTATTTTTTTTTGTTTTTATGGTATTAAAGGTTTTTAGATTTATTTTTAAAACCTTTCTAGTGTTTTAGAATGTTTTTTATAACTTTTATTGGTTTTTAGTTTTTTATGATATTTTAATGTTTATAAGGTTTTTAGGGTTTTAATGGTTTTAGGGGTTTTAGGGTTTTAATGACTTTTAGTGATTTAGGGTATTTTATTTTATTTTTTGAAATATTTTTAGGGATTTTAAGTGTTTTTAGGTTATTAAAGGTTTCTTACTGTTTTTAAGGGTTTTTTTTGGCCTTTTAGGGATTTTAAAGGGTTTTTTGGTTTTTTTGGGTTTTTAAAGGGGTTTTAGGGTTTTGTAGGGTTTTTAGGTTTTTTTTTACTTTTTTAGAATTTTTTATATTTCAAAGGGGTTCTAAGTGTTTCAGGGTTTTATGGTTTTCTTAGATTTGTTCAGGTTTTTTATGATTTTTCACGTTTTTATGGATTTGTAGAGATTTTTTTTGGATTTTGTTGGTCTTTTCGGTAAAGAAGGCGCATAACCATGCTATTCCTGGCCCCCCAAAATTTATTAGAAAAAATAAATGTAAAACAAGGGTGGGGAAGAGTCAATCGACCCACACCCAAAAACCTTGGACACCTCGAAGAAACTAGAAACCCCCAAACCCCAAAAGCCAAAAAAGAACAAAAAAATAGACACACCATTAAGACAAAAAAGAGTCAGGACCAGACATCCCAGAGCTAGAACCTACAAGTCGAAAGGATCGACATAACCAACTTAAGGATCATCAGAACTTCCATATCAACTATAATCTTCATCTAGAGCATCCATCTCCCTTGCAGACTCCATATCTTCTTGGTACTTGAAGAACACCAAATATTTTTCCCCGAGTATTTGTTGTTCATGTGTACACTGAGCAAAGGAAGATATATTTTCCAGATTCCCTATCTTAAATTCATTATAATTCTTCATGATTTCCATTGAAAAGTCCTAGGTAGATATAGGTTTTGGTAAGGGGGAATAATCTTTCCTTGACCTCCTCTTTGAGGGAGCATGACTACAACCCTATGGTACATTCTCCATTCTATTTGGAATACCATCACTGGCTGCACGCATGACCTCATTTTCCTAGCCGCAATCCTCAAAATCAGAAACATATACCCATATCTATGGCTGTGTATTGATTTACTCCAAGCACATATCCCCCAAGATCATATAGTGAGGACTATCCAACGAGAAACCTTTATTAGCAGTCGGGACCAACTGTAAAACTTGAGCCTCCGTATGTAACTCATGAGATACAAAGTGGTACAACTTATCCATTGGGCTACCCTCATCTCCAGTGCTCAACAGATTCACCTCACTCATAGGGTAACCAAGAAAGATCCATCACCTTTATTCATTCTCACCAATGAAAATCAAACTCACCATTAGTCCATCATGTCCAGTGTAGGGGATCAGCTGCAAATCCAATACCTCACTCCCCACAGGTCCTGCATAGATCATAGGAGGAGTAAAGTTTCTTATTAGAATAGGATCAGAGATAAACCACACCATTGGGTTGATCTCTGTCGCATTATGGACATGAGTTTTCAAATTAGACCTCAACTGATTAAAGATAGATGAAACCAACGGATTTTTCACTGCAGCCTGTGGGGGAACCTACCAAAGATTACCCACATAATCTAGGTCCACATGAGCTAAATATTTATCAGAGAATCCTGTAGATGCCTCCTCCTCACATGGTCTATCCACCAGAACATCTCCAGCATAAGGAGAAAAGAGGATGAAACCATTTCCATCACCAAAAAAACTGACAAACATGAATAACTACTAGCCCACCACTCACTTCAATCTGCACTTCCAATTCTAAGGCCTCCTCAAAATTAGAACCAATGGGATAGTCACAGTATAACAATGTTTCAAAGGGGGGATGATCCATATCAGGGGATACCGCACCAGAATTCAACCACCTCATACCATGATTATACACCACAGATAGGTGACCCGACTTGTTTCACAACAAATAGAAGTTTCACCATGAATAAAAAATAGAAAACTGTTTATATCGAATTTGGTCACTTAGAGAAATATAGAGAGAGTCAACTCACAAATTTTCCACATCCAACTCAACATAGATTCTAGGTGAGATCGAATGGAAAATAGCATGGGTCCTACTGGATGAGCATAGATATTGTCCCACGATGTTGCCAAGAATACATAGAATACAATCATTTTGGAGCAGAAGTGGGATTTCAGGTAAACTCACCCAAATATCCATTAATGATGAATCTCGCTTCAAATGAATGTTAAAAGAACATTTGAATAGAAAAAAGCTAGAAGCATTATATCTTGGAGGTGTTTGAGACCAGGCCAGAGCTAGATCTTCCTACGAGAGAAAGAGCATCATTAAATGATTGTGCTCAAGGAGACCTACCATCATGAGATCTTGCAGTCCCCAAAAAATAAAAAAATGTTGGCTGAAGAGATCTATTGAGGGCCAGTGTTTCCTAAATCTCATTATCAGAGTAAGATTAAGTAATGAGGAAGCATCAGCAAACTCACGACCTGAGAGTGAAAGCTGCATAGAGTTATTGAACAATTCAGGGACCTTCGGAGTAAGGTCAATTTGAGGGAAATATAGAATGTATTTAAAATTTGAGAACTTAATGAAGGGTGAAGGATTCGGTGAACCAGAGTGACCCCTCCTCACCAGAAAGGGAGGGCCTAAAGTAGTCATCCTCACGCTGCCTAGGAAGGGTGAAACGTTGAGCCATCACCGCATAGAATCTATCAACGTCAATGTGCAGAATCCATTTCCTTCTTATAAATTTTGAGTGGGTTTTAGTGTGTTTAGGTTTTTTATGATTTTTTTGGGGCTTTGGGTTTTTTAGTTTTTAGGGGTATTTGGTTATTCTAGGGGTTTTTAATGTTTTAGGGGTTTAAATGGTTATTAGAGTTTTCAGTAGTTTTTAGGGTTTTTATGGGTTTTTAGGGGTGTTAAGGTTTTAAGGAGTTTATTATTTTTAGGGGTTTTTAGGGTTTTAGCTTCTTTTTTGGGTTTTTAATGGTTTTTATCATTTTTAAAGGTTTTATGGGTTCTAATTGTTTTATGTTTTTAAGGTTTACTTAGGTTTTTCTTGGGTTTTAGGGTTTTCAACATTTTTAGGATTTTTAGGTCTTTTATGATTTTTTGGGGTTTTATGGTTTTTAGGAATTTTGTGGGTTTGTATGGTTTTTAGGGTTCTAGGGTTTTCCTTGGAATTTAGGTTTTTAAAATGTTAAGTTATTTTTATTGATTTTTAGGATTTCTATGTGGTTTATGGGTTTTTAGGGATTTTGAGGTGGTTTTTAGGGGTTTTAGGGTTTTTAGTGTTTTTATGGTTATTTTGGGGTTTTAGTTTTTTTATGTTTTTTCAGGTTTTTAAGGCTTCTTAGAGTTTTTAACGCTTTAGGGGTTTTATATTTTTTTCTAATTTTTTGCGGTTTTTAATTATTTTTATGGGTATATGGTTTTTAAAATTTTTTAGGAGTTTTTTATATTTTTTGGGTCATTTTACAATATTTAGGGGTTTTAACATTTTTTATGTTTTTTGGGTTTTATGTGTTTTTACGTTTTTAATGTTTTCTTAGGGTTTTTTTTGTTTTTAGGTTTTTCTAGGTTTTTAAGGATTTTTGGGTTCTTTTTTAGTATTTTTAAGGTTTTTATTATTTTTAGGGATTTGGGGGGATTTTTTTGGTTTTTATGGTTTTCATAGGTTTTTAGTTTTTTTATTTTTTATCATTTTTATGTTTCTTATAGTTTTTATCATTTTTAGCGGTTTAAAAGGGTTTTTGTATCTTTTAGTGTAATTTTAGGGTTTTATGGGTTTGTGGGTTTTTCGGGTTCTTTATAAGTTTTAGGGGTTTTATGATTTTGATTAGTTTTTGGGGTTTTTAGGTTTCTTTTAGGGTTTTTAGTGTTTTTTAATTTTTTAGGGGTTTTAAATGTTTTTAGGTTTTTAAGGTTTTCATATGGGGTTTTTTGGGTTTTTTGGTATTTTTACGTTTTTAGGTATTTTCAGGATTTTAGTATTTTATGTTTTATAGGGATTTTGAGGGGTCTTAGTAATTTTAGGGTTTATATGGTGTTTAGTTTTTTTAGGGATTTTATGTGTTTCAAGTGTTTTTAGGTTTTTAAATTTCTTTATGGTATTTAGTGCTTTATAAGTTTTTAGTTATTTTAGTGATCATTTAGGATATTAATGGGTTTTTATGGATTTTGTGTATTTTGATGGATTTTAGGGGTTGTATGATTTTTTGGGGTTTTAAGGTTTTCTAGGGTTTTAGTGTTTTTTTACTTTTTGTGTTTTTCTGGTTTTTTAGTCTTCTACACATTTTTTGGGGATTAAATTATTTTTAGAGTTTTAGTGGGTTTTAAGGTTTTTATGTGTTTTTAGTGTTTTTATGGTTTTAAGGGCTTTAATGGTTGTTTCAATTTTTTGGATTTTTATGGTTGTCTTAGGGGGTTTAGGTTTTTTATTGTCTTTAGGTTTTTTAGGGTTTTTGAGTGTTTTTAGGTTTTTATGGTTTTTTAGGGCATTTTAGGATTATTAAGTTTTTTATATTATTTTGGTTTTTAGGTATTTTTAGGAATTTTATGGTTTTTAGGGGTTTTTAGGGTTTTTAACATTTTTAGGATTTTAGGGTTTTTAAGTTTTTTTTATGTATTTATGGTTTTATTATTATTATTCAGTGTATTCATGGGATTTTATAATTTCAGGCATTTTTTGGTTTTTTATGTTTTTTAGGGTTTTAGGTATTTTAAGGGTTTTTACGCGTTTTTATGGATTTAGGGTCTTTAGGGGTTTTACAGTTTTTTTGTTTCTTTTCATATTTTTATGGGTTTTTTGAGTTTTTTTTAATGTTTTTAGGGGTTTAATGGGTTTTAGAAATTTTTTTGGTTTTAGGGTTTTTATTGGTTTTTAGTTTTTAAGGGTTTTTATTCATTTTAAGGGGATTTTAAAGTGTGTAGGGTCCTATAGGGTTTTTTTAGAGTTATGGATTTTTCATTTTTAAGGTTTTTAAGGGATTTTATGTTTTTAAAGTTTTTATCATGTTTATGGTTTTTTAGGTTTTTAAATTTTAAGGAAATTTTAGGGATTTTTTATGTTATTTAGGCTTTTTAGGGTTTTGGGGGATTTTGAGGGTTTTAGGGGATTTTCTTGGATTTTTTGGGATTTTTTTTGGGATTTTTTGTGTTTTTATATTTTTATAATTACTAAGGGGTTTTAAAGTCTTTGAACATTTTTTATGGTTTTAATAGTTTTTAGAGTCCTATTTGTGGGTTTTAGTGTTTTTATGTGTTTTTATGTTTTTAGGGGTTTTTTGGTTTTTTTCGGTTTTTTAGGGGGTTTAAGTGTTTTTATGTTTTTAGGGTTTTCTTAAGGGTTTTCAGGGTTTTAGGGTTTTTTACATTTTTATGGATTTTTTAGGATTTGTTTGGCTTTTTAGGGGTTTTAGGTATTTTGAGGGGTTTTAGGGTTTTAACATTATTTTGGATTTTAGGGTTTTTAAGTGTTTTTATGTTTTTAAGGATTTCTTAGAGGTTTTAAAGAGTTTTTGAGTTTTACCATTTTGGGATTTTACATATTTTAAGGATTTTTTTGTGTTTTTAGGGTATTTAAGTATTTTCAGAGGTTTTTGGGTGTTTTTTGGGTTTTTATATATTTTTGACTATTTAGGTTTTTATAGTTTGTTGTAGTTTTTAATGTTTTTACGAGTTTAAATGGGTTTTATATTTTTTAGTGCATTTTTAGGTTTATAATTGGGTTTTAGGGTTTTTTAATGTTTTTATGGGTTTTTATGTTTTTATGGGTTTTAGGGGTTTTAGGTTCATTTTAGGGATTTTATAGTTTTTTAGGTTTTTTGGGGTTTTAATTGTTTTTATTTTTTTATGGTTTTTTTATGGTTTTTAGGTTTTTATGTTTTAAAGGATTTTTAGGGGTTTTTAGTATTTTTATGCTTTTTATGGATTTTTTGGATTTTGTGGGGATTTGGGGGGATTTAGGGGTTTTCAAGGCATTTAGAATTTTTTGGCTTTTAGAGGTTTTAAGTGTTTTAGGTTTTTAAGGTTTTTAGGGGGTTTTAGAGTTTTTAGGTTTTTTAATGTTTCTAGAGATTATAGGGATTTTTCAGAATTTTATATTTTTTAGGGGTTTTGGGATTTTGAGGGGTTTTGTGGTTTTTAGGGTTTTGGGGTTTTTATGGTGTTTTTTTGGGTTTTATGATTTTTTTGGAATTTTTTAGGGTTTTAAGTAATTTTAGAGTTTTTTAATGATATTTGTGTTCTAACAGGTTTTTAATGTTTTAATGGTTTTAGGGTTTTAATGGGTTTTAGGGTTTTTAAATATTGTTAGGGTTTATATGGTTTATAGGGGGTTTTAGGGTTTTTATTTGTTTTATGGTTTTTACGGTGTTTAGAGTTTTTAGGTTTTGAGGGGTTTTAAGTGTATTTATGTTTTTAAGGATTTATTAGTGTTTGTCATGTTTTTTATTATTTTAGGTATTTTTATGGCTTCTTTAGGATTTTTATGGTTTTTTGGGGTTTTTCTGGATTTTGAGTGTTTTCAAGGTATTTTGGATTTTTGGTGTTTTCTGGGGTTTTTTTGTGTTTTTAATGTTTATTAGGGGTTTTAATTTTTAGGATTTTACAGGTTTATATTGTTTTTCAATTTTTTAGTGTGTTTTATATTTTTAGGGAAGATAATATATTTTTTAGTATTTTTATGGGTTTTTAGGGTTTTTTAGGTTTTATAGGGATTTTAGGGGTTTTTTGAGTTTTTTAGCGATATTAATTTTCTAATGTTTTAGTGGTTTTTAAGGGGTTTTAGGTTGTTTAGAGTTTTTAATGTACTTTTTTTATGTGTTTTAGGGGTTATATGGGTTTTAGGGTCATTTTAGTATTTTTTAAAGGTTTTTTGGGTTTTTACTTTTTTAGGGGTTTAAAGTTTTTTTATGATTTTAAAGTTTTCTTAGTTTTTTATAGTTTAAAGGTTTCTTACATCATTATATATATTGAGGGATTTTTTATATTTTTATGGTTTTTATGGTTTTTCTCTATTCTGATGGTTTTTCGGGGTTTTAAGGGCTTTTCTAGTTTTTAGTGTTTTTTAGGTTTAATAGTGGTTTTTAGTGTTTTTAGGTTTTTAAGGGATTTTAGGGGTTTTTACACTTTTTACGGTTTTTTACATATTTAGTGATTTTAGTTCTTTACTAGGGGATTTATATTTTTTAGTGGTTTAGGGATATTTGGGGTGTTAGCATATTTTGGGATTTTATGGTTTATTAGGTTTTTAGGGATTTTTTGAGTATTTACGGTTTCTAAGGTTTTTTAGAGTTTTTTTATAATTTTTAGGGGTTTAAAGGGTTTTTAGAGTTTTCGTTGGATTATAGAGTTTTTATGGGTATTTAGGGTTTTTATGGTTTCAATGGGTTTAATGGTTTTTAGAGTTTTTAGGGATTTTTAGGATTTTTAGCATTTTTAGTGTTTTTATGGTTTTTGGGTATTTCAAGCGTTTTTATGTTTTTAAGGATTCCTTATCATTTTTCAGTTTTTAGGGTTTTTTACATTTTAGGGAATTTTAAGTATTTTTATGGTTTTTTAGGGATTTTGATGGGTATTTAGGCTTTTTATGGTTTTCATTGGTTTTTAGGGTTTTTAGTGTTTTTTTTTTGATTTTTTAGGGTTTTAAGGGTTTTTATATTTTTTTAGCTTGTTTAGCAGTTTAAAAATAATTTTAGAGTTTTTAGTGTGTTTAGGGGTTTTTATGGGTTTTTATCCTTTTTATGGTTTTAGGGGGGTTTATGGTTTTTAGGGGCTTTTAGGGGTTTTGGGACATTAAGGGTTTTTAGGTTTTTAGGGGTTTTAACATTTTTTTGGATCTAATGTTTTTGATGTATTTTTGGGTTTTTTGGGTTTTTTTACCCTTTTAGGCATTTTAAAAGGTTTTTTAGGGTTTTAGGGTTTTTTATGTTTTTATAGATTTTTAGGGTTTTTAGGAATTTAAAGGGTTTTTGGGTTTTTAGAATTTTATGTTCTTTAGGTGGTTTAACTATTTTTTCGTTTTTATGGATTTCTAAGGGGTTATCATTGTTTTAGGGTTTTTTTATATTTTTATGGATTTTTAGGTTTTTATGAACTTTTAGGGGTTTCTTGGGATTTTTTGGGTTTTTATCATTTTTTTATCTATTTGGGGGTTTTAAGTGTTTTTTGGATTTTAATTTTTTCTTAGTTTTTTTTAGGATTTTATGGTATTTTACGTTTTAGGGATTATTATATCTTTTTTAGGATATTTATGGACTTTTAGGGTTTTTATGTATTTTGTGGTTATATAGGAATTTTAGGGTTCTTAACATTTTTTAAATTTTTAGGGGTTTTGATTATTTTTAGTTTTTATGGTGTTCATAATGGTTTTCAAGGATTTTAGTGTGTTTTTCATTTTTAGGTATTTTTATAGATTTTAAAATTTTTATTATTTTTAGGGTTCTTAGGGATTTTGAGGAGTTTTAGAGTGTTTTCGGTTTTTACGGTTTTTTGGGGTTTTAGGATATTTTTTTGATTTTTTAATGAGTCTAAATTTTTTTAGAGTTTTTTTATTGTTTTTAGGGGTTTAAAGGATTTTTATTGTTTTATTGGTTTTTGGGTTTTTAAGGGGTTTTAAGGGTTTTAATTGTTTTAGGGGTTTTATGATTTTTAGGGGTTTTAGGTGGTTTTTAGAGTTTTTATGGTTTTTAATGTCTTTCAAGTTTCTTGAAGGTTTTAAGTGTTTTTAGGTTTGTATGGTTTTCTTATGGGCTTTCATGGTCCTTAAGGTATTTTAAAATTTTTAGGATTTTGGGGATTTTTTATGATTATTGTGGTTTTTATGGTTTGTAGGGATTTTGTTGGATTTTAGGGTTTTTTAAGGATTTTTTGTTTTTTATTGTTTTTTTTATTTTTAGGGTTTTTTGAGTCTTTTAGGGTATTAATGTTTTTTTGGTGTTTTTAATATTTTTAGGGGTTTAAAGGGTTTTTAGATTTTTTTGCTGGTTTTAGGGTTCTTTTGGTGTTTTATTTATATTTTAGGTTTTTAGGGGTTTTTATGGTTTTTGGGAGAGTTTTAGGGTTTTTAGTGTCTTTGAGGGTCTCTTAGGGGTTTTATCATTTTGAGGTGTTTTAGGGGTTTTAAGTGATTTTCGGTTTCTATGGATTTCTTAGGTTTTTTCAGGTATTTATGGGTTTTTACTTTTTTGGTATTTTTAGTGATTTTTGGGATTTTTATGGGTATTTAGTGTTTTTATATATTTTGAGGGGTTTTAGGTTTTTTAGGAATTATAGGGATTCTATGGTTTTTTATTTTCTTTGGGTCTTTTTGGTTTTTTTGGATTTTATAAAGTTTTTTAACAGTTTTAAGGGTTTAAAGTGTTTTAAAAGTTTCTATTGGTTTTTAATGGATTTTAAGGGATTTTTTTGGGGTTTTCAAGGTTTTTAAGGGTTTTATGTATTTTTTGGATTTTTAGGATCTTTAGGGTCTTTTAGGGTTTTAATGGTTTTTATCGTTTCTTGGTTTTTAGAGATTTTGAGTGTTTTTAGGTTTTTAATCGTCTCTTAGGGGTCTTCAGGTATTTTAGATTTTTTTTAAGTTTTTAGGTATTTTAAGGGATTTTTTTGGATTTTTATGGTTTTCTTGGGTTTCTATGGATGTTGAGGGTTTTAGGATTTGTAATGTTTTTAGATCATTTTATTGGTTTTATAGTTTTTAGGTTTTTAGGGCTTTTATGTTTTTTTGTTTCTATTATTTTCTTAGGTATTTTAAATGTGTTAGGTTTTTTATTTTTTAGGTAGTTTTACAGATTTTTTAGTATTATTATGGGTTTTAGGATTTTTAGGGATTTTGAGGGATTTGGGTGGTTTTTTGTGTTTTTCGGGTTTTTTGGTTTTTTAGGATTTTAGTGTTTTTTGAGTTTTTAGATTTTTATGTTTATTTGTATTTTTTAACATTTTGAGGGTTTAAAGGTTTTGTAGAGTTTTAATTGGGTGTTTAGGATTTTTAAGCATCTTATTTTTTTATGTTTTTAGGGGATTTTAATATATTTAAGGTTTTTAGTTTTTTAGGGTTTTTATATTTTTTTAGGTTTTTAGGTGTTTAAAGTGTTTTTTGATTATTAAGGTTCTCTTAGGGGGTTTTAGGGTCTGTATAATTTTTTATGTTTTTATGGATTTTAAGAGCTTTATTAGGATTTTAGTGGAGTTTTACAAATTTTTAGGGTTTTTAGGGTTTTGATGTTTTTTTGGGTTTTTAGGGTTTTTTGAGTTTTTAGGTTTTAATTTTGTTTGTAGGTTTTGAATTTTTGAGGGGTTTAAATGGTTTTTAGAGTTTTAATTGGTTTTTAGGGGTTTTATAGGTCTTTTGGGGTTTTTATGTTTTTAGGGTTTTTAATATATTATGGGTTTTTGTGTTTTTATGGATTTTTAGGGTTCTTAGAATTTTTTTAGGTTTTTAGGGTTTTTAAGTGTTTTTAGGTTTTATATGGTTTTCTTTGGTATTTTCAGAGTTTTGGGGGGTTTTTTATGTTTTTAGGGGTTTTTAGAGGTTTTTTAGGTTTTTTATGTTTTTTGGGGTTTTTTACAAATTTTTAGGGTTTTTAGTGTTTTAGGGTTTTGAGGTTTTTCGGGGTTTTAAAGGGAATTTTTGAGTTTTTAGTGTATGATTTATTTTTTTTGTTTTTTTAACTTTCCGGGGGTTTAAAGGGTTTGTAGAGTTTTCTATGCTTTTTAGGGGTTTTTTTGTTTTTAGGTGTTTTATGAATTTTATGGGTTTTCAGGGTTATTCGGGATTTTAGGGGATTTTAGGGTTTTTAGGGGTTTTAACCTTATTTAGGTTTTTAGGATTTTGAAGAGTTTTTAGGTATCTATGGTTTTCTTAGTGATTTTCGGGGATTTTTTTGGATTTTTTGGGATTTTTTAAGATTTTAGTTGGTTTTAGAGTGTTTAAGGATTTTGAGTATTTTTAGTGTTTTTTGGGGGTTTTATATATTTTACGGTATTAAGCATTTTTAGGTATTTTCAAGCTTTTATTTTTTTTAGGTTTTGAATGTTTTCTTAGGGGTTTTCATAATTTTTATATTTTTTTATGTTTTTTGGGATTTTAAATATTTTTTTATTATTTTTATGGTTTTTATTATTTTAAGTGATTTAGAAGGGGTTTTTTTATTTTTATGGTCATTATATGTTTTTTGGGTTTTAGGGGTATTTTTGAGTTTTTCATGATATTCAATTTTTTTATAGTTTTATAGTTTTTTTGGGGTTTAAAGGGGTTTTAATGTTTTTGGTGGTTTTCAGGGTTTTTATTTTTTTAGGGTTCTTAAGGTTTTTAGGTGGATTAATGGGTTTAAGGGGTTTTAGGGTTTCTAGGGTCATTTTGGGGTTTTTAGTGTTTTTAGTGTTTTTAGGTTTTTAGGGGTATTAATTATTTCTATGTTTTTAAGGTTTTTCTTAGTGGTTCTCATGGGTTTTTAGGTTTTTAATTTTTTTAGGGATGTTTAGGGATTTTTTAGCATTTTAATGGTTTTTAGGGATTTTGTGGGTGTTTAGAATTTTTTATGGTTTTAGGGATTTTAGGGTTTTTAGAATTTTTAGGGGTTTAAATTGTTTTTATGTTTTTATGTTTTTTAGGGTTTTAAGGATTTTTTTTACATTTTTAGGTATATTTCAGGATTTATTATGATTTTTACAGTATTAATGGTCTTTAGAGATTTTATTGGATTTTTAGGTTTTTTAATATTTTTATGGGTTTTTTGGGCTTTAGTGATTTTTGGATTTCTAGGGGTTGTGGGGGGTGTTTTTGGGTTTTAATTTTTTCTTAGGCATTTTTAGGGGTATTTATGGTTTTAGGGTTTCTTAATTTATAGGTATTTTTAGGTATTTTTTTATTTTTATTATTTTTGGGGGTGTTTAGCGATTTTGAGGGGTTTAAATGTTTTTTTATGAGGATTTCTTTAGTTTTTTTGGGGTTTTAATGTTTTTGGATTTTAATGGTTTTTAAATTATTATTGGTTTTTTAGGTTTTTTGGGGTTTTGGGTTTTTATGGTTTTTAGGGTATTATGGTTTTTGGCAGTTCTTGGGTTCTTAGAGTTTTTTATGTTTTAGGGGTTTTATGTGTTTTTAAGTTTTTTAAGGTTTTATTAGGGGTTTCTAGTTTTTTTTGTGTTTCTTATTATTTTAGGGATTTTTTGTGCCTTTTGGAATTTTTATTATTTTTAGGGTTTTATGGATTGAGGGTTTGTAGTGTTTTATAGGGATATTAGAGGTTTTTAGAGTTTTTAGTGTTTTTAAAGTCTTTTAGGGATTTTCAGATATTTTTCAGTTTTTATGGTTTTCTTTGGAATTTTCATATTATTTAGGGGTTTTTTAATTTTTTGGGATTTTCACGGATTTATTTGGATTTTTATGGTTTTTATGTTTTTAGGGATTTTGAGGGGCTTGGGGGTTTTTTAGGTTTTTAGGGTTATTATGGTTTCTTGGGGGTTTTAGGTTTTTTTGAGTTTTATAGGAAAATAAGATGTGAGACCAAGCATGCTCGGCCGACCAAAATTTATTAACAAAAAGTAAAAGAAAAGTGTTACAAGGAATGGTTACAAGAATGGGTGTATAGATCACCCTTCATATCCAAGTCCACCACGGCCATAGAACAATGTGGGGTGGTAAAGGACCATGCCAAACTCTTTTCCACATGATCCCTCTTGGAGAGTACCTCATCCACCATATTCACTTCTCTATAGGCATGTGAGGCATTGAGAGTGAGATTCTGAGAGTCCCTAAGACATTTAATCAAGTGTGGAATATTTCACCAAGGTACTCTCCTGGACCTAGTCTTGAGATAGTCCACCACTAACATTGAGCCTGATTAGATCTAGAGAAATTCCAACCCGACTTGAATTGAAAACTTGATCACCATCACCATTGCTTAGAGTTCAGCCTCATACGCTCATCCATATCCAATGTAGTGAAAATATTCACCATTAAAAAATCCCCAGTGTGTGAAGAACACCACCAAACCTTATGGTAATGGATTCACCCAAGGACGCACCATCTACATTGGACTTAATCCACAATGGAATCAAGGGATTCCATCAAATAATATTCATCACCTATGGCTTTTTTCTCCTGCAAAAAACTCCAAGCATGTAGTGAGTGATTAAATCTGAAACATCATTACCCATCAAAACTGTTTGGATGTAGGAAGCTGCATGTACAACCTTTTTAATGGATAAAATTCCATCATAAAATGAGATCCTTTTATTTTCAAATGCAGCAGCACTATGAGATTCCCAAATATTGGCTAAAAGTGAGGCATTATCAGTAAGCAGTAGGTTATACTCCTTCTCATTGTGTTTTAAATAAGTGATACTACACAACAGGACAACCGGTTGAAAGTCTAGATGAAGCACAATCTCAAACATGTCATGTACATATTCGCAAAGTTTAATGTCATACCTTTAGTTCAAAATAGGTGTTATGATCCATCCTCAGCTCGCATGCAACGACAGAAAATAGTGGTAGACATGAATCCACCATTTTTCAACTACTCATGAAAAGGTAGATTATTATTCCATAGCTTCCACTATAGTAGATGATTAGAGGGAGTAAAGAATGGATTTCAAAATTTGAGAAGCCAATACGGGCATTGTTTCCATGAAGATTCTTATAAAAATCGAAGTCCCTTGTGTTGAGCTGTCCAAATAGATTCATATTCCATATGAATGTATCAGTATCAATTAAATCATACCTTTGAATTTACATAATGAATGGAGAAGGTAAGATCTCAGAAAACTCCCTAATTATTTGATACAAGTCAGCAATGGACATTTTTTGAATATTTTACAATGGACCATCGACTTAGTAAGAGGCCTGTCCAACTAGGTTGTAGTCCAATAGTTGATATTAGAGTGTTTTGATACAACCCATTTTGAAAAAGACATGATGTCATTGAAATAAAATCTAATGGAATCCCATGTAGAATATGGAATGTATCTTGAGAAACTGTTATGAATATTTTGAACAAATATATCCTTTATAAAATAAATTCCTTCATCTTGAGATGTAATCAAATTCCAGGTGAACTTTCCAAGGATCGCATCACTGAATTTCCTGATATCCTTGATGTCTAGTCCACCCATGTCAACTAGTTTGGTGCATTCCTTCTATGAAATATTAACTAGATTTCTTTCATTGATACAATATATATAGGAAAAGTTCCTGATATTGGTCTGAATATCATTAATGAGAGAGACATGTCATCTATAAATGGAGAAGTCATGTACAAAAATTTAGGCGATGACAAAGTTAATCAAACAGACCCTTCCTCTTTGGGACATGATTTTTCATTTCTATTTAGACATTTGATTGGTAATCTTGATTGAGATATTATCAAGGTGGTGTCTTTTGACCTTTACCCAGAAGAGGGGGATACCAAGGTACTCAAAGAGTAGTAATACTTTTTTCATCCCAACGTCATTCGCGATTCAAATTTTCTTTCAGACTGAGATTCCATTTTCAAAGATAATTGAGGACTTGTTCTAACTGATAGATTTCCCTTCCACCTTTTCATAGTGGTGAAATATCATTATAATTAACATAAGAGTTCTTTTGGTGTCTTTTCCTAAAATGTGGATGTAATCCTCATATAAGAGGTGATAGGGAACATAGAGATATCTTCCTGCCCTTATCAGCCTATAAAGGCCAGTGTGGGAGAGATTAGTGATGCAACAACTAAGATAGTCCTCAACATTTGTAAAGATGATGTCTGAGATTGGTTATCCTTACCTCAAACCATGAGAGAATTTAAAATAACCCTTTAGGTGTCCATTGATAAGAATTAAAACTCTAGAACTAGTTAATATGGTATAAATCATCCTGATAAATTTGGAAGGGAGCCCATATCTACCAATGAATTTTAAGATGAAACCTCACTTTATAGTATCAAAATCCTTCAAGATGTCTAGTTTCAATGAAAAGTTCTCATACATGGATTCCTTTCTCATGATGTTAATACCTTATAAGATTGTATAGAGGCAGCTATGGATGCAACTTTCAGGAACAAAACCAAACTGGTTGGGTGAGATAACATTTTGCATAAGCTTACCCAACCTCATTGTCAGAATTTGATAATGATTTTCAGAAGGGTGTTCCCAATGGAAATTGGTTAGAAGTCACTAATATAAATATCATTTTTAACCTTTTGAATTAGGTACATAAATTGATAATTAATTACTTAGGGGATATAACTAGAAAGGAAGGATTCCATGATAACATTTTTGATCTCCACATGCATGAAATCGTAGTTGAACATGAAAGACTTATTACTGAAACCATATGGATCCACTGCACTCTCCATATTACAGGAAAATAGGGAAGTTTTGACCTCCTCCTCAAGTGGGGTAAAGTTAGGGAAAGTTAAAATGCTCCTCCAAACAAGGAAAGATATATTAAGTTAGATGAGTTTTGTCTCGGTTCCCATTATCATTATAGAGAACCTTAAAGTATTCCACTATGAAACATGATATGTTAATTTCATATGTTAGAAGAGGACCATTAATGAGAATGTAATATGTTCTTATCTTGACATTACTATCCTTATGAAATCAATGAAATAAATTGAAGTTCTTGTCCCCATCAATGATCCAATTAATGTTGAGATTATATTTTCAGAATCTTTTCTTTAAGAGCTAGGATATCATCCAACATAGCATGCACCTGGAGATCTTCACAAGAGGGTAAATTCTACTTCTAGTTAGAGATATGGTAATTGTAAAGCTGATGTTAAATAGCCTTTATGTCTTCATATATCATAGAAAATTAATTTTTTACTCCATTACCTCAAGAGATCTTTTATTTTTTGAGTTTGGAGGCCACAATGTAAAGGGGGTTTCCGACAATGTTTGTTTTCCAGCCGTTGATCACTAACTCCTTACACCCTGAGATAATGATACAAGAATTATTAAATTTAAAGGGAAGTAGGGATGGCCTCATGTTATCCATCTTGATATAAAAAATTAGAGTATTATGATTTGAGTTGAATTTCGTAATATTGAACCAAGAGAGAGATATGGGGGAACCCAATTCATTGAATTGATAGAATCATCTATCATGTTTACTCACAAACCTTCCATTGATGGTGTCTCTACCCCATGTGAATTTTTCTCTATAAATAGGGACCTTAGTGAGGTTAAAATTATCAATACACCAAGAAAAATCATCAACATCCATTCTTGAGAAGTGGGAACCAATATTTTCATCCACTTTAAGAATGGTATTGAAGCCACCAATAATTTTCCAATTCTAATCCATATCCTCATCCAACAGAATCAATTTCCTCAAAAGGTACCTTCTTCTGATATATAGGAAGGATGCATACAAAAAAGATAGATTAATGGTGTCACAATGAAATTGGATTTAGAGGGATATAATTTGAGAGTCCATCTCATATGAAAGGAGATAGATGACATCATACATAAACACCCATAGGTTTTCCAAGGCAGCATCATTCTTGTTGTGACAGAGAAAGGAATATCCAAGGGAAGACCAATTGAAAGCCTTCTAATTCTCAATGTTAATCTTAGGTTTAGAAATTCCAACAATCATTGGTTTGTTGGAAATAATAAAATTCATAAGGGTTCAGACCATTGGAGAATTCAAAATCCCCCAGCAATTCTGACACATGATCTTCATTAATATAGAGGAGAGCCTCTGGGGTGAAAAGATCCCTGATTCTTTGTGTTGTGGTAGGTAGAATTTCACTTATTTTTGTTCTTTTATATTTTTTTATTCGGACCACCTACATGATTATTTATTGTCTTGTATTTAATGGCATCATCAGTCAGATCACCACCTTTAGGGGCATGGGTGTCCTCATCCTCATCAGTCTCAACAACATCATCCTAGTAACTTCCACTAACAGGGGTAAATTTTTTAGAGGAAAAAACCACTTCCTTTGGTGGTTCCACAGCCAGGGTTCTTTTGGAACCCTTGTTCATAAATATCGGAGTGAAGGAGGCATCACCGTGTTTATCTATAGGGAAACCCAAACTGAAGCAATAGGGGAGTGAGAGGAAGCCTTCAACTGGGCCTGAGGGGATTTTCATACTCTAGTAGGGTCGTCAGTTGTTTGGGAACATTTCTCAAGGGATCCGAACTCATCTTCTATCCCAAAAGAAGGTGGGATCAGCTGAGTAACCACCATGATGGGGACAGATCCCATGGTGATAGATTTTGAGACACTAGACACATCTAGAATGGATTTTTCATGCACTCCTCAACATGAACATAAGAATTAGGTACTCCTTACAGGTGAGGGAGTGTGTCCAGAATAACAGTACCTTCTCCATTATATGTATTCAGATCAGGGATACCAATACACTCTTCAGTCATGGGAGGAAGTGTTTCAGCAACATTCATAGGGGGTGTTTGTTACTCAGCAAATTTGGCAGGGTGAGAAAGGGTAGTAATTTACATATTATGAGGGTCCACCTTAGTATTTTCAAAAGTGGGATTAAAAGAATGATCCTCAATATTTAAAAGTTCATTATAACATTCCACAGAGGCCTTCGGATCCAGGAGGTAACCATTAGTATGGAAACCCCCATGTTGGCTAGGTGGGGGTTTGGGGGCATCAGGGTTCCCCTACTTACCTTTCCCATTATGTTTCCTACAGGTACTAGAATAATTCCCCCGAAGGATATAGAAACTACATTATTTCAGCCTTTTACATTCACAAATTAGATAGCCAAAAAAAGTTTCAATTATAGCAGAATTTGGGATTTATTTCATACTGTATCTTATGAGTGAGGTTGTCCTAAAGTGTGTTGAGGACAACATCTACTACCAGGTTACTTTCCATGTTAATCTCTACTAGAACTCTTGAATAATGACCATATACCAGGTTTTATGTTTCCCAATCAATTCTGATAGGTAATCCAACTAATGAAGAAATGTCCCACAAGATTCAAGGAATCTAGTAGAGCGAGTTCAGATTACAAATACGAATCCAAACATGAATGTAAGTGTTCTTCATAGTGGATGGGTAAAATTTTATCCCAATCCTGGATTCAAAGAAGGCTTGTTTTGAGATTAAGAATTCCAAAAATCCAATCCCTTCTTTTCTAGTCATATGATTGAAAAACAATGTGATAGTATCCTCTTCTCAGGGTTGTAATGTTCCATTAATTAAACCCCCATATTTCAATAATACCATTGGCAAGGTCGCTAAATTTTCAAAGCTTGTCCCCTTTCAGAATCATCACACCAACAATAATAGAGAAGCTGCATAAGCTCAGAAATTCTTCAACATCCTCAAGGTTTTTAGAGACTTGGGACATATGCCCTTTTTTTATAACATGCCCTTGAGATGGAATTCTAAAATTAGTGAAGGAGAATGAATCTATTGTTTTCACAACATCGACAAAATTCTTCTTCACATTCTCCATCTCTAGAGCCACACGAAAATCATCAGTCCTTGAGATTTTGGGATTAAAAATTCAAAATAGGTCCATATTCCCAACCAAATAAGACTAATATGAATGCAGACCTGTCTTCTTGAAGTCAGTGGTCAATGGGTTAGATCATACACAATCCTCAGGGTCACTATAATCCACTCCTATCTCATTACACCCAATAGGGCCCAGTTGATAAGAGACTGGGATTGAAATATTTCAATCAAAATGAATAAATAGATTGGAATCCACTTGACCCTTGGGATTACCATATCTCCTTCCTTGATCCATCTTCTAAGGGTTTTTTAAGTAGGGGGTTTATGATTTTTTAGTTTTTTTAATGTTTTTATGGGTTTAATGGTTTTTTATAGTATTAGTTATTTTTAAGGTTTTTATTGGTTTTTTAGGTTTTAAAGGTTTTTAGGACATTTTATGGTTTTATAGGTTTTTAGGTGTTTTAGTGTCTTTTTAGGGTTTTTAAATGTTTTAGCATTTGTTAGGTTCTTTAGGGGTTTTAAGGGTTTTTTGATTTTTATGGTTTTCTAGGGGGTTTTTCATAGATTTTAAGTTGTTTTTAATTTTTTTATCAATTTTATGGATTTTTTTGTATTATCTGGGATTTAGGGGTGTAAGGTATTTTTAGCGTTTTATGTATTTTTAGGGTTCCTATCATTTTTTAAGTTTTTAGGGGATTTAAGTTTTGTTGTTTTTTTAGGTTTTCTTAGGGTTTGTATGTGATTTTTAGGATTTTTACATTTTTAGGGATTTTTAGGGATTATTTATGATATTTATTTTTTTTAGGTTTTTCGTGATTTTTAGGGTTTTTAGGGTTTTTTTGGAAAGGAAGGCACAGGGTCAGGCTAATCCTGACCCCCCCCACCCAAAACAAATTATAAAAAAAAGACACAACAGACAAGAGTGGGGTAAAGTCAATGGACCCATACCCAAAAAATGAGGCCCAAATAAGGAAATAAAGAAAGAAAAAGACTCAAAAAAATACACAACAGCAACATCAACACAACTAATCCAAATGACACCAGCATCTAGGAGCATCAGATCCAGCCATTGCAGCCACAACATCCCTTCAGCACCTCCCAACTAAGTAGTAACCAGAGTCTAGTAGCACACCTTCCAGCAGCCAGCAATTTCTCACCAAAAAGACTCACCACTAGCAACATCGAACCACCGACACCAAAATCACCAGCCTCCACATTAGCCAGTGCCAACACACTAGGCAGGTCTATCTCCAGTAGCACATAACCTCCAGCACCAGAAACAAAAACATCATATTCATCACATCCTAGCCAAGTAACAACCAAAAATTCAGTATATCTCACCCAACGACACAATCAGGGGCATAAAACCTCCATCATCCAAGACAAGAACCAATCTGTAGCCCAAATAGCCCTTCCAGCAACCCAGAAATAGCAAATCATAAACAGCACCCAACACCTCATATCATAACTAGAAAACAAAACTGGCATTGAATCACAGGAAAACCATCCACCACCACAGTATATCCATTAAGGAAAAATGATCCAACAAAACCTTTCAGCAAGATATGCGGGACCAAATAGACCACTTTGGCACCGCAGGAAAGCATAGAACGAAACCAGATCACAAAAAAATGCAAATAGACCAGGATCAGTAGCATGAGATAGGGCTGAGGAACGAACCTATATCTTCTGCGCAAACTGATAACAAGCATATCTGAGAACCCACAAAAACAGATCAAGCGTGGCACCACGAGGATGGCATCACGCCTTCCAAATCCACCAAAAATTGTCTATTTTAGGGGTTTTAGGGTTTTTTAGGTTTTATCGATTCTTTATTTTTTTAGGGTTTTAGGTGTTTTAGTTTTTTAATTTTTTAGAGGGTTTTAGTTTATTAGGGTTTTAAGGATGTTTTTATGTATTTATAGTTTTTAGAGTTTTTTTGTGTTTTTGAGGGTTTAGGGTTTTTATCGGTTTAATGTTTTTTGGTATTATAGGGGGTTGTTGGGTTTTTTTTATTTTTATAATTTTTTATAATTTTTTAGAAATTTTATATATTTAATGGATTTTAGAGTTTTTAAGGGTTTTATGTATTTTTAGGGTATTTGAGGTTATTATAGTTTTTATGGGTTTAGGTTGTTTTAGGATTTTTAGGGTATTTTTACAATCTTATAGGTTTTTTATCATTTTTATGTTTCTTATGATTTTCTAAGGGTTTTTAGGGTTTTGAGGATATTTATGATTTTTAGGGATTTTTAGTACAATTTTGTAGTTTTTATGGGTTTTAATGGTTTTAGGTATTTTGAGGGTTTTAACGTTTTTTAGGATTTTAAGGGTTTTATGTTTTCTTAGGTTTTTATGTTTTTCTAAAGGGTTTTAGGGTTTTTTATATGTTTATTGATTTTTAGGGATGTTTTAGGATATTTATAGCTTTGGGGGTTTTTATATATTTTTATGTGTTTTATGGTTGTTAGGGTTTTAGGGGGGGGTTTATTTTAGGTTTCACGGTTTTTTTTTTGAGTTTTTTAGGGTTTTTAGGTTTTTTAGAGTTTTTTAAAAATTTTATGGGATTAAAAAGGTTTTCTTATTTTTAGTGATTTTTTAGGTTTTATGGGGTTTTAGGGGTTTTATGGGGTTTTAAAATTTTTATGGGTTTTTTTTCATTATTAGGGTTTTTTAGGGTTTTTAGAGTTGTTAGGTCTTTTATTTGTTTTAAGTGTTTCTTTAATTTAAGGTTTTCTTAGGGGTTTTAGGGGTTTTATGTGTTTTTTTATTTTTAAGGGTTTTAGGTTTTTTATTATTTTTCGTAATTTTGAGGGATTTTGGGGGGTTTTAGTATTTTAATGGTCTTTATTATTATTTTTCAGGTTTTATTGGGGGTTTTAGTTTTTAGGGGTGTTAAGGTTTTTTATATTTTTTAATGATTTTTGGGGTTAATGGGTTTTTTGTGTTTTTAGTGATTTTTTGGGGTTTTATGGGTTTTTAGGATTGTTTAAGGTTCTTAAGGGGTTTTAGGGGTTTTAGGATTTTTTAGGGTTTAGGGTTTTTAGCGTTGTTAATTTTTTTGAGGGGTTCTACATGTTTTTAGGTTTTTAATATTTTCGTAGGGGTTTTCAAGGTTTTTTGGTTGTTTATGTTTTATTGATTTATGTGGTTTTTTATGATTTTTATGGGTTTTTATGTTTTTTAGATATTTTTATGTATTTTAGGGTTTTTAGGGGTTTGATTATTTTTTTGGAATTTAGAGTTTTCTTTGAGTTTTATTTGGTTTTATGGGTTATTATTATTATTTTTATTTGTTAGGGGTCTAAAGTGTTTTTAGATATTTTAGTGTTTTTAATATTTTTATGGTTTTTTGGGGTTTTTAATGTTTTTAGGGGTATAATTTTTTATGGGTTTTAGGGTTTTTAAGGGATTTAACATTTTTAGGGTTTTTAAGTGTTTTTAGTGTTTTTATGTTTTGAAATATTTCATAGGTTTTTTCAGTTTTTTCTTTGTTTTTGGGATTTTAGTGAATTTTAGTTCTTTTAATGGATTTTCATGGATTTTCATGGATTTTAGGTTTATTATGGAACTTTTAGGGTTTTTATGGTTTTATAGTTTTTATATTTTTTTTGGGTGAAATGTTTTTTGAGTATTTTAGGGTTTAATGGGTTTTTATAGTTTTAAATTTTTCTTGGGATTTAAAGGGTTTTAGAGTTTTTTTTGTTGTTTTAGGTTTTTCATGAGTGTTTAGGGGTTTTCTTTATGGTTTTAGTGGTTTATAGGGTTTTTTAAGGTTTTTAGAGTTTATAGGTTTTTAGGGTTTTTTGTATTTTTATGGGTTTTTATCTATTTTGAGGGTGTTTAAAATTTTTTGGGTTTTAGGGTTTTTAGGGTTTTAGTGGTTTTAATTGATTTTAGGTTTTTATGGTTTTCTTAGGGTTTTTATGGGTTGTTTGGATTATTTATAGTTTAGATATATTTAAGAATTTCATAGAATTTTTACGGTTTTTATGGTCTTTAGGGATTTTGATGGTATTTTTCATTTTAGGGTTTTATGGTTTTTTAGGTTTTTACTGTTTTTAGGTTTTTCGGGGTTTTGATTTTTTTAGGATTTTATTGTCTTCTTAGGAATTTTCATAGGTTTTAAATGTTATAGGATTTATTATGATTTTAGTTATTTGTAGAGATTTTATTTGGGATTTATTGGTGTTTTAGGGTTTTATGGTTTTTTATGGCTTCTAAGGGTTTTATGGTTTTTAGGGGTTTTAGGGTTTTTAGTGTTATTAAGTTTTTAAGGGTTTTAAACATTCTTATTTTTTAAGGTTTTCCTAGGGGTTTCAATTTTTTTAGGGGTTTTTACATTTTTAGGGATTTTTAGGTCTTTTTAGGATTTTTATGGGTTTTAATGGTTTTAGGTATTTTGAGTGGTTGTAGAGTTTTTTAGTAGTTTTTATGGTTTTAGGGGTCTTCTGAGTTTTTAGTGTTTTTAGTGTTTAGGTTTTTTATAATTTTTTATATTTTGTAACACTTTTCGGTGTTTAAAGTGTTTTTAGAGTTTTAGTGTGTTTTTATAATTTTTATGGAGTTTTTAATGTTTGTATAGGATTTTTTTTGTTTTTAAGGTTTTTAAGGGTTTTCAGGGTTCAGGGTTTTTTGTTTTTGTAAGTATATTAGGGGTTTTTGGTATTTTTAGGTTTTTTAGGTTTTTTAGGTATTTTCAGGGTTTTTCACTTTTTTAGAGAGTTTTTGGGATTTTTTATGGTTTATTTGGGTTTTTATATTTCTTAAGTTTTTTTAGGGTTTTTCGAGTTTTTTTTGTTTTTTTGGGTTTTAGGGTTTTTTTGGATTTTTTGGGGCTATTTTTTTAAAGTTTTTTAACATTTTTTAGATTTTAAATTGTTTTAGAGTTATAGTTTTTTTTTATATTTTTAGGGGTTTTAGGGTTTCTTAAAATTTTAGGTATTATATTGTTTTTAGGTTTTTTATGGTTCTTATGGTTTCTAGAATTATTTAGGTTTTTAGGGGTTTTAATTGTTTTTAGTTCAGTAAGGGTTTCTTAGGTTTTTTCAGGGGTTTTTGGGTTTTTTTATGTTTTTAGGGATTTTATGGATTTTCTATGATTTTAATGACATTTAGGGTTTTTAAATATTTAAGGTTTTGAGGGATTTTGTTTTTTTTATGATTTTTTCAGTTTTCTGGGTTTTTTATGGATTTCTTTTGGTTTTTAAAGTTTTTAGAGTTTTTAACATTTTTGGCTGCCTATATGGAAGTGAGGAGACTGCAGGACAATTGACATGGCCTGCAGGTACAAGAATTAAAGATGGGATACTATGTCACCCGACAAACTCTCCTCAGTGGAAGATAATTGATCATGAGTATCCTAAATTTGGAAACGAGTCGAGAAACCTTCATCTTGCATTATCTACTTATGGAGTGAATCCTTTTGGTTTTCAAAGCAACAGTCATAGTACATGGCCGGTTATGTTGGTAAATTATAACTTACCACCATGGTTATGTATGAAACAAAAATACATCAGGTTATCTACGCTTATATCAGGACCAAAACAACTGGGTAATGATATTGATGTTTATTTAGCTCCATTGATCGAAGATTTGAAATTGTTGTAGGATTTAGGTGTTACATTGTATGATGCTTACAGAAAGGAAGATTTCACTTTGAGAGCCATGTTGTATGGGATGATAAATGACTTCCCTGCTTATGGAAATTTTTCTGGATATAGCATTAAAGTAACTCAAGGGTGTCCCGTTTGCGAACAAGGTACACGATCAATTAGGTTGAAACATTCATCGAAAACCGTGTTTCTAGGACATCACAGATTTCTACCCCGACGACATAAGTACCGTTCTTAGATGACATCATTCGATGGAAGTTTAAAAGAATGTACAACACCGTCTCCACTAAAAGGCGGTCAATTTTTTGATAAAGTTAAAAATGTGGACACTACTTTTAATAAAATGGCTTCAAAAAACCTTATGAAAATCTGTTGGAAAAAGAGAACAGTTTTTTTGGAATTACAATACTGAAATTGTCTATATGTCAGACATTTTCTTGATGTTATGCATGTAGAAAATAATTTATTTGATAGTGTCATTGGCATGTTTCTAAATATATATGGAAAAACAAAAGATGGAATTAACGCTCGGTTGGACATGGTTGAGAGGGGAATACGAGAAGATTTGGCACCAGTGAAGGGTTAAAAACGAACATTTCTTCCTCCTGCTACTTACAATCTTTCCAGGTAGGAGAGATATCAGTTTTCAACTTCTTGAATGATGTAAAGGTTCTAGAGGGGTATTTTTTAAATATCAGGAACCTCGTGTCAATGAGCAACTTGAAGTTAAAAGGTCTTAAATCACATGACTACCATGTTTTAATGCAAGATATCATTCCTATTGCTTTACATTGCATTTTTTCCAAGAATTTCTGCTATACATTAACGAAACTATGTTTCTTCTTCAAAGAAATATGCAGCAAAGTTATAGACGCGGTGAAATTGCCAACTATGAAAAGAGAAATTGTCATCATATTATGTGAATTAGAAATGTTCTTACCTCCTTAATATTTTGATATGATGGTTCATTTTATGGTCCACTTGGTGAGAGAGTTTCAACGATGTGGTCCTGTACATTACAGATGGATGTACCCCATTGAACCGTATATGAAGATTTTGAAAGGGTATGTCAAAAATCGAAGTCGGCAAGAGGGTTGTATTGCAGAGCGATATATTGTTGAGGAAGTCATTGAATTCTGTACCAAATACCTGTCTGGTGTGGAAACCATTGGCCTACCGAAATCTCGTCACACTGGGTGGCTTGAGGGTGAACGAGTTTCTGGAAGACAGGTTGTCACAATCAATATTACAAATCGGGAGCAGGTCCACCTTTATGTTTTGCATAAGAGTTTCGACGTTGACCTATATGTTGAAATCCACAAAGAAATTATTAGGAATTTGAATCCACCTTGGGATGAAAAATGTATAATAGATATACATAATCGACAATTTATAGGATGGTTTTGGGACCATATTTTTAAGAAGTCAGATGAAAATCCAGAGTCCATTTCAGAACGACTTCGATGGATAGCTGGAGGACCAAGTGTGTATGTATTATCTTACAATGCTTATGTTGTTACTGGTTATACATTTTATACTAATGAACATGATGGAGACAATACCATGCAGAATAGTGGGGTTACACTTGTGGTTGAAGCAATGCATGTTTTCGGTGCTAAGGACAGAAATCCAATTTATGTGAATATGTCATACTTTGGCATCATCAAACAAATATGGGAGTTGTATTATACAGAATTCCATGTTCCGATTTTTCAATGCAAGTGGGTTGATAACAGGAGTGCTATTAAAAAATATGAATTGGGACACGTGAAAGTTGATTTCAGTAAGGAAGGGGAGAATGACGAACCGTTATAATGGAATCACAGGTAGTGCAAGTATTTTATGTTCCAGATCCTGCAAACCGAAACTGGTCAATTGTTCTGTTATCGACCAAAACAGCTGATGTTTCAGATAAAAATTCAACGGAGGATGACCCTTTCATTGGGACTTCGCAATCATTTCGTAGTGGTCCTAATGTAGACGATGTTTTTATGTCATAGGATACCACAATGAAGAGATATAGATAACCGATAGAGGGGTCAAATCCCTTCAGCCTTTAAAAAAAAGAGAGTTCAATAATCAGGTTATTTTTTTATTGTAATATAGATTGTGTTACATTATATTATTATCTGTTCGCTACTTCTTTTATGTGATCTAAATTAAATGTTAAACCACTTCTGCAGATAATGACTTCTGCACCTCCTGATGCACCCAATCCAAAGACCCAACAGGTCTCTCATCCTGCTGCAGCTGGTCCCACTGTTGTGGTACAACAGGTCTCTCAACCTGTTGTAGCTATTCCCACTACTGAGGTATAACAGGTTTCTCAACCTGTTGTTTCTGGTCCAAGTGCCGATGCTAGCGCTTCAGAGGAACATAATAATGATGCAAAAACCGAGGAAATGGTAGGTAATGAAACCCCGACAGCACAAAAAAAACTGGTGCGTCGTAGTTTGACAGTTTTAGCCTAAATCCTTAAGGCAAAAGCAAAAGGCATCAAATATGAGGTGGGATGGAATAAGCGAGGCCAGCATGTAAACCCCAAAAAATCCATGTTTAGTAGCTACATTTTAATCATCACTCAAAAACGCATGTCGATTGATGTAGAGTCGTGGTACCATGTTGTCAGTGGGTGGAAAACATTAATGTGGGAAGATATTACGGTAACATTACGATATCATTTATTTAATTTATTAAAATAAAATAAAATAAAATACTGAAATATTGACTAAATCTTCATCATCTCTTGAAGAGTGCATTTATAGTATATGTCTCGCACAAAGAATATGTATTAAGACTGGAAGGAATGGTTCATAGAGGCTTTTGAACCATTTTAACGAAACATCATCTGAATGATGTTGAAGGGAAAATCAAGCCACACCCAGCTCCTCTTTACGCACACTTGATATCTCAAAGAGCGTGAGATGCATTTTGCAACCGTCATGCGGAGCATAATTTTTAGGTACATTGTGTTTGGCTACAAGTTGTTTAACATTTCTTGTATTCATCACTTTTATTGAAAGTTTTTTATTTATGAAACAACAACTGAGTTCTGAAAATAAATAACAGGAAGAAAAACCAGCGTACCCTTACCGTAAAGCAAGGCTAGGGTACACATCAATTCAAAAACAATTGATACGTATTTTAAAAGTACTGTAATACTTTTATGTGACATAAAACAACACTATAACCATATTTATCTGTTTATATGTAGATTGATGAATAAAAATCCCAAGCCACTTCCATCCCACACCATGTGCTATGGAAGGATGCTCGTGTTAATAAAGAGAGGAAACTGGTAGATGAAAACACACAAAAAGTGTGGGAAACATGTGTAAGTATGACATAATATAATTTTTTTGGCTTTAAATCACTATTACATAACGATGATTACTTATTTTCCCATATTTTCTATTTTTTATAGTCACAGGAATCAACAACACCCGCACCAGATAAGGACATAATTTCAGCGGCCTTGAAACAACCAGAACAGTACGGCCGCATCAGAGGTGTGGGTTTTGGGGTGACACCCCAGAAGTATTTTTAGAAACGAAACAAGAGGATGAACAAACTAAAGAAATTAAAATGATGAGAGATATAGTAACTAACCTTGAATAAATAATTGAAATTCAGGGAGAGTTGATAGTAAATTTGATGAGGGAGAGGCGAAGAGAACAAACAACTCAAGAACAACCCACACGAGAAGATCCCGCCCCGCCCCCACCAGCTTTGAGGTGATCCATTCCCCTCAAAGACCTGACTTAACCGAGGTAATAAATGTTCTAATATTTTTTTCTATTAAATTTGAATCACATACACACTGATAACTTTCTTTTCATGATATTTTATAGGGTGAAAATGACTGTGATTTATATATGTCAACTCCCACCCATCGCCTTGTACCGAGGGCTGCGGTGTTCAATATGCAGAATGAAACGCCACACTCCAGACCACTTACAACCGGTCATGTAAAAGTTTTGATTAACATAGCTCATGATCTGAGCACCAAGCTACCTGTGCCAAATGATGATGACGACATTCATATGGTGGAAAAATCTGTTGGAACATTCGTTGCATGGCCATCGAATCTTGTAAAAAAATATATCGACCAGGAGGTATTCATTTCCAACTCTTTTTTCAAGAAGAACCTTTAACATTAAATTAGAAAGGGGCTGAACCGATGAATGTTATTACAGAAGGACAAAATGGAGGAGCTAAAATTAAAGAGCGGCTCCAAAGGATCAACAAACCGATCAAAACGATCTACTAAGAGAACCTTCACCCCACCCGTTCTATATCCATATTTAATATCATTTCAAGCTCATGTGGATACGAAAATGAAACGCGAAAAGAGTCACAAATTTTTTTGTGAAAAAGATATGTATGGAGTGGAAACATTAGATTTCATTATTGCTAACTGTGTAGCTGAAATCATCACATACGACTGGCTAGGTGCCTTAGTTATAAATGTATACATGAGGTATGTTTTCATGATTTGATTTTACAGAAGCAGATATACTATGATAATTATGGCTAAAGGCATTTCATAATTTTCACAGGAATATATATGAAAAACAATTGAAGTTATTTTTCCATGAATACAAATTTGGACTCATTAGTCCTCACACCGATTCTACAGAATGAGAAGAAATAAATTATGTTTTTCAGGCTGAATTAATGTCAAGCCTGCTCAGAACGTTTCAATGCCGAATTATGACTGATAGAATATTTTTAATACCAACGTTTCAGGGGTAAAAATCTACATTTTAATAATATCAATTATATTTTCATTTCTATCAGTACTTTTTTTGTTTTTTTAGGCAATATTGGCTGCTCATTGCAGTCAATTTGGATACTCCAAAGATTTATTTTATGGATTCACTGCATGGATATCCAACAAACCGACCACACATGATGGAAATTGTCAATTCATAATACACTAGAGAAAACATTTTAGAACTAAAAATCTAGTTATATAATTTATATAATCTTTTAATGAGGATTCTATTATGATAGGGCGGTGTATGAATATCGTCTAAAGGCTAGAATGAATCCGGGGCCTAAGGACGACAAGGCGCACAAGATCTACAAATGGAGAAGTATCAGGGTATATATAATTATATTTCACTATAAAAATACATATCAAAACAGATTAATTATTTTTCTCAATGTTTCTGCAGTTTCTAAAACTAATAAATAACAAGGACTGTGGTTATTATGTTTGTAAATTTATGAAAGAGATCATATTTCATGAACAAACTAGCATCCCTAAAGAGGTATTTTTGAAAATAATTAATACTTGATTTAAAATAATTATTAATCCTTTATCTATTTATATTTTTTCAATACTACTATGACTGTCGCAAAAAATCATATTCAGAAGATGATATAGATGTCTTTAGAAACGAATGGGCAGCGTACCTGATGGAAGAATGTAAACAAATAGGATAATGAAAGTGAATTCCTACTACTTATTTTATCTATATATGATCATTGATATCTCCATTGTTTACAATTATTGAGAATCTATGATAAACCTTTCTTATGTTTCATATCCTTAGATTATAAAGAATGGTTTTAGAAATGATTTGAGTTTCTAGAAAATAATAACTTAATGAGAGACTATTATGAACTACTGACATATGGAATACTCAGCTGACACATTCGTATTGTTTTGATACTTTAGGACAACGATCCATGAGTCATTTGTGACGTGTACGAATCAACCACACCTCAATCTGATGTACGGTGTGACCGGAATGGCTAAAAGTGTCAGATATCAGTTTCAAATTGACATTAACTTTAGAAAACAACACAAGTAACACATGAAAAACAGAGAAAACGGGTTCATATTGTTTTGATACTTTAGGAAAATGATCCATGAGTAATTTGTGACAGGTATGAATCGACCTCACCTTAATCTGATGCATGGTGTGACCAGTATGGCTAAAAGTGTCTGATATCAGTTTCAAATTGACATTAACTTTAGAAAACAACACTATTGACATACAATATACTGAGAAAACGAGTTCGGATTGTTTTAATACTTTAAGGAAATGATCCCTGAGTCATTTGTGACATGTACGAATCAATTGTACCTCAATATGACGCATGGTGTGACCGGTATGGCTAAAAGTGTCTGATATCAGTTTCAAATTGACATAAACTTTAGAAAAAAACACAATTAACATACGGAAAATCGAGCAAACGTGTTCAGATTATTTTGATACTTTTGGAAAACGATCCATGAGTCATTTTTTATGTGTAAAAATCAACCGCATCTCAATCCGACACATAGTGTGAGCGGTATGGCTAAAAGTGCCTGATATTAGTTTCAAATTGACATAAACTTTAGAAAACAACAGAAATAACATACGGAAAGGAAAGAAAACGGGTTGATATTGTTTTCATACTTTTGGAAAATGATCCATGAGTCATTTGTGACATTTAAGAATTGACTGCACCTCAATCTGACGCACGGTGTGACCAGTATGGCTAAAAGTGTCTGATATCGGTTTCAAATTGTCATAAACATTAGAAAACAACAGAAGTAACATACAGAAAACCGAGAAAACACATTTAGATTGTATTTATACTTTATGAAAACAATACATGAGTCATTTTTGACGTGTATGAATTGACCTCACCACAATCTGATGAATGGTGTGACCGATATGGCTAAAAGTGTCTGATATCAGTTTGAAATTGACATAAACTTTAGGAAACAACACTACTGACATAAGGAATACCGAGAAAACGCATTCGTATTGTTTTGATACTTTAGGAAAATTATCCATGAGTCATTTGTGATGTGGATGAATTAAACACACCTCAATCTGACACATGGTGTGACTGGTATGGCTAAAAGTGTCTGATATCTGTTTTAAATTGAAATAAACTTTAGAAAACAACAATACTGACATATGGAAAACCGAGAAAACGCGTTTGTATTGTTTTGATACTTTAGGACAACGATCCATGAGTCATTTTTGACGTGTACGAATCGATCACACCTCAATCCAACACACATTGTGACCAGTATGGCTAAAAGTTTCGGATATCAGTTTTAAATTGACATTAACTTTAGAAAACAACACTACTAACATACGGAATACCAAGAAAACTAATTCAGATTGTTTTTATAATTTAGGAAAATGATCCATGAGTCATTTGTGACGTGTAAAAATTGACCACACCTCAATCTAACACATAGTGTGACCAGTATGGCTAAAACTGTCTGATATCAGTTTCAAAATGACATAAACTTTAGAAAACAACACAAGTAACATACAAAAAACTAATCCAACACATTTGTATTGTTTTGGTGCTTTAGGAAAACTATCAATGAGTCATTTTTAACGTGTACAAATTGACCGTACCTCAATCCGACGCACGGTGTGACCAGTATGGATAAAAGTGTATGATATCAGTTTCAAATTGACATTAACTTTAGAAAACAACACTACTGACATACGAAATACAGAGCAAAACCGTTCGTATTGTTTTTATATTTTAGGAAAACGATCCATGATTCATTTTTGACGTGTACAAATCAACCGCACCTCAATCTGACGCACGGTGTGACCGGTAAGTCAAATAGTGTCTGATATCAGTTTCAAATTGACATAAACTTTAGAAAATAACACATGTAACATATGGAAAATTGATAAAACGCATTCATATTATTTTGATACTTTAGGAAAACTATCTGTGACTCATTTTTGAAGTGTACGAATCGACCACTACTCAATACAATGCACGGTGTGACTGGTATGGCTAAAAGTGTCTGATATCAGTTTGAAATTGACATAAACTTTGGAAAACAACAATACTGACATATGGAAAGCCAAGAAAATGCATTCGTATTGTTTTAATAATTTAGAAAAAATATCCATGAGTCATTTGTGATATGTATGAATTGACCTCACCTCAATCTGATGCACGGTGTGACCAGTATGGCTAAAAGTGTCTGATATCAGTTTTAAATTGACATTAACTTTAGAAAACAACACTACAAACATACAGAATAATGAGAAAACACGTTCGGATTGTTTTTATGTTTTAGGGAAATTATCCATGTGTCATTTTTGACGTGTAAGAATTGACCGCACCTCAATCCGATGCATAGTGTGAGAGGTATGGCTAAAAGTGTCTGATATCAGTTTCAAATTGACATATACTTTAGAAAATAACACAAGTAACATATGAAAAACCAAGAAAATGCATTTGAATTGTTTTTATACTTTATTAAAACAATCCATGTGTCATTTGTGACATGTATGAATTGACTTCACCTCAATCTGATGCACGGTGTGACCGGTATGACTAAAAGTGTTTGATATGAGTTTCAAATTGACTTTAACTTTAGAAAACAACACTACTAACATACGGAATACTGAGCAAATGCATTCCAATTATTTTTATATTTTAGGAAAAATATCTATGAGTCATTTTTGATGTGTAAAAATTGACCACACCTCAATATGGCGCACAGTGTGTCCGGTATGGCTAAAAGTGTGTGATATCAGTTTCAAATTGACATTAACATTAGAAAACAACACTACTACATACAGAATATCGAGAAAACGAGTTCGGATTATTTTGATACTTTAGGACAATGATCCATGAGTCATTTGTGACATTTAAGAATCAACCATACCTCAATCCAACGCATGGTGTGACCGGTATTGCTAAAAGTTTTTGAAATCAGTTTCAAATTGACATAAACTTTAGAAAAAAAAACAAGTAACGTACAGAAAACTGAGAAAACGTGTTCATATTGTTTTGATACATTAGGAAAACGATCCATGAGTCATTTGTTATGTGTAAAAATAAACCGCATCTCAATCCGACACACAGTGTGACCGGTATGGTGAAAAGTGTCTGATATTTGTTTTAAATTGACATAAACGTTAGAAAATAACACAAATAACATACGGAAAACCAAGAAAACGCGTTGAGATTGTTTTGATACTTTATGAAAACGAACCATGAGTCATTTGTGACATTTAAGAATTGACCGCACCTCAATATGACGCACGGTGTGACCGGTATGGCTAAAAGTGTCTGATATCAGTTTCAAATTGACAAAAACATTAGAAAACAACAGAAGTAACATACGGAAAACCGAGAAAACACATTCAGATTGTTTTTATACTTTAGGACAATAATAAATGAGTCATTTTTGATGTCTACGAATTGACTGCACCTCAATCTGTTGCATGGTGTGACCGATATGTCTAAATGTGTCTGATATCAGTTTGAAATTGACATAAACTTTAGAAAACAACACTACTGACATAAGTAATACCAATAAAACGCATTCGGATTGTTTTGATACTTAAGGAAAATGATCCATGAGTCATTTGTGATGTGGATGAATCGACCACACCTCAATCTGGCGCATGATGTGACCGGTATGGCTAAAAGTGTCTGATATCAGTTTAAAATTGACATAAACATTAGAAAACAACACAAATTACATATTAAAAAATGAGAAAATTCATTCGTATTGTTTTGATACTTTAGTAAAACGATCCATGAGTCATTTTTGACGTGTAAGAATTGACCACACCTCAATCTAACGCACAATGTGACCGGTATGGATAAACGTGTCTGATATCAGTTTTAAATTGACATTAACTTTAGAAAACAACACTACTTACATACAGAATACCAAGAAAAATCATTTGGATTGTTTTGATATTTTAGTAAAATTATCCATGATTCATTTGTGATGTGTAAAAATTGACCACACCTCAATCCGACACACGGTGTGACCGGTATGGCTAAAAGTGTCTGATATCAGTTTCAAAATGACATAAACATTAGAAAACAACACAAGTAACATATAGAAAACTAATCCAACACGTTTTTATTGTTTTGATACTTTAGGAAAACTATCAATGAGTCATTTTTGACATGTACAAATTGACTGTACCTCAATCCGACGCACAGTGTCAACAGTATGGCTAAAAGTGTCTGATATCAATTTCAAATTGACATTAACTTTAGAAAACAACACTACTGACATATGGACTACTGAGAAAACCAGTTCGGATTGTTTTTATATTTTAGAAAAACGATCCATGAGTCATTTTTGATGTGTAAAAATCGACCGCACCTCAATCTGATGCACGGTGTGACCGGTAAGGCTAAAAGTGTATGATATCAGTTTTAAATTGACATAAACTTTAGAAAACAACACATGTAACATATGGAATACCGAGAAAATGCGTTCATATTGTTTTGATACTTTAGGACAACGATCCGTGAGTCATTTTTGATGTGTACGAATTGACCACTGCTCAATCTGATGCACGGTGTGACCGGTATGTATAAAAGTGCCTGATATCAGTTTGAAATTGACATAAACATTAGAAAACAACACTTCTGACATATGGAAAACCAAGAAAACGCATTGTTATTTTTTTGATAATTTAGAAAAAATATCCATGAGTCATTTGTGACGTTTTACAAATTAACCTCACCTCAATCCGATGGACGGTGTGACCGGTATGGCTAAAAGTGTCTGATATCAATTTTAAATTGACATTAACTTTAGAAAACAACACTACTAACATACAGAATATTTATCAAACACGTTCGGATTGTTTTTATATTTTAGGGAAACGATGCATGAGTCATTTTTGACATGTACGAATTTACCGCACCCCAATCCGATGCACAATGTGAGCGTTATGGCTAACAGTGTCTGATATCAGTTTCAAATTGACATATACTTTAGAAAATAACACAAGTAACATATGACAAACCAAGAATACGCATTTTAATTGTTTTTATACTTTAGAAAAACGATCCATGAGTCATTTTTAACATCTATGAATTGACTTCACCTCAATCTGATGCACGGTGTGACCGGTATGGCTAAAAGTGTCTGATATCAGTTTCAAATTGACTTTAACTTTAGAAAACAACACTACTGACATACAGAATACTGAGAAAATGCATTCCAGTTGTTTTGATATTTTAGTAAAAAGATCTATGAGTCATTTTTGATGTGCAAAAATTTACCACACCTCAATAAGACGCACGGTGTGACCGGTATGGATAAAAGTGTCTGATATCAGTTTCAAATTGACATTAAATTTATAAAACAACACTACTGACATATAGAATACCGAGAAAACGAGTTCACATTGTTTTGATACTTTAGGAAAATGATCCATGAGTCATTTGTGACATTTATGAATCAACTGTACCGCAATCTGATGCACGATGTGACCGGTATGGCTAAAAGTGTCTGATATCTGTTTCAAATTGACATAAACTTTAGAAAAAAAACAAGTAACATACGGAAAATAGAGCAGACATTTTCAGATTTTTTTGATACATTAGGACAACGATCCATGAGTCATTTTTTACGTGTAAAAATTAACCACATCTCAATCCGACACACGGTGTGAACGGTATGGCTAAAAGTGTCTGATATCAGTTTCAAATTGACATAATCTTTAGAAAACAACACAAATAACATACGGAAAACCAAGAAAACGCGTTGATATTGTTTTCATACATTAGGAAAATGATCCATGAGTCATTTTTGACATTTAATAATTGACTGCACCTCAATCTGACGCACGGTGTGACCGGTATGGCTAAAAGTGTCTGATATCTGTTTCAAATTGACATAAACTTTAGAAAACAACACAAGTAACATATGGAAAACTGAGAAAACACGTTCAGATTGTTTTTATACTTTAGGAGAACAATCCATGAGTCATTTTTGACAGGTATGAATTGAATGCACCTCAATCTGATGCATGGTGTGACCGATATGGCTAAAAGTGTCTGATATCTGTTTGAAATTGACATAAACATTAGAAAACAACACTACTGACATAAGGAATACTGAGAAAACACATTTATATTGCTTTGATACTTTAGGAAAATGATCCATGAGTCATTTGAAATGTGGATGAATCGACCACACCTCAATCTGACGCATGGTGTGACTGGTATGTCTAAAAGTGTCTGATATCAGTTTCAAATTGACATAATCTTTAGAAAACAACACAACTAACATACGAAAAACCGAGAAAATGAATTCTTATTGTTTTTATACTTTAGGAAAATGATCCATGAGTCATTTTTGATGTTTACGAATCAACCACACCTCAATCCAGTGCATAGTGTGATCGGTATGGCTAAAAGTGTCTGATATTAGTTATAAATTGACATTAACTTTAGAAAAAAAACACTACTTACATACGGAATACCAAGAAAAATAATTCAGATTGTTTTGATATTTTAGGAAAACGATCCATGATTCATTTGTGATGTGTAAAAATTGACCACACCTCAATACGACACACAATGTAACTAGTATGGTTAAAAGTGTAAGATATCAGTTTCAAAATGACATAAACTTTAGAAAACAACACAAGTAACATACAGAAAACTGAGCCAACACATTTTAATTGTTTTGATACTTTAGTAAAACTATCAATGAGTCATTTTTGACGCGTACAAATTGATCGTACCTCAATCCGACACACGGTGTGACCAGTATGGATAAAAGTGTTTGATATCAGTTTCAAATTGACATTAACTTTAGAAAACAACACTATTGACATACGGAATACTGAGAAAAATCATTTGTATTGTTTTGATATTTTAGGAAAATGATCCATGAGTCATTTTTAACGTGTAAAAATCGACCACACCTCAATCTGACACACGGTGTGACCGGTAAGGCTAAAAGTGTCTGATATCAGTTTCAAATTGACATAAACTTTAGAAAACAACACATGTAACATATGGAAAACTAATCAAACGCATTCATATTGTTTTGATACTTTAGGACAACAATCTGTGAGTCATTTTTGACATGTACGAATCGACCACTACTCAATCCGATGCATGGTGTGATCGGTGTGGATAAAAGTGTCTGATATCAGTTTGAAATTGATATAAACTTTAGAAAACAACACTACTGACATAGGGAAAACAAAGAAAATGCATTCGTATTGTTTTTATAATTTATAAAAAATATCCATGAGTCATTTTTGATGTGTACGATGAGACCAGTATGACTAAAAGTGTCTGATATGAGTTTTAAATTGACATTAACTTTAGAAAACAACACTACTAACATACAAAATAATGGGAAAATGCATTTGGTTTGTTTTTATATTTTAGGGAAACAATCCATGAGTCATTTTTGACTAGTACGAATTGACCGCACCTTAATCTGATGCACAGTGTGAGCAGTATGGCTAAAAGTGTCTGATATCAGTCTCAAATTGACATATACTTTAGAAAATAACCCAAGTAACATATGACAAACCAAGAAAAATAATTTTAATTGTTTTTATACTTTATGAAAACTATCCATGAGTCATTTGTGACATGTAAGAATTTACTTCACCTCAATCCGATGCACGGTGTGGCCGGTATGGATAAAAGTGTCTGATATCAGTTTCAAATTGACTTTAACTTTAGAAAACAACACTACTGACATATGGAATACTGAGTAAATGCATTCCAATTGTTTTGATATTTTAGGAAAAAGATATATGAGTCATTTTTGATGTGTAAAAATCGACCACACCTCAATACGACGCACGGTGTGACCGGTATGGATAAAAGTGTTTGATATCAGTTTCAAATTGACATAAACTTTAGAAAACAACACAAGTAACATATGGAAAACCGAGAAAACGTGTTCATATTGTTTTGATAATTTAGGACAACGATCCATGAGTCATTTTTTATGTGTAAGAATCGACTGAAACTCAATCTGACGCACGGAGGGACTGGTATGGATAAAAGTGTCTGATATCAGTTTGAAATTGACATAAACATTAAAAAACCACACTACTGACATATGGAATACTAAGAAAACGCATTCGGATTGTTTTGATACTTTAGGAAAATGATCTATGAGTCATTTTTGACATGTATGAATTGATTTCACCTCAATCCGATGCACGGTGTGACCGGTATGGATAAAAGTGTGTGATATCAGTTTCAAATTGACACGAACTTTAGAAAACAACACTACTGACATACGAGAAACCAAGAAAAAACATTCCAAATGTTTTGATACATTATCAAAACGATCCATGAGTCATTTGTGACGTGTAAAAATTGACCGCATGTCAATCTGACACACGGTGTCACCGGTATGGATAAAAGTTTCTGATATCAGTTTCAAATTGACATTAACTTTAGAAAACAACACTACTGACATATGGAATACCGATAAAATGCATTCGGATTGTTTTGATATTTTAGTAAAACGATCCATGAGTCATTTGTGAAATGTTTCAATCGACCAAACCTCAATACGATGCATGGTGTGACTGGTATGGCTAAAAGTGTCTGATATCAGTTTGAAATTGACATAAACTTTAGAAAACAACACATGTAATATATGGAAAACTAAGAAAATGCATTCGGATTGGTTTGATACTTTAGGAAAATGATACATGGGTCATTTTTGAAGTGTAAGAATCAACCGCACCTCAATCTAAGGCATGGTGTGACTGGTATGGCTAAAAGTGTCTGATATCAGTTTCAAATTGACATTAACTTTAGAAAACAACACAAGTATCATACGGCAAACTGAGCGAACACATTCAGATTGTTTTGATACTTTAGGACAATGATCCATGAGTCAACTTTGATGTGTAAGATTCAACCACATCTCAATCCGACGTACGGTGTGACCAGTATGGGAAAAAGTGTCTGTTATCAGTTTCGAATTGACATAAAATTTAGAAAACAACACAAGTAACATACGACAAACTGAGAAAATGTGTTCTGATTGTTTTTATACTTTAGGAAAAATATCCATGATTCATTTGTGATGTGTAAAAATTAACCACACCTCAATTCGATGCACGGTGTGACCGGTAAAGATTTTCATTAGATAAAAAATCAGTATTTATTAAACGAGATAAATCATCCAAAAACATATTGATTTTACATTATTCCCTTTCATTGTTATCAGAATGAAAACATTTGAGTTTATCATTTTCATATTTTAGTATCACATTTCCATATTAATGTATTCCTTCATACTAATGTTTTAATTTATTTCATTATTGTATTACTAACATAATATTTGTTTTCTTATATAGGTGAATTTTTTTCCTTGAGTTAGAATTCTTTGTTCGGCAACAAATACCATGGACGACAATTTTTTGTGAGCGGATCACGAATATCAAAGGATGAAACATTAATGTTTATAACTGTTGTTGGATAATTGTAATTTTAACCATGTAAAACATTGTTTGAAATGTATATAGTAGTGTGTTTTTTGTATTCATGATGTTAAGTAAATGCATATAGCATTGTTTGCCAAAATATTGTATGTGGGTGCTATTTTGTGCAAGTGATGGATGTGCAGGTGCAGGGGAAGGTGCCTTTATCCGCGCTTTTCTGAGTACTGATAAAAGATACATTTAACAGTGCTAAAAGAGCACTGATAAAGGGACCTATTATCAACGCTCAAGGTAGCGCTGATAAAGGAACCCCTTTATCAGCGCTAGAAAATCATTGTTAATGCCGGCTTAGATAAATGGGGGTCCCCTTTATCAGTGCTCCGAAAAGCGGTGATAAAGGTCTCATTTATCAATGCTTTTCGGAGCACTCATAAAGGGGAACCCCCTTTATCTATGCCGAAAATAACAGTTCTTTTCTAGCGCTGTTAATGCCGATTTTTAGCACTGATAAAAGGCCAAGATTTAGTAGTGGTGTTAGGGTTTTTTTGGTTTTATGGATTTTTTGGATTTTTATGGTTTTTTTGTTTTTATGGATTGTGAGTGTTATTAAGGGTTTTTAGGGTTTTAGGATTTTTTAGAATTCAATTTTTTCAGTTTTTTTTTGTTTTTTAGGTTGTTAATACATTCTTAGGGGTTTTAAGGTTTTTTATGTTTTTTGTATTTTTATAAAATTTTAATTATTTTATGGTTTTTAAGGTTTTTAGGGATTTTTATGGTTTTTAGGGTTTTTTTTGTTTGTTATGTTTATTATAGGTTTAGGGTTTTTTTATGTTTTTAGTGGTTTTCTAGGTTTTGAAGGGTTTTTAGGGGTTTTAGGTATTTTACGTTTTCTATGGATTTTTAGGGTGTTTATGGGCTTTGGTATTTTTAGGTGTTTAGTGGTTTTATGTTTTTTGGGGGGTTTTAAGATTCTCTTAGTGTTTTTCTAGTTTTCTAGGATTTTTTATGTTCTTTGAGTCAAGAGGTATTTTTTTTGATTTTTATGTTATTTTATGGTTTTTAGGGATTTTTAAGGGTTTATGGTTTTTTTATTTTAGGGGTTTTTATGGTTTTTAACTTTTTTAGGTTTTTAAGGGTTTTATATGTTTTAGATTTTTAAGGTTTTATTAGGTTTTGTATAGATTTTATATTTTTTATTTTTTAGGGATTTTTAGTGATTTTTTTTAAAAAAAATTCATGGGGTTATAGGGGTTTTAGGGATTTTGAGGGTGTTTTGGTTTTTTTGATTTCTAAGTGTTTTTAATGGTTTTAGAGTCTTTTAATTTTTTAAAAGTTTAAAGTGTTTGTATATATTTTATTGGATTTTTAGAGATTTTGTGGTTTGTCAGGTTTTTTAAGGGTTTTAGGGGTTTTATGGTTTTTATAGTTTATAGGTTTTTAGGGGGTTTTAGGGTTTTTAGTGTTTTTATGGGTTTTAAGCGTTTAAGGTTTATAGGGTCTTCATAGGGGCTTTCAGGGTATTTTGTTGTTTTGTTATGTTTTTAGAGTTTTTTATGACTTTTTTATGTTTCTTTTGGATTTTTAGGGTTTTAGGGTTTCATGGATTTTGAGTGTTTTTAGTGGTTTTTGGGTTATTAGATTTCTTATGGGTTTTCAGATTTTAGGGGGTTTTTTTATTTTTTTAGGGTTTTAATGCTTTAATACGTTTCTAACATTTTCAAGAGTTTAAAGGGTTTTTAGATTATTTAGTAGATTTTAGGGTTTTATGGGGTTTAAGTTGTTTTTTAGGTTTTAGGAGTTTTTATGGTTTTAGAGTTTTAGGGTCTTTAGTGTTTTTATGTTTTTTTGGGGGTTCAAGTGTGTTTTGGGATTTTAAGATATTCTTAGAGGGTTTCAAGGTTTTTAGGTTTTCATTTATTTTTAGGTATTTTTTTAGATTTTTATGGGTTTTTATGATTTTTAGGGATTTTGAGGGTTTTTAGGGTTTTCTAGGGTTTTTAGGGGTTTTATGTTTTCTTAGGTTGTTATAGGTTTTTTTTTGAGTTTTTTAGGGTATAAAAGGTTTTTAGAGTTTTTAATGTTTTTATGGGTTTAATGATTTTGTAGAGTTTTTAGTGGTTTTATGGGTTTATGGTTTTTATGGGTTTAGGGGTTTTTATGGTTTTAGGGGGTTTTAGGATTTTAAGGATATTTTTAATGTTTTAAGGGTTTTTAGTTTTTTTTATTTTTAGACATTTTAAGTGTTTTTAGGTTTTTTTTTTCTTTGGGGTCTCAAGGGTTTTAAGGTTTTTTATGTTTTCATGGATTTTTATGTCTTTTTCTTGGATTTTTATTGTTTTTAGGGTTTTAGGGATTTTGACGTTTTTTATAATTTTTAGGGTTTTATGGTTTTTTTGGGTTATTAGGATTTTTTTTGAGTTTTTTATGGTTCTTAACATTTTTAGAGTTTTTAACGTTCTAATGGGTTAAAATTATTATTATTTTTTTAGTGGTTTTATGGGTTTTTATGTTTTTTAAGGTTTTTAGGGGTTTTATGGTTTTTATGTGTTTTTAGGGTTATATGGCCATTTCAGGTTTTTAAATTTTTTTAGGGTTTTAGGGGACTAAAGTGTTTTAAGGTTTTTAAGATTTTATTAGGGTTTTTCAGGGTTCTGTTTGTTTTTTTTGGAATTTTTATATATTTTTAAGAAAAATTATGGGTTTTTAGGGATTTTAGAGTTTTTAGGGATTTTTAGGTGTTTTAGTGGTTTTTAGGTTTTTACGGTTTTGAGGGTTTTTATCATTTTTTAGGTTTTTATGGGTTTTATGGGTTTTAAGTTTTTTATGGATTTCTAATGTGTTTTTTTGATTTTAAAGGGTTTTTTAATTTTTAGGCATTATTAATAAAAATTTATGATTTTTATGTGGTTTTAGGGTTTTAAGGGATTTTGCGGGGTTTTAGGGTTTTTATGAATTTAGGGTTTTTTGGGTTTTTTCAGGTTCTAGGGTATTTTGTGTTTTTATGTTTTTAATGTTTTTAGAGTTTTTTGTTGGTTTAAAAGGTTTGTTGAGTTTTTTTTGGGTTCTTCGGTTTTTTATGTGATTTTAGGGATTTACTGTTTATATGGATTTTATGGATTTTAAGGGGTTTAGGGGTTTTGAGGTTGTATAATTTTTTAGGTTTTCAAGGGTCTTAAGTGATTTTAGGTCATTATGGTTTTCCTAGGGGTTTTCTGGGTGTTTTCGTGTTTTTTATGTAATTAGGGAATTTTAGGTATTTTTTAAGATTTTTATGGTTTTTAGGGATTTTTGGGATATTGAGGGTTTTTAAGATTTATATGGTTTTTTGGGTTTTTACGGTTTTTTTAGTTTTTACAGGTTTAAAGGGTTTTTTTTGAGTTTTTAGCATTTTTAGGGGTTTAAAGGATTTTTATAGGCTCTATTTTTTTTAGGATTGTTATGGATTGTTATGATTTTTTAAGGTTTTTAGGGGTTTTTGGGTTTTCAGGGTTTTGTGTATTTAGGGGTTTTAAGGATTGTTGTTTTTTCGTTATTTTTTATTGGTTTTATGTGTTTTTGGAATTGAAAATTTTTCTTAGGATTTTCATGGTTTATAGGTGTTTTTATATTTTTTAGATTTTTACTCATTTTTTGGAATTTTTATTATTTTTTAGGATTTTAGTGATTTTGAGTGATTTCATGGTTTTTAAGGGGTTTTAATTTTTTTATTGTTTTTTAATTTTTTACGCTTTAAAAGGGTTTTCAGAGTTTTTAGTGGGTTTTAGGGGTTTAATGGGATTTTTTAGGCTTATTAAGGTTTTAAGTGGTTTTTATGATTTTTAGGGATATAAGGAGTTTAGGGTTATTTAGGTTCTTAGCATATTTTAGGTTTTTTTGGGTTTTATGTGTTAATAGATTTTTAACGTTTTCTTAGGGGTTTTTGGGTTTTTATGGGGTTTTCCATTTTTCAGGATTTTTTGGTATTTTTTAGGATTTTTTTTGTTTTAAGAGATTTAAGGGATTTCGAAGGTTTTTTTTGGTTTTTTAGGGTTTTCATGGTTTTCATGGTTTTTTGTGGTTTTATAGATTTTTTTATTTTTTAGGGATTTAAATGGTTTTTGGTTTCTTTAATTTTTTAGGAGATTAAATGGTTTCTTTAGTATTTAATGGAATTTATGGTTTTTATAGGTTTTTATTTTTACTATGATTTTAGGGGTTTTATGGATTTTAGGGTTTTTATGGGGTTTTAGGGTTTTTAGTGGTTTAATATTTTTTAGGTTCATATGGGTATTAAAGTTTTTTGGGTTTATAAGTTTTTCATAGGGGTTTTTAAGGTTTCTATGGTTAGTTATGTTTCTAGGGATTTTAGGGATTTTTTTATGATTTTTATGGTTTTCAGGGTTCTTAGGGATTTTGAGGTTTTTAAGGGTTTTAGGTTTTTTATGGGTTTTAGGGTTTTAGGGGTTTTTTAGTTTTTAGAGTTTTTATGTTTTTATATTTTTTTAATGTTTTTAGGGCTTTCAGGGTTTTTTAGTTTTTAGAGTTTTTAGAGTTTTTATGTTTTTATGGGCTTTAGGGTTTTTATGGGTTTTGGGGTTTTAATGGGTTTTATGGTTTTTAGGGTTTTTAGAGTTTTAGGGTTTTTTTGGGGTTTTTGGATTTTTGTTAGGTTTCTAAGGGATTTTAGTGCTTTTAGGTTTTTAATGTTTTCTTAGGGGTTTCATTGTTTTTAGATTTTTTTAATATTTTAGTAATTTTATCAATTTTTAGGAATTTTATGTTTTTTGTTCTTTAAAGGATTTTGAGGTTTTTTTGTATTTTTTCGTGTTTTTAAAATTATTATTATTATTATTTGTTTTTAATGGTTTTTAGTGTTTTCAACGTTATTAGGGGTTTAAAGGGTTTTTTTATTTTCAGGGATTATATGGATTTTTGGGGTTTTTAGATGTTTTTTATGATTTTTAGGGGTTTTAGGTTTGTTAGGGTCTTTTTAGGGATTTTTAGGGTGTTAAATATTTTTAGGTTTTTAAGTTTTCTTAGGGGTTTTCCAAGATTTTAGGGTTTTTACATTTTTATAGATTTTTGGTATTTTTTATGATTTTTATGGTTTTATGTTTTTTTACATATTTTGATGGGTTATATGGTTTGTAAAATTTTTGGCTTTTTAGGTTTTTATGGGTTTTTGAGATTTTAGGTATTTTAGGTTTTTTAGAGTTTTTTAACACTTTTTGGGTTAAAATAAATTTTACAGTTTTAATTAGTTTGTATGGTTTTTAAATTTTTTTAGGGATTTTAAATGTTTTTATGGATTTTTATGGTTTTTAGGGGTTTTATGATTTTTAAGGGTTTTAGATTTTTAGTAGTTTTAAGTGTTTTTAGTTTTTTAATTTTTTTCATATAGTTTTTCAAGGTTGTTAATATTTTTTATGTTTTTAGGGATTTTATGAAAACTTTAGATATTTATAGTTTTTATCGATTTTATGTATTTGGAAATGTTTTAGGGTTATTTAGGATTATTTATGTTTTTTATAGTTTTTTGGGTTTTTTGGGTTTTTTGAGTTTTTTGGTTTTTAGTGATTTTTAATGTTTTCAGGTTTTAAAGGGTTTTTAGAGTACTTTTTCAGTTGTTAAGGTTTTTATAGGGTTTTAGGATATTTTATGATTTTTATGGGTTTTGATGTTTGTTATGGTTTTAAGGGTTTTTACTTATTTTTAGTATTTTTATCATTTTTAAATTTTTAGGGGTAATGGTAGCCTGTTTGTGAACTTTGGTTTCCCATTTTTCCTAAAAATGGTTAATAAAAATTTAAATTTGTATGGGATGGTTTTAGGGGTTTTATATATTTTTCATTTTTATGGATTTTTAGGCATTTTTAGGCTTTTTATTTTTTATGGGTTTTAGTGATTTGGAAGGTTTTAATTCTTTTTAGGGTTTCTATTGTTTTTTTGGTTTTAGGGTTTTTGAGTATTTTATGGTTTTAAGGTTTTTAGATTTTTTTACCTTTTAAGTGTTTTAAAGGGTTTTTAGATTTTTATGTTTGTTTTTAGGGGTTTTATGGGGTTTTATGCATTTCAATTATTTTAGGGGTTTTATGGTTTTAGGGATTTTTAGTGTTTTCAGGGTTTTTAGTGTTTTTTAGATTTTTAGGGGTATTATATGTTTTTTAAAGTTTTTTATGGGTTTTTAGGGTTTTCATGGGTTTTTATGTTTCATAAATGTTTGGGGATTTTTTTAGGAATTTAATGGTTTTAGTGTGTATTTAGGGATTTTGGGGGGGTTTTAGGGGTTTTAGGGTTTTTAGAGTTTGTAACATTTTTAGGGGGTTAAAGGGTTTTTAGAGTTTTTAATGATTTTTTAGGGTTTTTAAAATTTTTATGGGTTTTTATGGTTTATGGTTTTTATGGGTTTTACAATTTTTTTGTGTTTGTAGGGTTTTTAGGTTTTTGGGGGTTTGATGGTTTTCTTATGGATTTTCATGGTTTCTAGGGTTGTCTACATTTTTAGGGATTTTAGCGACTGTTTAGATTTTTATGGGTTTTATGGTTTTTTATGGATTTTGATGATTTTTTATAGTTTTTAGGGTTTTTATGTTTATTTTAGGTATTTATGATTTTTGAGTTTTTTAAGGGTTTTATGGTTTTTTTAAAATTTTAATGTTTTTAGGGTTTTAAAGGGTTTTTAATGTTTTTAGTGGTTTTTAGGGGTTTTTGGGATTTTAATGTCTTTAGGGTTTTTTCAATTTTTTGGGTCTTTTATTCTTTTTAGGGTTTTTACATTCTTTCAGGTTTTAGGGGTTTCATGTGTTTTTAGGTTATTAATAATTTCATAAGGGTTATCTTGGTTTATAAGGTATTTTAATTTTCTAGGAATTTTTAATTATTTTTTATGATTTTAATAGTTTTTCTTTAGATTTTAGGGTTTTTAGGGGTGTTTAGGGATTTTAGGTTTTTAAGGGTTTTAATGTTTTTTCGAGTTTTTTGGGGGTTGTTTTGAGTTTTTATTGTTTTAAAGGTTTATTAGAGGTTTTTAAAAAAAATCGGGGATCAACGAGTTTTTAGAGTTCTTAGATGTTTTAGGGGTTTTATGGGTTTCTAATATTTTAGGGGTTTTTTTATAGTTTTAGAGTTTTGGGGGGGTTTTACAGTTTTTGGAATTTTTTACGTTTTTTCATGGTTTTAAGTGTTTTTAGGTTTTTAAGGTTTCCTTGGATTTTTTCTAGGTGTTTAGGGTTTTTTTATTTTTTTTTTGGGTTTTATGGGTTTTAATTGTTTTTAGGGATTTTGTGGGTTTTAGGGTTTTTCTGGGTATTTAGGGTTTTTAGAATTTTTAATTTTTTGGGGGGTTTAAACAGTTTCTATAGTTTTATGGGTTTTAGGGTTTTCTAAGGTATTTAGAATTTTTTTGGTATTATTGTTTTTAGGGGTTTTATCATTTTTTTGTTTTTAGGGGTTTTAATTGTTTTTACATTTTTAAAATTTTCTTTGGGTTTTTAAAGATCTTATGGTTTTTTATGTTTTCAGGAATTTTTAAGGATTTTTATGGTTTTTAGGGATTTTAAGGAATTTAGTTTTTTTGGGTTTCTCGGTTTTTTAGAGTTTTTTTTTGAGTTTTTCGGGTTTTTAAGTTTTTTAGTATTTTTTTATGTTTTTAAGGATTTTTTGGGATGTTTAGGATTTTTATGGGGTTTTAGAGTGTTAATTGATTTTGTGGGTTTTAGGGGTTTTAGAGTTTTTATGGTTTTTTGTTTTTTAGTGTTTTATTGAGTTTTTAGGGTTTTTAAGGTTTTTTGTATTTTTTATCATTTCAGGGTTTTAAATGGTTTTTAAAGACTTTAGTGGTTTTATGGATTTTATTGGTTTTTAGAATTTTTAATGTTATTTTTGGTTTTTAGTTTTTTTATGGTTTTTAGTTTTTTAGGGTTTTAGTGTTTTGATATTTTTAGGGGATTTAGGTTTTTTTATATTCTTATGGTTTTCATAGGGATTTTCACTATTTTATGGTTTTTTACATTTTCAGGAATTTTTATGATTTTTATGGTTTTTAAGGTTTTATGGATTTTTACGGTTTTGAGGGTTTTGAGGTTTTTCGGTGTATTTATGGATTTCTTGGGTTTTTAGGGTTTTGTGATTTTTTGGGGTGTAAATGTTTTTTATAATTTCTAGTGTTTTAGAGATTTAAAGGATTTTGAGATTTTTTGTGGTTTTTAGGGTTTTTTATTAGATTTGGTATTTTTAATGTTTTGAGGGATTTATGATCGTATGGGGTTTTAGGGTTTTAGCGCTTTTTATTATTTTAGGGGTTTTATGTGTTTTTTCATTTTAGGTTTTTTAGTGTTTTTAGGGTTTTTTACATTTTTAGTGATTTTTTTGTCTTCTTTTATATTTTAATGGGTTTTAGGGTTTTTATGAGTTTTTATCATTTTAAAGGTTTTTAGGGATTTTATGTTGTATTTGGATTTTAAGTATTTTTTGATTTTATGGGTTATTAGAGATATATAACGTATTTTTGGGTTTAAAGGGTATTTAGTGTTTTTAGCGGTTTTATGGTTTTAGGATTTTATAGTTTTTAAGGATTTTTAGGGTTTTTAGGGTTTTACTATGGGTTATAGGATTTTTATTATTTTTATGTTCTTAGGGGTTTTATTTGTTTTCGGTTTTTAAGGTCTTCTTCCAGAGTTTTATGGTTTTATGGTATTCAAGTTTTTTAGGTATTTTTAGTGGTTTTTTATGTTTTTTATGGTTTTTTACAATTTTTTGGATTTTGAGAGTTCTCAGAGCTTTTATAGTTTTTAGGGTTTTTAGTGTTTTTAGGGTTTTTAGTTTATTTTGGGATTTTAAGTATTTTTTTATTTTCAATATTTTCATTGAGTTTTTAGGGTTCTTGGGGTTTTTTATGTTTTTAGGGATTATTATGGGGTTTTTAGGGTTTTATGGTTTTTTAGGTTTTTGAGGGTTTTAAGGGTTTTAGGGTATTTATTATTTTTTGAGTTTTTTATTATTTTTTGAGTTCTTTTGGTTTTTAAGGTTTTTTATAGTTTTTTAACATTTTTAGTTGTTTAAATGGGTTTTCAATTTTTTTTGGTGTTTTTTCTTTTTAGGTTTTTAAGGTATTTAAGTTCTTTTATGGTTTTTAGATGTTTTTGGGTTTTTTGTGGTTTTTATGGTTTTTAGATTTTTTAAGTGTTTAGTGTTTTTAATTGTTTTTATGTTTTCAAATTTTTATTATGGTTTTTCATGGTTTTTAGGCTTTTATACTTTTTAGGGGTTTCTTAGAGATTTTTAAGTTTTTTATGGTTTTTAAAGTCATTAGGGATTTGGGTTTTTATGGCTTTTTATACATTTATAGTTATTTTTTCTTGCATTTTTAATGTTATTTAGAGTTTTTTAATTTTGTTAATGGTTTAAAGGGTTTTTATATATTTTTTTGTTTTCCATGGGTTTTTAAGGTTTCTTAGTGTTTTTACAGCTTTTTATGTTTTTTATGGATTTTTGTGCATTTAGTGCATTTTAGGTTTTTAGGGGTTATAAGTGTTTTTATGATTTTCAGGCTTTCTTATTGGTTTTCAGGATTTTTATTGTTTTTTATATTTTTAGGGTTTTATGATTGTTTTTAGATTTTTATGGGTTTTTATGGTTTTTATTGATTTTTACGATTTTTTGGGTTTTTAAGGTTTTTAGGGATTTTTATAATTTTTTATGTTTTTCGAGGTTTTAGAGGTCTTAAACATTTTTAGGGGTTTAAATGGGTTTTATAGTTTTTATTATTATTTTAGGATTTTTAAAGGTTTTTTTTATTTTTAAGGTTTTTTGGGGTTTTAATGTTTTTTGGGATTTTTAGGCTTTTTAGGTCTTTATGGGTTTTTAGTGTATTTCGGGTTTTAGTACTTTTCTTAAGGATTTAGGGTTTTTATGGTTTTTATGTTTTTAAGGATTTTTTAGGGATTTTTTATTATTTTATAGGTTATTAGGCTTTTTAGTGATTCTAATGGTTTTTACGGTCTTTTAGGGTTTTTAAGGTTTTAAACGTTTTTTGGGGGTTTTAGCGACTTTTATAAGTTTTAAGGGTTGTTATAGTTTTTAGAGTTTTTTTAACATTTTTAAGGCTTTAAAGGGGTTTTATTAGTTTTTAGGTTTTTATTGGTTTTTAGTGTGTTTATTGTTTTTTGGGGTTTTATAGTGTTTAGGGTTTTTTATTTTCTTTTAGTGTTTTTAGCATATTTTAGGTTTTTAGGGGTTTTAAGTGTCTTTAGGTTTTAATGATTTCTTATGGAGTCTCAAGGCCTCATGATTTCTATGTTTTAATGGATTTTTATGAATTGTTTTTTAGGATTTTATGTATTTTTATGGTTTTTATGGATTTTTAGGGGTTTCATTTGTTTTTTTGTGTTTTTTAGGTTTTATGGTTTTTTTGGGTTTTCTTAAGGGTTTTAATGTTTTTTCATGTCTTTAAAAAAAATTAGGGGTTTAATGAATTTTTAGAGTTTTTAGTGGTTTAATGGGTTTTTAGGGGTTTTAGTGTTTTTTGGTTTTTTCAGGATTCTACGTGTTTTTTGGTATTTAAGGTTTTCTTCTGCTTTTTCAATGTTTTTAGGGTTTATTACAATTTTATTGAATTTTTAATATTTTTATGGGTTTTAGGGATTTTGAGGGCTTTAAGGATTAAAAGGGGTTTTACAGTTTTTATGGTTTCATTAGTGGTTTAGGGATTTTTTTTTTTGATTTTTTAGTGTTTTTATGGTTTTTTATATTTGTTGACATTTTTAGGGGTTTAAATAGTTTTAGATTATTTAGTGGTTTTTAGGGTTTTATCAGTTTTTAGGTTTTTTAGGTTTTTTGGGTTTTTATGTTTTTTGGGTTTTTTAGGTGTTTAGTATTTTTCAGGTTTTAAATGTTTTGTAGGTTTTTATAGATTTTAAGTTCTTTTAGGTTTGAAGGACTTTTAAGGGTATTTTAGGGTTTTACGGTTTTTTACATTTTTATGAATTTTAATGATTTTTATAATTTTTATGGTTTTAAGGGTTTTTAGGGATTTCGAGGGTTTTGAGTGTTTTTTTGGGTTTGTGGTTTTTTTTGGGACTTACTATTTTTTTTCCAGGGTTTGAAAGGTTTTATGGTTTATTTTACTCTTTTGGGGTTTATAATTTTTTTAGAGTTTTTTTACTGTTTTATGATTTTTATGGGTTTCTTGAGTTTTTATGGTTTTTAGGTGTTTTTTATATTTTTATTGGTTTTATGCACTGCTTAAGGATTTTAGAATTTTTTTAGTTTTAGGGGGTTTTGTGTTTTTAGATTTTAAATTTTCTTCTTATGGTTTTTCAATGTTTTCAGGTTTTTTACGTTTTTAAAAGATTTTATGGATTTTTTAGGATTTTTATAGAGTTTAAAATTTTAGGGATTTTGATGGTTTTAGGGTTGTTTATGGATTTTATGGTTTTTTAGCATTTTTACCATTTTAGGGTTTTAGGGGTTTAAAGTGCTTTTAGGTTGTTATGGTTTTGGCCATGTTTTTAAGAGTTTTAGGTTTTTTATGTTTATAGGGATTTTTACTTCTTTTTTTATTTTTATGTGTCATTAGGAATTTGAAGGGATTTTAGTTGTTTTTAGGGGTTTTAGGGTTTTGTAGATTCTTAGGGATTCTAATGTTTTTAGAGTTTTTTTAAAATTTTTAGGGGTTTAAATGGGTTTTAGTGGGAAGTGTTTTTTAGTTTTTATGGTTTTTAATTTTTTTAGAATTTTTTATGGTTTTATGGATTTTATAGTTTTTAGGGTTTTTAGCGTTTTTAGGTTTTTAGGTGGTTTTAAATTTTCTTAGGTTTTTATGGTTTCTTAGTTTTTTTCTTGGATTTTTGGGTTTTTTACATTTTTTGGAATTTGTAGATATTTTTATGGTTTTAAAGGGTTTTTAGGGATTTTTTGGGTTTTTAGGTTTCTCAGGTTTTTATGGTTTTTTAGGGTTTTATGGGGTTTTTTGAGTTTTTAGGGTTTTTAATGTTTTTTATAGTTTTCTATTCTTTTTAGGGAATAAAATTTTATATATAGATTTTTTGGGTTTTTATTGGGTTTTATGGTTCATTACAGGTTTATGGGTTTTTATGGTTTTTATGAGTTTTAGGGGGTTTAGGGTCTGTTATTGTTTTTGTAGTTTTTTATCATTTTTAGGATTTTGGGTGTTTAAGTGTTTTTAGGTTTTTAAGGATTTGTTATAAATTTTTAGGGTTTAGGGTTTTCTATTTTTTTAGGGATTTTAGGGATTTTAGGGATTTTATTTTGAATTTAATTATTTTATGAGCCTTAGTTATTTTCAGGGTGTATGGTTTTTTGTGGTTTTTAGGGTTTTTATTGGTTTTTGGGTTTATAGGGGTTTTTTGATTTTTTTGTATCTTTAAATTTTTCAGAATTTTTTATCATTTTTATGGTTTTACTGGTTTTTATGGATTTTAGGGGTTTTATGGGATTTAGGGGTTTTAGGGTTTTGAGGTGTTATTATGCATTTTAGAGTTTTTTTTGGGTTTTAGGGTTTTTTTATGTTTTTTGTTTTTTATGGTTTTCTTAGGGGTTTTCAGTTGTTTTAGGTATTTTCATGGTTTTTTTATTTTAATTGCTTTTAGGATATTTAGGTGGGGTTTAATTTATAGGGTTTTAAGGTTTTTTAGAATTTTTAACGTGTTTGCGGGTTTAAAGTGGTTTTAATGTTTTAGTGGTTTTTTTCTTTTTATTACTTTTTTTGGAATTTTTATGAATTTTAGGGGTTTTATCATTTTGAGGGGTTTTAGGGTTTTTATGGTTTTCTAGGGTATTTACTACTTTTTAGGTTTTTATAGGTTTAATGTTCTTTGATGTTTTTAAGGTTTTATTAGTGTTTTTCAGGGTTTTTACTATTTTTATCTTTTTAAGATTTTTTTTCTATTTTTTTGGATTTTTATGGTTTTTAGAGTTTTTTTTGAATTTTGATGGGTTTTAGGGTATTTAAGGGGTTTTTTGGTTTGTTTTTTATTTAAGGGGTTTTTTTATTTTTTTTAGAATTTTTAGGGACTCCGAGTGTTCTTAGAGTATTTTATCCTTAGTGGTTTGAAGTTTTTTTAGTTTTTATTGGGTTTTAGTGTTTTTATAAATTTCTAGGGTTTTATGGTTTTTAGGGCGTATATGGATTTTAGGGGTTTTTAGGGTTTTAGGGTCTTTGAAGGGTTTTTACAGTTTTTTATGTTTTTAGGGGTTTTAAATGTCTTTAGAATTTTATGGTTTTCTTAGAGGTTTTCAGGGTTTTCAGGGTTTCTTATGTTTTTTTGTAATTTTAGGGATATTTTATGATGTTTATGGTTTATAAGGATTTTGATACTTTTTAGGGGTATTTTGGTTTTTTAGGATTTTTATTAATTTTTTAGGTTTTTAGAGTTTTTAATTATTTTTAGGTTTTTAAAGTTTTCATACGATTTTTGTGTTTTTTATGTTTCAAGGGATTTTCATGGATGTTTTTTGGTTTTCTATGGTTCTATGGGTTTTAGAGATTTTGAGGGGTTTTAGGATTTTTTATGGTGTTTGTGTGGGTTTTTGTTTGTATTTTTAATGATTTTAATGGTTTTAGTTTTTTCAAAAAAAAATTAGGATTTTAAGGTGTTTTCATGGATTTTTAATGTTTTATAGGTTTTTAGGGTTTTTTATGGTTTTAGGGGGTTTGTTGGTTTTTAGGGTTTTTTAGGGTTTTTAGGTGTTTTCACATTTTATATATTTTTTAAGGGATTTAAGTGTTTTTTGGATTTTAATGTTTTATTAGGGGTCTTCATTGTTTTAGGTGTTTTTACATTTTTAGGGTTTGTAAGTGATTTTTTTAGTATTTTTATGGATTTTATGGATTTCATGGGTTTTTGGGGTTCTTAGGGTTTTAAACATTTTTATGTTTTTATGGGTTTTATGTGTTTTTATGTTTTGAAGGTTTTCATAGAGTTGTTTAGGGTTTTATATGTTTCTAGGGATTTAAAGTTATTTTAGAGATTTTAATGTTTTTAGGGTTTTTAGGGATTTGGAAGGTTTTTCTGGTATTAGGGTTTTTTGGTTTTTTGGGGTTTTTAGGGTTGGTTTCAGTTTGTTGGGGTTTTAAATTTTTTTATATTTTTTAATGTTTTTTTGTTTTTAAAGGGTTTTTAGATTTTTGTGGGTTTTATGGTTTTTAGTGACTTTATGGGTTTTTAGGTTTTTATAGGTTTTTGTTGATTTTTTTCATTTATATAATTTTTATCTCTTTTAGGGGTTTTAACCCTTTTTAGGTTTTTATGGTTTTCTTAGTTCTTTATAGGGATTTCAGGGTTTTTTACATTTTTTCGGATTTTTATGAATTATTTATGATTTTTTTGGTTTTTAGGGTTTTATGGATTTGATGCTCTCTAGAGGTTTTTCATGTTTTTTGGGTTTTATTGGTTTTTTTTGGGATTTTAGGGGTTTTTTAGTTTTTTATTTGGATTTTAAGGTTATTTTGAGTTTTTATTGTTTTTAAGGGATTAAATGGTTTTTAGTGGTTTTGGTGGTTTTTGGGTTTTTTCGGGTTTTAGAGAGTTTTAATGTTTTTAGGGTTTTTAATTGTTCTTAGTATTTTAGGGTCATTTTAGGGTTTTATCATTTTTTAAATCTTTAGGGGTTTATGTGTTTTTATTTTTTTAATGATTTCTTAGGGTTTTTTATGTTTTTAATGATTTTTATGGATTTTTTTTGTATTTTATTGGGGGTTTATTATGGATTTTAGTTAATTTGTGGGTTTTTATGGTTTTAGTGTTTTTTATTATTTTTAGCGCTTTTTAAGGTTCTTAGTGGTTTTTAGTGTATTTTGTTTTTTAAGTTTTTATTTGGATTTTACAGCGTTTTAGGTTTTTTACATTTTATATATTTTTGTGGCTTTTAGGATTTTAATTATTTTTTACGGTTTTCAAGGATTTTTAGTGTTGTAAGGTTTTAATGGTTTTTAGAATTTAATGGTTTTTTAGGTTTTTAGGGTTTGTTATAGTTTTTAGGGTTTTTAGGGTTTTTAAAGTTTTTAACATTTTCAAGGGTTTAAAGAGTTTTAAGAGTTTTTAGTTAGTTTTTATGATTTTATATGTTTTAAAGATTTTTATGGTTTTAGGTTTTTTAGGGATTTTTATGGTTTTTATGGTCTTTTAGGGTTTTTAGTGTTTTTTGGTTTTTATGGGTTTTAAGTTTTTTTGTAGGTCCTTGAAATGTGTATTCTAGTTTTAAGAATCACTGATTCTATGCTGTTTCCATTGGATTTGTTTATAGAACCGGAAAATTCCCAGAGTTTTTTTTCTAAAGAGGACCTACATTTTAAAGGCAGGCGTTCATTATGTTTGAACTTAATGATACTTAAGAACGTACATTGGTTGAGAGGATGGGAGGTCGGACTCATCACACCCTTTTGGGGGAAATTATTATCTACACTAGGACTCTCTTTGTAAATTTAAGATATTTTCATGAATCCTTATTAATTCACCAATCATAACATAAGTTTCCCTTGGAATTCACAGTCACTTATTAACATGTGTAAAATTTAGAATCATCAGTATACATTCAAGGTTCTTCATTAATGGAAATATTCATATGTATTTGAGGTTTTTCATCAATGGTATCCTCTAATATACTGATTAGAGATTCTTTTAATCATTATTGTAATGATACTAGTTTTTAATCCACTAAGTGGGGCACTCTGGAATTTTATTTTAATATAGGGAGACATAGGTTTGATTTGATTTTGGGATTGTGCCCATAAGATGGGCTACCTATGTATCCATGTGAAAGGAATCAGAACCCTCATAGTTTGGTGCCACTGAATGGGACACATCATACCTTTTAAGGTCATGTAATAAGGACTTAGCCATACAGTTTGAAGTCATGTGGTATGGACATCTAACAGGAAGGTGTTTAGTCAGAACATACTATGGGACTTATACTAAAGCAGCCTAATGAACTAGAAAAGAATATGGGTTTCCAAGTAGGATCAGTCCCTGTTGAGAATGTAGCCTAAGGAGAGAAAGGTTGATTTTGGGTATTGTTTTTGAACCTCATGGAGGATTCCTGTGTATATCATATAAATGGGAATCCAAGCCCACATAGTTCGATTAGGTATCATAAGAGAGTATAGTCCTTTGAGAGAAATTAATATGGGATTACTTCCTGAAAAGGATACCTTGGTGACTTAGGGGTTTAATTTGGGTATTATTCCAAAGGAGGATTCCCAGATTAAGGGAATTAAGGTTAGATTCCTGGAGAGGATATCCATTGAGCTTGGGACCTAAAAGGGCTTCCTATGTATCTTGGTTTGAACGGGACTCAGAGTTCTCGTAGTTGCATCGATTGTGAAAACGGTCTGACCATGAAAAATCTCTCATCCCACGTGATTCATGCTTGGTGTGAGAAATAATAGGATGTAAAAGATTCAACAAAGGCATTCACACTTTCAAATTTTTCCTCCTCCACTGGTGGAAGAGGGAGCATCGACCGTGGAAGAGGGAGAGGCGACGAGCCATCCCTCTGTTCTCTTCACATTGGAGAGTGGTCCAAATGAGAGGAAGAAGGGATGAAGGTTAGGTGCTTATACCAGGATGGATTCCCATTTGAGATTGGTTGGGACTTACTCCTAAGGAGGATTCCCATTTGAGATTTGATGGGGCTAACTCCTAAGGAGGATTCCCATTTGAGATTGCATGGGGCTTACTCCTATGGGGGATGCCCATTTGAGATTTAATGGGGCTTACTCCTAAAGAAGATGCCAATTTGAGATTTTACCTGGCATAAGTGTCAGGTAATGAGGATTGAAGAGTTTATTGAGGAGTGTATCAACTCAAGGTACTCGAGGAATCCATAAGGAGAGTCTAAACTCATAACATATGAAAGGAACCAAGAGGACTAGGTAAACTCAAGGAAACTCATGGAGTGTGACGAAGTGTCTCAAAACATGGTATTCCAAGGTTTAAATTTGGGTCGTATAAAGGGCGTAATGGAAAATGTCATCAATTGGACCTATAAATATCGCGGTATGACTCTCCATTTTTCATGAGGGTTAGTGACATAAGTGAATGGACAGGCTCGGGACAGCAGCCCGGCACTGAGCCTAAATAGGGGTGCGGGAGGGCAGCCCCCGCAGTATGGACCAATAGGGCCACACAGGTGCTCCATCAAAGGTGCCTCGTGTAGGTTCTCTACATATCTCCCCTGAACAGGTGCGGCGTGCAAGTGCTCTACACAGGTGCGGTGCCCAGGTGATCTACGCAGGTTCGGGACACAAGTGCTCTATACAGGTACACCACATAGGTGCTCCACACAGGTGCACCACATAGGTGCTCCGCACAGCTCCATATGTTTTAGACCCTGATGGGACTTTGAAACACTATATACCCTTTAATTCTCTCTTCTTTAATGTTTTAGAGAGCTACCTGAGAAAAATTGGGGGATCTTGGTGAATGAGCTATGCAATGGGAGCTTTGGGACATCTTCCAATTTTTTTTGTCTTTCAAATGGGGAGCCCAGGGGTCCTATTTATAGGCATGGAGGTGACCCGGTTGAAGGGAAGTTGTTCGCGCAGGTCCTCCTCATAGGTCCTCCACGTAGGTGTGAGAAAATTATACTATGGCATAGGTCCTCCGCATAGGTGTTTCGCCAAGGTGCCTCACGTAGCTTTTCAGGATAAAATTCTTTCCGTCTTCTGAGTGCCATAACCTTTGATCCGTATGTCCGTTTGGACTCCACGACCAATCAAATCGAAGGTCTTGAAGAGATCTACACTTCTTGAGATGGTAAATACACAATATCTTCTCGAAAAAAAAATTGGAAATTGAATGTAATGTGTTGACACCTTTTAATTATGGATCTTGGAAATCCACTACCTACTCCTTGATGGGGTAATAATTCCACTTATCCATAGGTATGGAATAGTATTTTGGAAATTAGAAATCCAACCTTAATCTTCTTTATTCATGGTGAAAAAATATTTACTCATACTTGGAATTTTTTTTCTATGTGAGAATCATATCTTCACTCTATGAAAAAGTGTATGGAACACATTTTATGGTGTCTGCATAAGTGTATTTAGGTTTTTAAGGTTTTCTTAGTGTTTTCCTATGTCTTAGGTTTTTTTATTATTACGTATTTTTAGGGATTTTGGGGTCTATATTGTTTTTATCATTTTTAGGAATTTTGAGGAGTTTTTGGGTTTTTGGGTTTTTATAGTTTTTTGGGTTTTTAAAATTTTGGTTTGATTTTTTTGTCTGTTTTTTAGGTTTTTATATTTTTAATTTTTTTATAGGTTTAAAGGGTTTTTAGTGTTCGTGGTGGGTTTTTCTGGCTTTTATGGTTTATAAGGGTTTTTTGGTTTTTATAGGAGTAGGGTTTTTAGGATTTTTATGTTTTAATATGTTTTATGTATTTTTATGCATTTAAGGTTTTCCTAGGGGTTTTCAAGGTTTTTATTTTTATTTTTTAAATTTTTAGGGATTTTTTTTACTATTATATTTTTATTTTTAGGGAATTTTTTGGGTTTAGAGTTTTTTGGTTTTTTGGGGTTTTATGGTTTTTTTTTGATTTATTAATGAATTTTAAAAAAATTACATTTATTTAGGGTGTTTTTGTGTTTTATTATTTTTTAATTTTTTTGGTGTTTTTATGGATTTTAGGGGTTTAGGGTTTTTAGTGTCTTTTGAGTGGTTTTAGCATTTTTATTGTTTTATGTGTTTTTATTATTTTTAGGGTTTTAATGTCTTCATAGTTGTTTTAAAAGTTTTTTGTGTTTTTCAAGATTTTTAGATATTATTTAATATTTTATTGGTTTTAGGGTTTTTAGGGATTTTATAGGTTTTAGGGTTTTTAGTGTTTTAGGGTTTTAGGGTTTTTAGCGTTTATAGGTTTTTGAGGGGTTTTAAGTGTTTTTAATTTTAAGGTTTTCTTAGGGTTTTTTCTTGATTATTAGGTTATTTTATGTTTTTAGGGAATTATAGTTATTTTTAGGATGTTTTTGGTTTTTTAGGTTTTTTCTGGATTTTGATGGGTTTTAGGGTTTTTATGGTTTTTTGGGTTGTTATGGTCATTTTTAGTGTTTAGTGTTTTTTCATTTTTATAGGTTTTTAAGGTTTTTAGGGGTTTAAAGTTGTTATATATTTTTTAGTTGTATTTAGGGTTTTATGGGTTGTTGAGGTTTTTAGGGTTATTTTTAAAATTTTTGGGCTTTGAGCCTTTTTAGGTGTTTTTTGATTTTTTAGGGGTTTTAATTTATTTTTGGGTGTATAGGTTTTCTTATGGGTTTTAGGGTTTTTAATCTTTTAGGATTTTTTTGGGATTTTTTTACGATTTTTATGGATTTTTGGGATTTTGGTGGTTTTTAAAGTTTTTCTATATTTTTAGGGGGGTTTGAGTTTTTATGGTTTTTATATTTTTTTTAATTATTTATGGATTTAAAGAGTTTTTAATTTTTTTAGTGGGTTTCATTGTTTTTATGGGTTTTAGTGTTTTGAGTTTTTTGGGTGTTTTTTAGGGTTTCTTGGGGTGTTACGGTTTTTTGGATTTTTATCATTTTTTTAGGTTTTTAGTGGTTTTAAGTAGTTTTTGTTTTTTATGTTTTTATAAGGGGGTTTCTAGGGTTTCTAGGGTTTTTTATGTTTTAGGTATTTTTTTGATTTTTTTGGTTTTTATGTTTTTTAGTGTTTTTGTGGATTTTGATGGATTTTAGGGTTTTTTAGTGTTTTTAGAGGTTTTTTGTATTTCTAGTGATTTTAGTTTTTAGGGGTTTTAAGTGATTTTAGTTTTTATTTTTTTAAGTTTTTTTAGGTTTTTATGGATTTCTTAATGATTTTCAATGATTTTTGGGGTTTTAATTGTTTTTCAGTATTTTTACAATTTTGTTAGGATTTATATGGTTTTTAGGGTTCTTAGGAATTTTGAGGGTTTTTTTTGGTTTTTAGAGTTTTTAGGGTTATGTGGTTTTTTTGTTTTTAGGGATTTTTTGAATTTTTTATGGGTTTTAATGTTTTTTAGAGTTTTATAATGTTTATATGGGTTTAAACTATTTTTAGAGTTTTTAGTGGGTTTTTAGGGTTTTTTTTGGGTTTTTAGGGATTTTTTTATGGTTTTTATGATTTTTAGGGGTTTTAGAGTTTTTTTATTTTTAGTTGTTTTGAGTGTTTTTAGGATTTTAAATTTTCCCTAGGGGTTTTTATGATTTTTAGGGTTTTTTACATTTTAGCTATTTTTTGGGTGTTTTTAGGATTTTTTTGGGTTGTAAGGGATTTTAGGGATTTTGATGGTTTTTTTGGGTTTTTTGGAAATGTATGGTTTTTTGGGGATTTTATGGGGTTTGATATTTTTTATATTTTTTATGGTATTTAGGAATTTAAATGATTTTTATAGTTTTTAGTGGTTTTGAAGGTTTTACTGGGTTTTTTTTATGTTTAATGTTTTTATGGATTTTATGGGTTTTAGGGTTTTTATCATTTTTAGGGTCTTTTGGGTTTTTAGTGTTTTTAGGTTTTTAGGGGTTTTATGTGTTTTATGGTTTTCATGGTTTTCATAGGGTTTTATAGGTGTTTTAGTTTTTTTACTTTTTTATGGATTTTTAGGAATTTATTATGACTTTTATGGGTTTTTAGTGTTTTTATGGATATTTAGGGATTTGTGGGTTTTTTTGGGTTTTCATGTTTTTTTGGATATTTAGGGTTTTGTTTTGAGTTTTTAGTGTTTTTACAATTTTTCAAATTATTTTAATGTTTTTAGATGTTTATAAGGTTTTTATAGTTTTATTGATTTTAGAGTTTTATGGGGTTATATGTCTTTTTAAGGTTTTTATGGGTTTTAGGGTTTCTAGGGTTTTGGAATTTTTTAGGTTTTTAGTGGTTCTTAATATTTTTTTGGGTTTTAAGGTTCTCTTATGGGTTTTCAATGTTTTTAGGGTTATTAAATTTTTAGGGATTTAAATGTATTTTTTAGGTTCTTTATTGTTTTGATAGTTTTTAGGGTTTTACTATTTGGTGATTTTTTAGGTTTTTATGTTTTTTTATTTTTTAGGATTTTAAGGGTTTTGGGATTTTTTAACTTGTTAGGGTTTCGAAGGGTTTTAATCAATTTTGTGGGTTTTTCGATTTTTAGGGTTTTTTGATTTTTTTAGGATTTTAAGGGTTTGGAGAGTTTTTAACTAGTTAGGGTTTCTAAGGGGTTTTATCATTTTTTTGGGTTTTTAGTGTTTTGTGGGTTTTATGGGTTTGATTTTTTTTAATAATATTTAATTGGGTTTTGAAGGTTTTTAGGTTTATTTTTACATTTTTATGGATTTTTATGGATTTTTTATGATTTTTATGGGTTTTTAAGGGTTTTAGGGATTTTGAGAGTTTTATAGTTTTAGGGTATTATGGAGTGTTATTGTTTCTTGGGTTTTTAGAGTTTCTTGTGTTTTTAGGGTTTTTATGGTTTTCCGTAGTTTTTAACATTTTATGGGTTTTAATTTTTTTTAGATTTTTGGTTTTTTTTCAGGTTTTTATGGTGTCTTAGGGTTTTTTATGGTTTTGGGGCACTTTATGGTTTTTACAGTTATTATGAATTTCAAGTTTTTTAACATTTATAGGTTTTTTGGGGGGTTTTAATCATTTTTAGGTTTTCAGGGTTTCTTATAGTTTTTATGGTTTTTAGCGGTTTTTCAATTTTTTAGAATTTTTAGGTAATTTTAGGTTTTTTATTATTTAATAGGGATTTTATGATTTTTAGGTTTTTAGAGATTTTTAGGGTTTTTGGGTTTTTGGGTTTTAGGGTTTTCTTGAGTTTTTAGGGTTATTATGGATTTTGAGAGTTTTTAAATATTTTTAGGGATCTATAGAGTTTTATAATTTTTTGCGGTTTAGCGATTCATGGGTTTTTATGGTTTTTAATTTTTTTTGGGTTCTAATGGTTTTATGGGGGTTTTAGGGGTTGTAACATTTTTTTGGGTTTTTAGGGGTTTTAAGTGTTTATTTTTATTTTTAAGGTTATGCTAGTGTATTTCAGGGTTTTTAAGGATATTTATGTTTTTAGTGATTTTAGGGATTTTTAGGATCTTTATGTTCTTAGTGATTTTGAGGTATTTTAGGGTTTTTATGGATTTGGGGTTTTTAGGGTTTTTTTAGTTTTTATGCGTTTTTATGTTTTAAGGATTTTTGTAACATTTTTTGGGGTTTAAAGGGATATTATTTTTTCAGTTTCTTTTTGTTGATTTTTTTGGGGTTTTAAGGATTTAATTTTTTTATGTGTTTTAGGTTTTTTACGGTTTTCAAGCCTTTTTTGGTTACTTACGAGTTTTAAGTGTTTTTCCGTTTTTATGATTTTCTTACAAATTTATACTATTTTAAGGGTGTTTATGTTTTTATAGATTTTTATGGATTTTTATTATTTTTATTGTTTGTAAGGTTTTAAGGGATTTGGGGGGTTTTCAGGTTTCTAGGGTTTTTATGGTTTTTTGGGTGTTAAGGGTTTTTTTAGTTTTTAGGGTTTCTAATGTTTTTCGATTTTTTTAATGATTTACTGGTTTAAAGGGTTTTTGGATTGTTTTTTGTTTTAAATGTTTTTACGATCTTTTAGGGTTATTTATGGTTTTAAGGTGTTTATAGTTTTTAGTGTTTTAGGGATTTTATGGTTTTAGTGTTTTTTTAGGATTTTAGGGGTTTTGAGTGTTATTTAAATATTATCTTAGGTGTTTTCAGTATTTTTATGGGTTTCTTATGTTTTTATGGATTTTTGGGGAATTTTTATGATTTTTATGGTTTTTTGGTTTTTAGGGATTTTGGGAATTTTTAGGTTTTATTAGGGTTTTTACAGTTTTAATGGGTTTTGGGGTATTCTATGTTTTTTTTTTAAATTTTAATGCATTTCTTAAATATTTCTAGCGATTTATAGGATTTTTAGAGTTTTTAGAGGTTATTAGGGGGTATTATATGTTTTTTTGTTTTTTTGTTTTAAGGGATTTTATGGTTTTTAGGGTTTTTAACATCTTATAGAATTTTTAGGGGTTTTATTTGTTTTTAGGTATTTAAGGTTTTATTACATCTTTTCAAGGATTTTAGGGTTTTTTATGTTTTTATGGATTTTTTTATTTTTAGTTTTTTCTTGTTTTTAGGTTTTTTATTGATTTTTTGAGGTTTTAGGAATTTTAGGGTAATATGGTGTTAGGGTTTTTTTGGGTTTTAATAATTTTCTTATTTTTAAGGGTTTTTTCATTTTTTTCGGGTTTAAAAGGTTTTTATAGTTTTAGGTGTTTTTAGGTTTTAAGGGTTTGTAAATATTATAGTGGTTTTCTGGGTTTTTATGGGGGTTTAAAGTATTTTAAGGTTTTAAGGGGTTTTTTTATGGTTTTTGGGTTTTGGGGTTTTTAGGGTTTTATAATTTTTAGGTTTTTTTGGTGTTTTAATTTTTTTTACGTTTTTAATATTTTATTATGGGTTTTAAAGGTTTTTAGGATTTTTTATGTTTCAAGGAATATGTAATGATTTTTTAAGATATTTATGGATTTTATCTTGTTTTATTGATTTTGATTGTTTTGATGGTATTTTAGGTTTTTACCGTATTTCATTTTTTAGGATTTTTAAGTGATTTTACATTTTTAAGTGTTTCTTTGGTTTTTTCATGGGATTCTACATTTTTAGGTATTTTAGGGATTTTATTGAATTTTTATGTTTTTTATGGATTTTAGGGGTTATTAGTTTTTTATGGTTTTCAGATTTTTTATGTTTTTAGGGTTTTTTTGGATTTTTTTCCTTTTTAGTGTTTTAAGTTTTTGAATATTATTTTAAAAAAATTTGGGGTTTAAATGGATTTTATAGTTTTTAGTGGTTTTGGGGTTTTGAAGGTGTTTTATGTGTTTTATTGTTTTAGGGGTTTTTATGATATTTAAGGTTTTTACGGTTTGTAGTGTTTTTAAGTGTTTTTAGTATTTTTAGGTGTTTGTGGGATTTCTATTTTTTATGTTTTTAATTTTTTTCTTAAATTTTTCATGTTTTTTAAGATTTTTTATATTTTTTGGAATTTTTATGGATTTTTAGGATTATTAACGTTTTTATGGTTTTTATGGAGTTTGACATGGTCTAGTGTTTTTCATAGTTTTTAACTAAATTTAAGTTTTTTAAGGGTATTAATTATATTTAGTTTTTTATATTTTCTTAGGATTTTTATGGTTTTAAGGGTTTTTACTTTTTTAGGGATTTTTAGGAGTTTTTTTATATTTTTATGATTTTTAAAGATTTTTAGGGTTTTGGCAGGTTTTATGGATTTTAGGGGTTTTATGATTTTTTTGAGTGTTTATGGTTTTTATTTGTTTTTATTGATTTTAATTTTTTTAGTTTTTAATGTTTTAGGGGATTAAAGGTTTTTTAGTGTATTTAGTGTTTTTAGGATTTTTATGGGCTCTACGACATTTATTTAGTGGTTTTTAGGTTTTTTTTGGTTTTTAGAGTCTATAGGTTATTTTAGGTATTTTATATATTTTTAGGTTTTAGGGGTTTAAATGTTTTTATGTTTGTATGGTTTTCTTATGGACTTTTAGGGGTTTTAGGTGTTTTTAAATTGGAAAGGAATTTGATGGAATTTTTTATAAATTTAAAAGTTTTTTTAGAGTCCTTAGCGATTTTTATGGTTTTAGGGGGGTTTTCAGTATTTTAGGGTTATTGAGGGTTTTATCGATTTTTTTTCTTTTTAGGGGTATAAAGAATTTTTAGGTTTTTAAGGTTTTCATTGGGTTTTAAGGGCTTTTAATTTTTTTTTCATTTTGTGTGATTTTTAGGATTTTTATGGGTTTTTATTGTTTTTGGGATTTTAAGGTTCTTATATGGGTTTTTAAGGTTTTTAGGTGTTTAACAGTTTTTTTGGGGGGTTATGGTTTTATTAGTTTTTTATGGTTTTATGGTTTTTTAGAGTTTTTATCATTTTTTGGGTTTAAAGGGTTTTTAGAGTTTTTAGTGGTTATTATAGATTTTTTAGTTTTTTAATGTTCTTAGGGTTTTTGTGGGTTTTTGGATGATTTTAAGTGTGTTTTGGTTTTTAAGGTTTTCATATGGTTTTTCAGGGTTTTTATAATTTTTATGTTTTTATGGATTTTTAAGACCTTTTAGGATATTTCTAGTTTTTGGGGTATTATGTGATTTTGATGGATTTTAGTGGTTTTAGTGTCTTTTGGGATTTTAGTGGTTTATTTTATTTTTGTTTTTAAATTTTTTCTTATTTTTTATGTTTTTTTACATTTTTAGGTATTTTTGGTATTTTTTTTAATTTATATGAATTTTTAGTGATTTTAGTGATTTTGAGGGTTTACAGGTTTTATAGAGTTTTTATGGTTTTCATGTTATTTAGATTTTTTTTGAATTTTTAGGGTTTTAATGGGTTTTTAGAGTTTTTATACACTTTTAGGGGTTTAAAATATTTTTAGTGTTTATAGTTGTTTATAGGGTTTTAAGGGGTTTTAAGGAGTTTAATGGTTTTTGGGTGTTTTATGGTTTTTAGTGGTTTTAGAGTTTTTTGGTTCTTTTTAGGGGTTTTTTTGGGTTTTTGGCATTTTCTAAAATTATTTTTTAAGTGTATTTTATTTTTTGAGGCTTTATTATAGTTTTTCAAGGATTTTAGGGGTTTTTTACGTTTTTGGCGGTTTTAGGGGTTTTTAAATATTTTTTGGGTTTTCAGGTTCTAATAGATTTTGAGGGTTTTAGTGTCTTTACGGTTTTATTGTTTTTTGGGTTTTTATTAGTTTTTAGGGTTTTAATGGGGTTTTATTATTTTTAATGTTTTTAGGGGTTTAAAGGGGTTTTGGTATCATTTTAGGGTTTCAGTGGTTTTTTGGTTCTTTAGGTGGTTTAGATCTTTTAGGACCCTTTTAGTGTTTTTGGGGTTTTAGAGTGTATTGTTTTTAGGGGTTTAATGTTTTTTTATATTTTTAAGGTTTTCTTAGAGGTTTTTTTTGGGTTTTTAGGATTTTTTACGTTTTTAAGGATTTTTAGGGATTTTTTTGGAATTTTATGGTTTTTAAGGTTTTTACTGATTTTGAGGATTTTTAGGATTTTTAGGAATTTTTGGTTTTTAGGGTTTTTAGGGTTTTTAGTATTTTTAGCATTTTTTATATTTTTTTGGGTTTTAAGTGTTTATAGGATTTTTAGGTTTTCTTAGGGAAGGTTTTTCATAGTTTCTATGTTTTTATGGTTTTTAAGGAATTTTAAGGAATTTTATGGGTTATATGAATTTTGAGGTTTTTTGGGGATTTATAGGGTTTTATTGTTTTTGTGGTTTTTTTTGGTTTTTTGAGTTTTTAAGGTTTTTATGGTTTTTATGGTTTTTAGAGTTTTTAGCATTTTTGGGGTTTGAAGGGTATTTACAAATTTTGGTCCTTTTTATGTTTTTAGGGGTTTGTTGGGTTTTATGAGGTTTTTAGGGAATTTTAGTGTTGTTAGTGTTTTCTAGTGTTTTAGGGTCTTTTAGAGTTTTTACAGGTTTTTATCATTTTTTAGGTTTTTTTGGGCATTTATGTGTTTTCAAGTTTTTAAGGTTTTCATTGGGGTTTTAAGGGTTTTTACGGTTTTTATGATTTTAGGGTTTTTAGGCCTTTTAAGATTTTTATGGCTTGTTGGGGTTTTTATGGATTTTGAGGGGGTTTTTTAGGGTTTTTATCATTTTTATCATTTTTAGGTTTTTTATTGGTTTTAAATATTTTTTAGGTTTTTAAGGAATTATTAGGGGTATTCATGGGTTTTAGGGTTTTGTATGTTTTTATGGATTTTTATATACTTTTTAAGATTTTTATGGAATTTTGGGTTTTTAGGGTTTTGGGGGTTTTTATATTCTTTTCATGTATGTTATGTTTTTAGGGGTTTTAAGGGTTTTTAGAGTTTTTTCATGTTTTAGGGGTTTAATGGATTTTAGGAGTTTTTAATGATTTTTTATGGTTTTTATGGGTTTTGTGTGTTTTTGATGGTTTTAGGGGTTTTATGGTTTAAGGGTTTTTAGGGGTTTTAGAATTTTATGTTTTCTTTTGGGTTTAAGTGTTTTTATTTTTTTATGTTTTTTCGGAATTGTTAATGTTTTTAGGGATTTTTAGGGGTTTTTAGGATATTTATTATATTTATGGGTTTTAGGGATTTTGAGGGTTTATATGGTTTTTAGGTTCTTAGGGTTTTTTTCATCTTTAGGGGTTTAAAGTGTATTTAGACTTTTAAGATTTTTTAGGTTTTATATGGCGTTTTAGGGGTTTTTACATTTTCATGCATTTTAGGGATTTTTAAATTCTTTTATGGCTTTTTAGGTTTTTAGGGTATTTATTGTTTTTAGAGTTTTTTTTTGGCATTTTTGAGTTATATATTGTTTTCAATTTTTTTTCAAAAATTTAGGGGTTTGAATAGGTTTTAGAGATTATGGTGCATTTTTAGGGTTTTTATGGGTTTTTATGGGTTTTTAGGGTTTTTATGTTTTAGGTGTTTTATGGGTTTTAGTGACTCTGCAGGGTTTTTATTTGTTTTTAGAATTTTTAGGGGTATTAAGTGTTGTTAGGTTTTTAATATTTTAATATGTTTTTCATGGATTTAGGGGTATTTAGGTTTTTATGGATTTTTAGGGGTTTTAAGTATTATGAGGGTTTAATGGTTTTTAGGGTTTTTAGCATCTTTTATGTTTTTAGTGGTTTTAAGTGTTTTTATGTTTTTCAGGTTTTCTTATAGTTTTTAGGGTTTTTAGTTTTTTTTACATTTTTCAGGATTTTTAGAGCCTTTTTAGGATTTTTATGGTTTTTAGAATTTTATGGATTTTGAGTGCTTCTAGAATTTTTTTGGTTCTTTTTGGTTTTTAGGGTTTTTGTGAGTTTTTAGGGGTTTTATGGTTTTTTATAGTCTTTTAATGTTTTTAAGTGTTTAATGGGTTTTTAGAGTTTTTAGTGTTTTTTATCATTTTTTATGTTTTTTATATTTTTTAGGGTTTCTAAATATTTTGACAGTTTTTTGTTTTAGGATTTTTAGGTTTTTTATTGTTTTGTGGGATTTTAATGTTTTTTTTGTATTTTTGGGGTTTTAGAGGTTTTTTGGTTTTATGGGGTTTTAGGGTCTTTTATGGGTTTTAGGGTTTTTACGGTCATTATATATTTTTTGGTTTTTAGGTGTTTTAATGGTTTTTAGATTTTTAAGAATTTCATAGGGGTTTTCCTTGGGTTTAGTATTATTTAGGTTTTAGGGATTTTTATTTCTTATTTAGTAATTTTATGGGGTTTTAGGGGTTTTAGAGATTTATAGAGTTTTTAGGTTTTTTTTAGTTTTTTAGTTTTTTTTTGGGGGGGTTAATTTTTTTTATTTTTTAGGTTTTGTTTGGGGTTCTTATGGTTTTTTACAATTTTATGGTTTTTAGGAATTTTTAAGGATTTTGATGGTTTTTTGGGTCTTTAAGTACTTTAAGGGTTTTTTGGGTTATTTGGATTTTTGGGGTTTTTTAGCTTTTCAGTTTCAGGGTTTTTTTGGGTCTTTTAGGAATTTTAAGGATTCTAGATGTTTTTAATGTTTTTAAAGGATTAAAGTCTTTTAGAGCCTTTATTGTTTTATGGATTTTAAGGGTTTTATGGTTTTTGAACGTTTTTATGGGTTTGTATGGTTTTAGGGTTTTTAATGTTATTAGGTTTTAAGAGAGTTTTGATTTATTTTATGTTTTTTGGATTTTCTTATGTTTTTTCAGGGTTTTTTACATTTTTATAGTTCTTAGGGATTTTTGGATTTGTATGGATTTATATTATTTTTAGGGTTTTTAGGGGTTTTTAGGGTTTTTTTGTGTTTTTTCTGTTTTCTAAGAATTTTAAGTGTTTTTTGGTTAGTATGGTTTTCTTAAGGGTTGTCATGGTTTTTAGGGGATTTTATGATTTATGGATTTTTTTTATTTTTTTATGATTTTTGTAAATTTTATGGTTTTTAGGGGTTTTAGGGGTTTTAGGGGTTTTTACATTTTTAGGGATTTTTAAGTTATTTTAGTATTTTTATAGTTTTTAGAGGGGTTTGGGAATTTAGGGACTTTAGGGTTTTAGTTTTTTTTTGGTTTTTATGGTTTGTAAGTGTTTTTAGGTTTTAATGTTTTCTTATATTATTTCTGGGTGTTTTGGGTTTTTTATGTTTTTTTGGAGTTTTAGGGATTTTTAGGATTTTTATGGGTTTTAAGTGTTTTTTTGCAGTTTGATGATTTTTTTGGGTTTTGAGTGTTTTATTAGGTTTTAAGGGGTTGAGTTTTTTTATATTTTTGAATGTTTCTAGGGGTCAAAATGGTTTTTATATTTTTCAGTTTTTTAGGTTATTGCGGGTTTTTTGGGTTTTTATGGTTTTAGAGGTTCTTATGGTTTTTTGGGGATTTGGGGTTTTAGGGTCTTTTAAGGGTTTTTAAAGATTTTATCATTTTTTTGTTTTTTATGGGTTTTATGTGTTTTTATGTTTTTAAAGTTTTCATTGGGTTTTTTCAGAGTTTTTAGTGTTTTTTTAATTTTAATCACTTTTAGTGATTTTTTAAGGTTTTTAGGATATTTTTTGGCTATTAGGGATTTTGATGGTTTTGTGGGGCATTAGGGTTTTTAGGGTTTTTAGCATTTTTAGGTTTTTAGGGGTTTTAAGTTTTTTAATGTTTTTATGCCTTTCTTAGGGTTTATCAGGGTTTTAATGTTTTTTTAATTTTAGAAATATTTAGTGGTTTTTAATATTTTTATGGTTTTTAGGGTTTTTAGGGTTTTTAGGATTTATAGGGTTTTTTAGGTTTTTTTTGTTTTTACGGTTTTTTTGAGTTTTTTAGTGGTTTTATCAGTTTTAAGTGTTCTTTTACATTGTTTGGGGTTTAAAATATTTTTAGTTTATTTAGGGTTTTTTGGTATTTTGTGGTTTTTATGGTTTTAGGATTTTTTTGGATTTTATTGTTTTTTTGGTTTTCATGGTATTTAGAATTTTAAAGGTTTTTAGGGGTTTCATGTCTTTTTAAGTATTTAATGTTTTCTTAGGGGTTTTATTTTATTAGGGTATTTTACCTTTTTAGGGTTTTTTATAGTTTTATATGGTTTTTTGGAATTTTGATTATTTTTAGTGTTTTAGGGTTTTATGGTTTTTAGGGGGTTTTTGAGTTTTCTAGGGGTTTTAAGGTTTTTAGAATTTTTTTAACATTTTTAGTGTTTTATAGGGTTTTTAGTGTTTTTAGCGGGTTTTATGGTTTGTATTTGGTTATAGGTGTTTTTTATGGGTTGTAGGTGTTTTATGGTTTTATAGCGCTTTTATGGATTTTTAGGGATTTTTGGGTTTGTTTGTTTTTTAGGGGTTTTTTTGGATTTTATGGTTTTTTGAGTTTTAAAGTGTTTTTAAAGTTTTATTGTTTTTAGGGATTTTATAAGGTTTAAGGTATTTGGGTGTTTTATAGTTTTTAGGGATTTTAGGGGTTTTTTTCCTTTTTTAGGTTTTTGGGGTTTTAATTATATTTATTTTTTTTTGGTTTCATTATAGAATTTTACTGTTTCTTGAGTTTTTTTTATGTTTTAAGGATTTTAATTTATATTTTAGATTATTAATTGTTTTGCGGGTTTTTATGGATTTTGAGGGTTTTTAGGGTTTTTTAGAGTTTTATGGTTTTATTGTTTTTTAGGTCTTTAGGGTTTTTTAAGTTTATAGGGTCTTTAAGGGTTTTAAGAGTTTTTTTAATTTGTTAGGATTTTAAAGGGTTTTATATTTTTTGGTGTTTAGGGGTTTTAGGGTTTTATAGCATCTAGGTTTTTTAGGGGTCTAAAGTGTTTTTAGGTTATTGAAGTTTTATTAGTGTATTTCAAGGTTTTTAAGATTTTTTTAAATTTTTAGGGATTTTTATGGTTTTTTTTGTATTTTTATTGGTTTTTAGGGGTGTTAGGGATTTTGAGACTTTTAAAGTTTTAGTGTTTTTAGGGTTTGAATGGTTTTTTGGGTTTTTATGGTTTTTAGGTGTTTAAGGTTTTTCAAAGGTTTTTAATGTTTTAGGGTTTCAAAAGGTTTTTAGAGTTTTAGTGGTTTTCTGGTATTACGAATTTATGGGGTTTTTATTGTTTTTGGCGGTTTTATGGTTTTTAGGGTTTTTAGTATTTTCACGGTTTTTAGAGTTATTATTTGTTTTTTGGATTTTTTGTTCATTTAGGTTTTAAGTATTTCTTAGTGTTTTTAAGAGTTTTTACGGGTTTTTATATTTGTTTTTGTAATTTTTTATTTCTTTTTAGGGTTTTTATTATTTTTAGGGATTTTAGGGATTTTGATGGTTTTTAGGGATTTTTAGTGATTTTATGGGTTTTCTAGGTTTTATGGGGTTTATGGTTTTTTATGGTTTTAGGGATTTTTGAGTTTTTGGTGTTTTTCGGGGTTTTTAAAGGTTTTCTAGGTTTTCTAGGTTTTCTGGGGTTTATGGTTTTTTCTTAAAGGGTTTTTATTGTTTATAGTGGTTTTGGGGTTTTATGGGTTTTGGGGTTTTTAATGTTTTTTGGGGTTCCAATGGGTTTTAGGGATTTTTAGGTATTTTAACATTTTTATGTTTTTTAGGTGTTTTCAGTGTTTTTTGGTTTTTGTGGATATCTTAATGTATTTCAAGGTTTTTTAGTGTTTTTATGTTTTTAGATATTCTAGTGAATTTTAGGATTTTTATGTTTTTAGTGATTTTGAGGTTTTTTGGTTGTTTTGGTTTTTTGAGTTTTAGGGGTTTTTTGAGATTCTATAGGGTTTTAGGTTTTTAGGGTTTTATCATTTTTTGAGTTTAATGGGGTTTTAGATTTTTTAGTGGGTTTTAATGATTTTTTTGGGTTTTATGGATTTTATGGGTTTTTATTGGCTTTAGGGTTTTTTCGATTTTTAGTGTTTTTTTATTTAGGGGTTTTAAGTGTTTTTTTGGTTTTTATGGTTTTCTTAGGGTTTTTTGGGGTTTTTAGTGATTTTTTTTTGTATTTTTATCATTTTTTGAGTTTTTAGGGATTTGAGGTGAATCTTTGTTTTTATGGTTTTTAGAGTTTTTATGGGTTTTTTGGGGGGTTTTGGTTTTTTAGTGTTTCGGGTTTCTATATTTTTTAGATATTTTTAAAAAAATGGTATTTAAAGGTTGTTTTGAGTTTTTAGTGGGTTTTAATGTTTTATGGGTTTTTAGGGTTATTTATGGTTTTTAGGGGTTTTTATGTTTTTATGGTTTTTAGGATATTTTAGTGTTTCCTGGGTTTTTAGGTTTTTAGGGTTTTAAGTGTTTTTATGTTTTTAATATTTTCATTAGGGTTTTTAGTGTTTTTTATGTTTTTTACGCTTTTTGGGATTTTTGGGGATTTTTAAGGGTTTTTATGGAATTTTGGATTTTTAGGATATTGATATTTTTTAGGGTTTATTAGGGTTTTAATCATTTTAATTGTTTTTTTGTTTTTTAAGGTTTTTGGAGTTTTTAGTTCTTTTTAGGGTTATTATGTTTTTTATGGTTTTTAGGGTTCAGAAAGTTTTTTTTAGGTTTTTAAGCATCTTTACATTTTTAGGTGTTTAAGTGTTTTTAGGGTTTTAATGTTCTCTTAGGTTTTATAAAGGATTTTAGGGTTTTCTAATTTTTAGGGACTTTTATTTTTTTTTGGTTTTTTATTTTTTAGTGTTCTAGGGATTTCTGAGGGGTTTATGGGTTTTTAGGGTTTTTAGGGTTTTTATGGTTTTCGCAGGTTTTAGGATTTTTTTGAATTTTTTATAGTTTTCATAGTATTTTTGAATTTCTAACATTTTTAAGGGCTTGAAGTGTTTTTAAATATTTTATTTTTTAGGGCCGTTTAGAATTTTAGGGGTTTTTTATGGTTTTGGAGGGCTTTTAGGTTTTCTATCATTTTTTTTTTGTTTTTTTGGGGTTTTAATTATTTTTTTGTACTTAAAATTTTTTAGGGGTTTCATTGGATTTTAAAGTTTTTAATTTTTCAAGGGATATTTAGTGTTTTTAGGAATTTTTTTTGTGTTTTTATGGTTTTAATTGATTTTTTTTGTTTTTAGAGTTTTTTTGGTTTTAGCAATTTTAGTTTTTTAGGGGTTTAAAGCATTTTAGGGTTTTAAGTTTTTCATCGGGTTTTCTGGGTTTTTTACATTGTTAGGGAATTTAGGTTATTTTATTTTTTTATTTTTTTAGGGGTTTTTATGTTTTGTATGGTTTTTATGGATTTAGGTTTTTTAGGTTCTTTTAGTTTTTAAGGGGTGTTATTTTTAATTTTTAAGTGGTTTGAGGTTTTGAGGATTTTATAAAAAAAATTAATTTTTATTGGGTTTTTATGTTTTTAGAGGTTTTATGGATTTTAGGGGATTTAGGGTATTTATGTTTTTTTGGGTTTTTAATGTTTTTAGCAGTTTTTAGGCATTTTGGGGGGTTTTTTATTTTTAGGATTTTATTTTTTTCTTATTGTTTTCATGGTTTTTATATTTTTTAGATTTTTAGCAATTTTATTCATTTTTTAGTATTATTTTGGTTTTTATAGTTCTTATAGAGTTAGAGGGGTCTTGGGGATTTCTGGATTTTTAACAATTTTTAGGGTTTTTGGTGTATTAATTGTTTTTATATTTTGAATATTTTCTTAGGGTTTTTTGGGTTTTTAGCATTTTTCAGGGGTTTTAGGGTTTTTTACTTTTTAGGGATTTCTGGGTTTTAAGTATTTTTATTGTTTTTAGAGATTTTATGGTTTATAGGTTTTTATAGATTTTTTAGGTTTTTATAGTGTTTTAGTGATTTTAATCTTTTTATAGTTTTTTAACATTTTAGGGGTTTGGAGGTCTTTCAAGTTTTTAGTGGTTTTAGGGTTTTTATGGGCTCTAAAGGGTTCTTATTTTTTTTTGGTTTTGATGTATTTTTTGGGTTTTTAGGATTTTGGATCATTATGGTTTTTAGGGGTTTAATTTTTTTTTATGTTTTTAGTGGTTTAATTTTTTTTAGGTTTGTATGGTTTTCTTAAATTTTTCCAAAGTTCTATTATTTTTTACATTTGAAGGTAATTTTAGGTAATTTTAGGTAATTTTATGGTTTTTAGGGTTTTATAGGGTCAATGAGGATTTTGGGGGTTTTAGGGTTTTTAAGGTTTTGGGGGTTTTTAGTTTTTTTTGGTTTTTAGGGGATTAATGTGTTTTTAGTTTTTTAAGGTTTTCTTAGGGTTTTCCATGATTTTAGGGGTTTTTTACATTTTTTTTTGGATTTTTAGGGATTTTCTCAGATTTTTGTGGATTTTTACTGTTTTTGCGATTTTAAGTGGTTTTCTATGGGTTTGTAGGGGTGTTTTAGGTTTTATCGTTTCTTTCCATTTTAAGGGGTTATTTTTTTTGATTTTTTTGGGTTTTAAGGATTTTTAGAGTTTTAAACATTTTTAAGGTTTAAAGGGTTTTTATAGTTTTCTGTGGTTTAGGGTTTTTATGGGATTTTTGGGTTTTAAAGCTTTTTTAGGGTTCTATCGTTTTTTGGGGGTTTTTAGGTTTTTAGATTTGTATGGTTTTTTAGGATCTTTAGTGATTTAGTTTTTTCTTGTTAGTTTTATGTTTATATAGGGTTTTATGTTTTCCTTAGGTGTTTTTAGTGTTTCATGGATTTTTATGTTTTTATGGATTTTTAGGGCCTTTTTGGATTTTTATGGTTTTTAGGGTTTTATGTGATTTTGAGGGTTTTTAGGGTTTTTAGATTTTTTAAGTTTGTAGGGGTTCATGCGTATTTATGTTGTTATGTTTTATATGTTTTTTAGAGTTTTTACATTTTTAGGGATTTTCATGATTTTTTTTAATATTTATGGTTTTTGAGGGATTTTATGGATTTTGAGGGGTTTTTCATGTTTTATATGGGTTTTAGGGTTTTTATGTTTTGTTGGGATTTTATGTTTTTTTGGGTTTTTATGGTTTTAATGATATTTGGAGTTTTTAAACATTTTTAAAGGCCTAAAGCGTGTTTAGAGTTTGTAGTGGTTTTAAGGGGTTTTAAGTGGTTTTAGGGGGATTTAACATTGTCAGTGGTTTTTATGGTTTTTAGTGGTTTTAGAGTTTTTGGGTATTCTAGGGGTTTTTGTTTTTTATCATTTTTTATGTTTTTAAAGGTTTTTAGTGTATATTGGTTTTTAAAGTTTAGAGTTTTTTTGGGATTTTAGGGTTTCTTACCTTTTGGGGGTTTTAGTGATTTTAAAAGATTTTATGGATTTTCAGTTTTTTATGAATTTTGAGGGATTTATGGTTTTTAGGGTTTAATTGTTTTATGGGTTTTTATGGGTTTTTTTAGTTTTTGGGGTTTTAAAGTGTTTCTAAAGTTTTTAATACTTTAAGGGGTTTATTGGGTTTTTAGTATATTTTTAGTTTTATTATAGGTTTTAGGTTTTTAATGTTTTTAAGGGTATTGTGGATCTTTGGGGTTTTAGGGTGTTTGGGGTCCTTTTAGGGTTTTAGGGTTTTATAGTTTTTAAGGAATTTTATGGGTTTTAATTGTTTTTAGGTTTTTTTGTTTTTCATAACTGTTTTGCAGGGTTTCGGGATTTTTGACATTTTTAATGTTTTTTTGGGATTTTTTGGAATCTTTTGGTGTGAGGATTTTTAGTGATTTTTATGATTTTGAAGTTTTTTAAGTTTTTTATCATTTCTATGTTTTTTGGGTTTTAAGTGCTTTTAGGTTTTTTAATGTTTTCTTAGGGGTTTTTAGGGTTTTTATACATTTTTATGTTTTTATGGATTTGAGGGATTTTCAAGGGTTTTTATGGATTTTAATTGTTTTGGGGATTTCTTGTTGTTTTTATTGCTTTTGTGGGTGTAGGGTTTTTGAGTTTTTATCGGATTTATGGTTTTTTGAGTTTTTAATGTTTTAGGGGTTTGAAGGGTTCTCATATTTTTTTTGTTGTATTTTAGGGTTTTTATGGGTTTTAGGGTTTTATGATATTTTAGGGGTTTTTAGGTTTTTAGGTTTTTAGGTTTGTAGTGTTTTAATGTCTATTGGGGGGGGTTAGGGTTTTTATTATTTTTAGGTTTTTTGGGGGTTTAAGTGTTTTTATGATTTTATGATTTTCATTGTCGTTTTCTAGGTTTTTAGGGGTTTTTTATGGTTTTAGGGATATTCTGGGATTTTTTAGGATTTTTATGGGGTTTTAGGGTTCTTTGGGGTTTGAGGGTTTTTTAAATTTTTAGTTTTTTTTGTGGTTTTAAATTTTGTAGGTTTTTAATGTTTTCTTAGGAATTTTCTTAGTCCATAGGGTTTTACATTTTTTTGGAATTTTAGAGTCTTTTTTGGATTTTTATGGCTTTTTTGGCCTTTGTTGGTTTTGATGGGTTTTAGGGTTTTGGGGTTTTTTTATGTTTTTTAGTGTTTAAAGTTTTATTTTAATTTTTTAGTATTTTTAAGGTGTTTTTAAAAATTTTACGGCTTTAAATGGTTTTTAGAGTTTTTAGCGATTTATTGGGGGTTTTATGGGGTTTTTATGTTTTTATGGGTTTTAGGGGTTTTATGGTTTAAAGGTTTTTATGGGTTTTGGGGTTTTAATAATTTTTTAGTTTTTTTATAGTGTGTAATTGTTTTTAGGTTTTCTATATTTTTTTAGAGTTTTTTATGTTTTTAGTTATTTTTAAGGATTTTTAGGATTGTTTTGGTTTTTAGTATTTTCTATGAATTTTGATGGTTTTAGGTAGCTCAATGTTTTTAGGGGTTTTAAGTGTTTTTATGGTTTAAGGGTTTTTTAGATTTTATTAGGGGTTTTAGGGTTTTTTACATTTCTTGGGATTTTTAGGGAATTTTTTGTAAATTTATGGGTTTTAGGGTTCTTAGGGGTTTTAGGGTTTTTGAGTTTTGTAGTGTATTTAAGGTATTTAGAGTTTTTCATATTTTTGGGGTTTGAAGGGTTTTTAGAGTTTTTCAGTGTTTTTTTAGGGTCTTTTTAGTTTTTATATTTTTTTAGGCTTTTTATGGTTTTTTGGGTCTTTTAGGTGTTTTTTGGGTTTTTATCATTTTAAAGGGTTTATGTGTTTTTAGATTTTTAATATTTTCTTATGGTTTTTTTACGGTTTTAGGGGTTTTATGTTTTTAGGGATTTTAGGGTATTTTTAGGATTTTTTGGGTTTTTAGTGTTTTTAGGGGTTTAAAGGATTTTAACGGGTTTTTAGGGTTTTTGGCATCTTTTATGTTTTTAGTGATTTTAAGTGATTTTAAGGTTTTTAGGATTTCTTATTTTTTATGAGGGTTTTTTGTTTTTTTCATGTTTTTAGAGATTTTTAGATATTTTTTATGATTTTTATGGTTTTTAGGGGTTTTATGGATTTTGAGTGTTTTTTGGGTTTTTAGTGTTTTCGTATTTTTTTGGTTTTTTAGGTTTTTGGGGATTTGGTGAGTTTTTTTAGGGGTTTTAAGGTTTTTTGTAGTTTTTTAATTTTTTTAGGAATTTAATCAGTTTTCAGAGTTTTTAGTTGTTTTAGGTGTTTTACAGGGTTTTATGGTTTAGGGGTTTTTATTATTTTTGGGGGTTTGGGGGGTTTAGGGTATTTTAGGGGTTTTGGGGTTTCTATTTTTTTGGTGTTTTACATTTTTAGGGATGTTTTGAGATTTTTGGGGGTTTTTTATGGTTTTTAAGGTTTTCATGAATTTCGATGGTTTTTAGTGTTTTTAGCATTTTTTTAGTTATTTATGGGTTTTAGGTGTTTATAGTTGTTAAGGTTTTCTTATTGTTTTTTAAAGGTTATAGGGATTTTTTTCTTTTTAGTCATTTTTAATTATTTTTCATGATTTTTATGGTTTTTATGGTTTGTATTTATTTTGAGGGCTTTTCGTATTTTTTAGGATTTTTAGGGTTTTTATGGGTTGTTTTGTGGTTTTAATGATTTTTGAGTTTATAGGGGTTTAAAGGGTTTTAATGTTTTTTAATATTTTTAGGGGTTTAGAAGATTTTTTTGGGTTCTTTTGGGTTTTATGGGATTTTAGGGATTTTTAAGGTTTTAGATGTTGTTATTATTTTTAGGGGTTTTTTTGGGGGTTTTGGGTTTTTAGGGTTTTTATGAGTTTTTAGGTTTTTAAGAGGTTTTAAGTGTTTTTAGGTTTTTATGGTTTTCATAGGATATTTTAGGGTTTTAGGATATATTTCATTTTTTGGATTTTTTTTTAACTTTTTTGGATTTTTATGCGTGTTTTATGGTTTTTTTGAATTTTTAGAGTTTGTAGGGTTTTCTAGTGTTTATAACGTTTTTATGTTTTCTTGGGTTTTTAGGGGTTTATTTGAGTTTTTAGGGGTTTTAGGGTTTTAGATTTATTAATATTTTTGGGGTTTAAGGGTTTTATAGAGTTTTTTGTATGTTTTTAGGGGTATTATGGGGATTTATGGGTTTTTTAATGTATATAGAATTTATATGGTTTTTATGGTTTTAGGTGGTTTTAGGGACTTTTAGTATTTTTAGTACTTTTATTGTTTTTTGGGGTTTTAAGGTATTTTAGGTTTTTAATGGTTTATTAGGGATTTTTAGTGTTTCTAGGGTATTTTATGTTTTAATATATTTTTAAGGGTTTTTTTAGGATTTGTATGGGTGTTTAGGGTTTTTAAGGATTTGGATGGTTTTTATGGTTTTTAGGGTTTTAATGGGTTTTTGCGTTTTTTGGTTTTTTGGGGGGTTTTATTGTTTATATTTTTAAAGATATTCTTTGTGGTTTTTATGGTTTTTAGTGTTTTTTATGTTTTTTTTGAATTTTTAGTGATTTTTAGGATTTTTATGGTCGTTTAGGATATTTATGGTTTTTAGGGTTTTTTGGATTTTTATGGTTTTTAGGGTATTTTAGAGTTTTTTTTTATTTTTTTGAGTTTTTTTTTTGTTTTTTTTTGTTTTTATTTTTTAAGGTTTTCTTAGGGTTTTCCATGGTTTTTAGGTATTTTTAGGTTTTTATAGATTTTAGGGCTTTTAGGTTTTTTAGGGATTTTGATGGTTACTATGGTTGTTAGGGTTTTACGAGTTTCTTTGGGGGGGTTTATGGGTTTTTTAGTTTTTTTGTGGGTTTTGATGGTTTTTTATAGTTTTTATCATTTTTAACATCTTAAAGGTTTTTTAGAGTTTTATCTATTTTTTCGTTTTTATTGGATTTCATGTTTTTAAGGTGTTTAGGGTTTTAGGTCTTTTTAAGGTTTTTAGGACATTAGTGTTTTTAATATTTTTAGGGGTTTTATGTTTTTTTAGGTTTCTAATGATTTCATAGGTTTTTTCAGGTGTTAAATATTTTTTACATTTTAGGAATTTTTAGTTCTTTTTTGTATATTTGTGGTATATTAGGTTTTAAGGGTTTTTAGGGTTTTTAAGGGTTTTATGGGTTTTATGGATTTTTAGGGTTATTTTCATTTTTAGGTGTTTAAATGGTTTTTAGGTTTTTATGGTTTTATTAGTGTTTTTAGGGTTTTTTGGTTTTTTGGTTTTTAGGGATTCTTAGGTATTTTTTACTATTTTTAGGTTATTTTGGGTTTTGAGGGATTTTTAGTGGTTTGGGGGTTTTTTGGGTTTTAGGGTTTTTTTTGTTTTGGGGTTTTGTAGTCTTTTTGACTTTTTAGGGTTTTATAGTTTTCAAGAGTGTTTATCATTTTTTTTTGGGTTTAAAGTGGTTTTATATTTTTGTGTAGTTTTCTAGGTTTTTATTGGTTTTTAGGGATTTTTATGGTTCTAGGGGTTTAATGGATTTAATGGGTTTTAGGGTTTTAGGTTTTTTATGGTTTTTTTTGGTTTTAGCATTTTTTTAGTTTTTAGGGGTTTTAAGTGTTTTTTGATCTTTAAGGATTACTTAGGGATTTTCACAAGTTTTAGTGTTTTTTATGTTTTAGGGTGTTTTATTTCTTAATTAAGATTTTTATGGGTTTTAGGGTTTTTATTGATTTATATGGTTATTAGAGTTTTCTAGGGTTTCAGTGTTTTTAGGTTTTTGGGGGGTTGTATGTGTTTTTTTATTTTTTAAGTTTTTTAGGGTTTTCTAAGGTTTTTAATGTTTTTTACGCTTTTATGGATTTTTAGAAATTTTCATGGATTTTGATGGTTTTGGGGTCTTTAAGGATTTTGAGGGGTTTTTTTGGTTTTTAGGGTATTGTTGTTTTTATTATTTTTTTCATCTTTAGGGGATTTGTTTTTTTTTAATGGTTTTTTATGTTTTTAGAGTTTGTTTATGGTTTCACGGGTTTAAAGGGTTTTTAGAGGATTTAGTGGTTTTAAGGTTTTTATTCGTTTTTATGGGGTTTTATGGTTTTTAGGTGATTTTATGGTTTAAGGGTTTTTATTTCTTTTAGGGGTTTTAATTTTATTATTTTTCTAATGGTTTTATGTTTCTTTAAGTTTTTATAGTTTTCTTAAGTTTTTCAAAGTTTTTTACATCTTTTTTGGTTTCAGGGGTTTTAGTGGTTTTTATGATTTTTAAGGTTTTATGGGTGTTTTATGGATTTATAGGATTTTTAGGGTTTTAGTTTTTTTTATTTTTTAGGTATTTTAAGCGTTTTGAGATTCTTATGATTTTATTAGGGTTTTTCAAGGATTTATAGGGTTTTTTTATTTTCTAGTATTTTGGGTTTTTTTATTATTTTTAAATTTTATGGTTTTTAGGGGTTCTATGGTTTTTTGGATTTTTATGGTTTTTTGAGTTTGGTAGTGTTTTTAAGGGTTTTAGAGTTTTTATCATTTTTAAGGGATTGATGGGGTCTTATAGTTTTTAATGGGTTTTTCAGGGTTTTATCATTTTTTAGGTTTTTTAGGTTTTTTATGGGTTTTATTGTTGTTGGGGTCTTTAGGGGGGTTTTTAGGGCTTATTAAGGTTTTTTTAATTCTATCAGGGTTTTTAGTTTTTTCAGTTTTTTGAGGTTTTAAGTGGTTTTAGGGTTTTAAAGTTTTCTTATGGAATTTTAGGGTTTTTAGGTTTTTTAATGTTTTGTGGTTGTTTTATGTATTTTTGGTATTTTTAGGGTTTTTAGGGGTTGTTAGGGATTTTTAGGGTTTTGGGGTTTTAGGGTATTAGGGTTTTACGTGTTTTTTGGGTTTTTTGGGGTTTGAGTGTTTTTTTATTTGTTAGGGGTTTAATGTATTTTAGTGTTTTAAATGTTTTTAATAGTTTTTAGTTGTTTTTTTATGGTTTCACTGGTTTTTAGGTTTTTATATTGTTTTAGAGGTTCTTCTGATTTTGGGGGGGTTTTGGGGTCTTGGTATCTTTTAGGGTTTTAAAGTTTTTTAGCATTTTTTAGGTTTTTATGGGTTTTAAGTGATTTTAGATTTTTAAGGTTATCATAGGGTTTTTCATAGTTTTTATTGTTTTTATATTTTTTTGTGTTTTTAGGGAACTTTTAGTGTTTTTTATGATTTTTATGGGTTTTAGGGATTTTTATGGTTTTTATGATTTTTTGTGGTTTTAAGTGTTTTAGGTATTTATTTTTTTTTTCTTATGGGTTTTCATGGTTTTTAGGGGTTTTCTTATTTTTAGGGATTTTTAGGGGGTTTTAGGATTTTTATGGGGTTCTTGGGTTTTTAGGGATTTTGAGGTTTTTATAATTTTTTAGGATTTTAGGGTTCTTATGGGTTTTTGGGTTTTCTATGGTTTTATTGTGTATTTAAGGGGTTTAAATGTTTTTTTTAAAAAAAAAATTGGGGTTTAAAAGGTTTTTAGAGTTTTTAGGTTTGTATGGGTTTTCAGGTTTTTAGTGTTTTAAGGGTTTTAGGGGAATTTTTGGTTATTAGGTTTTTTTGGGTCTTTATGGTTTTTATATTTTTTTGGGTTCATAGGGGTTTTTTGTGTTTTTAGGTTTTTACTGTTTTATTAGGGGTTTTTATTTTTTTAGGGTATTTTTTATTTTTAGGGATTTTGATGGTTTTTAGGATTTTTTGGAATTTTGAATATTTTTATGGTTTTATAGTTTTTTGGGATTTTAGGGATTCTAATGTTTTTTAGGGTTTTTAATGTTTTTAGTGTTTTTAACATTTTTAGTGGTTTAAAGGGGTTTTTAGTTTTTAGTGGGTTTTAGGGTTTTTATGGGTTTATAGGGTTTTTATGAGTTTTAGGGGTTTTATTGATTTTAGTGGTTTTTTGGGTATTAAGAGTCTTTTAGGTTTTTTAGAATTTTTTAGGTTTTAGGTGTTTTGAGTATTTTAGGTTTTTAAGGTAATATTATGGGTTTCCATGGGTTTTAGGGTTGTTTATGTTTGTAGGTATTTTGCGTCTTTTTTAGGATTTTTATGGGTTTTTAGGGATTTTATGGATTTTCGGTGATTTTAAGGTATGTATTTTTTTTATTTTTTGTGGTTTTCTTAGCATTTTACAGGTTTTTATAGGTCTTAAGTGTTTTTATATATTTAAAATCTTCTGATGGTTTTTAGGTTTTTTGGGTTTTTTGTGTTTCTATGGTTTCTCAGGGGTTTCTTTGGTTTTTTATTGTTTTTAATGATTTTTACGGTTTTAGGGTTTTTAGTGTTTTTAAGGTTTTTATAGTTTTCAACATTTTTTAGATTTGTTTGTAATTTAAAGTGTTTTGGGTTTTTTGGTTTCCTTAGGGTTCTCGAAGGTTTTTCAAGTTTTTTTACTGATATTTTGGTATTTTCAGTATTTTCATGGTTTTTTACGGTTTTAGGGATTTTGAGGGTTATTATGGTTGTAGGGTTTTTATGGTTTCTTGGGGGTGTTTAGAGGTTTTTTAAGTTTTTAGGGTTTTAAAGGTTTTTTAGAGTATCATAATGTTATTAGGGGTTTAAATTGTTTTTAGATTTTTTAGTGGGCTTTTATGGTTTTTATGGGTTTTTAGATTTTTTATGGTTTTAAGGTTATGAGGAGTTTTTAGGGTTTTAGGGACCTTAAGGATTTTTAGTGTTTTTTATGTTTATTAGTGTTTTATGTGTTTTTATGTTTTTAAGGTATTCTTAGGTTTTTTCATAGTTTTTAGTGTTTTTTTGTTTTATGGATATCTAGGGATTTTTATATATTTATTTGGTGTTTGGGTTTTTAGGAATTTTAGGGTTTTAATGGGTTTTGGGGGGATTAAAGGTTTTATTGGATTTTTAGCATTTTATAGGTGTGTAGTGGATTTAATTATTTTTTATTTTTTATGGTTTTCTTTAGGTTTTTCATTTTTTTAGGATTTTTTTTTCATTTTTAGGGATTATTTGGAGGTTTTAGGTTTTTTATGGGTTTTAGGGGATTTAGGGTTTTTTTTCAATTTCAGGTTTTTTATCCATTTTTTGGGGATTTAGGGGGTTTTTTCGAGTTTTTAGTTTTTAAAAGTTATTTAGAGTTTTTATCATTTTTAGGGAATTAAATTGTTTTTATTTTTTAGTAGTTTATTAGGGGTTTTATGTGATGTTAGAGTTTTTGTGGGTTTTATTGGTTTTTTTTGGGGTTTTAGGGGCTTAGGGTTTTTAGGGTCTTTTAGGATTTTTAGGGTTTTAAGCAGTTTTTATGTTTTTAGCACAGAAGAGGTTCAGGGCTAGGCAAGCCTAGCCCCCCAAAATAAATTAAAACATAAATGAGACAACTACAAGATGGTCCTGCATGGGCGAGTGTGAATTTCGCCCTTCCGATCCGAGTCCAAGAACGGAATACAATAAGATGGGGTGACAAAAGTCCACATTGAGGATCTATCTTGAATCTCCTGTTTGGAGAGGGTGTCAGCAAAAGGATTAGCTTCCCTGTAAGCGTGTGAAACATTGAGGTTCAGGCTCTAAGACAGGTCAAGGTACTCAATCCAATGTGGCAAAATTCTTCAGGGAACGTCCCTAGAAAGTCCCTTTAAGGCAGCAACTCCAAGCATCGAATTTGATTCAATCCAAAGCTGTGACCAATTGAACTAGGATGAAAACTTCACAACCTTTATGATCGCCCACAGCTCTGCTTCATAAGCACATCCATCCCCAAGAAACTGAAAGAAGCAGCCCTTCATGAATCTTCGAGAGGTACAGAAGACGCCACTACACCCCGATGGGCCATGAGCTCCAAGGGCCACACCATCAACATTAACCTTTATCCATGATCGAAGTGGAGGGATCCATCAATATACTTGAAGACTAGTGGTTTTCTGCTCCTGCCAGCCACGCCAAGTGAACACAGCACTGTCAGATCATCGACATCAATAAACATCAAACCAGCTTGTATCTGTGAGGCACTGTGTATCACCTTGTGGATCGCCACCACTCCCCCCTACAGCAAGAGGGGTTGTCGATTGATGGAAGCTGCATTCCAGGCATCCCAAACATAATGAATGGTCGCGACCACCCTGGCCAACATCAGATTATGGACCTGGTCGCTCGGGTTCAGCTTAACCAGTGCGCTAAGAAGTCACAAATCTTCCCTTGAAAACAACAGGCCAACCCAAAACTCTGCGATAGGTAGTGCCATAGTTCCACAACAAAGGTATAGTGCAATAAAATATGGCTGAAGCTCTCACCAGCTTTCCTGCATAAGAAAAAGACAGAAGTAAGTTTCCATCTAGCAAGCTAGAGATGATCATGTGTCGAGAGCCTATTTCACCAAATTTTCCAGATAAGAAAGAAGTGTGAAGGGGGGATGAAAGGTGTCCTGAATTTAATCATCCATGGTGGCGAGACAAGACATAGCGGTCACTTCAACCGGTAGTAATCACGGGTATTGAATTTTCCAACCATGTTGGGCATCCATATGAGAGTGTCAATATCATTAAAAGCATACCGTTGAACTTTCATAACAATACTATCCGGGAGGGGGCAATTGAGTCATCACATTTTCCTACGAGATCAGCAATGGTAAGATTCTGCAGGTCAAGCGGCGGCGTCAAAACCTCTGAGATGGGTTGTTCCAACCATGGTGTAGACTAGCAGTTCAGATTAGAATTCCTAGACACAATCCATTTTGCTTTGGACTTAATTTCGTTGTACGAGGATCTTATGTTTGGCCAGACCGAGGAGGAAAGATACCCCGTAAAGCTATCACATAGTCTGTGCATAAAGCTTTCCTTGAGAAAGTCAAGTCTGTCATTCTGAGGATTGAGAAAGCCCCAAGTAAATTTTCTAATCATATCATCGTTGAAACGTCGCAGGTACTTGATACCAATCCCACCCATATCAAGTGGCTTTGTGCAATGTTTCCAGGAAACAGAGACTAGTTTATGCTCAGTAATAGAACCTGTCGAAGCAAAGTTTATTATTTTGGTATTTAATATTTTGATGAGACTCGTCGGCCATCTATAAATGGAAAAAGCATGAACGAACATTGAGTTGATAATAGAATTAATCAAGAAGAACCATCCATCCTGCGAAAGGGATTTTCCCTTCCATTTCGACATTTTCTGGATGATTTTAGAGGCAATTCCTTCAAAGTAGCAGCTCCTTGATTTCCCCCAAAAGAGAGGGACACCTAAGTAGGTGAAAGGAAGGGACCCTCTCTTTACACCCAGTATGTTGGAAATGTGAGTCTGCTTTGCAGAAGAGACACCATTACCAAAAAAATCTATGAATTGATCCAACTAATGGCCTTCCCAGTCACACACTCATAGTGGTGGAAGATTTGTTTGACTGTGGAAAAATATTTATTATCAGCATGCCCAAAAAAGATAATTTCGTCCGCATAGAGAAGGTTTGTGGGGACAAAGATATTCTAACCAGGTTTTATTGGAGATTACAATGTCGCCTGCACAAGGTCAAGGATGCAGCGGCTCATGTAATCCTCTACCATAGTAAAGAGAAATCCAGAAAGTGGATCCCCCTGTCAGACCCCATGAGAGAATGCGAATAATCCATATGGGGAGACAAATCAAAACTGAGACCCTGCCGGTGTGGAGGATTGAAGCAATCAACCTGATGAAGCTGCTGGAAAAGCCATATCTACTGAGGATCTCAAAGATGAAACTCCACTTTATTGTATCAAATGCCTTTGAAATATCCCGCTTTAAAGCAAAGCTGCCCTGCTTTGTCTTCTTCCGCATAATATTGATCCCCTCTGAGGCCAAAAAGAGATAGGTTTGGATGCTCCTTCCAGGAATAAATACAAATTGATTTGGAGTAATGATGTCGCCTAACATCTTCACCAACCTGATGACAAGAATTTTACTAATTATCTTCGGGATGGTGTTACCAACAGCAACTGGGCAGAAGTCTCCAATTTTGATGGCATTCTCCATCATAGGAATCAGAGAAATAAAATTGGAATTTGCTCCATGCAGAAGAGATACCGAAAGAAATAATTCCCTCATCACATTAGTGATATCCACATGAAGAATTTCCCAATAGAACATGAATAATTTGTTGCCAAAACCATCAGGTACCGCAATGCTATCCAAATTCATAGAGAAGAGTGTTGCCCTAACATCCGCCTCATGAGGGGCTGCCGTGAGAGCCTCATTCTGCATGGGTGTGACACAGGATGAAATGGAGTCTGGAAACATGTTAAGGACTTGACCTTTATCTATGTACAACCCCGGGAAGTAGTCCACCGAAGCCTTTTCAATGTCCTCAATCGCAGTGAAAGTGCGATCACCAACCCGGAAATCACTCAAGGTATTCTTGATACGCATTTCTCTATGAAAGACATGGAAGAACTTGGGGTTCCGATCTCCATCTTGCATCCACTTAATATTAAAGAGGGTTTTCTCAATCTTTTCCTTGAGGGCCAAAAACTCATCAAGCTTTGAATGAAAGCAAAGCTCCTCACCCAATGGCGAATTCTGCTACTAAACCATGAGTTGACACGTGGCCAGCTGAGATTCCTCCACAACAATATCATCATCTAGCCTTGAGAAGAACTGCTTACTCCATTCTCTAAGGCAGTGCTTAACCTCCCTTAACTTTGAAATCACAATGAAGTGAGGGATACTAGTGAAAGTAGCGCTCTATGCCTTAAAAAACTCCTCCCTGCACCTAGAAAATGTGATCCATGCATTATTGAATTTAAATGGGAGGGAGAGGATCTAGAAATTCAAGCTCGTAGTTTAACCACAAGAGGATTGTGGTCCGAATTAAAATTTGGGAGGGTGATGCCATAAATAGCCATTGGGGATCCTCCGTCACCCATGTGTGCAAAGCATCTGTCCAGCTTGATAGCTTTTTTTCCATTAATAGTGTATCATCCCCAGGTGAAGGTGGTCCCAGAAATGGAGACATCTGATAAGTCATAGTGATCCAAGAATGAGGCAAAGACTTTAGCAGTGGAATGGGAGAAGTGCGGACCCAGCTTTTCCTCAGGCCTCAGCACTGTGTTAAGGTCCCCAATAACCACCCATCTGTTGTCAATGTCCTCACAAACCTTCTCCTAATTCTTCCAGAGAAGTCGTCGATTGTTGTACGAGCAGGAGGCATACACAAAATAAATGGTGAGAATGTCAGTACTCAAGCAGATATTAATGGAAATCATTTGCAGGCTCGAATCAACTGAGACCACCTGAACATTGTTATGCACCAAGACCCATAAGGTGCTCATACCATCAGTTCCACCATTTGATGAGAGAAGGTAATATCCAAGAGAGATATAGTTGAAACCCTTCTAATTATCAAACTTTATCATGGGATCAGCTAACCCGATTAACATAGGCTTATGAGAAATAATGTGTCGAAGGGAAGAAACCGTGGGAGAATTTCCCAAACCTTGTCAATTCCAAAACAATATCTTCATTGGGAATTGGAAGAATCATGTGGAGGGATAACTCCCTTTCCCTTTCCCTTTTCGTTCCTTCCCTTCTTCTTGGAATTATTATCCCACATTTTAATATCATATAACAAATACTTTGTCACCAGGTTCTATGCCGCATCTTCCTGTGACTAGATGGGATGATCCTACTCCATATCAACTTGCTCTTCCTCTACCACATCATTTTAGAATACCCCGCTAAGGGGATTGAATTTGTTCAACATACAGATGGTCTCCTTCAGAGGGGAGGCTATATGACTTCCTCGCCGCCTTATCTGAGGCCACCATGGTGAAATCATATCCATTTGTAGGGGAAACCGTAGGGATAAGGGGAAAATCAGCTTTATCTATGCAAAGCAGGGTTTGCAGGACGACAACAATCCTGTTACCTGGGGTCTGCTGGCAAGAAGGAAACTCCATAGAAGCCCTATCACACAAGGATTCTCTAGGAATCGCAGAAAAAGCACTCCCAGAGGCAATCCCTGCGCACTCTAGAGTCTGCGAGCAGTGATCATGCACTGGGATGACCTGATCATGATCAGAAAAGGGACCACCATCAGCTCCCTCTGTGGGCGCCAGAACAGGAGTATGATCGACCATCTCGGGCACAGCTGAGGCTTCCAGGCCATTGGCCAGAGGATCTAGAGGACCCCCAGGGGCAGAAACCGGAGTCACTGGGTCATCCGCATGCTCTCCAAAACCACCATTCTCAGCAGATCCATCCTTAACCGCATCAGTAACCACCCTGTACACTGGGGGAACAGGCGGACAGACAACCCTGCAATTCCTCCTTCACTGAGGTGCCTCATGCCCCTGAAGGTTATAGATTTAGAAGGTCATAAACATTTGGCACTCCGAAACCAATTGCCCAAAATTGCTGCAAGAGAAGCATAATTTTGGACGCCTCTCATACTTGATCTCCAACGTCAAGCTATCCTCGAGTGTGTTAAAGAACACTTCTTCAACAAGCATATTTTCAAAGTCCACCTTCATAAGCACTCTCGCATAGTGTCCATGTCGTGGATTGTATGTCACCTTGTCAATGCGGATAGGAATGCCAACCGCCGAGTCAATTTCCCACAAGATTCGCAGATTCCAATAATACCAATTCAGCTTGCAAATCCAAATCCACACCTGTGCAACGGTGTTCTTCATGATGAACGGGTCAAGGCTCTGGTCCCAGTCTTGAATCCTAAGAATCCCTGGTTTGAGTTTAAGGGACCCAAAACTCTAGGCCTGCCGCTTGCAGTCATCAGAGGGGAAAACGATGTGAAAGTAGCTGTGCCCCATAGCCGTCATTTTCCAATCTGAGAACCCCCAGATATCCGAAATATGCTTATATAGGTCATCACTTCTCCAATGTTTTTCCCACTTTGACACGATTACCCTTGCAATGATGGAGAACCTGCAAAGGCTAGCCCATTATTCCAATGCCTCTCGATTGGCAGACACATGCGCAATCCGCCCATTTTTAATAACACGACCAAGAGAGGGGGCACCAAAATCTGCGAAAGTCAGAGAAGTAGCCGATTTCACAACATCAAAAAAATTATTTTTGGATCCAAATGTCTCCGCTGGATCTTGAGGAGAAAGTTTCTTCGCCTTTCTAGCTCGGAAAAGCAGGAAAATCTCCTTATGTCCAACCTTTTCAGGTTGTGGGAGGTCTCTATCCCCCTTCATCGCATCCCAGGGATTTTTCTATGTTTTTAATGTTTTTTACACTTTAGTTATTTTAACACCTTTTTAGTATTTTATGAATTTTTACCCGTTTTGGGGATTTTAATGGTTTTTATGGTTTTTAGAGTTTTTTAATTATTTAAGGGTTTTATGTTATTTTTGGTTAAAAAATTTTTATTAGTGGTTTTCTAGGTTTTTAGGGTTTTTTATTTTTTTCAGAATTTTATGGATTTTTTGGATTTTAGGGTTTTTAGAATTTTTAAGGAAAGAAAGGTGCAGGGCCAATCTATTCCTAACCCCCCTCCCCCAAAAAAAATTAATTGAAAAAAGACACAGCTGACAAGGTAGGGGAGGGGTCAATCAACCCACACCCAAAAAACCCTTAACACCCCAAAAAAACCCAAAAAGTCCCTGAAAACCCCAAAAGACTCACAAGATCATAAAAAGAATAAAAATAGAAGCATCTCCAATAGCATCTCCTTGTAAAACAGCAACCAGCAGCCCACACCATCATTTTCGTCATCCATCACCACCTTTCCAAGCATATCGACCGCCAGCATCACAGAACCACCAGTATCAATGTCAAAGTCTTTCCTTCGCCACCTAACAGCGACACAAAATCACCATCATCAACATCATCATAAACATCACCTTCAAAAGCAGTATCTTCATCTCCTATTATCCAAGAAACAACTAGAATCCAACAAATCATCTTCCAGTGTTCATCGCCTCCTAGACAACTAGTTCCTATCTTTTTGTAGCTCATAGTTTAGCATCCAGCACTACTTAACCCATCAACTCCTAAAAGATCACCTCTCAACATCCAGAAACCAAAACGCTCTAACCAAATAGCTTTCAGCATCCCACACCTCACAACATAGCTAGAAACATACCACCATCGTCCATACCCAGTACCAAACCATAACACCCAGTATCCCTTGGACAGAACCCAACTCCAGGAAGGTCCCCCTAGAAATCTTGTACAACATCACCAGACATCTCCTAACACCTCTCAGTAAATCCAAAAACAAGTACCAACAGAGACTCACAAACATAGTCAAAACCAATAAATAGTAGAACAAAAAATCCAAGAATTCCAACCAAAACTGGCATCAATAGCTTGAGGTGAAGACGAAGCTAAGGGACCTGATCAGGCACGCACCTACATCTTCTTCGCGAATCAGAGACAAAACTGAACCATAACACAATACAAACTTTCGTCAACTTCACGAGACCATGAATCTGATATCTGAACTGAGGAAGTAGCACCATTGCCCTACAACCATATCTGAACTAAGGAAACAGCTTTCCGCACAGCTTCTAGAGTCACTGATGACTAGAATCTCCACCACATAACCCCTATCGCAAAAGGGACTAGTGCCAAAAGCCCTAGAAAAATCACTGCTTGAAAGAATGGAATCCGCTGAAGAAAACCTTTCGCCTTTAACATGGAGAATGCTGTTGAGACCCTCTACCACCGAGAACGCCCCCCACAATCGCAAGTGGGTAGGGATCAAAAGGTTTAGGCGCTGAAATCCCGATCGACACTACTGCTTAGAAAATATGAATCCACTGAAGAGCAACTGTGGGGGAGTCTGGAGGAAACCCTAAAATCTGCCTTAGCATTTTTAGTGAATTCTATGTTTTTAGGGATTTTGGGATTTTTTATGGTTATTTTTGGGCTTTTAGGGTATATTTAGTTTTTATGGATTTTAGGTTTTTTAGATTTTTTATCATTTTTAGGGGTTTAAAGGGTATTTATGGTTTTAGGGGTTTTTTGGTTTTTATATTTTTTAGGATTTTATAAATTTTTTAGCAGTTTTTATGGTTTTTAGTGCTTTTAGTGTTTTTTGTGTTTTTAGGGTTTTTATAAATTTTTAGGTTTTTTATGAGTTTTAAGTGTTTTTATTTTTTATATTTTTCTTATTTTTTTAAGTGTTTTAAAGGATTTATTTATGTTTTTAGGGATTTTTTATATTTTTTCTGGATTTTTTTTGTTTTTAGGGGTTTTTGGTATTTTGAGGGTTTCTATGGGTTTTTAGGGTTTTTAATGTTTTAAATATTTTTATGGGATTTATTTTTTTAGGTTTTAAGGTTTTATTTGGGATTTTCAATGTTTTTTATGGTTTTTTATGTTTTTAGGTATTTTTTGGGCCTTTTTAGTATCTTTATGGTTTTTACGGTTTTTAGGGATTTTTAGGGTGTTTATATTTTTATGGATTTGGGGTTTTAGGTTTTTATTGTGATTTTAGGGATTTTATGGTTTTTTATAGTTTTTAAACATTTTTAGGGGTTTAAAGGGTTTTTTAGAGTTTTAGTGGTTTTAGGGTTTGTATGGGGTTTAAGGGGTTCTTTATGTTTTTAATGGTTTTATGGGTTTTTTGTGTTTTTTATTTCTTTTATTGTTTTTATCATTTTTTAGGGGTTTTCATGGTTTTAAGTCTTTTTAGGTTTTTAAGGTTTTCTTAGGGTTTTTAGGGGTTTTGGGTTTTTACATTTTTAGGTGTTTTTTAGAGTTTTTTAGAATTTTTATAGTATTTTATGGTTTTTAGGGACTTTGGGGGTTTTGGGTGTTTTTTCGGTTGTCTCGATTTTTTAGCGTTTTTTAATTTTTTTTAGATCTTTATTGTTTTTATTTATTTTTAGGATTTTAAGGTTTCAGTGATGTTTTTATGGTTTTTAGGGTTTTTATTTTTTTAGGTATTTTAATTGATTCTTTTGGATTTTTAGGGTTTTTTATGATTTTAGTAACATTGATGGTTTTTACAGTTGGTAGTGTTTTATGGTTTTTAGGGTTTTTAGATTTTTTTAAAATTTTATGTTTTTAATGATTTTTAGGGTTTTTAAAATTTTATGGGGTTTAAAGGGGTATTGAGTTTTTGGTGGTTTATGGATTTATGGATTTTATGGGTTTTTATGGTTTTTAGGGGTTTTACGGTTTTTACGGTCTTTATATAGGTTTTCGGTGTTTTTTGGTTTTTAGTTTTGGTTTTTTTGTGATTTATGTGTTTTTAGATATGTAAGGATTTATGAGTGTTTATCCGGGGTTTTTTGGGGATTTTATGTTTTTAGTGATTTTTATGGATTTTTAGGTTTTTTATGGTCTTTATTTCTTTTAGAGATTTTGAGTGTTTTTAGGGTTTTTAAGGTTTTTAGAATTTTTTGGTTTTTTAGGGGTTTTATATATTGTTAGGTTTTATTTTTTTTCTATGGTATTTTCAAGGATTTAGGTTTTTTTACATGTTTTGTAATTTTTAGGACTTTTTAAATATTTTTCTGGGTTTTTAAGGTATTGGAGATTTAAAGGGTTTTAGGGTTTTTTAGGGTTTTATATTTTTTATGTTTTTTTTTCAATTTTTTACTGTTTTTAGGGGTTTAAAGAGTTTTCATTTTTTTCATGGGTTTAGGTTTTTTTATGGGTTTTTAAAATATTTTTGGGTTTTTATGGTTTTTGGGGTTTTTGTGTTTTTTACTGTTTTTAGGGGTTTTAACATTTTTTTAAGGGTTTTATGTTGATTTGGATTTTGAAGGTTTCCATAGGGTTTTAATGGATTATTAGGTTTTTACATTTTTGGGTTTTTATGCATTGTTTAGGATTTTTTATGTTTTTTTGGATTTTTCGGTATTTTTATGGATCTTAGGGGAGAGTACTATTTTTATGGGTTTTTGGTTATTAGGGGGGTTTTGAATTTGTTTTTAAATTTAGGGATTTATAATTTTTTTTAAACCAATTTAGATGTTAAAAGGGTTTTTAGTGTTTTGAGAGGTTTTTAGAGCTTTTATGGTATTTTAGGGTTCTTAAGGTTCTTAGAGGTTTTATTGTTTTTAAAGGTTTTTAGGGTCTTTTTAGTGTTCTTTTGTTTTTTGGGATTTTTAGATTTTTAGGTTTTTTTAATTTTTTTAGGTTTTTGTGGTTTTCATAGGGGTTTTTATGGTTTTAGGGGTTTTTTTATTTTAAAGGATTTTTTTGTTTTTTAGGATTTTTATGGTTTTTAGGTTTTTAAGGGTTTTTTCATTTGTTAGGGTTTTAGCATTTTTAGGGAATTTTTTGGATTTTCATGTTTTTTATGTTTTTTATGGATTTTGATCATTTTAGGAGGTTTACAGTTTCTTAGGGTTTGTAGATTTTTTAGGTTTTTGGGGGTCTAAGGTTTTTTTGGTTCTTAATTTTTTTCTTATGGTTTTTGTGGTTTTCAGTATTTTTATGTTTTGGGGGATTTTTAGGGACATTTTAGGATTTTTATTATTTTTAGTGTTTTTATATATTTTTTGGATTTTAAGGGTTTTTGGGTTTTTTGAGTTTTTATGGATTTCTTGGATTTTAGGGTTTTTTTTGTTTTTAGGGGTTCTAAGGTTTTTTAGAGTTTTTAATGTTTTAGAGATTTAAAGTTGATTTAGAATTTTTTAGTAATTTTGTAAGGATTTTTACTGTTTTTTTATGTTTTAGGGGTTTTATGGTTTTTAGTGTTTTAGGGATTTTAGCATTTTTTATGTTTTTAGGGGGTTTTAGTGTGTTGAGGTTTTTAAGGTTTTCCTCAGGATTTTAAGGGTTTTTAAAAATTTTAGTGATTTTAATTCATTTTTTATATTTTTATTGGTCCTTATGGTTTTTTAGGGATTTAGAGTTTCTTAGAGTTTTGGGGGTTTTTTAGGGATTTTAGCATTTTTTATGTTTTTTGGGGTTTTAATTGTTTTTATGATTTTAGGGGTTTCATAGGATTTTAGGGGTTTTTGGGTTTTTTACATTTTTAGGTATTCTTAAGGATTTTTAAGATTTTTATAGTTTTTTAGTTTTTTTAGTGGTTTTTAGGGGTTTTGGGTTTTTTAGGGTTTCTAGGGTTTTAAGGATTTTTAGCATTCTTATATTTTTTTGGGAAGGGGTGGGGGTTTATGTGTTTTTAGGTTATAATGGTTTTCTATGGATTTTTCATGGGTTTTAGGGTTTCCTATGTTTTTAGGGATTTTTATGTCATTTTTATGATTTTAATGGGGTTTTAGAGTTTTTATGTATTTTTAGGGCTTCTAGTGTTTTTAGTTTTCTTAGGGTTTTTATCATTTTTTGGGGATTTGGGGTTTTTTGTGAGTTTTATGATTTTTATGGTTTTAGAGTTTTATAATGTTTTTAAGGGTTTAAAGGGTTTTTGGTGTTTTAGTGAAGTTTTATAGGTTTTATGGGAATTTAGGTTTTTTGATGTTTTTATGGTTTTTAGGGGTTTTAGGGCCATTTATAGTTTTTTGGTATTTTTAGAATTTTTATGGTTTTTTGGGGGTTTTTATATTTTTTTATGTTTTTAAAGTATTCTTAGGGATTTTTAGGGTTTTTAGGGGTTTTTACAATTTTACAAATTGTTGCCCTTTTTTAGGATTTTAATGGGTTTTTTTCGGGGGGGGGGGGGTTGTGATTTTGAGGGTTTTTTTTGTTTTTAGGGGGTTTCAAATGTTTAAATCTTTTTATAATTTTAGTGGGTTTTTTGTATTTTTATGGAAATTTAGGGGTGTTAATGATTTTTAAGGTGTTTATCATTTTTAGGATTTTTTTGGTTATTGGGGTTCTTAGGGTTTCTAGAATTTTTTTTGTTTTTAGGGGTTTTAATTGTTTTTAGGATTTTATGGTTTTCTTATGGTTTTTCAGGTTTAATAGTGTTTTTTATAGGATTTTTAGTGATTTTTCAAGTTTTTTTTTATTTTTAGGGTTTTAAGGATTTTGAGATTTTTGGGGGGTTTATGAATTTTTGGGTTTTTATGAATTTTTGGGTTTCTAGGAATTTGTTTTTGTGTTTGTAAGGGGTTTTAATGTTTTCATAGTGTTTTAATGATTTTAGTTCTTTAAATGGATTGTTTATTTTTTATTGGTTTTTATAGTTTGTATGGATTTTTAAGGTTTTTATGGTTTTAGGGTTTTTTTAATGTTAGGGGTTTCAGTGTTTTTGGGGTTTTTATATTTTTTTTTGGTATTTTTGGGGTTTAAAGTATTTTTGGGTTATTAGGGTTTTCTTAAGGGTTTTCAAGGTTTTTAGGGTTTTCTAAATTATTAGGTATTTTTAGGGATTTTTTTCGCATTTTTATGGTTTTTAGTGTTTTTAGGGTTTTTATGTTTTTAGAGTTTTCAATTTTTTTTGTTTTTAGGGTTTTTTAGGTTTTTATGGTTTTCTTAATGGTTTTCAGTATTTTAATGTTTTTAGGATTTTTTGTATTTTTTAGGATTTTTATTCGTTTCTAGGATTTTTAACAATTTTTTGGATTTTTTGGTTTCCTTTAGGTTTTTTGTTTTTTATTTTTTTCTTGGTTTTTAGGGTTTTTAGAGTTTTTAGGGTTTTAAAGGTTTTTTAGAGTTTTTTAACATTTTATCTATTTTAATAGTTTTTAGGTTATCTTGTGGTTTTTAGGGTTTTTTTAGTTTTTTAGGATTTTTAAGATTTTTAGGGGTTTGTAGGGTTTTAGCATTTTTAGGTTTTCTTTGGGTATTATGTGTTTTTTTGTTTTTAAGGTTTTTTTGGGTTTTTTAACTTTTTATTGATTTTTGGCCTTTTAGTATTTTTCTTTTTTTTAGAATTTTTATGGATTTTGAGGGATTTTAATGTTTTCTAGAGTTTTTAGCATTTTTTGGGTTTTAGGGTTTTAAAGTGTTTTTATGTTTTTTAGGTTTTCTTATGGTTTTAGGGTTTTTTCATTTTTATGTTTTTCTAGGGCCTTTTAGAATTTTAATGGTGTTTGGGGTGTTCATATATTTTGAGACATTTTTTTGTGTTTTTAGGGATTCTAGGGTTTTTATAGGTGTTTGGATTTTTTTTTATTTTTTTAGGGTTTTTAAGGATTTTAGTGTTTTTTAATGTTTTTGGGGTTTTGACAGATTATTCAGTGTTTTTTCTAGGTTTTTAGGATATTATTAGTTTTTAAGGGTTTTAAAGGCTTTTTGGTTTCTTTATGGTTATTGGTATTTTTAGGGTGTTTTGGGTCTTTTTACGGGTTTTTTTAGTGATTTTAGCATTTTTTTTAGGTTTTTTCAGGGTTTTTATGTGTTTTTATATTTTTATGGTTTTCTTATGGTTTTTCAGGGTTTTTAGGGTTTTTAAATTTTTTTCATGTTTAATGATTTTTATGATTATTATGTTTTTTTGGGGTTTTAGGGATTTTGAGGGTTTTTGGAGTTTTTATGGTTTTTCTATTTTTAGGGGTTTAAAGTGTTTTTTAGGTTTTTATGGTTTTATTTGGGGTTTTTATGGGTTTAGGGTTTTTATGTTTTAAGGTATTTTTATAAAATTTCTGTATTTTTATGGGTTTTTATGTTTTTTAAGGATTTTGAGGGGTTTTGGGGGGTTTTTATTTTTATTGTTTTTAGTGTTATAGAATTTTTTTAATTTTTTAGGGTTTTTAAGGTTCTTACGATTTTTTTAAAAAAATAAGGGTTAAAAGGGTTTTTATATTTTTTTGGATTAGAGGGTTTTTATGGTTTTTTAGGCTTTTAAGTGTTTTATGGTTTTTATGTATTTTGGGGGTTTTAGGGTCTTTTGGGATTTTAGGGTCTTTAGCATTTTTTAGGATTTTTATTTTTTTTAGGTTTTTATGGTTTTTAATGGTTTTTTGTTTTTAATGTATTCTTAGTGTTTTTTAGGATGTTTTGGTTTATTATATTTTTATTGATTTTGAAGACATTTTTAGGATATTTATGGGTTTTTAGGGATTTTGGAGGTTTTTGGGTTTTTAGGGGTTTTAGTGTTTTTTAGGTTTTTAGGGGTTTTACGTGTTTTTAGGTTTTAAGGTTTCCTTAGTGTGTTTTTAGGGTTTTAGAGTTATTTTTTCAGTTTATGATTTTAATGGATTTTTTGGATTTTAATGTGTTTTAGGGGTTTAAAGGATTTTGAAAGTTTCTCATGATTTTTATGTGTTGTATGGGTTTTTTGGGTTTTGTGGGGTTTTTTTGAGTTTCTTAGAGATTTATGGTTTTTTATAATTTTTTTAATGTTTATAGTTGTTCAAAGGGGTTTTAGTGGTTTTAGGGTTTTTAAGGGTTTTTAGGATTTTTTAAGGGATTTAGAGGTTTTATGGTTTTTGTGGATTTTGGGTATTTATGATCTTTATAAGGATTTTTGGGTTTTAGGGGTTTAAAGTGTTTTTATGTTGTAAATATTTTCTTATGGATTTTAGGGTTTATAAGGTTTTTAGTGATTTTGAGGGTTTTTAAGGTGTTTATGGTTTTTTAGGGTTTTAAGTGTTTTTTTTTGTTTTCAATGTATCTTAGTGGTTTTTTTGGGTTTTTATGGTTTTGTATTATCTTTTTATTTTTAAATCTTTTTAGGATTTTTATTGTATCTTTGGTGTTTCGGGATTTTGATTTTTTCAAGGGGTTTAACGGTTTTTAGGGGTTCTTTTGTGGTTTTAGTGTTTTTTTGAGCTTTTAGGGATTTATGGTTTTTAGTGTTTTTAATGTTTTTTAAGTTTAATGGAATTTTAGATATTCAATTGGCTTTTTTGGATTTTTATGGGTTTTTAGGGGGTTTTATGGTTTGATGATTTTCATGGTTTTAGTCATTTTTAGGTTTTTTATGGTCTTTTAATGATTTTATGGTTTTTAACATTTTAAGGTTTTTAGGGGGTTTCAGAGTTTTTAGGTTTTTAATGAGTTCTTATGGTTTTTAGGTTTTTTATGTTTTTTAACGTTTTTATGGATTTTTATGGATTTTTTTAGGATTTTTATGGTTTTTAGGGATTTTACGGATTTTAAGGGTTTTAGGGTTTTAGTGGGGTATTGGGTTTTTTATAATTTTTTTTGTGATTTTAGGTTTTTAGGGATTTTAAGGGTTTTTATTTTTATAAGTATTTCTTATGGGTTTTCATATTTCTTAGGTTTTTTATGTTTCTAGGTAGTTTTAGGGATATTTAGGAAGTTTATAGGTTTTTAGGCATTTACGGGGTTTTGAGTGTTTCTAGGGGATTTTATGATTTTTAAGGGTATTATTGTTTTTTCCAGTTTCATTTTTTTTGAATTTTTTATGGGTTTAAAGGTTTTCTATAATTTTTAACATTTTTTGGGTTTTCAATGGTTAGAGAGTTTTTAGGGATTTTTAGTGTTTTTTTGGATTTTTTTGGGTTTTTATGGTTTATGGGATTTTTAATGTTTTTTGGGGTTTTAGGTTTTTAATGTCTTTTTAGAGTTTTTAGGGGATTTAGCGTTTTTAGGTTTTATGGGATTTATTTTTTTTGTTCATTATGGTTTTATTATTGGTTTTCAAGGTTTTTAGGGTTTTTTTAGATTTTTAGGTATTTTATAGGATTTTTATGGTTTTAAGGGTTTTTTGTATTTTGAGTATTTTTAAGGGTTTTTATGAGTTTTAATTGTTTTTATGTTTTCTGGGTTTTCTTACTGTTTTTAGGGTTTTTGTGATTTTTTATGTTTTTAGGGATTTTTAGGGATTTTAATGATTTTTATGGTTTTTTGGGGATTTTAATGACTTTAATAAATGTCTTTGGGGCATGAATTGGGTGTCCAATTCATCTCACAGTTTGTTGTAAAAATGTGACTTTAGGGGTTTAATGGTTTTTATGGCTTTAATATTTTTTTTATTGTTTTTAGTTTTTTTATGTTTTAAGGGTTTTATGTGTTTTTTGGTTTTTATGCTTTTCTTAGATGTTTTCAGGATATTTTAGATTTTTTAATTTTTATATATTTTACGAGATTTTATGATTTTAATGGGTTTTTAGGGTTTTTACAAATTTTGAGGGTTTTTAGGGGTTTTTATTGTTTTTATAGTTTTTTTGGGTTTATGGTTTTTTGGGGGTTTTTGGAGTTTTAAGGTTTTCTAGGGTTTTTAATCTTTTTGATGGATTAAAGGGTTTTTAGAGTTTGTGGTGGTTTTATGGGTTTTTATGGTGTTTATGGTTTTTAGGGTTTTATGGTTTTTATGGGTTTTAGGTTTTTAGGGGTTTTTAGGGTTATTTTTATTTTTAGATTTTTTGGGGTTTTAAGTGTATTTATTATTTCAAGATTTTCTTAGGGTTTTTTGGGTTTCTAGAATTTTAATTTTTTTTGGATTTTTCGGTCATTTTTTGGTTTTTTATGTTTTTTATGTTTTTAAAGTTTTTTATGGATTTTTAGGGTTTATCTCATTTTTTCACTTTTTGGGGTTTTAAGTGTTTTTAGATTTTTATGGTTTTCTTAGTGATTTATAGGGGTTTTCATGGTTTTTATATTATTAGGGATCTTTAGTAATTCTATTATATTTTTATTGTTCTTAGTGCTTTATGAAATTGACGGTTTTAGGGGTTTTTCATATTGTTAGTGTTTTAATTGGGTTTTTTGGGTTTTTTTAGGTTTTAAGGTTGTTTAGAGTTTCTAATGTTTTTAACGGATTAAAAGGTTTTTAATGTTTTTAGTGGTTTTGGGTTTTTTGGGGTTTTAGAAGGTTTTATTGTTTTTACGGATTTTTTAAGGTTATTTGGGTTTTAGGGTCATTTTTGTGTTTTAGCATTTTTAGGTCTTTATGGGTTTTATGTTTTTTTATGTTTTTAAGTTTTTCTTAGGGTTTTTTATATTTTTTAGTTATTTTTGGGTTTTTTTTATTTTTGTGAGATTTTAGGTCTTTAGTGAATTTGTGGGGTTTTATGGTTTTTTATGGTTTTAGGGTTTTTATGGGTTTTAGGGATTTTAGGTTTTTTTTGGTTTTAAGAGTTTTATTTTTTATGTTTTTATTAGGATTTTTCAATGTTTTTTGGTTTTTCACATTTTAGGTATTTTTATGGTTTTTTAGGATTTTAATGTTTTTTATGGGTTTTTTGTATTTATGTATTTTGAGGGTTTTAAGGATTTAAGGGTTTTTAGGATTTATTGCTTTTTTTAGATTTTTACGGTTTGTTAGAGTTTTTTTAGTGTTTTTTGGTTTTTAGAGTTTTTACCATTTTTAGGGGTTTAAATTGTCTTAAGAGTTTTTAGTTAGTATTTTGGATTTTGTGTGCTATAAGTATTTTTTATGGTTTTAGGGGTTTTTAGGATTTTTAGTTCCTTTTATGGTTTTTTGTGTTTTTCGTTTTTTAAGGGTTTGAAGTGTATTTACTTTTTTAAGGTTTTATTAGTGTTAATCTGGGTCTTAGGGTTTTTTAGATATTTTAGGGATTTTATTGTTTTTTATTTTTTGGGGGATTTTTATGGATTTATGGTTTTTTAGGGTTTTTGAGTTTGTATAGTTTTTTGGTTTTTAAAATTTGGTTTTGTTGTTTTCAAGGTTTTTAGTGGTTTATATATTTTATTAATGTTTTTATGGTTTTAAAGGGTTTTTCAGTTTTCTTTGTGGGTTTCTATGGTTTTAATGTTTTTAGTGGTTTTATGGTTTTTATGGTTGTATGGTTAATAGGATTTTGAGGATTTTTAGCGTTTTTTGTTTTTATCATTTTTAGGTATTTTTAGGCATTTAAGATTTTCATAGGTGTTTTCAGGGTTTTTAGTTTTTTTTACAATTTATTGATTTTTAAGGATTTTTTATTATTTTATGGTTTTTTTATTTTTGGGAATTTTAGGGGTTTAGGGTTATTTTGTTTTTTTGGGTTTAGGGTTTTTTTTGAGTTTTTTAATGATTTTTAATATTTGTTACAATTTTAGGGTTTTTATAGGTTTTAGGATTTTTTTAATTTTTAGCTGTTTTTATGCATTTTCGGAGTTTTAGGGTTTTAGGGTCTTTTGAGGGTTTTTATCATTTTTTATGATTATAGGGGTTTTTATTATTTTTAGGATTTAAAGTATTGAATAGTGGTTTTAATGTTTTTTATGGTTTTTATATGTTTTTCAGAAATTTAAAGGATTTTATGGATTTTTAGGGGTTTTAGGGATTTTGTGGGTTTTAGGGTTTTTAGGATTTTACTTTTTTTAGCATTTTTATCATCTATTGGTTTTTTAGGGGCTTTATTCATAGATTTTTTCATGGTTTTCATGTTTTTTTATGATTTTAGGAAATTATATACATTTTTAGGATATTTATGGTTTTTATAGGTTTTTAATGATTTTGATGGGTTTTAGTGGGTTTTTTGGATTTCGGTTTTTTATGGTTATTTTGGGGTTTTATATTTTTTATGTTTTTTAGAGTTTTAATGTTTTTAGGGGTTTAAAGGGGTTACCGATATTTTAGTTATTTTTAGTGTTTTATGGATTTTTATGGTTATTAGGGGTTTTTAGGGGTTTTTATAGTTTTTCGGGTTTTGATTCTTTTTTATGTGTGGTTTTTAGGTTTTCTTAGGGTTTTTTTAGGGTTTCATATTTTTTAGTTTTTTTATGAATTTTTAATGATTTTTTTAGGATTTGTATTGTTTTTGGGATTTTGAGGGTTTTTAAGGTTTTTATAGTTTTTCTGCATGTTAGTGGTGATTCTCAGTTTTTTTTAAAGTTTTTATTGTTTTTAGAGTTTTTTAAGACTTTAGGGATTGAATAGATTTTTAGTGTTTTTAGTTTTTTTAGTGTTCTTTTGGGTTTCTATGGGTTTTAGGGTTTGTGAGTTTTTTTTCATTTTTTTTTATTTTTAGGGTTTTAGGGGTTTTAGGGTTTTTTGGATTTTTAGCATCTTTTATGGTTTTAGGGGTTTTAAGTTGTTTTTGTTTTTTATATTTTTCTTTGGGGATTTCTTGATTTGTAGGGTTTTTTATGTTTTTGGGTTTTTTAGGAATTTTTTGTGTTTTTTTGTGTTTTTTGGAATTTCGATGGATTTTATGGTTTTTTCGAGTTTAAGGGGTTTTATAATTTCTAGTGATTTTAGTTTTTAAGGGATTTAAGTGTTTTTAGGTTTTTACGTTTTTATTATGGAATTTCAAGGATTTTAGGTTTATTTTATGTTTTTAAGTATTTTTAGGGATCTTTCAAGATTTCTATTAATTATTGGATTTTTAAAACAAAATTGAGGGTTTTTATGTTTTTTTGGTGTTTTTTAGGGTTTTTTGAGTTTTTTAGGGTTTTAATGTTTTAAGGGTTTTGTAATGTTTTTTGGGGTTTAAATGGTTTTTATAGTTTGTAGTGGGTATTTAGGTTTTTATGGGTTTTTATGGATTTTTTATGATTTTTTGGGTTTTAATAATTTTTAGGGGTTTTAGGGGTTTTAATGTTTTTTTGGTTATTAGGTGTTTTAAGTGTATTTTTGTTTTTAAATTTTCATTAAGGTTTTTTAGGATTTTTAGGGTTTTTTATGTTTTATGTATTTCTAGGGTGTTTTTTGGATTTTTTTAGTTTTTCATGTTTTTAGGGATTTTGATGGTTTTTATGGGTTTTTAGGGAACGTAGGGATTTTTTGGGGTTATAGGGGTTTTTAAGATTTTTAATTTTTTTTATTTTTAGTCATTTAAATGGTTTTTATAGTTTTTTGTAGTTTTTATGGTTTTACTTTGTTTTGTGGGTTTTTAGTGTTTTAATGTGTTTATTTGGGGTTTTAGGTATTTTTATGGTTTTTAGGGTCTTTTAGATTTTTTAGTGTTTTAGGTTTTTATGGGTTTATGTGTTACTAGGTTTTTATGGTTTTGGTAGGGTTTCCAGGGTGTTTTGGGTTTTTTTACTTTCTTAGATCTTTTTAGGGTTTTTAGGATTTTTATGGTATTTTAGTTTTTCTAGGGATTTTGATGTATTTTTGGGTTCTTTAGGGTTTTTGTGTTTTTTTGGATTTTTGAGATTTTGTTTTGAGTTTTAGGGTTTTTATGTTTTGTTACAGTTTTTTCAATATTTAGAGGTTTAAAGCGTTTTTAGAGTTTTAGGGTTTTATGGGGTTAAAGATTTTTGTACGGTTTTATGGATTTTTATTGTTTTTAGGGTTTTAGTTGCTTTTTCATTTTTTAGGTTTTTAGTGGTTTTAATCTCTTTTAAGGTTTTAGGGTTCCATTATGGGTTTTCATTTTTTTGGGTTTTTTATATTTTTAGGGATTTTGAGGGATTTTTTTGTTTTTTATTATTTTTATTTTTTTAGGTATTTTTATGATTTTATGGGGTTTTCAATTTTTTAAGGTTTTATAATTTTTTTTGTTTATTAGGTTTTTTGTGTTTTAGGGGTTTAAAGGGTTTGAAGAGTTTTTTTCATGTTAATGTTTCAAAGGGTTTATAGCGTTTTCATGGGTTTTTAGTGTTTTATAGTTTTTATTGATTCTTAATGTTTTTAAGAGATTTTATGGTTCTATGGTTTATATGGATTTTAGGTTTTTTATGGTTTTAGCATGTTTAGGTATTTAGGAGTTTAATATGTTTTTAGGGTTTTAGCGTTTTATTAGGGGTTTTCAAGGTTTTGAGGGTTTTTTTACATTTTTAGGGATTTTTATGGATTTTTTAGGGTTCTTATGGGTATTTAGGGGTTTTGGGGAGTTTGAGAGTTTTAAATTTTTTTGTGTTTTTAGGGTCTTTATGGTATTTGGGGTTTTTATGGTTTCTTGTGATTTTTAGGTTTTTAATTTTTTTTAATGTTTGTTACATTTTAAGGGTTATAAAGGTTTTTTAGACATTTATTGGTTTTATTGGATTTTTATGGGCTTTAGGATTTCTTATGGTTTTGGGGAATTTATGGTTTTTAGCGTTTTTAGGATTTTCAATGTTTTTAACTCTTTTAGGTTTTAAGGGTTTCTTGAGATTTTCCAGGGTTTTTAAGGATATTTTTTAATTTTTAGGTATTTTTAGTATTTTTATTATTTTTTAGGTATTTTGAAGTTTTTAGGTATTTTTAGTGTTTTAGGGTTTTTAGGGTTTTTCGAGTTTTAGGATTTTTTGAGTTTTTAGGGTTCTTATGGATTTTTAGAACTTTTAAACATTTTTAGGTGTCTAAAGAGTCTTTATCATTTTTAGTGGTTTAGAGTTTTATGGGTTTTTAGGGTTTTTAATGTTTTTTTGGTTCTAATGGGTTTTAGGGGTTTTAAGATTTTTTTCTGGGTTTTTAGGGGTTTTTAGTATTGTTTCATTTTTATGGTTATCTTAGTGTATTTCAGGGTTTTCAAGGTTATTTATGTTTTTAGGGATTTTAGGGATGTTTTTGGATTTTTATGATTTTAGTGATTTTCAGTTATTTTAGGGTTTTTGAGTTTTTAGGGTTTTTTGAGTTTTTATGGGTTTTGGGTTTTTAGGATTGTTTCAATCTTTTTGGGGGTTCAAAGGTTTTTTAGAGTTTTAGTGGTTTTGGGGGGGGGGGGGGTTGGGTATTTGAGGATTTAATTGATTTATGGGTTTTAGGGTTGCTTTGGTTTTTAGGCGTTTTTTAGTTACTTAGGGGATTTAACTGTTTTATGGTTTTTATGGGTTTTTTATGATTTTTCAGGGGTTTTAGGGTTTTAGGGTGTTTTTTGGGGATTATTGGGTATTTTTTTGTTTTTTGTTTTTTTAGTTTTTCAGGAGTTTTTATTGTTTTTATGGTTTTTAGAGATTTTTAAGGATTTTATCATCTTTTAGATTTTTTAGGGGTTTTGAGTGATTTTAGTTTTTTAAGGTTTTCATAGGTTTTTCAAGGATTATAGGGTTTTTTATGTTTTTTAAGAGTTTTAGGTATTTTTAGGCTATTTATTTTTTTTAGGGTTTTGAGGTTTTTTAATGCATTTTACGGTTTTTAGGGTTTATGGTTTAGGGTTTTAGGGTTTTTTAATAATTTTTGGGATTTAATGGTTATCATGGTTTTTAGAGTTTTTTGAGTTTTATAGGGTTTGAAAGGGTTTTATAGTTTTAACACTTTTTATGGTTTAAAGGGTTTATAAATATTTTAGTGGTTTTTAGGGTTTTTATGGGTTTTTATTATATTTTAATGTTTTTAGGGGTTTTTTCATGATTTTAGTGTTTTTGTGGTTTCAACATTTTAGAAATTTTTGCGTTTTTAATTATTCTTATGTTTTTGAAGTTTTATAAGGGGTTTTTAGGGTTTTTTATTTTTCTACGGATATTTAGGTATTTTTTAGGATTTTTTTTTAAGTTTTTAGGGTTTTTATTGATTTTAACTATTTTGAGGGTTTTTATGGTTTTTACAGTTTTCAGGGTTTTAGGATTTTTAAGTGTTTTTCGGTTTTAAAGGTTTTTTTTATTTTTATCAAGGGTTTCTAAATTTTTTGAGATTTTTGGGATTTTTATTGGATTTTTATGTTTTTTTTGGATTTTAGGGGTTCTTAGGGTTTTTATGGTTTTTATGGTTTTTAGGGTTTTTTACATTTTAGTGTTTTATAGTTTTAAATATTATTTTATAATTTTGAAGAGTTTAAAGGGATTTTATAGTTTTTAGTGGTTTGGGGGTTTTATTGGTTTTTAGTGGTTTTATGTTTTTTAGGGGTTTTTAGGTTTCTAGGTGTTTTTTTAATATTTATATTTTCTATGGTTTTTAGCATTTTTAGGGTTTTTAGCATTTTTAGGTGTTTTAGGGGTTTTATATGTTTTTAGGTTTTAATTTTTTCATATGGTTTTCTTAGTGTGTAGGATTTTTTACCTTTTTGGGATTTTTAGGGTTTTTTAGGATTGTTATGGTGTTTATGGTTTTTATAGAGTTTGAGGGGTTTTAGGGTTTTTCATGGGTTTTAAAAAAAATATGTTTAGGGGTATTAAGTGTTTTTATTCTTTTAATATTTTCTTAGGATGTTTTAGGTTTTTTAGAGGTTTTTACATTTTTAGGTATTTTTAGGGTTTTTTTATTTTTATGGTGTTTATATATTTTGATGTATTTCTAGGGGTTTTTATGGTTTTTATATATATTTTGTGTTTGTAGGGATTTTATATTTTTTTTAGTAATTTTAATTTTTTTAGAGTTTTTAACGTTTTATGTTTTTAAAGGGTTTTAGAGTATTTAGTGTTTTTTTGATTTTATTGGCTCCATGGTGTTTTTATGTTTTTAGTGATTTTTATGTCTTTTTTTGGTTTTTAGGATCTTTTATGGTTTCTAGATTTTTTTAGGTTTTTAGGTGTTTTAAATGTTTTTAGGTTTTTATGTCTTTCTTGTAGACTTTCAAGGAATTTAGGGGTCTTTAAATTTCAAGGGATTTTTAGAGCCTATTAGTATTTTTAATGTTTTTTAGGGTCATTATGAATTTTTCAGTTTTTAGGGTTTTTTCAGGTTTTTAGGGTTTTTAACGTTTTTGTTTTGTTTTTATAGGTTTTAATTTTTTTATGATTTTAAGGTTTTCTTAGGGTTTTCAAGGTTTTGAAGGGTTTTTTACATTTTTACGTATTTTTATGGATTCTTTAGGATTTTTATGGGTTTTACTCTTTTTGGGATTTTAAGGTTTTTCTATAGGTTTTTTGGGCTTTTAGGTGTTTTATGGTTCTGTTGGGTTTTATGGTTTTTTTATTTTTTTAGGGTTTTAAGGTTTTTAAGAGTTTTAAACCTTTTTTGGGTTTAAAGGGTTTTTTGATTTTTTTTAGTGGATTTTATGGTATTTATGGGATTTTTTGTTATTTTTTGTTTTTTTGGGGTTTTATGGCTTCTTTTTTGGGTTTTTTGGGTGATTTTGTATTTTTTTAGTTTTTCATGGTTTTCATAGAGTTTTTCAGGGTTTTTTTAATTTTTACGTTTTTAGCGATTTTTAGGGCCTTTTAAGATTTTTATAGTTTTCAGGTTTTTAAGTGATTTTGATGGTTTTTAGGATTTTTTAGTGTTTGTTAAGTTTTTAGGGGTTTTATGTGTTTTTAGGTTTTATGTTTTTTCTTAGGTTTTTAGGGTATTTTACATTTTTAGGTATTTTAAAGATTTGTTTTATATTTTTATGGATTTTTAGGGATTTTAGGGATTTTGAGAGTTTTCGGTTTTTATAGGGTTTTTTGAGTTTTTATGGTTTTTTGTGTTTTTATATTTCCTTATTTTTTAGTGGTTTAAAGGTTTTTTAATGTTTATAGTGGTTTTTAGGGTTTTAAGGGGTTTTTGGGGGTTTTAATGTTTTTGTGGTTTTTATGGTTTTTTGTGGTTTTATAGTTTTTTTGGGTAAATTTAGGGGGGGTTAGGTTTTTAGCATTTTTTACGTTTTAATGATATTTAAGTGTATTTTCATCTTTCAAGATTTCTTGTAGTTTTCAAGGATTTTATGGGTTTTTACCTTTTACGGGCATTTTTAGGGCATTTTATGGATTTTTTTGGGTTTTCAGGTTTTTAAGGATTTTGAGGGTTTTAGGGATTTTAGGGTTTTATTATTTTTTTATGATTTTAGCGGGTTTTTGAGTTTTTATGTTTTTAATGGTATTTTAATGTTTTTTACTGTTTTTATGGGTTTAAAAGGTTTTTAGTATATTTTTTTTGATTTTTTTAATTTTAGGTTTTTATGGTTTTTATGGTTTTTAGGGGTTGTTTGGTTTTTTGGGTTTTTAGGGATTTTAGGGCCCTTTTAGGTTTTTAGGGGTTTTAATGTTTTTTTAGTTTTTTGGGGTTTAATGTTTTTTTATGTTTTTATGGTTTTCATAGGGATTTTTAGGGTTTTTAGGATTTTTTTGTTTTAAAGGATTTTAGGGCTTTTTTGGAATTTTATTTTTTTTGGTTTTTAGGGGTTTGAGTATTTTAGGGAGTTTTTAGGGTTTTTATGGTTTTAGGGTTTCTAGAAATATTTATATTTTTAGGGGTTTTAAGTGTTTTAGGATTTTTTTAGGTTTTCTTAGGGTTTTAAGGGTTTTTAGACATTTTTATGTTTTAATATATTTTTTGGATTTTCTGGGATTTTTATAGTTTTTAAGGTTTTATGGTTTTTTAGGGATTTTTAGGGGTTATGGTTTTTATGGTTTTTAGAATTTTTTACGTTTTGGGGTTTAAAGGGTATTTATAGTTTTTGGTATTTTATGGTTTGTATGTGTTTTTAGGGTTATGTGAGGTTTTTATGGGATTTTAGTGTCTTAGGGTTTTTTAGTGTTTTAGGTTCCTTTTAGTGGTTTCAAGGTTTTTATCATTTTTTATTTTTTTTTGGAATTTATGTGTTTTTATGATTTAAAGGTTTCATTGGGGTTTTATGGGTTTTTCGTGTTTTTACGATTTTTGGGATTTTTAGGGATTTTTATGATTTTTATGGTTTCTTAGAGTTTTATGGATTTGGAGGGTTTTTATAATTTTTAGGTTTTTTATGGGTTTTAAATATTTTTAGGTATTTATGGTTTTTAGGGGTTTTAATAGTTTTTAAGGGTTTAATGGTTTTAGAGACTTCTAAATTCTTTTTAGGATTTTTATGGAATGTGAGTCTTTGAAGATTTTTAGAGGTTTTGGGTTTTTGGGGTTTGGGGTTTTTAGGTTTTTGGGGGTTTTGGTGTTTTTTAGTGTTTGTGAGGTTTTTATGTTTTTAGGGTTTTTAAGAGTTTTTATAGTTTTTTAATGTTTTAGGGGTTAAAGTGTATTATGAGTTTTTAGTGTTTTTTAGTTTTTATGGGTTTTAAGGTTTTTATGGTTTTTATGGTTTAATGTTTTTAGAGGTTTTATGGTTTTTAGAATTTTTTAGGTTTTCTATGGGGTTTAAGTGTTTTTATATTTTTATGTTTTTCATAGTTTTTTACGTTTTTAGGGATTTTTAGGTCTTTTTAGGATTTTTATTGATTTTTATGGTTTTAGGGATTTCGAGGGGTTATATGATTTTTAGATTTTTTAGGGGTTTTAGTGTTCTTATGGGTTTAAAGTATTTTTATATTTTTTAATGTTTTTTTAGGTTTTATCAGGTTTTTAGGGTTTCTTACATTTTATAGGATTTTATGTACTTTTTAATACTTTTATAGATTTTTATGATTTTCTGGGTTTTTATGGTTTTTTTAGGTTTTAGGGATTTTATAGTTTTATAGTGTTTTCAAGGTTTTTATAGTTTTTAAAAATTTTAGGGGTTTGAATGGTTTTTAGTGTTTTTGGTGTGTTTTAGTATTTTTATGGGTTTTAATATTTTTAGGTGTTTTATGGTTTTTAGGGTTGTTGAAGGGTTTTTTGGGTTTTTATATTTTTTAGGGGTATTAAGTGTTTTTAGGTTTTTAAATTTTCTTATGTTTTTTCAATTTTTAGGGGTTTTTATTTTTATGGATTTTTATGGTATTTTTTGATTTTTTTTTTTTGTTGTTTAGGGATTTTATAGATTTTGAGAATTTTTAGGGTTTTTTAAAATCATTTATGTTTTTAATAGTTTTAAGTGTTATTAGGTTTTTTGTGTTTTATTACAGTTTTGAGGGTTTTTGTGTTTTTATTTTTTTCGGATTTTTAGAGTGTTTTTTGGATTTTTAAGGTTTTTATTTAGGGATTTTGAGTTTTTTTGTGTTTTTAGTGTTTTTAGCATTTTTGAAGTTTTTTTGGGCTTTTTGGGTTTTTGTGTGTTTTTAGGGGTTTAAATGTTTTTTATATTTTTTTATTATTTTAAGGGGTTTAATGGGTTTTATATATTTTCAGTGACTTTTAGGGTTTTTATGGGATTTTAGGTTTTCTTAATGTTTTGCGGTTATTGGGGGTTTTAGGATTTTTTAGTGTTTTTAGACTTTTAAGTGTTTTATGTTTTTTGGGATGTTTTTTGGTTTTTAGGAGTTTTATGGGTTTTAGAATTTTAAGGTATTTTTATGGTTTTTAGGGTTTTTAGGGATTTTTATGGTTTTTAGGGTTTTAAGAACTTTTAGGATTTTTAGTGGTTTTAAGTGTTTTTAGGTTTTTACGGTTTTCTTGTGGGTTTTCATGGTTTTTAGGTTTTTTTATTTTTAGTTATTTTTAAGGATTTTTTTCGGATTTTTATGGGGATTAAGGGGTTTTATATATTTTGATGTGTTTTTTTATTTTTTGGAATTTTTAGGTTTTTTATGGAATTTTTTTGGTTTTAAGGTTTTTTTGAGTTTTTAGGTTTTAAAGTATTTTTATTGTTTTTTTATGTTTTTAGGGGTTTAATGGCTATTAATGTTTTTTGGGCTTTAATGGGATTTTAGGGGTTCTTAAGGTTTCAGGGGTTTTTTGGTTTTTTGGTTTTTTGGGTTTTTTGAGTTTTTTCTGGGTTTTTTTGGGTTTTTGAAGTTCTTCTATTTTTGGGGTATTAAAGTGTTTTTAGTTTTTTATGGTTTTCTTTGGATTTTTCAAGTGTTTAGGATATTTTACATTTTTATGGATTTTTTTTCCTTTTTAGTACTTTTATGGGTTTTTAGGATTTTTAGGAATTTGGAGGGGTTTTAGGGTTTTTTTGGGTTTTTTATGTTTTTTTTGGGTTTTTAGGGGTTTTGAGATTTTAGGTATTATAATGGGTTATATAAATATTTCAACATTTTTAGGGGTATACGGTTTTTTTGGAGCTTTTAGTGTTCTTTTATATTTTTTATGGGCTTTTAGGGTTTTAAAATGCTTTTAAGAGTTTTATGGTTTTTCGGGGTTTTTATGGTCTTTTAAGGTATTTAGAATTTTCTAGGATTTATTGGGGTTTTATGTTATTTTAGGTTTTAATTTTTTTAGGGGTTTTTAGTGTTGTTAAGATTTTTTATTTTTTTATGGATTTTAAGTTATTTTTTGGATTTCTATACGTTGTTGTGGTTTTCAAGGATTTTGATGGTTTTGTGGTTTTTAGGATTTTTATTGTTTTATGGGTATTTTTCATTTTTTTGGGTTTTTTGGGTTTTAATTGATTATATTTTGAAAGGCCTTATTTTGGTTTTTATGGTTTTTAGTGTTCTTTATGTTATTAGTTATTTTTATTTTTTTTTACAATTTTTATGGTTTATTAAAATTTTGATGTTTTTGATAGGTTTTAGAATTTTTTTTCTTTTTTTAGTTCTTGGTGTTTTAAGTGTTTTTTCGTTTTTAAGGATTACATAGGGTTTTCCAATGTTTTTATTAATTTTTTTGTTTTATAGATTTCTAGGGATTTTTAATTATTTTTGTGGTATTTTATGTTTTTAGGAATTTTAAGTGGTTTTAATGTTTTTAGGGTTTTATGGTTATTTTGGGTTTTTAGGGGTTTTTTAGTTTTTTGGGTTTTAAAGGTCTTTTAAGGTTTCTTAACATTTTTAGGGGTTTATATGGTTTTTATAATTTTCATAGTTTTTTGGGTTTTTATTGGTTTTTGTATTTTTAAGGTTTTTAAGTGGGTTGTGGGTTTTTAGGCCTATTAGGGTTTTTAGGGCTTTATCATTTTAATGATTTTTAAAGGGTGTAAGTTATATTAGGTTTTAATATAGTTCTTCGATTATTTCATGAATTTTAGGCGTTTTTACATATTTGGTATTTTTGGTTCATTTTTTTTGTATTTTTGTGGAATTTTATGGTTTAAGGAATTTTAAGAGTTTTTCAACGTTTTTTTGGTTTTTTAAGGTTTTTAGGGTTATTAGCTTTTGGGGGGTTTTATTTGTTGCTGGGTTTTATGTTTTTCAAAATGTTTTTCATGAATTTTAAGGATTTTAACTTTTTTTAAGGATTCTTCTGAATTTTTTATTGTTTTTATTTTATTTAGGGTTTTTATCTATTTTTAGGGTTTTTAGGTTTTTAGTGTTTTTTTGATGTTTTTTATGTTTTAAGGGGGTTTTTTATTTTTTAGGGTAATAATGGTTTTTTAGTGTTTTTAAAATTTTTTGGGGATTAGAGGGGGTTTTAGAGTTTTGAGTAGCCTTCTATGGGTTTTATTTGTTGTTAGGGTTTTTATGGTTTTAGAAGTTTTTATGGTTTTAAGAAGGTTTAGGGTCTTTTTATTTTTTTTCATGTTTTTTTAGGGTTATTAGAATTTTTTTTGTTTTTTAGGGGTTTTAAGGGTTTTTAATTTTTTAAGGATTTCTTAGGGGTTTTCATTGTGTTTAGTGAATTTTACATTTTTGGTATTCTTATTGATTATTTAGTATTTTTATTGGTTTTGGGGGGTTGAAAAGATGAATAAGGGTATTAAGGGTTTTTAGTGCCTTTAGGTTTTTTGGGGAGTTTTAAGTATTTTTTGCATTTTTAATGTTTTGTTAGGGGTTTTCAAGGTTTTTACAATTTTTTACATTTTTATATATTTTTAGGACTTTTTATGGATTTTGTTGGTTTTTTGGGTCTTTAATGGTTTAAATGGATTTTTTGGTTTTTGGTTTTTGGTTTTTTTGGTTTTTAGGACTTTTGTGGGTTTTATAGTTTCTCAGTTTTTGGGTTTTTAGAGTTTTTAGGGTTTTTAATGTTTTTAGAGTTTTTTAATGTTTTTAGGGGATTAAAGAATTTTTAGATTTTTTAGTGGTTTATGCGTTTTATGGTTTTTAAGGTTATTAGGGGTTTTATGGTTTTAGGGATTTATGGTTTTTAGGCTTTTTAATGTTTTTAGGTTTTATTAGGGCTATAAGTTCTTTTATGTTTTTTGGGGTTTCTTATGGTTTTTAAGGGGTTTTTTTTAATTTTAGGGTTTTTAGAGTTTTTTATGATTTTGGGGGTATTATAGGAGTTTTAGGGATTTATATGATTTTTAGTGTTTTTAGGGGTTTTAGGGTTTCTTTGTGTTTTTTAGTTTTTTAGGGATTTTAATTTTTTTTGGTTTTTATGGTTTTCTTAAGGGTTTTCAGTGTTTCTAGGGGGTTTTATGTTCTTCCGTATTTTTTTTGATTTTTTATGATTTTTATAAATTTTATGGTTTTGAGCGGTTTCTTGTTTTTTTAGGGGTTTTTACATTTTCAGGGATTTTTGGTTCCTTTTAGTATTTTTATAGTTTTTACGGGTTTAGGGTGTTTTAGGGATTTTGTGGTCTTCAAGGGTTTTATTGTTTTTAGGTTTTTTCAGAGATTAATTGTTTTTAGGTTTTTAATGTTTTATTATGATATTTCAGTGTTTTAGGGTTTTTTATGTTTATTGGGAGTTTTATGGAGTTTTATGATTTTTATGATTTTTAAGGTTTTTTAGGGATTTTGATCTTTTTTAGGGTGTTAGAGTTTTTAGGTGTTTTATGGTTTTTTTGGGTTTTGAGTGTTTTTCTAGATTTTAAGGGGTTGAACATTTTTAGAGTTTTTTAATGTTTTTAGGGGTTTAACGGGTTTTTAGAGTTTTTAGGGTTTTTTGTGCTTTTAGAGGTTCTTATGGTTTTTGGGGTTTTGGGGTGTTATGGTATTTTAATGGTTTTTTATGTTTTTAGAATGTTTAGATTTTTTGGGTTTTAAGTCTTTTTAGGTTTTCTTTCTTTTCCTAGGGGTTTTCAATGTATTTAGTGGTTTTTATGTTTTAAACAAATTTTATGGTTTTTTAGTTTTTATGATATTTTTTTTGGTTTTTAGGAAATTTGACCATTTTTGGGGGTTTTTAGCATTTTTTTAGATTTTTTGGGGTTTTAAGTGTTTTAATGTTTTTAAGGGTTTTTAGAGTGTTTCGTGGTTTATTGGGTTTTTTTATTTTTTGGAATGTTTTGGCATTTTTATCATTTTTAGGTTTTTTTCGGTTTTTAGGGATTTTCAAGGTTTTTAGGATTTTTATGGGTTTTCCTTGTTTTTACATTTTGTTGATTTTTTAGGGGTTTTATTGGTTTCTAGTGTTCTTACAATTGATTGGGGTTTAAAATATTTTTACTATTTTTAGGATTTTATTATTATTTTTTGGGTTTTTAAGGTTTTAGGTAATTTTTTTGGTTTTTTAGGATTTGTTGGGTTTTATGGTTTTTAGATTTCTTAAGGGTTTTATGTGTTTTTGTTTTCTTTAATGTTTTCTTCGATGTTTTTCAGTTTTAGGGTGTTTTATATTTTTAAGGTTTTTTATGGTCTTTATGGATTTGGTAATTTTGATTATTTTTAGTTTTTTTATAGTTTTATGGTTTTTTGGGGGTTTTAGGGTTTTTTTAGTTTTGTTGGGGTTTAATGTTTTTACAGTTTTTTAACATTTTTATTGGTTTAAAGTGTTTTTTATTGTTTTTTGTGGGTTTTAAAGCTTTTATTGGGTTATAGTGTTTTTTTATATTTTTCACGGGGTTTGGTTTTATAGTGTTTTTATATATTTTGAGGGTTTTTTTGGGTTTTTATAGTTGTTAGAGTTTTTTTGGTATTTTAGTATTTTTTGAGTTTTTATGTTTTGTAACCTTTTTCATAGTTTTTAAATGTTTTTAGCAGATTAAAGGGTTTTTAGAATTTTAGTGTTTTTAGGGGTTTTATAGGTTTTAATTTGTTTACGTTTATAAAGGTTTATAAGGGTTTTAAGGTTATTTCATTTTTTTCTTTTAGGGGTTTAAATTCTTTTTAGGTTTTTAAGGTTCCCTTATGGATTTTCAGTGTTTCTAGGTTTTTTATGATTTTAGGGATTTTAAGGAATTTTTGAGGTTTTTTATTTTTTTCAGGGTTTTTAGGGATTTTTAATGGTTTTAGGGTTTTTTTGGATTTTACGGTTTTATGCTTTTTTAGGTTTTTAGGGGTTTTTGAGTTATTATGCTTTTAAGGGTTTTAAGAGTTTTTTAATTTTTTATGGGATTAATGGGTATTTAGAGTTTTTTTTATCATTTTTAGGGTTTTATGGGATTTATTGTTTCTTAATGTATTTAGGAGATTTTATGGATTTTAGGGTTTTTTGGGATTTTTGGGTTCTCGCGATTCTAGGTTTTAGGGTTCTAAAGTGTTTCTATGTTTTTTAAGTTTTATTTGGGGTTTTCAAGGTTTTTTGGACTTTTTTAATATTTTATGCAATTTTAGGGATTTTTTTAGGATTTTTATGTGTTTTTATAGGTTTTAGGTATTCTGAGAGATTTAATGTTTTTGAGTTTTAGGGTTTTTATATTTTTTATGGGTTTTTGGGTTTTTTACTGTTTTAATGTTTTTCATTGTTTTTTAATGTTTTTTTGGGTTTTAAATGGTTTTTAGAGTTTAATTGTTTTTTGGGTTTTTATGGGTTTTAGGTATTTTTTTGGTTTTTGGTAGTTTTATAGTTTTTAGGGTTTTTAAGATTTCCATGCTTTTAATCATTTTAGCTTTTTTTTAGTTTGAATTATTTTTAGGTTTTAGGTGTTTCTTAGTGTTTTTCAAGGGTTTTAGGGTTTTTTATATTTTTTTCACATTTTTTGTTCTTTTAGGATTTTTATTATTTTTAGGGATTTTACAGATTTTGATGGTTTCTAGGTCTTTTAGGGTTTTTAGGTTTTTTGTGGTTTTTCTGGTGTTTAGGGGTTTTTTTAGTTTTTAGGGTTCTTAAGGTTTTTTTGAGTTTTTTAATCATTCTTAGGGGTTTAAAGGGTTTTTATCATTTTTAGTCATTTTAGGGTTTTTATGGGTTTTATGGTTTTTAATGTTTTTTGGGGTTATAATGGGTTTTAGGGGTTTTTAGGGTTTTTATCATTTATAATGTTTTTTATGGGTTTTATGTGTTTTTTGGTTTTTAAGGATATCTTAGTGTATTTTATGGTTTTTATGTTTTTTTATGTTTTTATGGATTTTAGTGATTTTTTAGGATTTTTATGCTTTTAGTGATTTTGAGGTTTTTTAGGGTTTTTATGGTTGTTATAGTTTTGAGGGTTTTTTTATTTTTTATAGGGTTTTAGGTTTTTAGGGTTTTTTAATATATTTTTTAGTTTAAAGGGTTTTTAGAGTTTTAGTGGTTTTTTGGGGGGGTTTAAGGATTTTAGAAGTTTTTATGGATTTTAGGGTTTCTATGATTTTTAGGGGATTTTTTATTAAGGGGTTTGATGTTTTTTAGGTTTTATGTTTTTTATGGTTTTTTAGGGTTTTAGGGTTTTTATGTTTTTAGAGATTTTTAGGGATTTTTTGGATTTTTATTATTTGTAGGGTTTTAAAGATTTTGGGGGAATCAGGGTTTTTATGGTTTTTAGTGTTTTATGGTTTTTATCGGTTTTAGTGGTGTTTTTTAGTTTTTAGGGTGTCTACGATTTTTATAATTTTTAAACAATTTTATTGATTTAAAGGATTTTAAGAGCTTTAAGTGGTTTTTAATGTTTTTATGGGTTTAGGGTTCTTTAATGTTTTTAGGGGTTTTATGGTTTTAGGGTAGATAGGGTATTTTAGGGTTTTTATTCTTTTTAGAGGTTTTAGGGTTTTTTAGGTATTTATGGGTTTTAATTGTATTTTTTTAATATTTTCTTAAGGGGTTTTACGGTTTTTAGGGGTTTTTACATTTTTATGGTTTTTTGCAGATTTTTTAGAATTTTTATTGTTTTGGGGGTTTTAAAGATATTGATAGTTTTTTGAGTTTATTAGCGTTTTTAGGGTGTCAATGGGGTTTTAGGGGTTTTTGAGTTTTTTTTGTTTTGAAGTTTTTTTTGAGTTTTTTAACATATTTTTGGGTTTAAAGGGTTTTTAGAGTATTTTGGGGGTTTTAGGGTCATTATGTGTTTTTAATGGTTCTAATGGTTTTTGTGGGGTTTTATGGTTTTTAGGGTTCTTAGGGGTTTTTAGGGTTTTTAGAATCTTTTAGGTTTTTAGGGGATTTAAGTGTTTCTAGGGTTTCAAGTTTTTTTAGGTTTTTTAAAGAATTTTAGGGGTTCCCGTGTTTTTAGGTAATTTATGTTTTTTTTGTTTTCTATTTTTTAGTGATTTTAGGGATTTTTTAGTGTTTTTAGGGGTTTTTTTGGGTTTTTACAATTTTTATGGTTTTCGTTGGTTTTAGGGGTTTTTTGAGTTTTTTTGGGGTTTTAACGGTTTTTAGAGTTTATAAAAATTTTAAGGGTTTAAAGGGGTTTTTAATATTTTTAGTTGTTATTAGGGCCTTTTAATGTTTTAGAGGCTTTTTATGGTTTCTATGTTTTTGTGATTTTAGGGTTTTTAGAGTTTTTAGCATTTTCATGTTTTTAGGGATTTTAATTATTTTTTCTTTTTAACATTTTTCTTAGGGGTTTTAATGTTTTTTTGTATCTATATATATTTAGTCATTTTTTAGAATTTTTATGGTTTTTTATTGTTTAAATTGATTTTGGTTGTTTTTAGGGTTTTTTGTAATTTTTATCATTTATAGGTTCTTAGGGGTTTTTAGTGTTTTTGTTTTTTAAGGTTTTCTTAGGTTTTTTTAGTGTTTTTACATTTTTATGGATTTTTATGATTTTATTTGATTTTTTATTTTATTATTTTTTAGGGGTTTTTAGGTTTTGTATGGTTTTTTGATGGAGCATATGAGAGAGGACAATGAGCACAGACGTCGTGGCTCGCGAAGCTTCGCAGATGTGGTTTCTGGGACTACTAATTTCAGATATGTTGCTCCTAATGTCTACCCGACACCTGCTGATTCATTTCATCCGAAGACATTTCACCATAGAGGTCACACAACCATCGCGTTTTCGAAGGATGAGGTTCATTTCCTATCTTCTTATATCATATTTTTTCTTGTTCGTAAATTCTTTAAGCATCATCCCTCTCTGATTTTCATTCAAAAAGCATTTGAATCCATTGGTTTTTTTGAGTTTGAAATCAGCTTGTTCAACTTGCTGAATATTGCGATCCGCTTCTCGTGTGAAAATAATTACTATCGGATATGGTCTAGGGGTTATTGGAATTTTAGGGGTTTCACGATGAAGGTCCTAAAATAGTCCCCTATGTTTGATTTCAGCACTGAATCCCTAATTTTCCCTATCTGTTTAGGGTTCCTAGGTTTGTCGCTGCATTTGTTCAAACAAATTGGAATCTTTCCTATTGCTAATATTATAGGTGAGAGTTGGTTTCTGATACTCAAAATCTCACAAGGTCGTTGTTTGCGCATGTATGTGTTGAGGTTGACCTTACGCATCACCAACCTTCAGTTATTTCGATACAGAATGGTGATGTTGGGTTTTTTCAAGGAGTGGTTTATGAAAACATACCTAGCTACTACTCTAATTACCTACATCTTGGACACTCCCTTGGAGATTGTGGACCTGGGAAGGACCCTTTGAATAATCTTTATGTTTGAAAACCTCCACCGAGTAAAGGGAAATCAGTTTGGGTTGAGAAGGAGAGAAGGCCTCTTGTTAAACAAGATGAACCCTCGAATGCTAAGGCGACAATTATGTCTTCTTCTGTCTCGGATTCCCACCCAGTGCAGCCTCAGTGCACTCAGTTTGATGTTTTTTCTAGGTTTGTGGATTCGTTCCATAATTTTGAACCTATTATAGACAATTTAGGAGTTGTTCCACCTTATCATGAGAGTGCACAGGGGACTCATTCTATTTCTATTCACTCTAGTCATGTTGATAATGATCATGAACATCAAATTGTGGATGCTTATATGAATTGGAGTGCCAAAAAAGGTAAGAAACTTTTTACTGATCTCGATGGTTTTATCACTCTGCATCCCAAGAAGACTCGAAAATGCATTGATTACTCTAAGTTGGAAAGAACCATTGTCACTAGATATTTAGGGATTCGAATGAAGGAAATCAGCATCCCTCCACAGCCAGTACTCGGTCTTGCGCTCCTCTCTTGGACCCAAGGAGGGTCTTTCCGGGTTTCTTGGCTTCGAGACGGTTCACGGTGGATGCAAAGGGTGAAGACGCAGGTTCTCTTTTCTAGTTTCTATTCCTTGTCCTTGGATATTTCTACTGCTGAAGGCCTGGTCATTTTGTGTTGTGTTCTTTCTAATATGCTAGACTGTGGGTTTTTGAGTTGTGGTTGGATCGGTTGTGGGTTGTTATTTTTGCTGAATGTTGAGTTTGTGGAGCTGTGGATGAGGCGGAATGGGTCCAGGTGCGGGCTGCTGGAACCCGTCTGGATATGAGGAGATAGTTAATGCATTTTTAGTTATTGTTTGATGATTGTTTCTAGTTGTTGGTTTCCCAATGAGTTGCTGCTGGTTTTTGGTTGGACCTTGACCTGCTAGATGATGTGCGTCTGGACTTTGGTGATGCTGCTTAGTAGTGATAAATGTTTCTTTGTTCTTATGCTGGCTTTGATGAGGATTGTTGGTCGATGCTTGTGTGTGTTGTTATTTGGTGATTGTTGGACTTGGATGATGGATTGCGGCTTCCCACTATTGTCTTTCCCCTTGACTCATGCGTCCACCTCTTCTCTTGCTTCCATCCCCATAACACTGAACCCCATCTTGGTTTATTATGATGGTGCATGTGGCGGTTTTGGGATGGTGTTGGTGGTCCAGCTCTGTTTCAAGGGTGTATCTTGGCAGGGCGGTGGTGTTAAGAGGTGATGGGTTTAGAAGCTCAGTGTGTTGTCTTGGATGATGGTTGCTGATCTTGGTATGGTGATGAAGTATGGTGGTGTTGTGGAAAGGTTTTTGTGGTGATGATGATATTGAGCTGATGAATGTTGAAGTTGTTGTTGATGGCTAAGGTGTTGTTGGATGAGAAGTGTTGAAGCCTTTGCGGTTTTGGGTCTCTTGTGTCTTTATTTCTTTGTTTTCCCTTTGGGGATTGTTTTTTGGGTATGGTTCGATTGACCCTGCCCCTTCCCTGTCTGCAGTGTCTTATTTTTTTTTTAATAAATTGTGCGGTGCTCTTGGAATGGCAGGGCCCCCAGTGAGAAACAAGCGTTACCCTTACACACGTTTTGAAAGAGAAAGAAGATGGCGGCTCGGGCGCTCCTGGCGATTCTGCTCCCCTGCGATGGCGATTTCTCCTCGGGTTGAAGGCGATGGAAATTGAAGCTCCTCCCCCTATCTCTACGGGGGAGGATCCTCTCCCTGATGATTTCTCCTCGCTCTATTATGCTGATCTGTTACCCGCCTTCCCGCGAACGGTGCTTGGCCCGAAGGTTCCGGAGTTCTTCGATGGCTGCCCTCAGCTTCCTCTCTCATTTCAGGAGTTCACTGAGGCCGTGGATCTCCACCGATTGACTCTGGTTGCAAGCTTCCCGAGGTGGCGACCCCCGTTGGTCACCTTCGACAGGTTCATTGTGGCTTCCTGGAATCTTAGGGCTCGTGCGACTGTTGGCCTGCTCGACAGCTCTCATATCATGGTTCGGTTTGCAACGGAGGATGATCTCATCCTTGCCTGGTCAGCGGCTCCTCGGTCATGCAATGGCGCTCGATTCTCCCTCTTTCGATGGAGCTTTGATTTTCATATGAAGAGAAGCTCCCCGATTGCTGCTACCTGGGTGCGTTTTCCTGAACTGCCACTCCCCTTTCAGAATTTCTCAATTATTTCGATGCTTGGAAACCTGGTGGGGGCGATTCCTCTATGTGGATAGTAGGACGAGGGCCCTCTGTCATCCGGTTGCTCCAAGGGCTTTTGTCGAAATTGATGCGTCGAAACCCCCTGTGGACTCTATCTGGATTGTTGTGGGAGAGGAGATCAGATGGAGACAATCGGTTGTCTTCGAGCAATGGCCAGTCTTCTGCTCTTTGTGCTGGAGCTTCGGGCACAGTGACTGTTCTGGAATTTGTTCTGGCGCTTCTAGGGGTGGTGAATCTCTGTCTGCTGGTGGGAGCGACCTCCCTCGGGTGGAGGTGAAGGGGACGATTGGGGAGGTTTCCCACTCTGTGGATACTGATGTGCCCTGCTCGTCTTCTTTGTTGGCTGGTAATGGGTTAGAAATCTCTCTGATGGATTCGGGTGGCTTCTTGGTGAGTCTGGAAGCAAGTGCCGGTGTCTCAGGGAACGCTGTTGAGGATGAAGTCATGCTCGCTGAGGGAGGAATTCATGGCTATGCTGAAGGTGTTCACGGGTCTGGTGAAGATATTTGGAAGCAAACTGAGATAGATAGGACAATTGCGATGGATGTCTGGCCAGGAAATGTGAAAAAATTCTGCATGGATCTGGGATGGGATGACACAACTGGCTTAAAGGTTGATGAGAATGCTGGTGGATCTTCTCTAATGGATGAGGCTCCTATGAATGTTTCTCAGGCTGCAGGTTCGGCTGAGCCTGCCATGGTTGGGGTGCGGGTGGAAGATGATGCAAAGGAGGATGTTGTTTCTCAGAAAATCAGGTCTGTAGATGACTGGAGTTCATGCTCAGCTGAGGAAAAGCCCATACTGGATGGGGATATAGACTGGCGTGATGCCCCGCTGGTCCTGCATGGGTATCCTAGCGTGGGGGGACTTGGAAAGGGGCCTGGGTTATCATGCCCCTCTGACGGCAGTGCTGAGGACCTGCCTAGTGACCAGCTCCGATATGCTGGTGATGCTGGTGGTCCTTCCATGGAGAGGGCGATGATCCTTCATGGCGTTCCATCTGCTGAAGACTTTTGTGTGCAGCTCCATGAGATGGTATGGGTTGAAAGGGAAAGGTTCTCTCTTGAAGATAAGGCAAGGAGGCTTGGGTAGAGGTTTGCTGAGGCTGATCAACGGATAAATGCTGCTATGGTCACATCAAGGGAGAAAAAAATCAGCGGAGGTGCTGAAACTCTTGGGGAAGAAAGCAAGAAAGGCAAGGCACCATTAGCCTCTAGTCATGGTGGCAATGGAACAAAGATGTCTGCTGCGGGAACCTCCTCTGCCCCACCAAGACGAAGAAGGAGGAGGGATTACTCTACCCTCCCACGCCCAATGGAAACTAGGGCCTCCTCATGAGCTGTCAGCTGAATCTAAAGGTGAATAAGCGAGAGAAGCCTTATTTTTCTGCTGAGCAGGTAAAAGCTATGGAGAAGCTGTGGTCCAGGCTTGGAATGCAAGAATATTTTGACCCTGGATGGGACTCAATGGACCGGGGTGATGAATCAGATTTTAGCTTTGCTGACGATGGCGGCGGCTTTGGTGTTGGCATGGGGTTTCGTGATGCGGAGCTGGAGGATTTTGGCGGCGATGTTGACTGACCTACTCTGGGTGTGATTTTCTTTTGGACACTGTGTCTTTTTTGGTCTTGCTCTTTGTTTCTTTTTTTTTCTTTCCTTTTGTGGCCCTCGGGCTGAGGTCGTAAGGGGTTTTGGGTGTGGGTCGTTCGACCCCTCCCCTCCCTTGTCTGTAGTGTGTGTGTCTTTTTGTTTAATAAATTTTGAGGGGTGCCAGGAATAGCCTGGACCCGAGCCTTCTCTGCCCTAAAATCCCATAAAACCCTAAAAAACTAATAAAAAATCTAAAAATAATTTAAACCTATAAAAATGTTAGAAACTCTAAAGAAACATTAAACCCCTAAAAAACACAATAAAACCTAAAACCCCAAAAAACTACAAAAACCCTAAAACCCCTGAAAATCCTTAAAAACCCAGAAAACCATAAAAATCCTCAAAAGACCTAATAATCCCTAAAAACATAAAATCCCTAATAATCCCTAAAAAAATAAAAAAATCATAAAAAAACCTTAAAACCCAAAAAAAACTTAAAATATTTTAAAACCTTGAAAACACTAAAAACCCAAAATACCTAAAAAACCTAACATCCATAAAAATCCCTAAAATTTTTTAAATAAAATATAAAAAATTATAAACACCATAAAAAAAATCTATAAAAAAAATTTTAAAACCCTAAAAATGTTTAAAAACACTAAAAACCATAAAAATCAAAAAAACCCTAAAACCCAAAAAAACCATAAAAACCATTAACGCCCTAAAAACAATCAAAATCCCTAAAAACCCTAAAACATAAAAAACCTAAAAACCCCTAAAATTTTTAAAAGCGTATAAAAACCTAAAACCCATAAAAACCCCATCAAAAGCATAAAAATCTAAAAAAACATAAAACTCCAAGAAACCTAATGTACTAAAAACCCAAAAAAAAATATTAAACCCATAAAAAACCATAAACCCCACAAAATAAATAAAAATACTAAAATCCATAAATATCATCAAAATATATAAAAACGTAAAAATCCTAAAAACCCAGATAAATCCTATGAAAATCATAAAGACATAAACACACAAAAAACAATAAAAACCCTAAAACGCCTAAAATCCATAAAACCCCTTAAAAACATAAAAACACTAAAAACTAAAAACCAATAAAAACTCCATAAACGATTTAAACCCCTAAAAAGTAAAAAAAAATCTAAAAACCATTGAAGCCCTAAAAATAAAAAAAACCCTAAAACCCCTAAAAACCCTCAAAATCCATATAAACCCTAAATAACTATAAAAATCCAAAAAATTCCTAATGTACCTAAAATGTAAAAACCATAAAGCCTTGAAAACCACTAAAAAAATTTAGAAACCAAAAAAAAATTAAAACCCCTAAAAATAAAAAAAAAACTAAAAACCCTAACACCCCTTAAAACCATAACCCCCCCCCCCCCCAAAAAAACATAAAAACCATAACAACACATAAAAACCCTTAAAGAACACAAAAAAAATCTAAAACCCTTTAAACCCTTAAAATTTTTAAAAAACTATAAAAAATCTTTAAACCCCTAAAAACTCAAAAAAAAACCCTATCAACCACAAAAACAAAAAACCCTAAAATGCCTAAAAACCCTCAGAATGCCTAAAAATCCTAAAAACCATAAGAATCCTAAAAAACCCAATAATCCCTAAAAATGTAAAAAACCCTAAAAACCCAAAAAAAACCTCGAATAAAACCTTAAAACCCTATAAACATTTAAAAACCTAGAAAAACCTAAAAACACTAAAAACCCTAAATACCCGAAAAACCATAAAACCATAAAATACCTAAAACCATAAAAACCCAAGATACCAATAAAAATCTTAAAAATCCACGAAAAACATAAAAACCCCTTTAAACCCCCTACTAATGTAAAAAACACTAAAAACCCTAAAACTCATAAAAAACCTAAAAAACCAAAAAAATATATAAAAACCCTAAAAACCCTCAAAATCCCTAAAACCCCTAAAAACCATAAAAACCCGAAAAATCCCAAAAACATCCTTAAGAACATAAAAACCACTAAAAACATTGGAAACCCTTATGAAAATAATAAAAACCTAAAAACAATTACAAACCCTAAAAAACATTAAAACCTCTAAAAACCATAAACCCATGAAAACGTTAAAAACCCATAAAACCCATAAAAACCCAGAAAACACACTAAAAATTTTAAAACCCCTATAAATCCCAAATACATTAAAAAAACTCTAAAAAATAATAAAAACCAAAAAAATACAAAAAATCCCAAACACCATAAAAAACAAAAAAAAACCTTAGAAGCCTAACTACCCTCAAAATCCCTAAAAACCCAAAAAACAAAAAAAATAAAAAAATATCCCTAAAAATGTAAAAACCCCTAAATACTAGAAAACCCCTATGAAAATATTAAAAACATGAAAGCACTTAAAAACTATAAAAACCTAAAAAAATATGAAAACCCTTATAAACCCTTAAATTCCCTAATAACCCTAAAAACATAAAAACCCCTAAAAATGTTTAAAAACCATAAAATCCCTGAAAAACCGCTAAAACACATAAAAACCCTTTCCAGCACTAAAAGGGTAAAAAAATATAAAAACCTTTAAACCCCTAAAAATTCAAAAGACAAATATAAAAACCCCAAAAAAATAAAATACCTAAAACCCCTCAAAATCCCTAAAAACCCTAAAAATCCTTAAAAACCCAAAAATACATATAAACGTAAACAAACCTGAAAACGCCTAAGAAAACCTTAAAAACCAAAAAAACATAAATCCAATAATAATGGTAAAAACCATAAGATATACTAAATACATTAAAAACCACAAAAAGAAAACAACACCTAAAACCTTAAATACCCTGAAAGTGCATAAAAACCCTAAAAACCACTAAAAACTCTAAAAATCATTTAAAAACATAAAATGTTAAAAAATTCCAAATCACCTTAAAACTCGTAAAATACTCCAAAACCCTAAAACCCCAAAAATCATAAAAATTATAAAAAACCCCTCAGAAAACCTTTAAAAAACTAAAAACCATAATGATCACTACAAATACCTGAAAATCCATAAAAATGTAAAACCCATAAAATCCTTGAAAACACATAAGAAAAAAATAGGGACCAAAAAATCAATTAAAAAACATAAAAAATTAAAAAGGCTAAAACCCCCTTAAAAATCCTAAAAACCCTAAAACCCCTAAAAACCATTCAAATCCTAAAAAAGTCATAAAATCGATAAAAATATAAAATACCCTAAAAACCCTAAGAAACCTTGAAAACTCCTAAGATAATCTTAAAACCTAAAAACTATAAACCTCCTAAAAATCTAAATATGAAAGAAACCCTAAAACCCCTAAAATCCTATCACCACTCAAAATCCCTAAAAATCTTAAAAACACATAAAAATCCTAAAAAACCTAAAAATATCTAAATACATTAAAACCCCAAAAACCCATGGAAAATCCTAAGAAGACTGTAAAAACATAAAAACAAATAAGACCCCCAAAAACCAAAAAAATGTTAAAACTCCTAAAAGACTCTAAAAACCCCTTAATACCTATAAAAACCCCTAAAAACATTAAAAACCCTTAAAACCCCTTAAAACCGCCAAAAAACCACTAAAAACTATAAAAACCATTTAAACACCTAAAAGAATTAAAAAACTCTAAAAACATTAAAACCCCTAAAAAACTGAAAAAACCCTAAAAACCAAAAGACCTTAATAAAACCTAAAAACCCTCAAAATCCCTAAAAACCCTAAAAACCTATGAAAATCCCAAAAAAATCCATAATAACATAAAAACCCTAGAAACCCTAAAAATCCCTAGGAAAATTGGAAAAACCTTAAAACACTTAAAACACATAAATAAATGAAAAAAGCTCAAAACCCAAAAAACATAAAAACCATAAAAGGTCCTAAAAACCATAAAAAATACTACAAATCCATAAAAAACCTAAAAAACAACAAAAAAATCTGTAAAAAATTACACCTCTAAAACGTTAAAGAACTCTAAAACATCTTAATATCCCTAAAAAACAGAAAAAACCCTAAAAATAAAAAAAACCACAAATACACTCAAAATACCTAACAACCCTAGAAACCAAAAAAACATTAAAGAAGACCTATAAATCCCTAATAATGTAAAAAACTATAAAAACCCTAAAAACTGTAAGAAACCCATAAAAACCTGAAACAACATAAAATCCCTCAAAACCCTAAAACTTTTAAAAAAACTAAAACTCTATGAAACACCAAAAATCCAAAAACCATATAAATCCATAAAAACAACAAAATATCTTTAAAAACCTTAAAAATCTAAAATCCCATAAAAACTCTAATAATAGATAAATCCCCTAAAGAAGTTAATAAACTATAAAAATCTTAAAATCCATAAAAACCATAAAACACCCAAAAAACCTTGACACCCCCACAAGACTATAAAAACCATAAAAACTCTAAAAAACCTTTAAATCCCTAAAAATACCTAAAAATCCATAAAAACCATAAAATCCATAAAAAATAAAAAATCTAAAAAATCCCTCCATTTGTAAAAAATCCTAAAAACCCCTAACAAAACCTTAAAAACCAAAAAAACACTTAAAACTCTTAAGAAATCTAAAAAACAAAAAACCCCTAAAACCCCTAAAAACTAAAAAACCATAAAACCATATAACCTATAAAAAGCCACAAAATACTCTAAGAACCCTATACATCCCTAAAAATGTTAATAACACTCAACAATGATAAAAACCATAAAAAAATAAAAAAATATCCTAAAAACTAAAAAACATAAAAACACTAAACCCCTCAAAATCCCTAAAAAACCTGAATATAAAAATCCAAAAAATCCAAAAAAATCCATAAAAACATAAAAACCAAAAAACCCCGGAAAAATACTAAGAAAATAATAAAAACCTAAAGACACATAAAACCATTAAAATCATAAAAAACATTAAAAATCGTAAAATAACACAAAAATCCTAAAATATCACAAAAAATCCAAAAAACCCTAAAAATAACACAAAAATCCAAAAAAACCCTAAAATAACACAAAAATCCAAAATAACACAAAAAATCCAAAAACACCCTAAAAATGTAAAAAACCTAAAAGCCCGGAAAAAACCTGAGAAAAAAATATAACTTAAAAACACTTAAATCCCCTAAAAACATTAAAAACATTAAAAACACTAAAAACCAAAAAACCTCCTAAAATCCCTAAACACCATAAAACCCAAAAAAATCCTTTCAAAACCCTGAAAAGCCCCAAAGACCCTAAAAAAACTAAATGATCTAAAAACCCCTAAAAATTCAAAGAAAACTTAAAAATAATAAAAACCCTAAAAAACAAAAAAACACCAAAACCCAAAAAATAATAATAAACACCATAAAATCCCCAAAAACCCCAAAATCCATAAAAAACAAAAAACTCTAAAAAATATTTAAAACATAATAAACCTTTAAAACAGTGAAAACCCAAATAAAACCATTAAAAATAAGAACACTTGAAACCCCTAAAAACATAAAAATTTCTAGAAACCCAAAAAACCATAAAAAATATAAAAAGCTTAAATACTCCTAAACCCCATAAAACCCTAAAAACCTATTAAAAACTCAAAAACCCTTTAAACTCTTAAAAATGATAAAAAAAATCTACAACCCCATAAAATATCATAAAACCCCTAAAACCCCAAAATACCACAAATACCCTAAATAACCTAAAAAACTCTAAAACCCCTCTTAAAAATCCATAAAACCCCTAATAACCAAAAAAATATTAAAGAAGTCCCAAAATCCGTAATAACTTAAATCCCTAAAACTCTTGAAAACCCTTATGAAAACCTTAAAATCCTAAAAAACCTAAAAACCTAGAAACCAAAAAAAACATAAAAACCCTAAACACCTAAGAAATCCTAAAACTCATAAAATCCATAAAAATCTCCAAAAAACATAATCCCCTGAAAAACCCATAAAAACCTCAAAAAAACCTCCAAAACTCAACAAACCCTTTAAACCCCTAAAATGTTAAAAAAATATAAAAAACCTTAAAAACACAACCCCCCCCCCCCAACTCTAAAAAACCATAAAAACCCTAGAAAACAATAAAGACCCTCAAAATCTGAAAAACCATAAAAAAATAATAAATCAATTAAATCCCTACAAATACCTAAATATGTAAGATGCCCTAAAATCCATGAAAACCATAAGAAAACTGTAAAAACCTAAAAAACATAAAACATCTAAAAACCTAGAAAACTCTAAAAAACATAAATCCATAAAAACCCTCAAAATCCTCAATATCCCTAAAATCTAAAAAAATATAAAAATTATAAAAATCACTAAAAATGAAATAGAAAGTAAAACCCCTTAGAAAACCTTAAAAATCTAAAAACACTTAAAACCCCTAAAACCTAAACAATGAAAAATCACTAAAAACCCTAAAATATCCTAAAAACCCTAAAACCCCTAAAAGCCAAAAAAACCCCTAAAAACCTTTAAAAACATAAAAACCTAAAAACCCACTAAAAATATAAAAAATAATGAATCCACTGAAAAGATTACAAAACTATAAAAAAACATAAAAACCCTTAAAAACTCAAAAAAAACATAAAACCCCAAAATACCATAAAAACCCTAAAAACCTAAGAACCCTAAAACCCTTAAAATCCCCAAAACAATAAAGACCATAAAAATCCTAAAATCCCCTAAAAATCCAAAAAAAAATGTAAAAAATACCAAACAATGACGAAAAACCCTAAGAAAATCTTAAATCCCTAAAAAACTAAAAATTCCAAAAATCTAAAAATAATAAAAACCATAAAAACCATAAAAACAACTTAAAACCTTTAAGATCCCTAAGAACCCATAAAAGTCTAAAAACTACTAAACTCTCAAAAAACACTTTACACCACTAAAATGTTAAAAACTAAAAAATTTTAAAAACTATAAAAACAAAAAAACCCTAAGAACCCAAAAAACCAAAAAAACCCTCAAAACCCTCAAAATCCAAAAAACCCTAAAAACTATAAAACCCCTCAAACACCTCAAAATAAATAAAATCCTTAAAAACCATAAAAACCCTTAAAATACAAAAAATTAATGCATAAAAACTCTAAAACCCCCTAATAAAACCTTTAAAACTAAGAAACACTTGAAACCCATAAAAATCCTTAAAATTCTAAAAATCGCTAAAAACTATAAAAACCTTAAAAACCAAGAAAGCCCTAAAAGACATAAAAATCCCAAAAAAATATTAAAAATCATTGAAAATATAAAAAAATATAAAATCTTAAAAAACATTAAAAAAAATAAAAACACTTAAAACCCCCAATAACCTAAAAATTCTAAAAATCCTAAAAGACCCAAAAACCCACCAAAATTCATAAAACCCATAAAAACCATAAAAAATCAAAAACCCAATAAAAACACTAAAAACACACTAAAAACTCTAAAAACCCTTTAAAACTCTGATGAAATTAAAAAATATAAAAAACATAATACCCTAAAAAACAAATAAACCCAAAAACCAAAAAAACCCTAAAAGCCCTAAAAACTCTCAAAATCCCTAAAATCCCTAAAAACCATAAAAATACAAAACAAATCCTAAAAATACATAAAAACATAAAAACCCCGTAAAAACCTTAAAAACCCTAAAAAACATTAAAAACATAAAAACACTTAAAGCAAATAAAAACCCTTAATACTATGAAAACCCTAAATACCCTAAAACCATAAATACCCCGAAAACCCTAAAAACCATGAAAACCCTTAACAATTAAAAAAAACAAAAACCCCATAAAAACCTTAAAATCCACTAAAAAACTAAAACCCTTTAAACCCCAAAAAATGTTTAAAAACTCTAAAAAACAATAAAAACCTTTAAAACTCAAAAAACACTAAAAATCCAAAAAAATCATAAAAACCCAAAAAAACCCTAAAACCACTCAAAATCCCTAAAACCCTAAAAACCATAGAATTCTTAAAAATCCCTAAAAATCCATAAATAGATCAAAAAACCATGATACCCCTTTAGAAACTATAAAATCCTAAGAAAATTAAAAACCACTAAAAACCTAAAAAATGATAAAAACCCTAAAAAACTCTAAAACCATAAAAACCATAAAAACACCTAATTTTTTTAAAAAAACCTAAAAACCCCTAAAAACCCTAAATCCACACTAAAAACTCAAAAACTTCTTTAAAATACTAAAAATGTAAAAAACAATAAAAACCCTTAAAACACTAAAAAATTCAAAAAACCCTAAAACCCCAAAAAACCATAAAAACCCTAAAACCCCTCAAAATCCTTAAAAACCATAAAACCATAAAAATCATAAACAAATACCTGAAAATCCATAAAAATGTAAAAAAACCATAATAAACTTTGAAAAACTATGATACGCAATCCCAAAACCACTGGGAAGTATCCAAGGAACCTTTTTCAACATTCACGTGTTGAGAACCCGAATCTCTATAATAAAATAAGTGATAAGGGCTATAAATGTTGGAAATAAGGATTAATGGAGATATTTGTTCAAGGTATAACCAAAATAGAACTTTTCTCTAAGAACATTAGCCAAAATATGCCACAAAGGATGACCAATCGTTTGACAAGTCAAGAATTAAGCAAGAACACAAAGGTTTCAATAAAAACTCACCATAATAACATTTCCTTCATTCATGATGATCAAATATTATAAGGGGGTGTACATTTATATCTAAAGACTGATATAAAATTATAACACCTACTTATCATAAGTCAAAAATCCTAAATGATGATTTTGACTATTTTGGCACATGTCTGTGACTTTAATGGAAAAAATCACACTCTTTTGGAAAGTAAAGACAAATAACCCACCACTTTTGACTTTTCAGATTTCATGGTGGGGTGGGATTGAAATTAATAGTACACCATGGGATGGTTCATTAAAATAATGTTTGGGAATTAATTAATGTAAATATAGGCTTAGATGCTTTCCCCAAGCATGGGAATTGTGCCTCCCCTTGGAATTATATGATTAACCTATTTATGGCCTCCTTCATTCTATTGGTCCTCTCTATTATCATTGGGCCATAGAATCCTCTCAAATGGTCTTGTGAAATGATAAACATTCTGCCCTCCTTATCAAGTATTCTTTCAACCCCTTGATTCCCATATGTTCCATGATCATCATCATCCCCTCCCTCCTCAAAAGGATTCATCCTAAAATCTAAAAATTCCAATAGATAAATATCAGAAACATTAATGGTGACACTAACATTTCCATAACTATTGTGTGACTTAATCTTATAGGTGTTATCATTGATCTTATTTAAGAATTGAAAATTTTCATTTCCTCATGGATGATGTTTTCAATTTCTTTGCTCATATAACCACTTTTTTAAGAGGTTTTTCATACCAAAGACCCTTGATCAAATTTTTCCAGTTTCCAACAATTCCTTGATTAGTTACCATATTCTTGTAATATAGGCACAACTCAAAAGGCATTGATGGGTTAATATATTTAGTATTAAAATATCATTCTTTTCATAGGATCATTAGTGTTTCCTCCCTGTATAAATTTATCTTTATCTCTATTTTTACTAAAAAATAAATCATGTTTCCCTCAACACACTTGTTTCAATCTTATTTTCATGATTTTTTTAAACTCATTTATTTCCGTCATTTTATTTGATTTCACTCACCACTCATTTTTCACTATTTAGTTTTCCATTATCTCTATTTTTATTCTTTTATTTTTCTCACTTTTCATTATCTCTATCAATCCTAACTTGGCCTTTATAATTTTACAACAGCCTCAAGGGTGTAAGTATAACCATCCTCTTGTTTTACTCAAATTAATAGTGGTTTATGAATCTATAATGTGTGACACTCCTATTAAATTTCCAAGGCCTTCCCGATAAGATATGACTGGAATTCATGGGAAAAACATCACATATCTACTTGTCATAATACTTACCAATATAAAATGGAACTTTCTCTTGATTATTCACATTATAATCCCCACTATCATTTAACCATTATAATATATAATCCCTAAGAAGCTTGTTTATAGCTAAACCAAATTTATCAACCATCAAACCACATTTTCTTTTTTGCATCTACCGACATCAGTGATCATAGTACATACCTTATCTTTTATGAGGCATCTAGGATGAAAAATGTGATTTCTATTCTCTTTATCATGTTCTTATTTGGTTTAAGCACTCAAAGAATTCCTTTACATAAGAATTTCTCCATATACGGGGCTTTATATTTCCACATCTAAATACTCCACAAGTGGTGGAATTTAATATTCACTTGAGATTGAACTAATAAAATCTCCATCATCCAAAATAATCATGGTACTATTATTTGAGAATTGTGAGGGAAAATGACCAAATCCTTGACATTTAAAACATTCGATATCACATGATTTGGAAACAACTATACCCTCAATTTTACCTTTGGATTCTAGAATGATATTTTTGTTTGATCACATGATTTGAATCCATTTTTTGATCCCTTACATGTTATTATGGTCTAAAATCTTTGAACATGAAATAATATTTTGAATCCCTACCATAAGATGTAGGGTTCATCATTCTTTCCTTTACATGCCTCTCTACTTCAGTAGCCATGTGAAGAAGATCCTCCATATCCAAATAGTGGTGAATGTCCAATATGTCCTAAATGCCATGGTTGGAGACGTTTAAAAACCTTCCCATAGTGTCCGCTCACTTCTCATCAATATTGAACCAAATAATGATTATATTCATATATTTATAATAATCCCAAATACTCATAGCTCCTTATTTCAAAAACTGCAATTTGAGGAAAAAATCCGGATAATAGTGGTTATAAATACACCTCTTATCCATTACCACTTTAATATCCTCTCAAGTGTGGATGGTAATTTATCCAATTTTCATTGACTCAATTGTAGTTAGTCCCACCAAATACTAGCATAGTCGGTGAATTCCACAGTCTCCAATTTCACCTTACATTCCTATGAATAGTTCTCACAATCAAAAATATTCTCTACCTTTCATTCCCATTAAAATTATGTTTTGGGGTCATTCTTACCTTATAATAAAGGGATCCTCAACATTAATCCTCCAAGATTGTTGGTTTTCATCCATGGTAGTTGTTTTATCTAAATTGGTCACTCATAAAAATTAGAGAAATATTTGTCTTCTTCTACAAACCTCCTCCTTAGTGGTTCTCTATAATTGGAAAGGGATTTAATTTCTTCCATATTCTCATTAAAACGTTGCAATTGTTCTTGTACAACCCCCACGAACAACATAATGTCTATTTCATTTGTGTTACTCACCTCTTCTATTTAAGAATAAATAAATAGAATTTCAATATAAAGGAATATGGACCTCACAAATTATCTCACTTGTTTACACTCATAAATATTACGTTCACTCGTGATTCACTCAATTTTGGATTTTTTTACAAAATGTAACACTATTTCCTTTTACCACTCAGCTTTCTTCCTATAGAGTTCTTACCAAATTCCTAAAAATCAAAAGGATAATTGGAGTGTGGAAATCCTGAACTAGAATTCAAAGATAAAATTCAAAATAGAATCTATAGGAAATTTTGTTAAGGGGAAGATAGAAGATTAAAAAAATGATAAATGGATGTATGAATCAAGATATTTCAATTTTTTGACGCTTTCAGGTTTTTTTTGATTTTGGGCTATTTTTTGGATAAATTCAATAGAAAAAAGATGAATTTTCAATATGTAAATATAATAGAATAAATAATTTGAAAAACCAAATAGAATCAAATTGATAGTCATTATTTAATGTCCCACCCCTCCTTATTGGCTTAAGAAGTGATAGGGAGATACTAGGACTTAAGTCACATCCTGATTACAGTAAAGGCTGGAAATAAATTCCAAGGACCTCATAAATAGCCAGAGGATGATTTTCCATTTTAACATAAAATAAAAAAACCAATGATAAACATAACAACTAAACTTATTAATAATGCATGAGTACCAAAATGATATCCAATACAAGACAAAACCAAAAGAAAATATTAGAGTACAACCAGAATCAATGTGACATAACCTATGGAACCAAATGATAAAAAAACCAAGACACCAAAGGAACCAAAAATAACTCCCAATATGATCCATGCTCTAAATTCACATGGACAACCCAAGGTATCAAGAAACATAACTAAAGAACTGTGATACTTTGTCTTTACCTGAGTCTCAATATATAACTTCTGAAAATGCACCATAGTTCTTAAGAAGGTGGTGAATATATAGCTCAGTTGGATTTCCCCAATGACTTCCCAACTCACACCAATAGTATTAAACATGTTATAACATGTATATAAAATAGTTTAAAAACAATGTAAAATAGTTAATAACCATCCCAAATATTTTTCCAAGGAAAATAATCAAACAAGACTTCAAATCCATTTTTTTCATGGAAGACATCAACAACTAACACAATAATTTTTCATGGAACATAAACAAATATTTTAACAATTTTTCAATTTATGGTTTGTAATAAATATTTCCATTTCCACACCCATCCTCAACTCAAACACACACACAATCTTGGTGTTTCTATTTATGGTGGAACTTCACGTCCATACTCTGTCCCATTGATGGTGGTACTTTATAACCATGATTCATCCCATTCAAATAATTCCAAAACATTATATAAAAATCATATAAACCCATTTAAATAAAATAATTTCAAAAAATACTTTACTTTCATTAGCCAAACATAATTTTAAAATCACCATTTTAAAATTATAAACAATGTTTTCCAAAAAAATCCATCAAATTCCCATGTTTTCAAAAACCATAAATAAAATGAGAATTACATTAAAACACACCATTATTTTCAAAAACAAATTAAGAAATTAAATAAATTTGAAATAAAGCCTTCAAGTTATAATCAAGAGGATTCTATAGATAAGACACAAAACTCTCAGACTTTGGTGAAAATGAAGAATGTCACAACCACTTTTAAAAATTGGCATAAATCTTCAATATTCAAACTTATATCTCATTATATTAAATATAAAATATACAATCCCATAAATATTAACATCAAACAACATGGATCTATCCCCAATGAAATAGATCTAGGATTCTAAAAGAGTGAAGGAGAATACATATAAAGAAAATGACGAATAACGAGCACTTATCGTTGAATCCAGGCCTCCAACACACTTGGATTCGTCAAGGAATCACTCCCTGGTCAAAAGTAATTGTCTCCATCACCATTAGAGGAAGATGAATTCGTGTTATGGACTATTTTGTGGAAAAAGAGTGGTTTAAAAGGTTAATTAAATTAGATCCAAATTTTTCAAATCTAATTTTATATGGTGCATGGTTATGAAAACCGTACACTAGACACTGCCTCCAAACACACCTAACAAGGTTACAAAAACAATATGAAAACTATTCTATAACCCACTATCCATAATTTCATGGTTTCTAATGGGTATCCACATGGTTTTTTCAAACCATGCACCTAAACATGGGCCTCCCTAGTGTCCACTGTTTCAGTTGCATTATTTTCTAGATATATTGTATGATTTATACTAACCATGAACCTCCATAAAAGACTCAAAATTGTGACAAATCTCATCCAAACCTAAAACATATAACCCAATAATTTTATATACATAAAATAAAAAAATAAAGGGTAAAGTATGTAGAAAAATTGATGATAAATTCACCCTACCATTGGTCTTTCCATCCCTAGAAAGTAAAAAAACAGAGTTATCCTAGAAGTGTTTTGGCCATTGCTCTGTCATTTCAATTTCAAACTCCTAAGTTTCCTACTAAATCTATCCATGTTTCTATAAAACCTTCACTAGACTAATTCTTTTCCCACACAATAATTTTTTTTACCTATTAAGAATCCATACCATTTCATTAACCATATTAGCATCTAGATCTAGGTCAACATTATCCCATTGAATAAAATAGTCAGGGTCATTTTGATAATTCTTCATTTAAGATACATGAAAAAAATTATGCACTAAAATTAACCTTGTTGGAAAAGCTAATCAATTTTCCACCCCACCCACCCATTTAGGTATCTCAAAAGGGCCTATGTATTGAGGAGATAACTTTCCATGCTTCCCAAAAACAATGATTCCCAATCCTTGGAGAGATTCCTAAGAAGACACGATCACTCACCTCAAATGACAGCGACCATTGACAATGATCTTTATATGATTTTTGAAAACTCTGTGTCATATCCATCATCTTTTTTATTAAATGAATCTTCTATGTTTTCTCTTTCACAAGGTTTGGACCAACCAGTGAATTCTCACCTATTTCCACCCAAAAAAGTGGAGAACAATAAGGACACCCATAAAATACTTCAAAAATATATATATGTATTGAGGCCTAATAAAGGTTGTTGTATGAGAACTCTTAAATAGTGTTTTTTCACCTCCCATGAGCCTCTAAAAACCATTAAAAAATACCTAGGCTTTTCTTAAAATGTTTGGATAGTCCTTTCAGAGTGTCCATCCATTTTGGGATGATACTCCTTGGTCATAGTCAACTAAGTCCTAAGGTATTGCTATAAATATTTACAAAAATGAGAAATAAACTTAGGGTCAATGTTATATAGAATATAGACTAGAACATAATTCCACTTTTCAAATTCTTGGATATTTTTTTGATAAGTCCTCTACTGTATTGGATTCACAAATAAGGATTAAATGGGATGAATTTGTGAGGCAATCCAATATCACCCATACAGAATCTTGTTTTTAAACCATCTTTGGTTGTACTGTTATAAAATACATAGATATCGTATCCCATTTTCACATGGGAATCGATAAGGACTATTGGATACATGTTTTCCATTAGTGATTTTCTTTAACATGCTGATTGGAGAGGCATATCAAAACAAACTCAGATAACATTCTTTTCATTACATCACACTAAAATTGTGCTTCTGATTCCTTATACATATTTTTTATTCTAGTATGGACAAACCAACTCGAATAGTGATAAACATAAAGGATTTGTTGCTAAAACACCAATGGTATGCCCATCCAATCTCAAAACCGAAACACAGATCTTCTGTCAAGATCCCTAAATGGCCTCCCCACCATTGAATCTTGACCTCAAATAAACACATTCAGAATCATATGTTTGTGCCTCTTTAATATTATATTCCAAATTAGGAACAAAATAAACCATAAAGAAAACAAAAACACTACCCTGATCATCACAATACAAGTTCATGTCAGCAATCACCGACATTATATTCCATTGATCAAAAGCATATTTCTATAACTGACTATATGAATTTACACTTAATGCATCTTCCACAAAGTTCCCTTTACATGGTGTATACATTAATAGAGATTAAAAAAATTTAAGATACTTTATCCATATTTTTTTCTCAGATTAAAATATATTAATGAGAAAATGTGTTTCAAGCTTTTAAGATTTGTAAACACCATGAATTTACCACCAAAAAGATAATGATTCAAGGCCTACAAACATGGACCATAACTGCTAATTCAAAATCGTGTGTTGGGTAGATATTCTCATGAAACCATAACTATCATGATCTAAAAGTAAAAATATGATCTCTATGAATAATAAAACACCCCAACTCTGATCCTAAAGCATTACAATACATCACATAGACTTTCTTGATTATGGTAATATCATGATTAGTGATGATTTAATGGGAAATTTAAAATCTAGAAAATACTTCTGAAATTGACCATTACATTGGAATGGAAACTGTTCATTGTAAAATCTATTATTAGTGAATTTAACCATGAATTTTCGAGAATAAACATCAATAATAACAGGCCAGGATAAGGAAACTATGTGTTTAAAATAAATTGAGAGTTTCCAAGAGATCACAACCATTATCTTTTTTGGATCAATAGAAACACCTTTTTTAGAGATAACATTGATAAGGAAACATAACTCTTGTATCAAAAAAATCATACTTTTAATGTTTTTCATAGAGATGAGGATCACACAAGATACCCAAAACAATCTAAAAGTGTTTATCATGATCAATATTTATCTTAGAATACACCATTATGTCATCCAAAAATACCACCACAAAATAATCTAGAAAACATTAAAATATAATCATCATCAATCCCCTAAAGACAACTGGTGAATTATTAATACTTAAATTCATAACCACATACTCATAATGGACATATCTACTTATTAAATTTTAATATAGATTATATTTCTTCGGAACCTATAGTTGGTGATCCCGAACACAAATCAATTTTAGAGAACCACAAGGCTCCACTCATTTGATAAAAAAGGTCATAAATATGTGGAAGAGGATACCAATTCTTTATATTAACTTGATTAGGCATACAATAATCCACCAAAATTCTAAGAGATACATCATCCTTTTTCACAAAAATAACTGGTGCTTCTTATGGAGATGTACTATGCGGAATGAATCCTTTTCTTTCCAACTCTTATAGTTGGAATTTAAATTACCATAATTTTGTTAGTTCCACCTGATAATATGGAAGTTTTATAAGACTGGTCCCTAGTAAGAGAGCAATCGTAAACTCTACTTCTATTGCGACTGTCAACCCTGGGAAATTGTCAGGAGAAAAAATTGAAATCCGGTCCAAAACTATTGAAAACCTTCCAATCTCAATCTCATCCACATATTCAAAAGTCAAGGCTGTCAACTGGTATGTGATAGTTCCATATTTTGGTTCCAAAAAAACTACTCCACCAACCTTTAAATTTTTATTTCCTCTAAAGAGAATCTCGACACAGTCATTAGTTATAAAAATAATACTTCGGTTATATTAGTTAATGTGAGTTTTTAACAATTTCAACCAATCCATACCCATACTTAATTCATAGAGATCCATATATGGCACACAGAATTCCTAAATCAATTCAAACTCATTTCTATTTATAGAATATGATTTTCAAATAGTGGATCAATATTCTTTTTTTCTAAGAGGAGCTTGAAGTTTGAAAATAAAGGTAACCATGTCAATATGAAAACCTAGAAGATCAACAGCATGGGAAGCAATAATTGAATGTGATGTACCCATATCAAACAAATATTTCATAAGGGTATCATTCAAAAGAATCATACCTGTTACCATCGAATGTCCCAATTGGTCGTCCATGATCACTTGCTCAGCTCCATGAATTTTTTTACTCTCTTCACTTTTCTCATTGTTAAATTGTTGATATTTAAATGGTTGAGGAGTCATTGTATTCCTATAATCTCCATGGCTATCTCAGGTTTGATGATAAGAGATATTCTGCCACACTCATCCCATTAAATAATATTATTCCTGAGAAGCATAATATGTGTCCCAAGAACCTGACCTCAAAGAACTGCAATAATAACGCCGTAGATGTCCCATATTATTGAAATTGTGACATTCTCTAAGGTGGTGTTGTATAATATCGCTTTATGAGATAAAGGGAACCACATAGAAAACAATTAGTTGTACCCTTTGGTTTAGGATGAAGATTCATTGATCTCACCATCTAACTCTGAGTCCTACAACCACTTAGTAAATAAGTTTCACTCATCCTCTTATTCCCAGAATTATAGTTCCCGTATGTATTATCAGCATTAATCCAACCGTATTTCTTGACATATATCCTTTTTAACTATTGTTCTATTTATAATCTATGTATAATCCAATATACAAACCATAAAAATATTTGAGAGAATATTTTTCCTCAATATTTATTAAAAAATGTGTGCCTTCAAGGAAGTACTTAAATAAATTTTAGTTTAAAAGAGAACTAAATTCATAAATTTAGCTTCATAATTTATCATTGTGAGATTCTCTTGCTTTAAAATGATTAATTCTATTGTTCTTGAAATCCTAAAAGTACGAGGATAGAATAATTTGTTAAACAATTCTTCAAAATCTTCCCATGTCATGACATGGTCCAATTTATTCTGAACTGTTAAATTCCACCACTAACGTGTAAGATCATCCACAATGTCTGTTTCCAAATTCATATTTAGTTCAACTGGTGTTACAAGGAAATTGAAGAATCGATTCACCCTATCGAGCCACACTTATGAATTTTATGGTTCTGAATCACCTCAAAATATGGGTTGATTATGCTTTGGGAACTAAACTGAATGATCTTCCCTCCTTTGATCATTGTTTTTGTTCCCTCTATCCATGACCTAAAATTACTATACAATACTCTTAACCAACTATTGGTTCACCCATGGCTTAGGTGAAACCAAGTTCACAACAGCCTCTTCCGGTTAGTTTCTATGGTTCCTACCCAGTTCCATTCACTATAAACAAAATAAAACTACATCTAGCTTGTTCTCAGTATCTATAAATTGAAGGATTAGAAATTTAAAATTTACCACATCACACATATGATAATAAGGCTTCCCAAATTCAATAATTTCTACTTTTAAACCATTTTTAAAAATGTGACCATTCTTTTGAAAACCAAACCATTTTCAACTATTTTCAAAAATAAATAATTTTTCCTCAAATCATAAATCATTACTCAAAATGAATTATGTAATCTTAGAAGAAAGTAATTTATATAAATTCATTTCATTCTCTTCTCATCAGTTAAACCCATGATTGTAAGATGAAAACCCCTAGAAGTTTCTCAAAACACTCATATACCCAACTCCCTGATAACTTGAGTTTCAGCATAAAGAGGATAGCTATACCTTTTTATGATTTAAAATTCAAGTCCCAAAAATCCTATATTATTGTTTAAATCATATTAAAAGGACAACAAAATTTCAATTTCAATTATTGAAAAAGATGATACCATTTTTAACATCCTGACCCTCCTCATTGTCTTGAGAAGTGATGGAGGAGCTATTAAGCCTTAGGTGACATACCCAAGAATCCAAAGACTAGAAATAAATTCTAAGGCCACATAAATAGTTGGGGGACCATTTTCTATTTTAAGAAAAAATAATCAAACCAATGATAACCATAAAAACCAAGCTTATTAATTATTCATGAATACCAAAATGTAAGACAATGAAAGACTAAACCAAAATACAATATCAAAGTACAAGCGGAATCAATGTGACATAACCAATTGAACCAAATGATAACAAAACCAAAAGATGGAAATGAAACCAATAGAAGATCCCAATATTCTCCACGTTCCAAATCCCCATGACCAACCAAAGGTATATGGAAGAATAATAAAAGAACTGGGATACCTAGTCTTTACCCATGTCTTGATATATAACATCTATAAACACAACATAGTTCCCAATTAGGGGGTGAGTGTAAAACTCAGTAGGATTCCCCCAATGACTTACCAACTCACACCACTAAGATTTATCATTTTATTAAATTTATATAAAATAGTTTAAAACAATTTATATCAATTTATATCCAACCAAAACAATTTTCCGAAGAAAAAAAAACAATCCTTTAAAACCATTTTTTCATGGAATGCATCAACAACTAACATAATAATTTTTCAAGGAACATCAATAATGATTTTAACCATTTCTAAAAATTTTATTTGGAATAAACATTTTCATGTCCCCATATCCTCAATGCAAATACACACCCAAGATTGGTTATACAATTGATGGTGTAACTTCATGCCCATACTCTGTCCCTCTGATGGTGTACTTCATGACAATTATACATCCCATTCAACTCATGCCTAACTATTTTTCACAAATCATATCAACCCATTATGAGAAATCCATTTCAACAAATAATTTACCTACATAAACCAACCATAATTTTAAAATAATCATTTTCAAATTATAAATAATGGTTTTCCAAAAATCCATCCAATTCCTATGATTTCCAAAACCATAATTCAAACAAGAATCCTATCAAATAACACTATGATTTTCAAAAAAAATTAAAAGAAATCAAATCAATTTAAAATCAAGACTTCATGTTATAATCTATATTTTTTTAGAGAGAATGTGCATACCTCTCAAACATAGGAGAAAGTGATGAACAAGATAACAACTTTAAAAAATAGTCTTAAATATCTAAGATTCCAACACAGATCTAATTCCCTTTGATCAAGAAAATCATATCCCATCAATATTGACATCACAAAACATAGATATATCCCAACAAAACTAGACCCATGCTTCCAAAATCAGGAAGGATGTGACATTTAAGGGAAATTATGAAGAACGAGAACTTGCCAATGAATTCGGGTCTCCTACACACTTGGATTCTCCTAATAATTTTTCCCAGATTCAAATCAACTGTATCCAAAACCTTGGGAGAAATATGAATTCAGGTAACAATATGTTTGGGGAATAAATAGTGGCTTATGAGGAAAATTAGTTTAGATCCACATTTTTTATTTAATTTTCCACGGTGCATGGTTAGGGAACACATTTAGGAAAGTCGTGTGCTAATCGTGCATGAGCCACTACCACCAAACACACCTCTCATAGTTCTCCCACAAATTTTGACAAAACATGAACCAACCATGTTATACCCAACTGTATAAAATTTCAATGTTTACACCCAGAATATTCATGGTTTTGAAAAACTGTGAGCCTAACTATGCACCTCCCCAATGTGCATTGTTTCAGTTTCATGAATTTCTAGATGTGTTGCATGGTTTCTACTAACCACGCTCAAACAGCGCACCTCTAGAAAAGCCGCAAAAACATTTCAAACATTCTCTGATCCTAAAAAAAAATTAATCAATAATTTTATATACATAAATTTCATAAATAAATGGTTCGATTACTTGAAACTGGGGGTGTTACATGCGTAGTTTTAAAATTTCAGAATTCATCACAAAATGTTAACCTGTTGTATCTCATGATTTATAGCATTGATTTCAATTATTCTAGATGGGGAAGAAATATAAGCTTCTAAAATATTGTATTGATATAATTTATGCAAAAATTAAGAATAAATGATGTTGGTAGGTGAATAATGAAATGGACCATAATTGATGTGATCCCGATTCAAATTGAAAAGAGGATGGAAGAAGGCATAATAAAATGATGAACCTAATTTCTTAAAATTGGGATATGACACCGAATGATATGTGATCCAAGACCTTCTAGGAAGTGTTCTAGGAAACTTGTTTAATGTTAGAGTCTTTAGCACCCAGATCTCTATAAGAAAACAAGTGAGAGGGGCTATAAAATGTGGAAATATGGAAGAAAAGAGACAGTTGGTCATGGTAAAACCCAAATAGAACTTGTTTCTAATAACTCTATCCATAAGGTTCCAAAAAATATTATAAATCCTTTGATAAGTCAAGAATTAATCAAGAACACAGAGTTTACAAGAAAAACTCACCACAATAACATTATCGTCAGTCATGATGCCCAAAGATTACAAGGGGTGGCTATTTTTAGTCGAAGAGTGATACAAAAGTCCAACACATAGTTTCCAAAAGTCAAAAAGACAAAATGATGATTTTGAAAAATTTGGAACATGCCCATGACTTTAAAGGAAAAGTAGCACACTATTTTTGAACGAAAAGACAACTAGCCCACCACTTTCGACTTTAAGGATTCCATGGTGGGGTGAGCTTGAAATTCTTAACACACCATGGGATGGGTCATTAAAATCACGTTTAGGCCTTAATTAATGTAAATATAGGCTCAAATCCCTCCAAAAAGAAAGTGTATTGGGCCTCCCCTTAAAATTCCTTGATTGACCTATTTAAGGAATCCTTCATTCTCTTGGTCCGCTCCCTTTTCATTGGGACACCAACTCCTCACAATAGGTCTTGTGAAATCTTGCACATTCCACTCTCCTCATCAAGTCCACCCTCAACCCCTTAATACCCATGTGTTCCATAATCCCCATCGAATCGTAATAAAACCATAAAAACTAAAAAACAAAAAATTAATAAAAAACATAAAAATTTCTAAAAACCCAAGAAACCCTCAAAATCCCTAAAAATCTTAAAAACCATGAAAATCCTAAAAAATCCCTAAAAATCCAGAAAATATAAAAAAACCTAAAAATCATGAAAACCCCAATAAAAACTATAAAAACCTAAAAACATTTAAAACCCCTAAAACCTAAAAATTATAAAAGTTCTAAAGACCAAAAAAATCGTTAAAACCCCTAAAAACCATAAACCCCTAAAAACATTAAAAACCCTAAAAACCCATAAAAACTATAATACCCAAAAAAACTCTAAAACCCCTTTAAACCCATAAAAATTTTAAAAGACTCTAAAAATGCATTAAAACACTCAGAAACAAAAAAAACCCCCAAAAAACCATAAAAACACTAAAACCTTTAAAAACTATCAAAATTCCTAAAAACCATAAAAATCTTAAAAACCCTAAAAATCCATAAAAATTTAAAAAACATTAGAATCCCTGAAAACCGAAACAAAAACTTAAAACCAAAAAATAATTAAAACCCCTAAAAAGCCTAAAAATGCGAAAAACATTAAATACCATAAAACCCCATAAAATCCCTTAAAACCCTAGAACCCACTAAAAACTCTAAAAACCTTTTTAACCCCAAAATTAAAAAAAAAATAAAAAACCTTAAAACCACTAATAAACTCAAAAAACAACTAAAACCCAAAGAAGAACATAAAACCCTTAAAATCCTAAAAAATCATCAAAACCCTCAGAAACCCTAAAAACCCTAAAAACCCATAAAAAACAAAAAACCCTACAACCCATAAAAAAAGTAAAAAACTATAAAAACCATAAGAAAACCTTAAAAACCTAAAACACATAAAACCCATAAAATTTTTGAAAATGAAAAAACCCTAAAAATCCTTAAAAACCATAAAAACCCTAAAACTCCTGAAAACTCTAAAAACTAATAAAAAATCAAAAAACCATTTAAACCCCTAAAAACATTAAAAACTCTAAAAAACATAAAAACCCTGAAACCCCAGAAAAACCTAAAATCCCAAATAAAAAAACCTAAAAAAACAGCCCAAAAAATCCCTAAAATCCCTAAAATCATAAAAATACTAAAACAGCCCAAAAAAATACTTAAAATCATAAAAAACCTATAAAATCCCTAATAGAACCTTAAAACCCTAAAAACACATTAAAACCCTAAAAACGCTAAAAACCCTAAAACACCCAACAACCCTAAAACCCTAAAAACCATAAAACCCCGTAAAAGATTAAAACACTCAAACACCATAAAAAGCAAAAAAACACTCAAAAAATATAAAACCCCTTTGAACCCTTAAAAAGTTATAAAACTCTAAAAAGCCTTAAAATCCCTAAAACCTCAAAAAACCCCTATAAACCCAAAAAAACCATAAAACTCGAAAAAACCCTAACAACCCTCAAAATCCCAAAAAATCCTAAAAACCTAAAAATATCCTAAAAATATCTATAGATCTCTAAAAATGTAAAATACCCTAAAACCATAATAAAATATTAAAAAACACCTAAAACCCTTAAAAATCCCAAAAAACCATAAAAGACGATAAAAATACTAAAAAATCCCTAAAAATTTAAAAAACCATAAAAAACCATAATAAAAAAATAAAACCCTAAAAACACTTAAAACCCCTAAAAACTAAAAACCAATAAAAACCCTAAAATATCCTAAAACACTAAACCCCCCCCAAAACAATAAAACCCCAAAAGACCTTAAAAAGGCTAAAAACCCAGGGAAAATAACAAAAACCCACCAAAAACTCTAAAAACCCTTTAAACAACTAAAAAATTAAAAAACTAAAAAACACTAAAAATATAGAAAACCCTAATGATAAAAAACAATAGAAACCCAAAAATCCTAAAAAAATCCCTAAAAATCCCTAAAAACATGAAAATCCATAAAAACACCCAAAAAACAAAAGAACACCTTAAAACCTTAAAAGGATTAAACACCAAAAAAACCTACAATGCTAAATCCCCTAAAAAACTATAAAACCCCTAAAAAACATAAAAAACCCCTAAAAACCCTAAAAACCCATAAAAACTACAAAAACCCACTAAAAAATCAAAAAACCCTTTAAACCCCAAAAAACGTTAAAAAACTCTAAAACACCTAAAACCCTAAAAAACTCAAAAAACCCCCAAAAAACCCCTAAAACCATAAAACCCCCTAAAACCCCCTAAAACCCCTCAAAACCCAAAAAAACACTAAAACCCCATAAAATCCAAAAAAACCCTAAAAATACCTGAAAACAAAAAAATTCCTAAAAACCTGAAAATTCTCTAGAAAACCATAAATATGTAAAAACACTTAAAACCCCTAAAAAATCCAATAAACCATCAAAACCTCTAAAAACACAAATAACTATAAAAATATTAAAAAATCCCTAAAAATACCTAAAACGTAAAAAAGCACTAAAAAGCCTTAAAAACCCTAAAACCTAGAAAAAATAAAAACATTTAAAACCCCTAAAAACCTAAAAACCCTAAATATCCCATAAAACCCCTAAAAACCCTAATGAACAAAAAAACCATAAAAACAATAAAAACCCATAAAAACCCATAAAACCCTAAAAGCCAGTAAAAACTATAAAATCCCTATAACCCCTTAGAAAATATTAAAAGATCCAAAAAACCTTAAAAACGCAAAAACAAAACTCAAAAAACCCCCCAAAACAAAAAACCCTTAAAACCCAAAAAAAGAGTCAAAATCCCTAAAAAAATAAAAACCAATAAAATCCATATAATCCATAAAAATCTATAAAAATGTAAAAAAAACTAAAAACCCTAAAAACCCTTAATAAAACAATAAAAACATATAAACACTTAAAACCGCTAAAAACCAAAAAAATGCTAAAATTCAAAAAAAATCCCTAAAAATCAATAAAAATCATTAAAAAATAAAAAGCCATAAATACATTAAAAACCTTACAACCACATAAAACCCTAAAACCCACTAAAAACTCTAAACACCCTTTGAACCCCTAAAATTATTAAAAATTACTAAAACCTGAAAAACGCAGCAAAAAAAACACGAACAACCCACAAAACCCATAAAAACCCTAAAAACCTAAAAAACCTTTAAAACCCACAAAATCCATAAACAACCCAAAAAAATAAAAAACCCTAAAAATCCCTAAAAATGAAAAAAAACCCTAAAATCCTAAGAAAATCTGAAAAAAATTAAATCACTTTAAACCCCTAAAAACATAAAATGATAAAACCCTAAAAACCATTAAACCTCTAAAAAATCTGATCATAAAAACCCTAAAAACCTTAAAAACATTAAAAACCAAATAAAATCTATAAAAACATTTTAAACCCTAATTTTTTTTAAAAATATCTAAAAAACCATAAAAACGCTTAAAATTCAAAAAAACCCAAAAACCCCTAAAAACCTAAAAGCTATAAAAACCTTAAAAACTCTAAAAAATCCTTAAAACCCAAAAAGCCCATAAAAATCCTATAAAATACCTAAAAAACGCTGTAAACATAAAAATCTCTAAAAACTCTGAAAACCATAAGAAAACATTAAATACCCAAAAAAATAAAAACCCTAAAAATATATAGAAATGATAAGAAACCTAAAAATCCTAAAACCCTAAAAACCCCAAAAATCCTTAAAAACTCTAAAAAATATTATAAATTCTAAAAAAGCCCAAAAATCCCAAAAAACCTAAAACCCCTAGAAAACCCCTAATAAAACCTTAAAACTATAAAAACACTAAAAATCTTAAAATACACTAAAACCCCCCAAAACCATAAAAATGACTAAAAACCTTAAAAACCCATAAAATCCCATAAAACCCCTAAAAACAATAAAACCCTAAAACCCATTTAAACCTCTAAAATGTTAAAATAATATAAAAATATTAAAACCCATAAAAACATAAAAAAAACCCCTAAAACACCCCAAAATGATAAAAACCATAAAACCCTCAAAACCCCAAATAAAACCTTCAAAATCACAAAAAAAAACATAAAAATCCTAAAAAAATCCAAAAATCCTTTAAAATGTAAAAAACCCCTAAAACCTAAAAACTCTTGAGAATAATTTAAAAACTTAAATACACTTTAAACTACTAGAAAACATAAAAATGTTAAAAACTACAAAACCCCTAAAACCATAAAACCCCCCAAACCCTTAAAACCCTTAATACATAAAAATCTTTAAAAAGGCCTAAAAATCCCTAAAAACACAAGAAACCCTAAAAAGCATGAAAAACCTATGAAAACCATACAATTCTAAAAAAACATAAATCCCTAAAAAACCTAAAACACTAAAAACCATAAAAGACCCCCAAAACCCCTAAAAACAATAAAAACCCCAAAAACCCACAAAACCCACAAAACCACTAAAAACTCTAAAAACCGTTTAATCACAAAAAATGTTAAAAAACTCTAAAAAAATTAAAACCCCTAAATAACACAAAAAACACAAAAAAACCCAAAAAACCCAAACACCCTAAAAATCCTCAAAATTCTTAAAAACCCTAAAAACCATAAAAATCCGTAAAAACCCTAAAAATCCCTTAAAAAAGAAAAAACCCAAAAAACTGTGAAAACCCTAAAGAAAACATTAAAAACTTGAAAACACTTAAAACCCCTAAAAACCTAAAAATTCTAAAAACCCAAAAAACACACCAAAAAACCGAAAACAATAAAAATTCCTAAAAACTGTAAAAAAACCTAAAAATCCATAAAAAACCCTGAAAACCAACTAAAAACTCTGAAACCAACTTAAAATCCTAAAACATTTAAAAAATCTAAAAACCTTAAAAACCCTAAAACACAAAAAAAACCTAAAAACACAAAACAAAATCCATAAAAACCCTAGAAACCCAAAAACCACTCAAAATCTCTAAAAACCCTGAAAACCATAAGAATCCTAAAACAGCTCTAAAAATCCCTAAAAAGGTAAAAACCCCTAAAAACCATTTAAAACATTAATAAAACTTTAAAAACTTGAAAACAATTTAAACAACTTTAAAACAAAAAAACGCAAAAAACCATAAATACCATAAAAATCATAAAACCCCCTAAAAATCATAAAAACCCCTAAAACCCCCTAAAAAATGAAAACCAATAAAAATTATAAAAAAAACTATTAACCTATAAAATTGGTAAGAAAATATAAAAACCTCAAATCCCTAACAAACTAAAAAAACATAAAAAAACATAAAAACCCTCAAAACCATAAAAGTTTCTAATAACTCAAAATCATAAAAATCCTCCAAAATCACTAAAAAGCCCTAAAATTTTAAAAAACCATAAAAACACTAAACCCCCCTAATAAAAAATTAATATCCTGAACACACATTAAACCCATAAAAATTTGAAGAAACTAAAAAACCCTAAACCCCTAAAACCCCTAGAAATCATAAACACCGTTAAAAACCTTAAAAAACCCTAAAAACCAGCAAAAAAACTAAATCCCATTTAAACCCCAAAAAATGTTTAGAAAAATACAAAACCCATTAAAAACTAAAAAAAATAAAAAATACCCTAAACCCCAAAAAACAAAAAAAAAACTCTAAATCCCTTAAAAAACCCAAAAACCATCAAAATCCACAAAAAACATAAAAATCCTAAAAAATGCCTACAAATCACTAAAATCATAAAACCATGAAAACCCTAAAAAACCCTAAGAAAACTATAAAAACCTTAAAACACCTAAAAACCTACAAAATGCTAAAATTCAAAAAAACCTTAAAAACCCTAAAAAACGTAAAAACTCCTAAAAACCGTAAAAACCCATAAAACAAAAAACAACCACTAAAAAGTCTAAAAACACTTAAAACCCCTGAAAACCATAAAAACTATCAAAAAAATTGAAACCTTAAAAAAAATAAAAAACCCATAAGAACCCAAAAGAACCGTAAAAAAGACTAAAACCCCTCAATTTCCCTAAAAACCATAAAAATCAATAAAAATAAAAAATAGCTCAAAAAATCTCAAAAAAAATAAAAAAATTTAAAACCCATAAATTTTGTAATAAAACCTTAAAACCCAAAAAAACACATAAAACCCCTAAAAACCTATAAAACGCAAAAAACCTTAAAACCCAAAAAACCATTAAGACACCTAAAATCCTTTAAACACCTAAAAACCCACTAAATTTTATCAAAACCCCTTTGAACGCATAAAAAATTAAAAACCAATAAAAACCTTTAAAAGAATAAAAAATTCAAAAACACCCCGAGAGCCCCAAAAAAACGTAAAACCATAAAAACTCTAAAAAACCCTAAAAACCCAAAAAAATCACCGAAAACTAGAAGAACCATAAAAATAATTAGAATACATTAAATTCCTAAAAATGTAAAAACCCCTAAAAACCCTGAAAACCCCTAACAAATACATAAAAACCTAAAAATACTTAAAAACCCTAAAAACCTAAGAAATGCTAAAACCCTAAAAAACCCAAAAAAAACCAAAAAACCCATAAAAACCTTAAAAAACCTAAAACCCATCAGAATCGTACAGAACAACAAAAAACTATAAAATACCTTAAAACCCCTAAAAATTGAGAAAACAATAAAAAACCTTAAAACCCCTAAAAAATAAAATAGAACCATAAAACCTCAAAAACCATTAAAACCCAAAAAACCTAAAAAACCATAAAACCATCAAATCCCTAAAAACCCTAAAGAACCACAACAATCCTAAAAAATCCCTAAAAATCCATCAAAAAATAGAAAAACCCTAAAACCATAAAAACCTATAAGAAAACAATAAAAATTAAAAAGAATTAAATCCTATAAAAACGGTAAAAAACACGAAAAATACTAAAAACTCTAAAAACCCAAAAAACTCAAAAAACCATAAAAACCAAAAATCCTTAGAACCCCATAAATAACCTAGAAAACCACTAAAACTCTAAAAACCCATTAAACCCCTAAAACACTAAAAAAATACAGAAAACCTTAAAACCTTTAAAAACTCAAAAAAAACCATAAAACACCCAAAAAACAATAAAAACACTAAAAACTCTCAAATCCGTAAAATCCCAAAAACCATAAAAATTATTAAAAAATCCTTAAAAATACCTAAATACATTAAAACCCTAAAAAACAAAAAATTCCTAATATAACATTAAAACCCTAAAAACACATAAAAAACATAAAAAACCAAAAAACAAAAAAAAACAAAAAATCCTAAAATACCCTAAAACCCTACATCCCCATAAAACTATAAAAACCATAAAATCCCAGAAAATACATAAAAACGAAAATATATAAGAATCATTCAAACCCCTGAGAATTTAAAAAACTATATAAACTATAAAAAACTAAAAACCTGAAGAAAAAAACCCTAAACCCTCAAAAATATAAGAAACCCTAAAAGCCATAAAAAACCGACAAAATCCCGAAAAACCCTATAAAATCATAAAAATCCTAAAATATAATTAAAAATCCAAAAAAATGTAAAAAATCTTAAAACCCTATAAAAACCTTAAAAACCTTAAAAACCTAAAAACACTTAAAATCTATAAAATATCTAAGAAGCCTAAAAACCCTAAAACCCTAAAAATCCCTAAAACCCTAAAAAACCATAAATATACTAAAAATTACCTAAAAATTTCTAAAAATGAGAAAACCCTAAAAATACCTAGAAGCCCTAAAAACCCTTAAAAACTTAAAAACACTTAAAACATTTAGAAGCCTAAAAAAGACTAAAACGCCTAAAATCCCCTAAAGACCAAAAAACCTTTAAAAACATAAAAAACACAAAAACCACTAAAAACTATTAAACTCTTTAATCCTTTAAAAACATTAAAAATCTATAAATACTACAAAACCCAAAAAACAATAAAAAACCCTGAAAACCCAAAAATCCAAAGAACCCCCTAAAATATTTAAAAACCCCTAAAAGCCGTAAAACTCCCTAAAACCCGTAAATACCCATATAAATCCTAATAAATTTATAAAATTCCCAAAAATATAAAAAAACCATCAAAAACAGGAAAACACTATGAAACCCTTAAAAAATATAGACACTTAAAGTCCCTAAAAACCTTAAAAATGCAGAAAACCCAAAAAACCCAAAACCCCTAAAACCTATAAAAATAATAAACCCCCCTAAAAAATAAAATACCAAAAACTCTTAAAAACTCTAAAAACCAACTAAAAACTGAAAAAACCATTTAAAATCCTAAAAACATTAAAAACTCCAAAAACCATAAAAACCCTAAAAATATAAAAAACCATAAAACATGAAAAAAACCATAAAAACTCTAACAATCCTTAAAACTTTAAAAATCCTTAGAATCCCCAAAAACCCAAAAAACCATAAAATACATAAAAATCAATAAAATACTTGAAAATATAAGAGCTATAAAATCCCTATAAAACCATAAAAAATTAAAAACACTTAAAACACCTAAAAATTCTAAAAAATGCTAAAAATAATAAAAACACTAAAAATCCTTAAAACCCTAAAATTTATAAATTCAACTAAAACCATTAAAACACTAAAACCCATAAAAAATATAAAAACCCACTAAAAACTCTAAAAACCCAATAAAACCTATAAAAACATTAGAAACTCTAAAAACATTTAAAACCCCAAAAACTAAAAAAACCTAAAAACCCCCAAAACCTATTAAAACCCCTAAAAACCATAAAAAAACTACAATAACCCTCAAAACCCTAAAAAATCTAAAAACCATAAAAATACTAAAACCCCCTAAAAATCCATAAAGATGTAAAAAACCCTGAATAACTTTGATATCCACGACATTCTTTGATGTTTCCTAGGAACCTTATTCAATGTTCGCATGTTGAGAACCCAGGTCTTTGTAAGAAAAAAATTAATAAGTGATATAAATAGTGAAGATAATGAATAAAAAAGAGAGTCAGTCAAGGTAGAACCCAAAGAGAACTTTTATCTAAGAACTAAACCATAAGATTACACAATGTATGAAAAATCATTTGATAATTGAATAATTAAGAAAGAACACAAACTTTGAAAGAAAAACTCACTATAATAATATTATTTTCATTCATTTTGTTTAAAGAGTTCAATGGATGTATATTTATTTCCAAAGAGTGATAATGAATTCTAGCACCCATTTTCCTCAATTTAAAGAACCAAAATAATGATTTTACAATTTTGGAAGATGTTCACGACATTAAGGGACAAGCAGTGCACCCTTTTGTAAAGTAAAGACAAATAGCCCACCACTTTGGAAGTTAATGATTTTATGGTGGGCTGGGATTTAAATTCATATCACACTATGGGGTGGGACTTTAAAAGTATTTTGGGCCTTAATTAATGTAAATATATGCCCAGATTCTTCCCCCAAGAAAGGGTATTGGGAATCCCCTTATAATTCCATGATTAACCCATTTAATCCCCCCTACATTCTCTTGGTCTGATCCCTTTTCATTGGGTTACCAAATCCTCGCAATGGGTTTTATGAAATCATGTTCATTCCAAAATCTTCATCAATTCCACCTTCAACCCCTCAATTCCCATGTCTTCCATGATACTCATCATCCCCTACCTCAAAAGAATTCATCCTTGAATATGAAAATTCTAAGGGAGAATGATCAGAAACATCAAATGTGACACTAACATTTCCATACATATTGGGTAACTCATACTTTTAGGTCTTATCATTGATCTTCTCTAATAATTGGAAATTTTACTCTCCTCGTGGATGAATTTTTAATTTTCATTGCTTTAGTAACGCCCCTTTTAGCAGGTTTTCCATACCAAACAACCTAGATCAAGTGTATATTGTTTCCAAAACTTCCTTACTCGATCACTATATTCTTGTAATAAGTTCACAAAAGAAGAAGGAATTTATAGTTTAAGAGAGTTAGTGGTAAAAAAATTATCCCATTCATAGAATAATAAGAGTTTCCTCCCCCTCTAAATCTCTCTTTATCTCTTTTTTCCTTGAAAATAATATCACTTTTCCATCAACACTCTTGTTTTTACTCTTATTTTCACTCTTATTTTCAATTATTTTTTCCCAAATTTATTTTTATATCACTAATCACTCTATTTCCACCCTTTAGTTTTTTCCTTGATCTCTATTTTTTCTCTTTTTCATTTTCTCTTTTTTTTAAATCTCTCTCAATCCACACTTGATCTTGAAAAGCTTGAAACATCCTCAAGTGTGTAAGTATAACTATACTCCCTTTATAATAAAAAGTATATTGGTTGATTTATCTATCATGTGTAACCCTCCTATGAAATTTCCAAGGCCTCCCCAACAAGATCTTATAAGAATACATGGGAACAACAACACATATCACCTTGTATTTATACTTCCCAATAAAAAATGGAACTTTTTCTTACTTAGTAACTTTAACACCCCCACTATTATTCAACTATTAAAATATATAAGTCATTGGATACTTGTTCATAGCTAAATCCAATTTATCAACCATCAAACCACTTTCTATGTTTTCAAAACTACCCCAACAAGTGTTCATTATACATACCTTATCTTGGACACAAAATTTAGTATGCAAAAAATGTGCCCCTTTTATCTTTATGATGTTCTCCATTGGGTTTTTCACTCCAAGCACACCTTTCCATAAGAATTTATCAATATAAGTCTCTCTATTTCCACATATGAATACTCCTCAAGTGGTTTCATTTCATCTTTTTGTGAGCTAATAATAATAATATCTCCATAATCCATAATAATCATGGTCCTCTTATTTAGTCATTATGATTCAAAATTTCCAAATCCTTTACATTTAAAATAGCTGATATCACGTTATTTGTAAACAACTTTACCACCCATTTTACCTTTGGATTCCAGAAAGAATTATTTTTGTTTGGTCACCTCCTTTGAATCGCTTTTTTATTTCCTTACATGTTATTATGGTTTGGAATCCTTTAACTTTAAAGAATATTTAGAATCCTGACCATAATATTTATGGTACATCCTTCTTAAATTTACTCGGATCTTCTTTTTAGTACCAATGTGAAGAAGATCCTCTACATCCAAATAATGGTTCATGTCCACAATGTCCCAAATGTAATGATTGTGGTCTTTATTAAACCTTCCCATGGTTTCCTCTAACTCTTCATAAATATTGGACTGAATCATAATGATATCCATATCTTTATGATACTAATCAACACACATATCTACTTGTTTCAAACTCTACAACTTGAGGAACAAATCACAATAATAGTGTCTAGAAATAAACCCCCTATGCATTACCACTTTCATATCCTCTCAATTATGGATGAGTATTTCTCCACTTTTTCATGGACACACTTATAGTTTATCCCACCAAATGCTAGAGTATTTAGTGAATTATATATTCACAAACATTACCTTATTTTCGTTCAAATAGTTCTAAAAACAAAAAACATTTTATACCTTTTGTTCCCATTCCAAGTATGTTTCAGGATCACTCTTACCTTGGAATGAAGGAATGCTCAACTTTACTACTCCAAGATCACCGGTTTGCCTCCATTGTGGTTTATTTATCTGAATTGGTGACTCATAAAAATTAGATAAAACATCCTCTTCTTCAAAGACCATCCTTTTTGGTGGTACAATATAATCTTAAGGGGGTTGTAATTCATCCATCCTCATATTCAACCTTTAAAAGTTTCCTTGTACAACCCTAATAAATAACTTAATGTCTGTTTCATTGGTGTTACTCACCTCCTCTATTTAAAATTCTTACAAGAAAATTTGAAGAGAAATCAATATGTACCTCACACACTCCCGCATGTGTTTACCCATGAAAATATTATTTTCTCCCATGTTTTACTAAAAAATTTATGTTTAAAAAAAATGTAACACTCCTTCCTTTTATCACTGAACTTGCTTCCAATATTGTTCTTACCCAATTATGACTAATCTAAAGGATCGTTAGAGTGTGTAAATACCAAACTATAATAAAAAGATAAATTCAAAATTCATTCAATAGGAAAATTTGGCTGGTGGAAGATAACAAATGAAGAAAAATGATAACTGGGCATAGGACTCATGATGTTGCAATTTTTTTAAACATTTTTTTTATTTTTACGATATTATTCTTTAAATAAATTTAGTATCAACAACCTTAATTTTCAATATGTAAATATAGGATAATAAATAATTTGAAATGTCAAATGTAATCAATGTTAGAGTTACACCGTAACATCCCACCCCTCTTTATTGGATTGAGAAGTGATGGGGAGCTTCTAAGCCTTAGGATACATTCCCAAGACACCAAAGGCTGTAAATAAATTCCAAGGGCCTTATAAACAATTGGGGGATGATTTTACCTTTTATGATAAAATGAATAAACCAATGATAACCCTAACAATCAAACTTCTTAATGATTAATGGGTACCAAAATGCAAGACAATACATGAAAAAACTAAAATACAATATCATAGTACAAGAAGAATTAATGGGACATAACCAATGGAACCAAATGATGACAAAACTAAATGACACCAAGGACACTACAAAACTACCAATAAGATCCAAGCTCCAAATCCACATGCAGAGCCCAAGGTACCAATAAGATTCACTAAAGAACTGGGGTTTCACACCTTTACCTATGTCTCAATATATAACATTTGAAAATGCACCATAGTGCCCAAGTAAGGTGTTGAGTATAAAACTAAGTAGGATTTCCCCAATGAATTCCCAACTCATTCCACTTCGATTGAACATGACGGAAAATTTATATGATACTGTTTTAAAAAAATTATGGTAGTTTATATCCAACAAGAATATTTTTCCAAGAAAACAATCAAAAAATCCTTCAAAACCATTTTTTCAAGGAATACATCAATAACTCACAAAGTCATTTTTTATGGAAAATAAATTAATATTTTAACCATTTTTTCAATTTATAATTTTTTAAAAACACTTCCATGCCATCACACATCCTCAATACAAACACACACACAATCTTGGTGTTACCATTGATGGTGGAACTTCAAATCCATACTCCATCCTTTTGATGGACGTACTTCATTTCCATTATCCATCCTATTCAACTCATTCCCAATAATTATTACCAAATTATTTCAACCCATTTCAACAAAATAATTTCAAAAAATACTTTACATTCATTAAGTAACCATAATATAAAAATAACCAATTTAAAATTATAAATAAAGATTTTCCAAAAAAGACATCCAATTACCATGATTTATAAAACCATAAATCAAATGATAATTCCATAAAATCAAACCATTATTTTCCCAACCATTTCAAGAAATTAAATCTATTTTAAATAAATCCTTAATGTTTTAATCATGTATAGTCAGGAGAGAAGCCACCTACCTCTCAAAAATAGGTGAAAAATAATAATGGAACAACAACTTTAATTAATCATCTTAAATCTTATAGATTCCAACATAGATCTCATTATCTTCGATAAAAAAAATAATATCGCATCAAGATTAACATAAAAAACATGTATATTTCTCTAATGAACTAGGTCCATGTTTCCAAAGGTGGTGAGGAGAAGATATATATGGAAAAGGATGAAGAATTAGAACTTACTAAAAAATATGAGTCTCCAATGCACTTGGATTCACCTAGGAATCACTCCCTCATCGAAGGAATTGTCTCCACCACCTTGAAAAGAATCAGACTTAATTTTATGGCCTATTTAGTGGGAAAAAGGTGTGGTTTAGGAGGTAAATCAAAATACATCCACAATTTTTATATCTAATTTTCCATGGTGCATGGTTAGGGCACACAGTAAGGAAAACCGTCTGCTAACCTTCATAAGCAACTGCCTCCAAACACACCTAGCATAGTTGGATCACATTGTAAGAAAAAACATGTGACAACCATGCTATAACCCACTGTACTAAATTTCACTATTTCTACAAGGAATATGAATAGTTTGGACAAATTTTGTTCATAACTATGAACCTCCCCAATGTCCACTATTTTAGTTGTATAGTTTATTAGAGAATTTTCATGGTTTTTACTAACTTTTCTCAGAAATTGCATCTCTAAAAATGCCTCAAACACATTCCAAATCTCATATAAACCTCCCAAAATTTAATCCAGTCATTTTATATACTTATAATTAATTATATAAAAGGTCAAGTAACTGGAACATGAGGTGATAAATTTCCCACACCATTGGTCTATCAATACCCGAAAATTATAAAATCATAGTTGTTTCTAAAGAGTTCTGGACATTTATCTATCATTTACTTTTTGATTCTCCTAGGTTTCCTCCTGAATCTAGACTTATTTCCATAAAATGCAAACTAAATCAATGTTTTTACCATGAAATGATTTCTCTTTCCTATCCATAATCTATACAAACTCTTAGACCACTACATCATCTAGATATAGGTCAACATGATCCCATAGATTCACATGGTCATAGATAGGTTTATACTTCTTCAATTGAGATCAATGAAACATATTATGCACTGAAATTATCCTTGGTGGAAAATCCAATTGATATTCCACCTCACCTACCTATTTTGGTATCTCAAAAGGGCCTATGTATCGAGGATATAACTTGTCTTTCTTCCTATAATAAATATTCCAAATCTATAGTGAGATTATCAAGAACACATGACCCCTCACATAAAATGAAAATACCCATTGTTGATGATCCAAATACAATTTCTGATGACTCTGTGTCATCTCCATCCTCTGTCTGATTAACTGATTCTTCCATATTGTCTCTTGAACAAATATTGGTCCAACCAATTAATTATCATGTATTTCCACCCAAAAATCGATAATGATAAGGAAGACTATATAATTACTCAAAAGGAGTCAAATTTATAACGTTTTAATAATTTTTGTTGTACGAGAACTCTATTAATGGTATGTACTCCTCCACAAAGACACCAAAATCCATTACACAATATAAAAGAATTTCTTCCAATAATTGGATCATCCTTTCATATTTTCCATCCATTTGAGGATGATATTCCATTATCATATTCAACTAAGTCCCAATGGATTTTTGTAAATATTTTTAAAAAATAGATGTGAACCTAGGGTATATATTAGATACAATTGAGACTGGAACACCACCCTACTTTACAAATTCTCATATATATATTTTTGAGAAGTCCTCCAACATATTAGATTCATGAATTGGGATGAAATGTGCCGAATTTTTTAGATTATCCATTATCAACCATATATAATCATGTTTCTGAACCATACTTGGTAGACCTATTAAAAAATCCATAGTTATATTCTCTTATCTCCACATGGGAATCGATAAGGACTGGATGATAACCTTTGGTCATTACTACTGTACCTTAACTTGCTGATAGGTGAGGCATCTCAAAAAAACACATCTTCCTTTTATTTCAGGCTAGTCCAACAAAATTGTGATTTCAGTTCCTTGTATATATTTTTTATTCCAAGATGAATAGCCCATATTAAATGGTGATAAGCATGAAGGAGTTGTCTTAGATAAGCAAAAGGTACAACCATATGATCTCAAAACCACAAAAATAATCTTGTTTAAAGATTCAATCCCTCAATGGTCTCTCCTCCATTTATTTTTTTACCTCATAGAATCATATTCATAATTACATGTATGCACCACTTTAACCATATCTACCAAATCAGAAACAAAAGAAATCATAAACAAAAAACAACACTACCTCAATCTTTAAAAAACAATTGCATGTTAGAAATCATTGACATTAGATACCATTTATATGAAGCCTCTTCAACTAAATGACTTTATGAATTCCTAGTTAATACATCCTCCATAGATTTCCATTTACCTTGGGTATACATTAAGTTAAAATCAATCATTTGAAAATACTTCATACATATTCTTTGTCTCATATTCAAATATATTTGTGAGAAAATTTGTTTCATGATCTTATGATCTTTAAACATGGTGAATTTCTCAATAAAAATATAGTGATGCTTTGTATTCAATGTTTGGACCACAAAAGATAATTCCTAATCATGTGTTGGGTACTTATTCTCATGAAATAATAACTATAGTGAGCCATAATAAACAACATGATTTCTTTTCATGATAACACACACCAACCTAGATCCTAAAGCATCATAATACACCACATAGCCTTGTCATGACTCTAGAAATATCATGATCGGTGTCGATGTATGATGAACTTTAAGCTCTTGAAAATAATTTTGACATTGATCTTTCCATTTAAATGGAACACTTTTCCATGTCAAAGCTGTCATTGGTGAAGATATCCATGAAAATTAATGAATAAAATATCAGTAATAACCATCCAGGCCAAGGAAATTGTTTATCCCAAATAAATTCTTTGGTAGTTTCCAATTGATCATAGCCTCTATATTTTATGGATCCAAAAAACCACCTTTTTTAGAGGTAAAATGTCCCAGGAAATTTATCTATTGTATCAAAAAATTAAAGATTGAAAGTTTTGAATGAAGATGATGATCCCGAAATATATCAAACACTATTGTCATGTGTTGTTGCTCATGTTCAGTCTTTTTCTTAGAATACACCAACATGTCATCCAAAAATACCACCAAAAAATAATCTAGATACCTTTGAAATATTTTATTCATAAATTATATATAGATAGGTGGTGAATTCATAAAAATCAAAGTCATAACCACATACTCATAATAAAAATATCTACTTCTAAAATTAATATTAGGATTTTCCTTCTTACAAACCCATAGTTGGTGATATCCTGGATACATGTCGATTTTAGAGAACCACCGGGCTACCCAAAATTGATCAAATAGTTCATCAATTCATGGAATAGGATACTAATTATTTATCATAACTTGATTAAGCATATGATAATCCAAAAAATTATAATATTTTCATTAACAATTTTCACAAAAATAACCAGTGTTGGACATGGAGACATACTAGGATGAATGAACACTTTTCTTTCTAAATACTTCAACTAAGATTTAAATTACCTTAATTCTATTGGATCCATTTTATAAGATGTACTTGAGATATGTTTGGTCCCTAGTAAGAGATCAATCATAAAATCTACTACTCTAGTGGGTAGAAACCCTAGGAAATTATCAAGAAAAACATCAGGAAACTGATCAACAATTATTGGAAAACTACCATTCTTGATCACATACACATGTTCCAAGGTCAAGGCTACCAAGTGGTATGAGAGAGTACCAACTTCTAGTGACAACAATCCTACTCCACTTAAATTTCAATTTCCTCTAAAGATATTCTTGATACCATCATTTGTTTTAAAAATAAAACTTCATGTGTAACAGTCGATGTGAGATTTGACCATTGTCAACTAATCCATACCCAGGATTAAGTTATAGATATCCATCTCATGCACATAGAATTCCCAAATCAATTCATCCCCATCAATAGTTATAAAACATGATTTGCACACAAAGGCTCAACATTATTTTTGTCCAAGAGGATTTTGAAGTTTCAAAATAGAGGGCATCATCCCAATATGTAAACTTAGAATATCAACATCACAAGAAGAAATAAATGAATGCAACACACTTATATCAGTCAATGATTCCATAAGGGTATAATTTAAAATAATCACACCTCTCACCATCAATGGTACTAATTGATCATCCATTATCACTTTCTTGGCCCCATATAGTTTCTTACTCATTGTTCTTTTATCTTTGTTAACCTATTGAGATTTCCTTGGATGAAGATTCATGTAATTCTTAGATTCTCCATGACTTACTCGGGTTTTTTTTATGAGATATATTCTTTTGCACTCATAATGCTAAAGCATACAATGCCTGAGAAGCATGAGATGTGTCCCTAGAACCCAACTTCAAATAATTATGACAATAACGCTTTATATTTATCATATTATTGCAACTGTTACATGCTTTATGTGGTTCTATACAATATCAATTTATGTGATCAAGATAACCACATTGAAAACAATCGGGTGTACCCCTTGGTTTTGGAGAATGATTCATTGATCCCACCATCTAATTCTAAGACATACCACCAACTTAGAAATACTTTTCCCTCTATTGATTATTCCCAATATTAGATTTCCCACTAGTTCCCATAGGTATTAACATGCTTTCTCTAACCATATTTCCTAATATATACCTTTCTACCAATGTTTCTCTATTTTCCATATCTTTAAAATATGATATAAAAAGCATATAAATATTTTATTGAATCTATAGAGTTAACCTTGATTCAAAAATTTGTTCCATAAAGAATGCACATGCATCTACCTTGGATGATACGTGGACTAAATTCATCAATTTAGCCCCATAATCTATCACTGTGAGGTTCTCTTTATTCAAACTGAAGAATTATTATTTTTATTTCAATTCAGAAAGTATGAGGAAATAATTTTTTGTTAAAAAATTCATTAAAATATTCCTATGTCATGCCTTGGTCCAATTTATCTTCAACTGCTAAATCCAACCACTAGAATGCATGATCTTATAGCACGTGTGTTATCGACTTCATCTTTATATCATTTGGTGTTCCAAGGAAATAAAAGATTTGATTCATCCTATTTAGCCACACATTTTCTTGTTCTAGTTCTGGATCACCTTGAAAGATCGGTGGATTATATTTTTGGAACTGAACTGAATGATACACTTCCCTTGGTTAATTGTTTTTGTTTTCTATTTCGATGGCCTAAAATTCATGGAAAATACTCCAAACCAACTATTGGTTCACCAATGGCCTAGGTTCAACAACACTATATTCAACCTCATCATGTTGGTTTATATGGTGCCTACACAGTTCCATTCAGTATAACCAAAATAAAACTCAATTCAGTATTACTCTTTAAAAACTGAAGGCTTAGAAATTTCAAATTTACCACAACACAAATCTCACAAGAAGGTTTTCAAAAATTCAAAAATTCCCACATTCAAAGAATTTCTAAAAGAATCCATCATGATTTTGAAAATCAAACCATTTTCAATTATTTTCCTAAATCAAAACATTTTCACTAAATCATAAATTAATACTCAAAATGAATTGTGTGCTCTTAGTGAGAAGTCATTTTTATCAATTCATGTCATGAACTTCTCACCAGCTAAACCTGTGACGATGAGGTAGAAACTCCTAGAAGTGCCTAAAAACACTCATGTACCCAACTCCCTAGTAACTTGAGTTTATGTATAAAGAGGTTATTTACATGTTTTTATGCTTTACATTTCAAGTTCTAACAATATGATCTCATTAATATATACAATACCAAGAGACATACCAATATTATTTCAATGTTAAGGACCAAAAAATATGATAGCATTCATAACATCCCACCATAACTCATTGTCTTGAGATGTGATGGGGGAGATATAAGGCCTTAGGTGACATCCCCGAGGCACAAAAGGCTAGAAAAAAATTCCAAAGGCCTCATAAATAGTGGGGGGATTATTTTTCCTTTTAAGATAAAATGGCCAAACCAATGATAACCATAAAAACCAAAATTATTAATGATGCATGAGTACCCAAATGCATGATAATACAAGACTAAACCAAAAGATATTATTAGAGTAAAAGAAGAATAAATGTGACATAACCAATGAAACCAAATGATAACAAAACCAATAGACACCAAAGACACCAACAAAAACTCCCAATCTACTCTAATCCCCAAATCCATATTCCCAACCCAAGGCATCAAGAAAAACAACCTAAGAACTCGTATTCCTTACCTTCACCTGTTTCTCGATATATAACATCTTCAAATTCACCATAGTACCCAAGAAGGGGTGAGTATAAAACTTGGTATAATTTCCCCAAGGACTTCCCAACCCACACCACTATCACTGAAAATTTTAGAATATTTATATTAAATAGTTTAAAAATAAATTAAATTAGTTTATATATGACGAAAAAAAAATTCTAAGGAAAATAATCAAACAAGCCATCAAATTTTTTTTTCAAAGAATGAAACAGAAAATACACATTAATTTTTCAAGAAACATCGACAAATATTTTAACCATTTCTCAGTTTATGATTTGACATAAAATTTTATATGTCCACACACAACCTCAACACAAATACACACACACACACTTGGTGTTACAATTGATAATGGAACTCCATGTCCATACTCTGTCCCTCTGATGGTGATACTTCACGACCATTATCCATACCATTCAACTCATGCTCAACCATTATGCACAAATCATATGAACACATTTAAATTAAATAATCTCAAAAAAACCATACATGAATCAATTAAACCTTATTTTAAAATCATAATTTTAAAATAATAATCAATGGTTTTCCATAAATCCTTCTAATTCTTGTGATTTCCAAAATCATAATTCAAGTAATAAATCCATCAAATCACACAATGATTTTCACTAAAATTTTAAATAATTAAATCAATTTGAAATCAAGCCTTCATGTTTTAATCAAGAGGAGTAGACAAGGAATCCTCCTACCTCTCAAACTTAATCTAAAACAAAGAATGACCCAACAACATTAAAAACCGGATTAAATATTCAATATTAAAACTTAAATCTCATTCCATTCAATAAAAATAGTCATATACCATCAATATTGACATCACAAAACATGGATATTTCCCCAATAAACTAGATCTATGATTCAAAAATAGTGAATGGGAAGATATATAAAGAAAACAATGAATAATGAGCACTTACTAATGACTACGGGCCCCCAACGCACTTGGATTCACTTAGGAATCACTCCCATATCAAAAGAAATTGTCCCCACAACCTTACGAGGAATAGAAATTTATGTTATGATCTGTTTAGGGGAAAATGAATTGTTTAGGAGGTAAAATTGATTTGATCCTCAATTTTTTCATCTAATTTTCCACAGGGCACGTTTAAGAAAACTCTACGCTAACCATTTATGATTCACTACCTCTAAAAAGACCTCGTATGGTTGGATCACACCAGTTAGAAAACCTATGTTCCAAACATGATATACCCCACTGTAAAACATTGGATAGATTATACTGGGAATCCTCATGGTTTGGAAAAACTGTTCACCTAACCATGAACCTCCTTAGTGTTCACTGTTTTTGTTAGACCGTTTCTTAGAGGTGTTTCACAGTTTCTGAAAACCATTCTCAAACTATGAACATCTTGAAAATCCTCAAAATAAATCCAATGATCCATAATAAAACATAACATAATCATTTTATATACTTAAAATACATAAATAAAGATTATAGGGGGTGGCTATTTATATCCAAAGAGTGATACAAAATACTAAAACCTATTTTACACAAGAAAAAAAAACTGAAATGCTGATTTTGAAAATTTTGGAACAAGCCCATGACTTTAAGGGATAAGTGGAATTACATTTTGGAAAGTAAAGACAACTAGCCCACCACTTTTGACTTTGAAGATTCCATGGTGGGGCAGTCTAGAAATTTGTAGCACACCATGGGATGGGTCTTTAAAACCATGTTTGGGCCTCAATTAATGTAAATATAGGCCTGAATGATTCCCAAAAGAAAGGTTATTGGGCGTCTTCTTGGAATTCCATGATTAACCCCTTTAAGGCCTCCTTCATTCTCTTGGTCCGCTCCCTTGTAATTAGTCCACCAACTCCCTACAACAGGTCTAGTGCAATCATGCACATTCCGCCTTCTCATCAAGTATGCCTTCAACCCCTAAATTCTTTTGTGTTCCATGGTCCTCATAAAACCCTAATAAAATATTAAAAACCTAAAAAGACTTTAAACATCTAAAAAACATAAAACAATCTAAAAATAAACCCCCCCCCCCCTAAAACCCTAAAATATAAATAAAAACCTAAAAAAACTAAATAATCCCAAAAAGTACCTAAAAAATTTAAAACCTAAATATCCAAAAAACCACCAAGAAAACCTTAAACACCTATAAACACATAGAAACCCTAAAAAACCTAAAATCGGTAAAATCCAAAAAAAACCCTAAAAACCAAAAACCCCTAAAAACCACTAAAACCTCATAAAACCCCTAAAACCCCCAAAAGACATAAAAAACCCCTTAAACCCCTAAAATGATAAAAAAATCTAAAAAAACTTATTGACCCCCAAAAAACCCTGAACCCCCCCCCCCCCAAAACTATATAACCACTAAAACACTTAAAACCCCTAAAAACCTCAAAAACTATAAATATCCTAATAAAATCCCAACAAATACATAAAATTGTAAAAAACCCTAAAACCAGTGAAAACCCCTAAGAAAACATTAAATACCTAATATCACTTTTAACCCCAAAAAAACATAAAAAACTCCAAAAAACCTAAAAACACTAAAAAAACTAAAACCCCTAAAAAAATCCCCCAAAATCCTTAAAAATCATTTAAACCATAAAACCCTAAAACACTAGTAAAACTATAAAACCCCTTTAATCACATAAAATATTAAAAACTCTAAAAACCTTTATAAAACAAATAATCTCAAAAAACCCTAAAGACCCAAAAACTATAAAATCCTAAAAACCCTTAAAAACTCTAAGAATACACAAAATTCCTAAAAACCCTAAAAATAAAAAAATTATAAAAAATCCATAAAAACCACTAAAAACGTAAAAAACCATAAAAATATGAAAAAATATAAGATAACATAAAAAAGTAAAAACATTTGAAACCCCTAAGAATTATAAAAACACTAAAACCGCTAAAAACAATAAAATCACTAAAAACCAAAAAACCCCGAAATCCATAAAGAACACTAAAAACCCATAAACAACCTAAAAAAAATAAAAACACTAAAAAAATAAAAAAAACATAAAAAACTCTATAAATCCTAAAAACACTAAAAAAACTAAAACCCCTAAAAATCCCCCAAAATCCTTAAAAATCATTTAAATCCATAAAACCCCAAAACACCAGTAAAACTATAAAACCCCTTTAAACCCATAAAAACATTAAAAACTCTAAAAACCTTTAAAAAACAAATAATCTAAAAAAAAAACCCTAAAGACCCAAAAATTATAATATTCTAAAAACCCTAAAAAATCCTAAGAATACTCAAAATGCCTAAAAACCCTAAAAATAAAAAAATTATAAAAAATCCATAAAAATCACTAAAAACGTAAAAAACCCTAAAAACCTGAGAAAACCTAAGATAACTTAAAAAAATAAAAACATTTGAAACCTCTAAGAAACATAAAAACAATAAAAACCCATAAACAACCTAAAAACACTAAAAACACTAAAAAAATAAAAAAAAAAACTCAAAAAACCTTTAAAAATCAAAAAAACCATAAAAACCCTCAAACCCCCTAAAAACAGCCAAAACCCAAAAACCCTAAAATCCATAAAATCCAAAATAATTACAAAAAATCTATAAAAAAATTGAGAACCCTAAAAAATCATAAGAAACCCTCAAATCATTAAATAATTAAAACCCCTACGAAACCTAAAAAATACTAAAACCCTAAAAACACTTTAAAGCATTTAAAACTCTAAAAACCCATAAGAAACCTAAAAAATCCATAAATATGTAACAAACCATAACAAACCTCACAAACCATAAGAAAACCTAAAAAACCTAGAAACACTTACCCCCCCCCCCCCCAAAATAAAATACATTAAAAACCATAAAAAACATAAAAAATCAACAAACCTTAAAAACACAAAAAACCCACAAAACCCTAAAATCCAACTAAAAACACTAAAAAACATTAAACACTTAAAATATTAGAATCTCAAATAAACCTTAAAAAATTAAAAAACACAAAAAACCTTGAAAAACACAAGTACCCTAAATACCCATAAAAATCCTAAAAACCCCTAAAATCCCTTAAACTATAAAAAACCCTAAAAACGCTAAAAACCCCTAATAAAACCTTGAAAACCAAAAAAACATAAAAACATAATAACATAAAAATTGCTAAAAACCCTAAAAACAGTAAAAAATCCTATAACCCTTCAAAATCCCTAAAAACACTAAAAAATAAAAAAGAAATCCTAAGAAATACCTAGAAATTCCTAAAAACTCAATAAACACTTGAAGACCCTAAGAAAACCTTAAAAACATATAAAAACCTAAAATCCCTAAAATCTAAAAAATTCTTAAATCCCTAAAAACCCTAAAACTAATAAAAATCATAAAAACCATAAAAACCATTAAAACCCTAAAAACCCATAAAAATACTAAATATGATTAAAAACTACAAAACCCATTTAAACCTGTAAAACAATAAAAACACTAAAAACCATTAAAATACTTAAAAACTAAAAAAACCCAAAACCCCATAAAGCCTTAGAAACCTTTAAAACCCCCAAAAAAACCCTAAAAACCCTAAAAATCATAAATATCCTTAAAAATCTGAAAACCAAAAACCCCTAAAATACCCTATGAAAACCTCAAAAACCAAAAAACCTTAACCCCTAGAAAACCTAAAAAATGGAAAAACCCTAAAAACCCATTAAAATCATAAAAATCCCTAAAAATCCATAAAAACATAAAAACCATAAAAACCTTGAAAACCCCTAAAATCACAAAAAGTCCCTGAAACCCTAAAACCGCATAAAATATATAAAACCCCTAAAAACATTAAAAAAACCCTGAAAACCAATAAAAATCCTAAAAATCCACTAAAAACTCAAAAAATCCTTTAATCCTTTCAAATCCCTAAATACTCAAAAAAACATAAAAACTCTAAAAAACTCAAAGAAAACCTAAAAACCCAAAAAACCAAAAAAATTGTTATAATTCTAAAAAGCTTGAAAATACCTAAAAATATTTAAAATACCATAAAAATTCAAAAAAACCTGAATTTTTTTTGAAAACATAAAAAACCCTGAAAACCCTAAAAACCCCTAAGAAAACCATATAAACCTAAAAAATCTTAAGACTCCTAAAAACTGAAAAAATGTTAAAATCCCTAAAAACCCCTAAAACCCTAAAAATCAAAAAAAACCCAAAATACCCTGAAACCCCGTAAAAACTATAAAAACCACTAAAAATAAAAAACCCCTTTAAACCATTAAATTTTTTAGAAAATCTAGAAAACCTAAAAACACTTAAAACCCCTAAAAACATTAAAACGCTAAAACCCTAAAACCCTAAAAAACTAAAATCCATAAAACCCCTAAAAATTATTAAAAACCTAAAAACCCATAAACACCTTAAAATCCAACCAAATACTCCAAGAACACTTTAAACCCCTAAAAACGTTAAAAATATCTAAAAAACATTAAAACCCCTAAAAACCAAAAAAAGCTATAAAGATCCTTAAAATCACTAAAGATCCCTAAAAATGTAAAAACCCCATAAAAAACATTAAAAACTAAGAAAACCATGAAAACATAAATATAGTTAAAACCCCTAAAAACATAAAAATGATAAAAACCATAAAAACACTAAAAAGCCCTGAAAATCACTGAAAATCCTAAAATCCCATCAAAATTATATAAAACCTAAAAATCCCTAAAATAATAAAAACCATAAAAACCCACAAATCCCCTATTAAAAACTTAAAAACCTAAAAACACTTATAACCACTGAAAACCTAAAAAATGTTGAAAACCATAAAAGACCCTTAAACCCTAAAAACCCCTAAAACGATAAAAATCCATAAAAATATTTAAAACCCCAAAAAAATCATAAGAACCTTAAAAAAACTTTTAAAACTATAAAATCATTAAACCCCTAAAAATGATAAAAAAATATAAGAAACATTAAAAACCAAAAAAAACTCAAAAAACCCTAATACCCCAAAAAAATCACAAAAACCAAAAAAAACTTAAACAAACCCTAAGAAACATCAAAATCTATAAAAACCTAAAAAACATAAATATCCTAAAAATTAATAAAACGATCTAAAAATATAAAAAACCCTAAAAACACTATTAAAACATTAGAATCATAAAAACACTTAATTCCTGAAAAAGACCTAAAAATTCTAAATCCCTAAAAAAACTAAAAAACTACAGAGGGGTGAACACCAATTGAGTCACAACGATGCTACCCACGGGCAAACATGGACAAAACACTAATCCTAATGATCAAAAAGGAAATCATGAATGCCAAGTCTTTCACGGAAGTCGTCATGGATTGTGCCACTCTCGCTGAATCAATGACCGCTGAAAGTATTACTCCAAAAAAATATCGACATCGAGGTCTATCAGTGATTTCATTCTCCAATGATGAGGTACACATAATATAATTAGACCTTTTATTTTTTTCCTGTTGGAAAATTTGTCATTTGTCGTCCTTCACTGGTGTTTCTATACAAAACCCTGGAAGGTATAGGTTTCACAAATTTTCATATCATCTTACTTAATTCCTGGCATGATCTCTTTCATTTTTCCTCAAAGAATGTTTTTTACCATTTATAGACCTATGGTTCTTGGTCTTTTGGGGGATCTTTGATGAAATTTTTCATGTGGTCTCCAGATTTTGATGTTGGTTTTGAACCCCCCATCGTTCCTATCTGGATTGGATTACCAGGTTTTCATATCCATATCATCAAACAAAGTGCATTATTCTCCATTGATGAACTCTTTGGACACCCAATCCGGCTAGACTCTTCAACTTAGATTTTTTCAAGACCCTCAGTTACTAGGATTTTTAGTAAATTTGACATCTCTCATGAATTTCCATTGTGGGTTTGGATACGAAATGGACATAATGGGTTTATACAATATGTTTTCTTTGAAAAAATTTCATACTACTATAAAAAAATGTTCCAGAAGTGATCATCTTATGAATGAACGTGGGACTCAAAGGGATGATCCCCCCCCCTCACATTTTTAGTCAAGTTGGGTGAAAAAGGATGCTACATACAACACTACGTACTGATAAACCTATTGATAGCATAAATATATTAAACTCCACAGATGTTCCCAATCCTATCCCTGAGCCATCAATTCTCGAAGACAGTATACTTAATATTGACGGTAATGAGGTTGTTTATATTGTGGAGGGTGAGACCTCGAATTATAATACTTTAGTGATTTATTAATCTATCCAAGGCTCATTCCCAACACAGTCTCATTGCACATAAATTCAAAAGGATGAAGAGAAATTCACTCAAACTGGGGAGGATTTCTTTAAATCAAGCTCTAGAAAAGGGAAAAACAAATGGTGGATACTGATGGGTTCATTATTTACAATCCTAAAAAATGAGGAAACTAAGGTAAAATTATCACCTTGAGAGAACCATTGTTATGAGATCACTTCATGCTTCTAAAAAGGTCAACACTTAAATTACAACACCAATAAGTGAGGTTGATCCAACTGTAATCATTTTTAATGCTTCTAGAAATATTGCTACAGATATTCCTCCACATCATGAGGTCGATTATCCTATTTCACCTCCTGATGATAACCCAAAGGAAAACACTGACCAGGTTGTGAAGTATTTGGAAGTTGGAATGGAGCAACAAGATAAAATAGCTTATCAAAGGCTCAGAAATGGTGAAATTTCTACAGAGACTTATCTTGATATCAAATATCGAATGTTTAACAAGAGGTTGATGCATGAGTTTAAACAAACTCCCTAATTTTCTTGATCAGTGCTGTTATTTTTTTAGACTGCCTTGTCATGGACATGTCTGCACGTCTCCTTTCCTGATTGTTGTTGCTTCATGCACACTTTCATTTTTTTTAAAGAGTATAATATTCAACTGACTTCGGGATGGATGTTTCATAGCCTGCACACAGTGGTTTTTCTATTTAGGTTGGGGCTTTCTTTTCTAGAAGAAATGTAGATCTTGAGGCTTTGGAGCTTGGTCGGAGTTGCGGAACTTTTTCTTGATGTTATTTCCCACATGAAGGAATGATGTCTCATTTGAGTTTCTTTGATACATCTTCATGTATCACTCTCACTTTTGTGTTGGTGTAAACTCATTACACCTCAAGCATGTATTGTAATACTTTTGATTTAATAAATTTCCTTGGGGCATGAATTGGGTGACCAAATCATGTCTCTAGTTGTATGAAAAAAATTAAAATTACTAAAAACCATAATCCCCTAAAAAACCTTTAGAAACCCTAAAAACCCAAAAAAACATTAAAAACCCTTATATCCCTAAATTTTTTAAAAATTATAAAAAACCTTAACACCCCAAAAAATAAAATAAAAGACTCCAAAACCCAAAAAACTCATAAAACCCTAAAAACACTCAAAAACCCTAAAACCCCTAATAAGGATGGCGGCGCACTCTCCTGGACCTATCTCCTGATCGGCATTCCTCCTAGCTTTCGATTGGGGATTCAGTGTTGGATCTTCATCCTTTCCTGCTTGTGGACGGTGATCTCGACATCAGTGTGCTTTGGATGCACTCTCTAGCTACAAGGAGGTGGTGGTTTCCTGTCTTTGACAGCTTCGTCTTTCCTGAGCGGTGACTTTTGAGTCTTTGGGTTCACATCCAATCAAGGTTTGGTTTTTTTTGCGACGGCTCTTTGGTGATGAGTTTCTCTAGAGAGTCTCCAGCGCGACCTTTTGGTGTTGGATCTCAGCTCTAGGGAAGAAGGTTTCAATGATGGTTTCTATGTCTCAGGTGCATGGATTTGGGGCTCGCACAGATGGGTTAGTGGTTGAAAGGGTCTCAGTGGTAGACAAGGTCTCTTCGACAGCGACAGTTTGGCTTTTGTCGACAACTTCTTTCCGGTGATTTGGTTGCTGCGATGACTAGTCTCGGCATAGGTGTGGCGCAATGTTGTGGCTCTGTCCTTCTTCTATGTTTCTGATGATTTCGGTTCTGAGCTATAGGGTTATTTCTTGGTTTTTTTGGATTTTCGGTGGATGGTGGTGGTTTCAGAAGGTTTTTCTTCGGCTTGTTGATGGCATGCTTGGCTTGGTGGTGCAGGCTTCCAGATCTGTCGGTCAATGGTTTGTACCAAAGATGCATGCATGTTTTTCTGGTTCCTTCGCTTTTTCTTTGTTTCATGTTATTGATGTGGGATGGATTAATTTGTGTTCGATCGGGTTTATATGTTGGTCTATGGTTTTCTGGGGTTCAAAATCGGTCTTTTTGGTCCTGTGTATGGATGGATTAGCTGTAAGCTGTTGTTAGTGTTGCATGATGGACTGGAGGCGAAGTGTGGGGCTCTGGCTGGTAATGTTCCGGGTCTTTTGAGGGTTTTTTTGGTTTTGGAATCTAGCTAGAAAGGAGGTGTTGGATGTTGGGAGCTGGGCTGCTAGGTGATGGCTGCTGCATGGCTGCAATCTGTTAAAGGTGATGCTGGTTGCTGGAACTTGGGTGTCTGCTGGAATTGGATTATGGGGTGTGGATGCTCACAATTGTCTCTTCCCTTGGAACGTGTACCCACCTCTGCTCTTGTTTTCCCCCCAGTCTTGGGATGGTGTTGGTGGTTCTGCTCGACGCCAAGGGCGTGTCTTGGTGGGGCGGCATAGTTAAGTGGTATAGGTTGGATAATCTAAGATTAGAATATGAGATGCTTCTGATTTTTGGTGGGATTCTAAGTTGTTGGATGATGAGATGCTAGTCTTTGGCTTCCAATTTCCATGAGGAATTGAGGTGGTGTGTGCTGGGAGTCTATTATGACTGTGTTGGTTGGAACTGGTGTTGCGGGTTTCTTGAGTGGAAGCAAGATGCTTGGAGATGTTTGGTGATCGAATGAGGTGTTGGTTGTTTGAAAATGAAGTGTTGGATCCTGGTCGTTGTATGGATAGGATGTGATAAAGCTGTTTTTTTTATTCTAGTGTTGGATGCTGGTTGTTGGTTGGCTGGGAGATGCTGATGGAGATACTTTATTTTTCCGGCTTTGTCTGGTTTTGTGTGTCTTTTGGTGTTTTTGGGTCTTTTTTTGTGTGTTTTTGATTTTTCTTGTTTTGGCGTGGGTTGTAAGGGTTTTTGGGTGTGGATCGTTTGACCCCTCCCCTCCCTTGTCTACTGTGTCTCTTTTATTCTTTCTAATAAATTTGGGGGGCCTGGAATAGCCCGACCCTCGCATCTTCCTTGCCCTAAAAACCCAAAAAACAATATGAATACTAAAAAGACCAAGAAATACAAAACAAATTAAAGAACCTAAAAAACACAAAACAAAACCCTAAGAAGACATTATATGACAAAAAACACTTAAAACCCCAAAAACTAATAAAATTATAAAAACCCTAAAAAACCCTAAAAACACAAAAAAACCCTTAAACCCCTCAAAATTCATGAAAACCCTAAAACACAAAAAAATCTGAAAAATGCCTTAAAAATTACTAAAAAAAAGAAATCTTAAAAAACAAGAAAACCCCTAAGAAATCCATAAAAATCTAAAAAAACATAAACCCAAAAAACCTAAAAATGATAAATACCCAAAAATATTATAAAACCCTAAAAACCATAAAACCCCCCATAAAAATCGTAAAAACCCTAAAATCGATAAAAACCCTAAAAATTACTTTAACCATTAAAAACACTAAAAAAACCTTTAAACCCCTACAAATGTTGAAAAACTCTAAAAAACCTTAAAAACTCTATAAAACTCAAAAAAACCTTAAAACCCTAAAAACCAAAAAACCCTAAAAACCTTGAAACCCCTAAGAAAACATTAAAACCCTAAAAACAGTTACAACCTTCACAAAAGTTAAAATATAATAAAAACCCAAAAAGACACTAAAAACCCTAAAACGCCCTAAAAACCATAAAACTCCTAAAAACCATAAAAACCCAAAAGATCCATAAAACTACCCAAAACCAGTAAAAACTTTAAATAACCATTAAAACACAAAAAATATTTAAAAACTTTAAAAAAACCTTAAAACCCCTAAAAAACTTAAAAAACCCCTAAAACCTAAAAACCCAAAAAAAAACCCTAAAAAACCCCAAACCACCCAAAATCCCTAAAGACCCTAAAAACCATAAAAATATTAAAAAATCCCTAAAAACCCTAAAAATAGCTAAAATGATAAAAATACCAAAAACCCAGGTAACCCCCTAAGAAAACTTTAAAAACATGAAAACACTTAAAACCCCTAAAAACCTAAAAAACACGAAAAACCCTACAAACATTAAAAACACAAAAAACAGTTAAAATATATAAACCCCATAAAAACTCTAAAACCCCTATAAAATGTTTAAGAACTCTAAAAAACATTAAAAAGCGTAAAAAACTCAAAAAAATCCATAAAAAACCCAAAAAAACCCTAAATCCCCCAAAACCCTAAAAAACCACAAAATCTCTAAAAACCCTAAAAACCCCTAAAAATCCAAAAACACCTAAATTTGTAAAAATGTAAAAAACCCTAAAAACCTTAGAAAACCATAAAAAAATAATAAAAACTTAAAGCCCCAAAAACACAAAAAGATATCGAAACACCTCAAAATCCCTAATCAACCACGAAACCCCCTCAAAATCCCTAGAAACCCTAAAAATCATAAAAAACCATAAACCCCTAAAAATCCATAAAAACATAAAAAACCCTTAAACCCCTAAAAAGTCCAAAAGAAAACCTTAAACCCCAAAAAATAATAAAAAACCACTAAAAACCTAAAAAACGCTAACAAACCTAGAAACCTCAAAAACCATAAGAACCCAAAAAACCACTAAAAATCCTAAAATCCATAAAACCCCCTAAAAATATAAAAACTATTAAAACCATAAACCCTGAAACCACTAAAAATTCTAAAATGCCTTTAAAAACCAATAAACAATAAAAAAATTAAAAAAATTAAGAACTATAATAGTCTCAAAAACTCCAATAATAAAAAAACCAAAAAAAACCCTAAAATCCCAAAAACCCCTAAAAACATCAACATCCCTAACATACCTAAAACCCATTAAATCCTAAAAAAGGACTAAAAATACCAAAAAATTTAAAAACACTAAAAACAAGGAAAATCTAAGAATACCCTAAAAACCAAAATAAACTTTAAACCCCCAAAAAACTAAAAAATGATAAAACCCTAAAAAACTCCAAAACCCCCAAAATCCATAAAACCCTAAAAACCCATAAAAATTCTATAAAATACCTAAAAATCCCTAAAAACATACAAATTATAAAAAAACAATGAAAACCTCAAATAATTCCTTAAAAACCTAAAAACACTTAAAACCCCAAAAAAACCTAAAAATGCTAAATACCAAAAAAACTCAAAACACCCAAAAAACCATAAATCCCTAGAAATCCCAAAAAAATCCAAAAAATCATAAAAATCATTTAAATTAATAAAAATCCCTAAAAATTTAAAAACCCCTAAAAATCATGAAAATCCTAAGAAACCCATAAAAACTAAAAAAACATAAAATCCTTAAAAGACCTACAACTCTAAAATTCCTAAAAACCAAAAAAACACCAAAAACCATAAAACACCTAAAAACATAAAAAACCCTGAAACCCAATAAAACCCCTAAAATCCACTAAAAATCTAAAACACCTTTAAGCACCTAAAAATGTTAAAAAAACCCTAAAAACCATGAAAACCCAAAAAAAACACAAAAAAACCTGAAAACCCTAAAACAATAAAAAAATCGAAAAACCCTAAAAACCATACAAATCTCAAAAAATACCTAAATTAATATAAAATTGTTAAAAACCTAAAAAACCTGAAGAAAACTTCAAAAAACTAAAAACACATAGAACCCCTAAAAGTATGAAAAATGCTAAAACACCTAAAAAACATAAAACCTTAAAACCCCTAAAAATTCCTAAAACCCAAAAAACCATAAAAATATTAAGAAATCACTAAACATTTGTAGAAAAATAAAAAACCCAAAAAACTATTAAAAACACAAAGAAAACCTTAAAACCCTAAAAACACTCAAAATAACTAAAAAACCTAAAAATGGTAAAAAACCTAAAAACCATAAAAACCATAAATACTGCTAAGAACCTTAAAAAACTAAAAACAATAAAACCCTAAAAACCCAGTAAAAAATTTAAAAACCTTAAACCACTTAAAATTTTAAAAACACTAATAAAATTTTAAACCATAATGAACTTAAAAACCCCTTAATACCCCAAAAAACCAAGATTCACTAAAAATCCTAAAACACCTCAAAATACCTAAAAACCCTAATAAACCATAAAAATCCTAAAAAAGTGCTAAAAATTACTAAAAATAGAGAGAACCCAAAAAACCTAAGAAATCCTATGAGAACGTAAAATACTTAAAACCCATAAAAAATCTAAAATATGCTAAAAAACCAAAAAACCAAAAAAACCCTAAACACCTTAAAACCCCTAAAAACCATAAAAATCCCCAAAAGACCATAAAAACTGTAAAAAAAACAAAAAAAATCAAAAACCCTTTAGACCCCTAATAATGTTAAAAACTCTTAAAAACCTTAAAAATACTTAAAATTAAATAAAAGAACCCTAAAATCCTCCAAAAACCATAAAACCCCTAAAACCCATCAAAATCAATAAAACCCTAGAAAACCATAAAAATACAAAACAAATCCCTAAAAATGTAAATGACCCTAAAACCATGATAACAAATTTGAAAACATAAAAACCAAAAAACAATTAAAACCCCTAAAAACATAAAAAACGCTAGAAACCCTAAAAAACACTAAACACCCTAAAAACCACTAAAAACTCTCAAAATCCTAAAAAATGATAAAAGCCCACAAAAATCCTTAAAACTCCCAAAAAACCCAAAAAACATAAAAACCCCGAGAAAAACCAAAGAAAACCACAGAAAAAACGAAATAACACTTAAAACCCCTAAAAACATAAAAAAAACGAAACACCCTAAAAGACACTAAAAACCCCAAAACCAATAAAAAAATAAAAACCCATAAAATCTATAAAAACCCTAAAGACCCATAAAAACATTACAAATGAAGAAAAACTCTAAATACCATTTAAATTAAAAAAGATGTTACAATCTCTAAAAAACATTACAAGATAAAAAATTAAAAAACCCTCAAAACCCAAAAAAACATAAAAACCCTAAAACCCTTCAAAATATCTAAAAATACTAAAAACCCAGAAAAATCCAAAAAATTCCCCAAAACCCCCTAAAAACATAAAAACCCTTAAAACCCCATGAGAACATTAAAAACTTAAAATTATTTTAAACCCTTAAAAACATAAAAAAAATGCTAAAACCCATAAAAAACCCTAAAACCCCTAAAAGATTGAAAAAAACCCCCAGAATCCCTAAAAACCTAAAAATTGCCAAAAACACTAAATGACCTTAAACCCCCAAAAAACCCAAAAAACCTATAAAACCCAAAAAAAAACATAGAAACCCATAAAAAACTGAAAACCCCATAAAAATCCAATAAAATCACTAATAACTCTAAATAACATTTGAAAACCTAATTTTATTTAAAAAACTCTAAAACCACTTAAAATCTCTAAAAAATAAAAAATCCTGAAACCCAAAAAAAATAAAATCCTTAAAACCCAAAAAAAAACCCCAAAAAACCCTCAAAATCTCAAAAAAACTATAAAAATCTTTAAAAATCACTAAAATTGTAAAAAACCCTAAAACCCTAAAAACCCTAAGAAAACTAAAAAAACCTAATAATTGTTAGAACCCCTAAAAACCAAAAAATAGATAAAAACAGAAAAAGCCCTAAATGCCCAAAAAACCCTCAAAATCCCAAAAACCCTAAATAAGAATAAAATTCACAAAAAACCCTAAAAATCACTAAAAACATAAACAAAAAAACCCTAAAACCCCTAAGAAAACCTTAGAAACATAAAAATTCATAAAATCCATAAAAAACTAAAAACATAAAAAACCCTAAAACACTATAAAAACACTAAAAACCTTAAAAACTCCTAAAAACTTTTAAAAACCCTAAACAATCATAAAACCCATAAAAATACACTAAAAATCTAAAAACCCTTTAAACCCCTAAAAAAATTAAAAAACTCTAAAAACCCTTCAAAACCCAAAAAAATAAAAAAAACCATAAACACCCAAAAAACAATAATCCCTAAACACCTTAAAAATCATATAAACCCTAAAATACATAAAAACATAAAAAATTCATTAAAATCATAAAAAATACCTAAAATAACTAAAAACATAGAAACCCTAAAAGATCTGAAAACCCTTAAGAATAACATAAAAACCTAAAACCACTTAAAATTCCTAAAATCTTAATAATGCAAAAAAATCTAAAAAACCCCTAATACCCTAAAAACCCAAACCCCTCAAAAAACCTAAAAACCCTAAAAAAGAACAAAAATCCAAAAAACCTTAAAAGTACCAAAAAATGTAAAAACCCAAAAAACCCCCTAAGAAAACCTTAAAAACCTAAAAAAATTAATACCAATAAAATCCCAAAAATTACTACAACCCCTAAAATACCCTAAAATCCCAAAAATCTATAAAACCATTAAAACCGTAAAAAACCCTAAAACCCTATAAAAACTATAAAAACCCACTAAAAACTATAAAAATCAAAAAAAACTCTAAAAAATCCCAAAAACCCTAAAAAAACTCAAAAAACCCCTATAAACTCAAAAAAACCTAAAACACTCAAAAACTCTAAAAAGGCTAAAAAATCGTAAACACCCTAGAAAACCCTTCAAATACCTTAAAATGTGAAAAATCCTTAAAACCCTAAAAAAATAAGAATACATTAAAAATGTAAAGACAATTAATACCCCAAAAAACCCTAAAAATGGTAAAAACCTTAAGAAACCCTAAAACCCTCAAAATCCCTAAGAACCCTAAAAACCATAAAATCCTAAACACCTTAAAATCTATAAAAATATAAATAAACCTAAAAACCATGAAAAAACTAATAAAACCACAAAAACCTAAAAACAATTAAAACCCCTAAAACTGAAATAATGTTAAAAACGGAAAAACTATAAAAGACTATAAAACCCTAAAACCCCTAAAATCCAAAAAAAAACTCTAAAAACCTTAAAATCCCGAAAAACCCATAAAAACCCTAAAAAGTAATTAAAAACTATAAATATTCTTTAAACTACTTAAAATGTTAAAGAAAACTCAAAAATACCTTAAACCCCCTAAAAAACTCAAAAAATCTGAAATACCCAAAAATATAAAACCCTAAAAGCCTAAAAAACCCTAATACCCCAAAAATCCCTACAAATCCTAAAAACCATAAAAACATAAAACCCACTAAATATCCCTAAACACGTAAAAACCCCAATATCATAAAAACCATAAGAAATCCTTAAAAACCAAAAAAATACATAAATCTCTTAAATAACCTAAAAATATGCTAAAACCCCTAAAAACCCTAAAACACCAAAAACTCCAAAATCCCCAAAAACCCCATAAACCAATTAAAACCAATAACAACCTAAAAACACTAAGAAAACCTAAAAACATAAAAAAACCTTAAAAAAATGGAAAAACCTAAGAAACCCTGAAAAAATTAAAACACTTAATACCCCTAAAAAACTAAAACTGTAAAAAACCCTAAAAACCTAAAAGATACTAAAATCTATAAAAACCGTAAAAACCTCTAAAACACCTCAAAACATTAAAGACCACAAAATCCCATAAAAAACCTAAAAACCAATAAAAATTCTAAAAACAATTCAAACCCCTAAAAATATTAGAATACTCTAAAATCCATAAACCCATAAAAAATAAAAAACCATAAAATCCAATAAAAACATAAACACCCAAAATACCCGAAAAATCCATAAAAACCCTAAAAACAATAAAAACCCTAAAAAATCCCTAAAAAATCCATAAAATCATTAAAAACCCTAAAAACCGAAGAAAACCTTAAAAACCTAAAAACACTTAAAATCCATAAAAAATAAAAAATGTTAAAACCCTAAAAACCCTAAAACCCAAAAAAACATAAAAAACCTAAAATCCCTCAAAATACCTAAAAACCTAATAAACCTAAAAATCATAAAAAATCCATAAATATCTCTAAAATTCACTAAAAACGTATAAAACCCCAAAAAAAACTCAAAAAAACCTAATAAAACAGTAAAACCCTAAAAATAAGTAAAACCCCTTAAAACATAAAAATTGTTGAAAACCCTAAAACCCAAAAATCCCTCAAAGTATCTAAATGCTAAAAAACTAAAAAATCCTAAAAGGGCCCTAAAAATCCCTAAAAATGTAAAAAACACTAAAAACCCAAAATAATCTAAAAAAAACTTAAATACATAAACCACATAAAACCCTTAAAAAATAAAACTATTAAAAACACTAAAAACACATAAAAGGCCTTAAAAACCCTAAAACCCAAAAAAACCATAAACCCCTAAAAATAGTTAAAAACCGTAAAAACTAATCAAACACAAAAAACCACTAAAAACTCTAAAACCTCTTTAAAACCATAAAACATTTAAAAACTCCAAAAAGCATAAAAAAATTCAAAAAAATAAAAAAAAACCCCTAAAAAATATAAAAACCCTAAAACACTCAAAATCCCTAAAAGCCCTAAAAATAATAAAAATCCTAAAAAGCATTAAAAATCACTAAAAATTAAAAAACTCTAAAAAAACATGAAAACATTAAGAAAATATAAATTCCTCAATACACATAAAACCCCTAAATACCTAAAAACACTAAAAGTCCTAAAAACCCCAAAAATATTTAAAAATCCTTAAAAACCTCAAAATCCTTAAAAATCGTAAAAACCATAAAAATCATAAAAATCAATAAAAATCCCTAAACACCTAAAAAAGACCAAATACCTTGAAAAAACCCAAATAAGACCATATTAAACAAAAAAAATTAAAACCCCTAAAACCCTTAAAATACCTAAGCACCGTAAAAATAATAAAAACACTAAAACAACCTAAAAAATCCTAATAAAATAAAAAACATTGAACAACCATGAACAACCCTAAGAAAACCTTGAAATCCTAAAAACACTTTAAACCCATAAAAAACCTAAAAACGATAAAACCCAAAAAGACCATAAAACCCCATATAAACCCCAAAATTACTAAAGAATTTAAAGCACCTAAACACGTTGAAAAATCCTTTAAAAAGCACTGAAATCATTAAAACTATAAAAAACTATAAAAAATCTAAAATCCCAAAATAACCCTAAACACCATCCCAATCCCTAAAAACCCCTAAAAACCATAAAAATCTTTAAAAAATCCCTAAACAATTCTAAAAAAATAAAAAACACTAAAGAATCCTGAGAACAACTTAAAAACCTAAAAACCAAAAATCCCATAAAATCCCAAAAAGACATAAAAAATGAAAAAAAACCCTAAAAACCCCTAAAAACACTAAAGATCATAAAAATGATAAAAACCCTCAAAATCTATAAAAATATAAAAACCCATAAAAATCCTAAAAAACTATATAAATCCAAAAGAATGTAAAAACCCTCATATTCCTGAAAAACAAAAAGAAGAACTTAAAAACCTAAAAACACTTAAAACCCCCAAAAAACATAAAAACACTAAAACCCTAAAAACACCTTTATAGACCTAAAATCCCAAAACCCCTTAAAACCATAAAACCCCTAAAAACCATTAAAAACCCTAAAAACCACTTAAAAACAAAAAACCTTTTAAACCCCCAAAAATTTTAGGAAACTATAAAAAACCTTAAAACCCCTATAAATCTTAATTAAACCCTAAAAACAGAAAAAAAATCCATATAAACCCTAAAATCCATAAAAAATCCCTAAAAACCCAAAAACCAAAAATCCAAAAAAAAATCAATAAAAATACCTAAGAATGTAAAAAACCTAAAATCCTTAAAAACACAAAGAAAGCTGTACAAACCTAAAAACACTTAAAATCCTTAAAAACATGAAAAAACACTAAAAAATCTAATAACCATAAAACCCCAAAACCCCCCAAAAAATCCAAAAAACCCAGAAAATCCTTAAAAACCTAAAAACCCATAAAAATCCTAAAAACACTAAAAATACCAAAAAACAAAAAAACCATAAAAACTATGAAAAAATTCTAAGAAAACAAAAAATACAAAAAATTCATAAAACCCCTATAAAATTTTAAAAAGGATAAGAACACTAAAACCCTAAAAGATACTAAAAACCCTAAGCCCCTAAAAAATAAAACCCCTAAAAACCTAATGACCCCAAAAAAACCCCCTAAAAAGCCCAAAAACCCCATTAAAAACTCTAAATCCCCAGTAAACCCATATAAAGGTTATTTTTTAAAAAACCCATAAAAACACTTAAAAAACTCAATAAACACCTAAAAACCAAAACGAACAATAAAACCCATAAAAACAATAAAATACTCAAAAAACGATCAAAATCCATAAAAACATTAAAACCCAAAAAAATCCTTAAAAATTCCTAAAAACACCTGAAAATGTAAAAAAAAAATAAACCCTTAAAACCCTAAAAGAATTTAAATACATGAAAATATTTAAAGCACCTAAAAAGGTTCTAAAAACTATAAAAAAATTTAAAAACCTAAAAAACCTTAAAACCCATCAAAATCTATAAAAACCCTAAAAACCATAAAATTCCTAAAAATACTTAAAATCCCTATAAATGTAAAAAACCCTAAAACCCTGAAAAAACTGTAACAAAACATTAAAAAACTATGAACACTTAAATACCCTAGAAGCTTAAAAAGCCCAAAAACTCTAAAAACCAAAAAAATCCATAAAAACCATCAAAATCCTTAAAAACCCTAAAAAACCATAAAAACATAAAAAGACCAAAAAATGTAAAAAACACTAAGAAACCATAAAACATTCTAAGAAAATCTTAAAAACCTAAAAAAGCATAAAACTCTTAAAATCCTAAAAAACTCGAAAACCCTAAAAACCATTAAAAAACATTATAAATCCTAAAAACACCTAAAAACCATAAAACCCATAAAAATCATAAAACCCCTAAAACCCATAAAACCCCATAAAGTGAAAAAAACTCTAAAACCCCTTTAAACCCATAAAAGGCTAAAAACTAAAAAACTTTAAATCCACTAAAAAATAAAAAACCATAACAAACCATAAAATCCATAAAATCCATAAAATCCCCCCAAAACCGTCAAAATACCTAGAAACCCAGTAAAGGCTATAAAATCCCAAATTTTCATAAAATTCACTAACAATGTAAAAAACCCTATAGACCCCTAAGAAACAAAATTAAAATCCTAAATACAATTAAAACCCCTAAAACCCCTAAAAATTCCAAAAACCCTAAAAATTTAAAATCCTAAAAAATTAGAAATAGTACCTAAAGACATTAAAAACCCTAAAACCCTGAAAACCCCTAAGAAAACCCTAAAATCCTAAAAGCAATTAAAATCCCTAAAAACCTAAAACCGTTAAAAACCCATAAGGCCCCCACAAACCCTAAAAAACCCTAAAAACCAAAAAAAAACTCCTAAAACATATAAAACCCTAACACCCATAAAAACAATAAAAAATCTAGTAAAACTCTAAACACCATCTAAAACCCTAAAAACAGTTAAAACTCCAATAAACCTTAAAACCCCAAAAAAACTCAAAAAACACTAAAACCCTAAAAACCCATAAAGACCCATAAAACAATAAAAAACACCAAACCATAAAACACCCCTAAAAACAATAAAAATCCTAACAATACAAAAATATCCCTAAAATTGTCAAAAAACCTAAAAACCCATAAAAACCCTAAGAAAACCTTATAAACATAAAAACATATTTAAAACCATGAAAACCTAAAAAATGAAAAATCGCATAAAAACTCTAAAACCATATAAGTCCTATAAAAGTACTAAAAATCAAAATAACATAAAAAACCTTAAAAACCTTGAAAACCCTTAAGAAGACCATAAAATCCTAGAAATAATTAAAATCTCTGAAAAAACCCTAAAAACCCCTTAAACACCCAAAAAAACCCAAAAAACTATATAAAACCCCTAAAACATTAAAAAATATGATAAACAAATAAACCCCCTAAAACCACTAAAAACCCTACAAAACCCTTTAAACCTCTAAAATGTTAAAATACTCTAGAAACATTAAAACCCTAAAAAACAAAAAAAACCCAAATATTGAAAAAAAATTACAAAATCTAAAAACCCTCAAAATTAAAAAGAACCCGAAAACCTATAAAAATACCCAAAAAAGCCTTAAAACCCCTAAAACAAAAAAATATAAAAACCTATAAATATCGAAATAAAACCATAAAAATATAAAAACACCTAAACCCCCTAAAAACCTAAAAAATACTTGAAACCTTTAAAACCCATAAAACCCCTCAAAATCCATAATAACCCTAAAAACCAATCAAATTCCTTGAAAATCCAAAAAATTACATAAAAGGTAATAAACCCAAAAATATCTTGAAAACCTAGAAGAAAACCTCAAAAACCTAAAAATATTTAAACCCCTTAAAAAACTAAAAAAAATGATAAAACCCATAAAACCCCCCAAAAAAGACCCAAAAGATCCCTAAAACCCATAAAAACCACAAAAAACCAAAAAACACCCAAAACCCTAAAATATAAATAAAATATTTAAAAACCCTTTATACCCCTAAAAATTCTATAAATCTATAAAAACCTAAAAAACCTAAAAAAACACATAAAACCAAAAAGAAACAAGAAAACTCTATAACCCAAAAAAACCCTCATATCCCTAAAAACCCTAAAAACCATAAAAATCCAAAAAATCTATAAAAATCCCTAAAAACCGACTAAAAAATTATAAAAACCCTTTAAACCCGTCAAAATGTTAAAAAACTAAAAATCTTTAAAACCCCTAAAAACTCAAAAAAAACCCCTAAGAACCCAAAAAAACATAAAAACTCTGAAAACTGTTAAAATCCTAAAAACCTATACAAGTAATAAAAAATATCTAAAAAACAATAAAACATAAAAAACCAAAAAAACCTGAAAACCCCTAAGAAACCATTAAAAACCTAAAAACACTTAAAACCCCTAAAAATATATAAAAACACTAAAACCCTAAAAACCGTAGAAGACCCTAAAGAACTAAAACCTCTAAAAACAAAAATAACACCTATAAAATTAAAAACCCATAAAAACCTAAGAAAACACTAAAAATATAAAAACATTTAAGCCACTAAAAACGTCTCAAAAAACATCAAAAAAATTAAAAACTCAAAAAAACACTAAAAACCATAAAAATACTAAAAAGCAAAAAAAACCATAAAAAACATAAAACCCAAAAAAAGTACTGAAACCCATCAAAATTCCTAAAACCCCTAAAAACATAAAAACCTAATAAATCCCTAAAATCACAAAAAATGTAAAAAACCATAAAACCCTAAAAACACTAAGAAAACTTGAAAAACATAAAAACAATAAAATCCCATAAAACAAAAAAATGAACAGAACCCTAAAATCCCCTAAAACCCATAAAACCAACTAAAAACCATAAAAATATTAAAACCACACAGAACCCAAAAAACCAATAAAACTATAAATACCATTTAAAGCCCAAAAAATTTCAAAAAACTCTAAATAAACTTAAAATCCACAGAAAAATCCAAAAAAACCTCAAACCAGAAAAAACCAAAAAACCAAAAAACACTAAAAAACCCTAAAAACGTTCAAAATCCCTTAAATCCATAAAAAACAAAAAATCATAACATTCCATAAAAATGTAAAAACCTATAAAACATAAAAACTATTAAAACCCCTAAATTACATATAAAACACTAAAACCTCTAAAACCACTAAAAACACAAAAAAACCAAAAAAAACATGCAAAATTCCTAAAACCCCAAAAAACTATTAAAATTTTAAAAATTCTGTAAAAATCCCTAAAAACATTATAAGTCAGAAAAACCCAAAAAAATACAAAGAAAAAATTAATAAACTAAAACAATCAAAACCCCTATAAACCTAAAAAAACCCTAAAGACTGTAAAAACCATATAAATACCCTAAAATCCCTAAAAATACCTAAACCCCATAAAAACATTTAAAACCCATAAAACCCCATAAAACATCAAAAAACTCTAAAACCCCTTTAAACCCCTAAAAAATTTTAAAACACAAAAAACGTTAGAAATCCTAAAAACTCATAAAATCCATTAAACAAAAAAAATCAAAAAACCCCCCAAAACACTAAAAAACCCTAAACCCACTCGAAATCCATAAAAAAACCCGGAAAACCCATGAAACCCCTAAAAAAGAACTATTTATATCTAAAATTGTAAAAACCCTAAAAACTCTGAAAACCCCTAAGAAAACATTAAAATCCTAAAAACACTTAAAACCCCCAAAAAATCAAAAAACACTAAAAATAATAAAATAACTCTAAAGACATGATAGAAAATCCCCAAAACCATCAAAATCACTAAAAATGCTAAAAAAATAAAAATTCCTAAAAATTCATAAAGATCCCTAAAAACATAAATAACTTTAAAAAACCTTTAAAACCCCTAAGAAAACCATAAAAACCAAAAAACACTAAAAACCTATACAAACCTAAAAATGTTGAGACCCTAAAAGACCCTAAATCCCAAAATACCCTAAAAATACACAAAACCTTGAAAAACCCACAAAAACACTAAAAACCTGATCCATTTAAACCCCAAAAAACATTTAAAAACTTAAAAAATCTAGAAGTACCTAAAAAACTCAAAAAAAACCCTAAAAACCCAAAAAAATACATAAAAACACTAAAAACACCTAGAACCTTTAAAACCACTCAAAGTCCAATAAAACCTAAAAAAGTATAAAAATAAAACAGTTCCCCAGAAATCCCTAAAAACATAAAAGAACCTAAAAACCTGAAAACCCCTAAGAAAAATGTAATAACCTAAAAATTGTCTATAACCCAAAAAAACGAAAAATGGTAAAATCCCAAAAAACCCAAACAACCCATAAAAACCCACAAAATCCCTAAAAATTTTAAAAAGCTATAAAATTCCTAAAAAATACTAAAAATCCATAAAATGTAAAAAACCCTAAAAGTCCTGAAAAATATAATAAAATCATAAAACACCCAAAACATTAAAAACCCTAAAACATGCTAAAAATAAAAATCCTTAAAATTCCCTAAAACCAATAAAAACCATAAACATACCTACAAACCTTAAAAATCCCTAAAAACCATCAAAAACGCTAAAACCCACTAAAAAATATAAAAACCATTTATACCCTTAAAAATGTTAAAAAACAGAAAAAACCACTTAAAACACCTAAAAACAAAAAAATACCTAAAACACAAAAACAATAAAAATTCTTAAAATCCATAAAAATATAAAAAACTTTAAAAACCCTAAAAAATAAAAAAACCTAAAAACACTTAAAACCCATAAATAACCAAAAAATTCTAAAAACCCAGAATAATGTTAAAAACCCTAAAAAACTGTAAAACACCCAAATCCCTAAATACTATAAAAAAGAAAAAAATACAAAAAATCCCAAATAACATAAAAAACACAAAAACCCTAAAACACCCTAATAAAACCTTAAAATACAAAAAATACTTAAAACCCTGAAAAACCTAAAAGAGAATAAATACCTCTAAAAATAATATAAACCACAAAAATCATAAAAAATGCGAAGAAATAAAAAACCCATATAAACACTTAAAGTAGCAAAAAACTCTAAAAATGTAAAAAACCTAAAAATCCTAAAAAACCTAAAAAAATAAAAAAACACTTAAAATCCCAAAAAACAATAAATCTGTAAAAACCCAAAATCCCTAAAAACATGAAAAACATTAAAATCCCTAAAACCTTAAAAAATAATAAAAAACCTTAAAATCTTTAAAAATGTAAGAAACCATAAATACCCTGAAAATCCCTATGAAATCCTTAAAAACCTAAAAACACTTAAAAACCATATAAAACTAAAAACACTAAAATCTATATAAAACCTAAAATCTTCTAAAACCCATCATAATCTCTAAGGACACTAAAAAATTAAAAATCGTAAAAAATTTTAAAAACCCAAAAAAATTTAAAACCCTAAAAAAATCTAACATTCCCTGAAAACCCTAAAAAACATAAAAATACAAAATGGGATAAAAATTTCTAAAACCATAAAACCCCTAAAAACCTAGAAAACCCCTAAGAAAACCTTAAATACTTAAAAACACTTAAAACCCCTAAAACCTAAAAATGATAAAATCACTAAAACTCGAAAAGGCCCAAAAAACCCTAAAAATCCTAGAACCATAAAAACTTCCAAAGACATTAAAACCCCCTAGAAAACCATAAACCCACTAAAAAAATAAAATAATCTAAAACCCCTTCAAACACCTAAAAATGTTAATAAAATATACAAACATTTAAACCCCTAAAAACTCAAAAAACCCTTAAAACTAAAAAAACCCATCAAATCTTAAAACCCTAAAAACCCTGAAAACCACTAAAAATCCCTAAACCCCATAAAAATCATAAAAATACTAAAAACCCTAAAAATCTTAAAAATTTTGAAAGACCTTAAAAACTCTGAAAACCCCTAAGAAAACCATAAAAAACTAAACACGCTTAAAACCCCTAAAAACAAAAAAACGCTAGAACCCTAAAAAATAGAAAACCCCTAAAAACCCTAAAACCCTTTAAATCTACAAAAAACATAAAAACCATAAAAATGATAAAAAAACCCTCAAATTAACTAAAAATTAAAACACCCAAAAAAACCCTAAAAACCTCTAATATAACCAAAAGAACCTAAAAAAACTTTATACTCCTAAAACATAAAAAGGTTTAAAACCATATAAAACCCTAAAAGACCCTAAAACCATACAAACCATAAAAACCCCTATAAAAGTTAAAAACCCGTAAAACCCCATTAAAACCCTAAAAACCACTAAAATCTCTAAAACACCTTTAAACCACTAAAACGTTAAAAACTCTTAAAAACATTAGAACCCTTAAAAATTAAAAAAAAAACCCCAAAACCCCAAAACACCAAATAACCGTAAAACAATAAAAATCTCAAAATCCCTAAAAATCTCTAAAGTACCTAAAATCAAGAAAAATCCAAAAAATCCATAATATCCCTAGAAACATAAAAACCCATAAAAACCATAAAAACCTAGAGAAACCCTATGAAAACCATAAAAACATAAAAATCTTAAAACCCCTAAAAACATTAAAAATTAAAAATTTCCTAAAACCCTAAAACAATAAAATCCATAAAACCCTAAAAATCCCTAAAACTCTAAAAACCATAAAAATTAAAAAAAACCCCAAAAGATCCATGAAAACATAAAAAACCCTAAAAACCGTTGATACACTCAGAAACCTTAAAAACCTAAAACCTATTAAAACTCCTAAAAAACCTAAAAATTCTAAAAATACTAAAAAACAAAAAAATAATATAAAACCCTAAAAACCCCTGAAACCTTAAAAACCACTAAAAACCATAAAAGATCCTAAAAATTCAATAAAACTCTAAAATAACTATAAACTCCTAAAACATTTAAAAACTAAAAAAACTATACAAACTCTCAAAATCCCTAAAAATCCTAAAAACCATAAAAATACTAAAAAATCCCTTAAAATTAATGACAAAATAATAAAACTAAACACCCTAAAAAATATGTAAAAAATAAAAAAAAACCCAAAAAACACGAAAAACACCTTTGAAAACCTTAAAAACCAAAAAACACTTAAAACCCCTAAAAACCAAAGTAACGCTAAAAACCCTGAAAAACCCTAACTACCCCTAAAAACCATAAAACCCTAAAAACCCATAAAACACTAAAATATATAAAAACCATTTAAACCCATAAAAATGTTAAAATTCTATAAAAAAATTTAAACTCCTAAAATAAAAAATCCATAAAAAACCGTAAAACCCTAAAAATAAAAAATGCCCAAAATCTCTAAAAAACCTAAAAACCCATAAAAATACTAAAAAATCCCTAATAACATAAAATATTTTAAATACCTAAAAACCCCTTATAAAACCTTAAAAACCAAAAAACACTAAAACCGACAAAAAAACATAAGAAATATAAAAATCCTAAAAACCCTAAAACCCCTCAAAATACCTAAAAACTATAAAAAACATTAAAAGACCTAAATATCTCAATAAATATAAAAATAATAAAACCCTAAAATACCCAAATAAAACCTTTAAACGCTTACTACACTTAAAACACCTAAGAACCCAAAAAATGGTAAAAACCCTAAAAAAATACTAAATTAACCTAAAAACCCCTAAAGACAATAAAACCCCCTAAAAACATTAAAAACCACGAAAAACATGAAAAAATCTCTAAACACTTAAAAATTTTAAAAACTCTAAAAACCATAAAACACTATAAAACTCAAAAACACCTTAAAAATAAAAAAAACCATAAAACCATAAAAAACTCTAAAATCCCTCAAAATCCCTAAAAACACTAAAAACCATAAAATTAATAATAAATATCTAAAACCCCTAAAAACATAACAACCCCTAAAACCCTATGAAAACCATAAAATATAAAAACACTTAAAACCCCAAAAAACATGAATAATGATAAAAACACTAAAACCACTACAAATCATAAAATCCCCTAAAAACCATTAAAACCCTAAAATCCAATAAAAACCTTGAAACCCACTAATAACTCCAAAACCCTTTAAAACCCTAAAATGTAAAAAAACTCTACAAAACCTTAAAACCCCAACAAAACTCAAAAAAATACTAAAAATAAAAAACCCATAAAACCCCTAAAAACCCAAAAATACCTTAAAACATGGTGAAAATCCAAAAAAATACCTAAAAAACTAAAAACCCTAAAAACATGAAAATCCTAGGAAACACTAAAAACCAAATGAAACATAAACCCCTAAAAAACATAAAAAAGGATGAAACTAGTAAAAAACCCTAAAACCCTAAAAATCCTTTAAAATCCTTAAAATCCCTAAAAATCCTAAAAAACCAAAAATATCTGAAAATATCCTTTAAAATAAAAAAATATAAAACATCTAAAAACCCTAAAAACCTAAATAAAACCTTAAAAATATAAAAAAACTTAAAACCCATATAAAACCTAAAAAACACTAAAAAACCAAAAAACCCTAGACAACCCTAAAACCACAAAAAATCCCTAAAACTCTAAAACTGATAAAAATCATTAAAAATTCCTAAAAATCCATAAAATGTAAAAAAACCTAAAACCCTTATAAATCCTTGGAAAACCTTAAAAAACTAAAAACACTAAAAACCCATAAAACATAAAAAAAATTCTAATTTCCTTAAAAAAACCTAAAAAACCAAATAAACACTCGAAATCCTTAAAACCCTAAAACCCATAAAAATCACCACAAATTAATAAAAATCATTAAATAAGTAAAAACCCCTAAAATCCTTGAAAACCCATAAGAAAAAATTAAAAATATAAAACACTTAAAACAAATAAAAACATATAAAATGCTAAAAACCTTAAACTCCTTAAAAACCCTCAAAACTGTAAAAACCATAGAAACCCCTAAAACCACAAAAAACCATAAAACCCGCGAAACACCATGAAACACTAAATACTCTAAAATCCCATTCAAACCCCAAAAATATTACAAAAATAAAAAAAACATTAAAAACATAATGAAGTCAAAGAAACCCTAAAACCCAAAAAAACATAAAAAACCAAAAAACCGTACAATACCTTAAAACCCATCAAAATACCTAAAACCTTAAAAACCATAAAAATTGTAAAAATTCCCTAAAAACACCTAAGAAGTTAAAAACTATAAAAACCCTAAAACCCCTAATAAATACTAAAAAACCTAAACTCACTTAAAACCAGTAAAACCCCCAAAAGAGCTAAATCCCTTAAAACCCCCTAAAAACACTCAAAATCCCTAAACACCCTGAAAAAAATAAAAATCCAAAAAAATATCTAGAAATGTAAAAAACCCTAAAACTATGAAAAAATCTAAGAAAACAGTAAAATCATAAAAACACACATAAAAACCTAAAAAACCTAAAAAATGATAAAAATTCTAAAACCCCTAAAATAAAATAAAACCCTAAACCCCGAAAACCCATAAAACATTCAAAAACACTAAAAACCCCTAAAAACTAAAATTTACTATAAGCTTTAAAACCCTTTAAATACCTAAAAACAATAAAAATATCTAAAAACACATGAAATCCTAAAAACTCAAAGATAAACCTAAAACCCTAAACAACCATAAAAAACCTAAAACCCTATTAATCCTAAAAACCCTAAAAACCATAAAAAACATAAAATCCCTAAAATCCCTAAAAACATAAAGATCCCAAAACCCCTAAAAACCCAAAGAAAACATTAAAAATCTAAAAGTACAAAAAATTCATAGAAACCTAAAAAACATTAAAAACCCTAAAACCTTAAACCACTCAAAATCACGAAAACCCCCCAAAACCATAAAAATTCTAAAAAACCCCAAAAACCAAAAACACTGAAACCCTAAAAGACTCTAAAATCCTTAACAACCATAAAAACCACTAAAACCCTTAAAACCCATAAAAACACTAAAAAATACGAACACTAAATCCCTTTAAACCCCACAAATGTTAAATAACTCAAAAAAATCAAAACAAAAATCCCTCAAAAACTCAAAAAACACCAAAAAACCCAAAACATCCATAAAAACACTGAAAATCCCTAAATCCCCTAATACACCTCAAAACCCCAAAAAAACCCTAAAAACAATAAAAATCCCAAAATATCCCTAAAAATCCCTAAAAACATAAAAAACCCTAAAAACCTGAAGAAGCTTGTTTCTGTGGCATGGAAAGAATGCACAAAGCCCATCGAGATGGGTGGGCTGGGCATCAAGGACCTCAGGAAATTCAACGATGCCTTAATTGGAAAATTCACATGGAATCTTTTCAACCCGACTAACATGAGTCTTGACTTCTTGAGGGAAAGATTCAACTATAAGCTATGTGAGGACTTCCCGGGATTCATCCCCTCGTCGGTTTGGACAACAATCAGGTCCTCATAGAGGCGCATTATTTCCAATTCGAAATGGGTGGTCTCAAGGTACTCGACCTTGAATTGTTGGAAGACCACCTGGCTGGATCGGCCCATCAGTGAATCTGTCCAGCCACCTCAGGTTTTCAAGCACTGGTCCATTGCTGATCTCAAGGACAATATGAACGAGATTGAATGTATCCTGCCGCAGAATATTATCACACAAATACAAAACTATAGTTTTACGGACATGGATTGTCTCATTTGGAAGGAAAATATGGTTGGGTTGTTGAGTGTGAAGGAGTTTTACCGGTCTGAATGTGAGCAGAGAATTCAGCCCCCTTCTTGGCTCTCTAAATTTCGGAGGCCCTTCATTCCCCCCTCTATCTACCTGCTGCTGTGGAAAATTTGGAGAAATAGATTGCCAGTTCAAGAGAAATTGAAAAGAGCTGGGTGGTGTTTGGCCTCTGCTTGTCTGATCTGTCTTCAGGATGAGGAAAATCTACAGAACATTTTTCTTAAGTGCATGTTGGCTGCAGGTCTTTGTGATCATTTACTGGGCATATTCCAGCTGAAAATCGGCATGGACAGCATGTTATCTGCTATTTTCAGCAGTGTTGTAGGCGTGCAATGCAGTCAGCAAATTGCCAATCTGCTTCTTGCTGCCGTTGCGGCTCTTACTACTTTTGTGTGGGCAGCTCGGAACAAAGTGGTTTTCGATAATGATTCATGCTGCATCCGAAATGGTGTGGTGGAAATTCATCAAGCAGTCCATGCAGTGGCTCATATCCAGGATGGTACGATGGCTAATGATATTAAGGAACTTATTGTTTTGAGAACTCTCGGAATTTCTGGAAGATGCAGGAAACCGAAGGACTTTAAATTCATTCGGTGGATTCCACCAATCCCAGAATGGATAAAAGTTAATGTGGATGGTGCAGCCCTAGGCGCGCCTGGTCCCTCTGGGTGTGGTGGTGTTTTCCAGACGTATAGAGGCTTTGTTAAAGGATGATTTTATCATTACATTGGGAATGGATGTGCTTATGAAGCAGAGATATGGGCCATGATTAAGGCTGTACAGTTTGCGGTCCACTTCAGGTGGACGCAGCTATGGATTGAATCTGATTCGATGTTGGCGGTGGAAGCCCTCAAAAGCAAAACAAGGACAATCCCATGGAGGCTCCTCCCACAATGGGTTGACTGTCTGAGAATCTCTCAGGGTATGAACATTATGGTCACACATATATACAGGGAAGCATACAAGGTGGCGGACATACTCTCCAAGAAAGAAATTGAGGATGGATGTTCCATGTGGTCATTTATTGCACCAGATTTCTGCACTCCCCTTGTGGACTCAGACATGAAGGGTGAATTGCACACTCGGCTGTGCAAACCCTCCTTGTAATGCCTTGTACCTTTATTTTATATTATTATATTTTGTGGGGCTGGGATCCGCCCGGCCCCAAACCTGCTTTGCCTAAAACCCCTAAAATCCCTAAAAAACATAAAAAGACCTAAAAACCTTAAAAAACCCTAAAACCCAATAAAAACCATAAAAAGCCACTAAAAAATCTAAAAAAATCTAAAAACCATTTAAACACTTAAAAATACTAAAAAAATGGAAAAAAACCGCCCTTAAAAATCCTAAAAGTGCAAAAAAATGCCAAAAAATACAAGAAACTATTAAAACCCTAAAACCCAAAAAACCCCTAAAAACATCAAAATCCCAAAAAACTCTAAAGAACCATAAGAATCCTAAAATATCCATAAAACATAAAAACCCTAAATAACCCTAAATAACCTTAAAAACCTAAAAACACTTAAACCCTATAAAACCCCAAAAATGCTAAAAACACTAAAAACCCAAATAAAAACCCTAAAACCCCCAAAATCCATAAAAACCATAAAAAATGAAAAAAATCCGAAAAACCATAAAAATGGAAAAAACCCAAAACCCTGAAATACCCTAAGAAAACCATAAAAACCTAAAAACATGTAAAACCTCTAAAAATCTAAACAGTTCTAAAATCCCTAAAAACCCTAAAAACCATAAAATCTTTTAAAAACCATGCAAAACCCCAAAAACCTTAAAAACATGAAAAAAATCAAAAAACCCATAAAAACACTAAAAGCCCCCAAAAAAAATTAAATCCACTTTATAATTTAAAAAGTCTAATGTGTAAAAAACCTGAAAAAATAAAAAACTCCTAAAAAAAGAAAAAAACATAAATCCATAAAAACCCTAAATCCGTAAAAACCCTGAAAACATTTAAAATCCCCAAACCCTAAAATACTAAAAAAATCCTAAAAGTCTCTAAAAATTTAAGAAACCCTAAATACCTTTGAAAACTCTATGAAAATCTTCAAAACCTAAAAACACTTAAAAACCATAAAAAATCTGAAAACACTAAAATCCCCAAAAATCACTAAAAAACCCTAAAACTCCTAAAATCCCTAAAAACCGTAAAAATCCTAAATTTTTTTAAAAAGCCTACAAAATTGAAAACCCAAAAAACCCATTAAAATATCTATAGACCTTGAAATCCAAAAAAAATACTAAAAGGGATTAAAATTTCTAAAAACATAAAAACCCTAAAAACCTAGAAAACCCATAATAAAACCCTAAATACATAAAAACACATAAAATCCATAAAACTGAAAAAATTATAAAAACCCAAAAGGACCCTCAAACACCTTAAAATCCCTACAACCATAAAACCCTATAATGAAATTAAACCCCCCTAGAAAACCATAAACCTCCTAAAAACCCAATAAAACTCGAAAAACCCTTTAAACACCTAAAAATGTTTAGAAAATATAAAATAATAAAACCCCTAAAAATTCAACCCCCCCTAAAAACAGAAAAAAAAACCCTAAAAACCCTAAAATCCCTAAAAACATGAAAACTACTCAAAATCCATAAACCCCATAAAAATCATAAAAATACTAAAAAAACCCCTAAAAATTCCTAGAAATGCAAAGGACCCTAAAACCCTGAAAACCCTTTGAAAACCTTAAAAACACAAAAAACCAAAAAAAACATCTAAAAAATAAAAAACCATTAAAAACCCTACAAACCCTATAAATTAAAAAAATCTTAAAAACCATAAAAATTCTAAAAATCCCTAAAAATAACTAAAACATAAAATAGCCTGAAACCCTGAAAACCCCTAATATTACCATAAAAAACTAAAATAACTGAAAACCCTAAAAACATAAAAAAAATGTTTAAGATCCTATAAAACCCTAAATGACCCTAAAAACATAAAAATGAAAAAAATCCCTTTAAAATTTAAAAAACCCCGAAAAAACATTAAAACCCTAAAAACCACTAATACCCAATTAAACCACAAAAAACATTAAAAAAATCTTAAAAACCATAAAACCCTTAAAAATTCAAAAAAATCCCAAAAACCCCAAAACACCAAAAAAACATAAAAACCTCAAAATCTCTAAAAACCCTAAAAACCCTAAAATCCCTAAAAAATCAAAAAAAACCTAAACATCACTAAAAACATAAAAAAAACGCTAAAAACCTAAAAAAACCTTAAAAATGAAAAAATACATATAACTCCTAAAAACCTAAAAAAAATGAAAAACAATCCTAAAAACCCTTAAAACAATAAAAACCATAAAACCCACAAAATCCCTAAAACTCTAAAAACCATAAATATCTGAAAAAATACCTAAAATCCATTAAAATTTACAAATCCTAAAAACCATGAAAATTCTAAGAATCCTTAAAAACCTAAATCCAATTAAACCCCCTAAAAACATAAAACACACTAAAAAACCCTAAAAACACTAAAAAAACCGTAAAACACTAAAAACCCCTAAAATGTAAAAACCACTCAAAACAATAAAAGAACCTAAAAACCCATAATCCCCAAAAATACAATAAAACTCTAAAAGACATATAAACTGCAAAAACATTAAAAAAATGTAAAAACACTAAAAATCCTCAAAATCCATAAAAATCCTGAAAAACCTAAAAAATACCATAAAATCCTTAAAAACATAAAAAAAATCCTAAATACCCTAAAAACCCTAAAAAACATTAAAAACCCAAAAACTATTAAAACCCCTAAAAATAAAAACCGCTAAAAACCCTAAAACACCAAAAAACCCTAAAAACCATCAAAATCACTAAAACCCTAAAAACCATACAAAAATAAAAAACCCTAAAAATATGTAAAAAATAAAAATCCCCAAAAACCCTAAAAACCCATAAGAAAACCTTAAAAACCAAAAAAACACTTAAAACCGCTAAAAACCAAAAAACACTAAAAACCCCAAAAAACCATAAAAAGATAAAAATACTAAAAACCCTAAAAACCCTCGAAATCGCAAAAAATCTTAAAAATCCTTTAAAGACCTAAATATCCCAAAAATATAAAAATATAAAACCCTAAAATACCCAAAGAGAACCTTAAAACCCATAACACACTTAAACCCCATAAGAACCAAAAAACTATAAAAACCTTAAAAATAACCTAAAATAACCTAAAAACTCTAAAAACCTAAAAAACTCTAAAGATAATAAACCTCCCTAAAAAAAATAAAAAAACCTAAAATCCCTAAAAATATTAAAACCACCAACAACTCTAAAAACCCTTAAAATATAAAAACTCTAAAAAACATAAAACACTATAAAACTCAAAAGAACCTTAAAAACCAAAAAACCGTAAAAAATCTAAAAACTCTCAAAATCCCTAAAAACCCTAAAAACCATAAAAATCCTAAAAAATCCCTAAAACCCCTAAAAAAATAAACATTTAAAATCCCTAAAAATCATAAAAATATAAAAATACTTTAAACCCATGAAAACATATGAAATGTAAAAAACATTAAAACCCCGACAAATCATAAAATCCCCTAAAAACCATAAAAACCCTAAAACCCCATCAAACCCATGAAACCTAATAATTACTCTAAAAACCCTTTAGTATCCAAAAACATTAAAAAAACTCTAAAAACATTAAAAACCCTACAAAAATTAAAAAAAATCTTAAAAACCAAAAAAACCAACAAATCCCTAAAAACCCTAAAAACACCTAGAAACCTTAAAACATCATGAAAATACTAAAAATACCAAAAAGACTAAAAACCCTAAAAATCCAAAGAAAAAATTAAAAACCTAAAAAAATATTCCCCAAAAAAACCTAAAAAATGATGAAAACACTAAAAACCCTAAAATCCTAAAAAGCCTTAAAATCCGAAAAAACCCTAAAACCCATTAAATTCCTTAAAAATTTCTAAAAATAAAAAAAATGTTAAAAAAAATATAAAAAACCTAAAACCCTGAAGATAAAATTAAAAATCTAAAAACACTTAAAAACCATAAAAACCTAAAAATCACTAAAAACCCAAAAAAAACCCCTAGAAAACCCTAAAACACCCCAAAATCCCTAAAAATCTAAAAACAATAAAAATTAATAAAAATCCATAAAACATAAAAAACCCTAAAAAGCTTGAGAAATCCTAAGAAATCTTCAAAAAAAATAAAAACACCAAAACCCCTAAAAAACATAAAAAATACTAAAATCCCTAAAAAAATAAAAAACACTCAAAATCTATAAAACCCCAAAAAATATAAAAAACATAACAAATACCAAAAAATCAATAAAAAAGTAAACTACCCTAAAAACCCAGAAAACCCCTAAGAAAACTGTAAAAACACTAAAAACCCATAAAAACCTAAAAAACTCTAAAATCATTAAACTACCTAAAAAACATACAAACCATAAAACCCCTAAAACCATAATAACCACTAAAACCACAAAAACACCATAAAAATTACTAAATACTCTAAAATCCCATTAATCCCTCAAATATATTAAAAACTACAAAAAACATAAAAAACATAAAGAAGTCAAAGAAACCTTAAAACCTAAAAAATTATAGAAACCATAAAAACCCTAAAATACTTTAAAAAACATAAAAATCCCTAAAACCCTAAAAACAATAAAAATCCTATAAATTCGATAAAAATACCAAAAAATTACAAAATGTTAAAAACCCAATGAAAGCCTAAAAAACCTAAAAACACTTAAAACCCCTAAAAACCTAAAAATCCTCAAAATAAATAAACACTGTAAAACCATATAAAATCCTAAAAAATCTCTATAATTGTAAAAAACCCTAAAAAATGAAAAATCCTAATAAAACATTAAAAACATAGGAACACACATAAAAAACCTAAAAAACCTAAAAAATGTTAAAAACACTAAAAACCCCTGCAATTCCCTAAAAACCCATAAAACCATAAAAAACCCTAAAAACCCATAAAAACCCTGAAAACCACTACAATCCCTAAGACCCTTTAAAACTAAAAAAACATTAAAAAACTGTAAAAAAACTTAAATTCCTAAAAACTCAAATAATAATAAAACCCCAAAAAACAATAAAAACCCTAGAAACCCTAATAATACTAAAAATATATAAAACCCTAAAAATCATAAAAAAACATAAAAATCCCTAAAATCCCTAAAAAAACAAAAAAGCCAAAAACCTAAATAAAAAATTATAAATAAGAAAACACAAAAAAAACCCACAAAAAACCTAAAAAAGCTGAAAACATAACAACCATAAAAAACCTTGAACACTCAAAATCTTGAACAAACCCTAAAACCCACAAAATTCTAAAAATCCCCTAAGAACCTAAAAAAACTGAAACCCAAAAAGACCCTAAAATCCTTAAAACCCATAAAACCCCTAAAACCCAAAAGAACCATAAAAACACTAATAGATTTTAAAACTCTAAATCCATTTAAACCCATACAAATGATAAAAAAACTCAAAAAATAAAAAAATACCTAAAAACAAAAAAACCCTAAAAACCGAAAAAATCCAAAAAAACACTAAAAACCTGTAAAACCTGTAAAACCCCTCAATATCCCAAAAACCCCTAAAAACTAAAAGAATCCAAAAAAAAACCCTAAAAATCCATTAAAACATAAAAAATCCAAAAAACCTGAAAAACCCTAAGAAAAACTCAAAAACCTAAAAAACACCTAAAACCTATAAAAACCAAAAATGCTATAAGCCCAACAAAACCTTAAAAACACCTAAAAACCAAAATAATCTCTAAAAACATTAAAAATCCATAAAAATCCTAAAAATACTTTAAAATCCCAAAAAAAATAAAAACCCTAAAAGACTTGAAAAACTCTATGAAAGCCTTAAAATCCCCAAAACATTAAAACCCTAAAAATCCCTAAAACGTGCTAAAAATAAAAACAAACCAAAAATTACCTAAATCCCTAAAAACCCTAAACATCCTAAAAACACCTAAATCCCCTAAAACCATAAAACACATAAAATCCTTAAAACCCCCAAAAAAGGACAAAAACCCAAATACCCAATAAAAAAATCTAAAAACAATTTAAACCCTTAAAAATGTTAAAAAACTGAAAAAAACCATAAAACACTTAAAACCCCCAAAAAATATCTAAAACACAAGAAACCATAAAAAACCCTAAAACCCAAAACCCTCTACAAAACCTGAAAATCCCAATAAACCCTAAAACACATTAAAATCCAAAAAAAACATAAAAACATAAAAATCCCTAAATACCCTAAAAAAACCTAAAAACACTTACAAACCTAAAACACTTAAAACCCCCCAAAACCACAACAAATTATAAAAACTAAAAAGGCACTAAAACTATAAAAATCCTAAAAACCCCCCAAAATCCCTAAAACCAATAAAAAACCAAAAAATTCCTAAAAAACCCTAAAAATGTAAAAAAATCCATAAAAACATTAAATCCCCTAATAAAACCTTAAAAACAAAAAATAATTTAAACTCCCCAAAACCTAAAAAACGCTAAAACCCATAAAACCCCTAAAAGACCCTAAAAATCTCTAAAACCCATACAATCCCACAAAAACCTTAAAAAACATGAAAAAATCAAAAAACCCATAAAAACACTAAAAGCCCCAAAAAAATATTAAAAACACTTTAAACCCCATTAAATATTTAAAATATCTAAAATATGTAAAAAACCTAAAAATTTAAAAAAACCATAAAAACCCAAAAAAATCATAAAAATGTAAAAACCCTAAAGCCCTAAAAACCTTTAAAATCCTTAAAACCCTAAAAAACTACAAAAATCATTAAAAACCCTAAATATTTAAGAAACCCTAACTACACTAAAAACCATATGAAAACCTTGAAAACCTAAAAACACTTAATACCCATAAAAATTAAAAACACTAAAACACAAAAAATCCTAAAATCCAATAAAACCGCTCAAAATCACTAAAACCTCTAAAAACCTTAAAAATCCTCAAAATTTCTAAAAACCCTAAAAAATTGAAAACCCTAAAAAAACCCTCAAAATCCCTAAAAACCTGAAATATCATAAAAATATTAAATGGGATAAAAATTCTTAAAAACATAAAAAACTAAAAACCTGGAAAACCCCTATGAAAACATTAAATTCTTAAAAACACTTAAAACACCTTAAAAATAAAAAATACTAAAAACCCTAAAACTCGAAAAGAAAATAAAATCCCTAAAAACCCATAGAATAATAATAACCCCTAAATAAATTAAAACCCCCACAGAAAACCATAAACCCCTAAAAACATTAACAAAATCTACAAACATTTAAACCCATAAAAACTCAAAAAAACCCACTAAAAATTGAAAAAAACCATTAAAATGCCTAAAACCCATAAAAACCCCAAACCTATCAAGATCCCTAAACCTCGTACAATTCTTAAAAATACTAAAAAACCTTAAAAATTCCTAAAAATTTAACGGACCCTAAAAACCCTGATTAACCCTAAGAAAACCTTAGAAACATGAAAACACTTAAAACCCATAAAAACCAAAAAAGGTTAAAACCCTAAAAAATATAAAACACTTAAAAAAATAAAACCATCTAAACCCAAAAAAACCAAATAAACCATAAAAATTATAAAAAATCCAAAAAATCACTAAAAAGTAAAACACCCCAAAAACCCAGAAAACCCATAAGACTGCCTTAAAAACCTAAAAACACTTAAAACCCCTAAAAATATAAAAAATGTTAAAAACCCTAAAAAACACTAAAAGACCCTAAAAAACCTAAAAACCATAAACCCCTATAAAACATGAAAAAATCTAAAACCACTGAAAACTTTAAAACCCTTAAAACCAATAAAACATTAAAAACACTGAAAAAATTCAACATATACAAATTTAAAAAAAAACCTAAAATCCCAAAAACACCAAAAAACCATAAAAAATAAAAACCATAAAAACCTAAAAATCCCTAAAAACCCTTATAATCTTAAATAACAAAAAAAATCCTTAAAAATCCCTGAAAACAAAAAACACCCTAAAAACCTAGAAAACCCCTAAAACCATAAAATTGATAAAAAACCTCAAAATCCCTAAAACTCAAAAAACAATAAAATGCTAAAAAATACCTAAAATACAAAAAACTGTAAAAAAATCCTAAAAACCATGAAAAACCTAAGAAACCTTAAAATCCAAAAACCAATTAAAACCCCTAAAAACCTAAAAAATGCTAAAAACCATAAAAATATTGTAAAGCCGTAAAACACCCTGGAACCTTAACAACCATTAAAATTCTTAAAATACCATAAAAACCCATAATCCCTAAAAAAATTATAAAAATTTTAAATCCCTATAAACTCCTGAAACCTTAATAAACTATTAAAACACTAAAAACCATGAATATCCTTTTTAAACCATAAAACACCTAAAAAATACCTTAAAATACATAGAAAAATAAATAACATAAAAAACCTAAAAACCCCTAAAACATTAAAAACCTAAAAACACTTAACACCCATAAAAAACTAAAAATTCTACAAGACCCTAAAAACCCATAAAACCACTTAAAACCCAAAAGATCACTAAAACACCAAAAACCATAAAAATAATAAAATTCCTTAAAAATATGTAAAAAACCCAAAACCCTGAAAACCCCTATTAAAACCTTAAAAACCAAAAAACACTTAAAACCCCTTAAAACAAACAAATGGTAAAAACCCTAAAACACCATACAAGCCCAAAATCCCTAAAAACCTTAAAAATCCTAAAAGCCCCTAAAACCCTAAAAATATAAAAACTCTTAAACCATTAAAATGTTAAAAAATCTAAAAACAATTAAATTAATAAAAACAAAAAAACCCATAAACCATAAAAACCATAAACCCTAAAAAATAGAAAAAACCTCCAAATCCATAAATCCTCAAAAAACCATAAAAATCTAAAAAACCCATAAAATTTTTAATAACATAAAAAAATATAAAAAACCTAAAAACCCCTTAGCAAACCTTGAAAACCAAAAAAACATTTAAAACCCCCAAAAACATAAAAAATATAAAAAACCTAAAAAATGCTAAAATCCCTCAAAATCCCTAAAAACAATAAAAATCCTTAAAAAGACCAAAATATCCCAAAAAACATAAAAAGAATAAAACCATAAAATACCCAAAGAAAACCTTAAAACCCGTAACACACATAAAACCCCTAAAAACCCAAAAAATGCTAAAAACCTAAAAAACCTAAAAGAACCTAAAAACCCTAAAAACACTAAAAACCCAAAACCCCCTAAAGATCATAAAACCCCCTAAAGCTTAAAAAACCCAAAAAAAATCTATAAAAACCTTAAAACCCACTAAAAATGAAAAAACAATTTAAACCCCTAAAAGTGTTTGAAACTCTAAAAACAATAAAACACTATAAGACATAAAAAAACCTCAAAATCCCAAAAAACCCAAAAAACCATAAAAAGCTCTAAAAACCGCCAAAATCCCTAAAAACCCTAAAAACCATTAAAATCTTAATAACCCTAAAAATCCATAAAAACTATTAAAATCATAAAAATCCCTAAAAACCTTTAAAACTATAAAAAACAGTAAAACCCAAAAAAACTCAAAAAAATCCTAATAACTTAAAAAAACAAAAAAAGCCCTTAAAACCCTTAAAATCCTTAAGACATCATGAAAATCCTAAAAATCCCCAAACAACTAATAACCCTAATAACCATTAAAAATCCAAAGAAAACATTAAAACCAAAAAAATAACCACTAAAAAACAAAAAAAAATTGATGGAATCACTAAAAACCCCTCAAACCCTAAAAAACCAGAAAAAACCCTAAAATGCCTAAAAACCATAAAAATCCTAAAAAGTCCTCAAAATTACAAAAAAATAAAAAAAACTAAAATCCCTAAAAAACCTAAAGAAAACCATAAAAACCTTCAAACAATTAAAACCCATAAATAATCCTAAAAAAAATTGAACCAAAAACCCCTAGAAAACCCTAAAACCACTCAAAATCCCTAAAACTCTAAAAATTATAAAAAGCATTAAAACTCCACAGAAACACCTAACACATAAAAAACCTAAAAACTCTGAGAAATACTAATAAATCCTTAAAAATTTAAACAAACTAAAAACCCTTAAAAATAAAAAAAATGCTAAAATCATTGAAAACACTCAAAATCCCTTAAACCCTAAAAATCATAAAAATCATAAAAATTCCGTAAAAATAATTAAAAAAGTAAAAAACCCTAAAATACCTGAAAATCACAATGAAATCCTTAAAAACATAAAAAAAATTAAAGCCATAAAAACTGAAAAAATGATAAAAAGCCTAAAAACCAAAAATACCGTAAGAACCATAAAACACCTAAAGCCATAAAAAACCTAAAACTGCAAAACACCATAAAAAACTAAATACTTTAAAATACCATTAAACCGCTAACAATGTTAAAATACTCCAAAAATCATTAAAAACTTAAATAATTCCAAGAAACGTTAAATTCTAAAAAACCATAAAAACCGTAAAATACATTAAAAACAATAAAAATCCCTAAAAACTGAAAAACCATAAAAATCCAAAAAATCCCTAAATATTCCTAAAAAAGTAAAAAATAGTAAAAATGCTAAAACCCTAAGAAATATTAAAAACCCTAAAAACACTTAAATCCCCTAAAAACCCCAAAAGTGCTAAAAACACTAAAAAAACCCTAAAACCCCCAAAATCCCTAAACACTTTAAAAACCATAAGAATCCTAAAAAATATGTAAAAATGTAAAAACCCCTAAAAACACGAACTCCATAAGAACACCTTAATGGCAGAAAAATGCACATAAAAGACCTAAAAAAACTAAAAAATGCTAAAAACACTAAAAACCCCTAAAATACCCTAAAAACCCTAAAACCCCTAAAATACATAAAACCTTGAAAACATTAAAACCCCATAAAAGCACTAAAAACACTACAAGATATAAAACCGTTTAAAATCCTAAAAACATTAAAAAACACTAAAAAATCGTAAAAGCCTAAATACTCAAAAATAACAATAAAACCCCCCAAAACCATAAAACCCTACAAAACCTAATTATCCTAAAAATCCATAAAACCCCTAAAAATCCTAAAAAACATAAAAAAACCTAAAATCCCTAAAAACATAAAAATCCCAAAAACACCCAAAGAAAAAATCAAAAACCTAAAAACACTTAAAACCCAAAAAAAACTAGAAATGCTAAAAACCCTAAATACCATTAAAACCCTAAGACCCTCAAAATCATGAAAACCCCTAAAACCCATAAAAATCCTAATAAATCCCTAAAAATACCTAAAAATGTAATAAACCATAAAAAACTTGAAAACTATTAAGAAACCTTAAAAACATAAAAACACTTAAAACCCCAAAACCCTAAAAATGCTTAAAACACTAGAAAAATCCCAAAAGATGCTAAAACCCCAAAAACACCTAAAAACCATAAAATTCCCAAATATCTATAAAAACCCAAAAACCCAAAAAAACCCATTAAACCCATTAATATTCTAAAAACCCTTTAAACACCAAAAAATGTTCAAAAAATCAAAAAACCTTTAAAACCCAAAAAACTTTGAAATCCCTAAAACCCCAAAAAAATCATAAAACACCTAAAACCCCCAAAACACTCAAAATCCCTAAAAACCCTAAAACCATAAAAATCCTTATAAATCCCTAAAAATACATAAAGGTAATAAACCCTAATAACACTAAAAACCCTAAGAAAACCTTAAAAACCTAAAAACACATAAAATCCCTAAAAAGTGAAAAAACACTAAAAAACCTAAAACCCCTAAAAACCTAAGAAACCCTGAAAACCCTCAAAAATACCTAAAACACTAAAAACCCATAAAAATCCTAAAAAATACCTAAAAATGTAACAAATAAACATACAACCCCAAAAAACTTATGAAAATGTTATAAACATAAAAACTTTTAAAATCTGTAAAAAACCCAAATTCTTAAAACCCTAAAAAACCCTAAAAGACCATAAAACCATAAAAAATCCTAAAAATCATAAAAACCCACAAACACCTTAAAAATACAAAATACCATAAAACCCTAAACAAACCCTAAAAACACTAAAAACAATTTAAACACCTAGAAATGTCAACAATTTTGAAAAACTTTAAGAACCCTAAAAAAATTTAAAAACCCAGAAAAACCTAAATAACCAAAAAAACTCTAAAACACCTAAGAAACAATAATAAGCCACAAAATCTCTAAAAACCCTAAAACGAATATAAATCCTAAAAATAAATAAAATTCCTTAAAAATATAATGACACTTAGAAACCCTGAAAATCTGTAAGAAAACCCTTAGGGATATGTACACTGCACTCCTCAAGAAGTATAAATCTATGTGGGAGTCGGTGGATGCTGATGCGTCTTCTGGATATGGTGCTGATGGTGACCCTTATGGTCCTACTTCTGACTATGACATGTAGCACTTTTTGGGTGTGGGTCATTTGACCCTGTCCCTCGCTTTTTTGATTTATCCTTTCTTCCAATAAATTTTGGGGGGCCATGAATAGCTTGTCCCTTCACCTTCTCTACCAAAAAACCTATGAAACCCCTAAAAACCTAAAAATACCAAAATCCCTCAAAATCCAAAAAACCCAAAAAACATTAAAAATATTTAATAATCCCAAAAAATCACAAAAAAATTAAAAAACCCTAAAATACTTGAAAACATTTTAGAAAACCATAAAAACCTAAAGACACTTAAAACCCCTAAACCCTAAAAAGCGCTAAAATCTCTAAACAAACTAAAAACCATAAAAACTGTCAAAATCCATAAAAATGATAAATAAATAAATACCCAAAAAAATTCCTAAAAAAACTAAAAAAATAAAAAATCTAAAACCCCTAAAAAAGCATAAAACCTTAAAATTTTAAAAACCCTTAAAAACCCAAAAAAACCTAAAAGAACCTAAAATTCCATAAAAATGCTAAAAACTAGTAAAAACTCTAAAAACCCTTTAAACTCATAAAAACTTTAAAAACTCTAAAAAAACATAAAAACCCTAGAAAACTCAAGAAAAACCATAAACCCGAAACAAATAAAAAACCCTAAAAACCCAAAAAACACTAAAACCCTTAAAATCCCTAAATACCTTTAAAATTCATTAAAATTATAAAAAACTCTAAAAACATTAAAAAACCTAGAAACCCTAAAAAACATTAAAAACCTAAAAACACATAAAACCCTTAAAAACTAAAAAATTCCAAAAACCCTAAAATCACTCAAAATCACCGAAAACCCTAAGAGACAGTAAAAATCCAAAAAATCACTAAAAACCCAAATGATGTAAAAAAACCCTAAAAACCCTAAAGATTCCTAAAAAACCAATAAAACCTAAAAAAACTTAAAAACCATAAATACCTAAAATCCTATAAAAGACATAAAAACCCTAAAAAGTCCCAAAACCCCCTAAAAACCATAAAACCACTAAAACCTTTAAAAACCATTAAAACCCAAAAAAATCCCCTAAAAACCACTAAAAATATAAAAACAATTTTAAACCCTAAAAATGATAAAATGTTCTAAAAAACAATAAAACACCCCAAAAAACATAAAACCCCCTAAAACCCAAAAAATATTAAAAGCCCTAAAACCCCCTAAAAATCCCTAAAATCTATAAATACCCTAAAATGCCATAAAAATTATAAAAAATCCATAAAAATCCCTCAAAACATAAAAACCCATAAACACTAGGAACCTTTAAGAAAACCTAAAAAACCTAAAAATAATTAAAACCATTAAAAACCTAAAAAATGCTAAAAATAATAAATACCTTTAAAGCCCTAAAACCCTCAAAATCCTTAAAACCCAAAAAACATAATAATACTTCAAATCACTAAAAATACATAAAAACATAAAAAAGCGTAAAAACCATAAAAAACCTAAAAACATTTAAAATATAAAAACACTTAAAATCCCTCAAAAACATAAAAAATACTAAATCCCCTCAATTCTGTAACAGAACCTCAAAACCCCAAAACCCCTAAAAATCATAAAAACCCTAAAAAACTAAAAAATCTAAAAACCCATAAAACCATTAACAACTGAAAACACTAGATAACCTTAAAACACATAAAAATGTTAAAAAATCTTAAAAACCTAAAAAACCTAAAAAATAATAAAAAAACCCAAAAATAAAAAAACCATAAAACCCCTCAAAATCCTTAAAAATAATACAATAATAAAAATTATAAAAAATCCCTAAAAACACAAAAAGCATAAAATACTCTAAAACCTTAAAAATTCATAAGAAAAAAAATTAAAAAACATGTAATCACTTAAAACCCCTAAAAACCTAAAAAAGCTAAAACCCCTAAAAAGGTAAAACCCCTTAAAATATCTAAAATCCCTAAAAACCATAAAAATACTAAAACATACATAAAAATACCTAGAAACATAAAAAACCAAATAAAACCATAAAAACCTAAAGACACTTAAAACCCTAAAAAACATAATAAAAAATAAAAACCCAAAAACCCCTTAAAACACTAAAGACCTTCAATATACATAAAAACATAAAAACCAATAAAAATCCTAAAAAACCATTAAAAATACCTAAAAATTTAAAAAACCCTCAAAACCTTGAAAATATCTTCAAAGACATTAAAAACCAAAAAATAGTTAAAACCCCTAAAACCAAAGAACACTATAAACCTTAAAAACCCAAATACCCTCAAAATCCTTAAAACCCCTAAAAACATAAAAATCCAAAAAAAACTTTAAAAACGTTAATAACCCTAAAAACAATGAAAAAACCTATTAAAACCATAAAAACCTAAACACACTTAAAGCCTTTATAATCATAAAACACGCTAAAAAACCTAGAAACCCCTAAAAACCCATAAAATCTCTTAGACCCCTAAAAACGATAAAAAACTCTAAAATAATTAAAAACTCTAATGACCCAAAAAATAAAAAAACACCACTAAAAACTATAAATTTAAAAAACTAAAAATGTTAAGAAAACTCTAAAAACATTAAAACCCCAAAAAACTAAAAAATTCCCTAAAACCCCAAAAAACTGAAAACAAAAACCCTAAAACCTTCAAAATCCATAAAACTGTAAAACCCATAAAATTATTAAAAATAAATAAAACATAAAAAAACCTAAAACCCATAAAAACCAAAAAACACTAAAAACCCAAGAAAATCAGAGAAAACACCAAAACCCAAAAAACAATCCTTGAAACCCCGGAAAACCATAAATAACCATAAATCCCATGAATCCCTAAAACTAATAAAAACACCAAAAACCCTTTAAGACCCTAAAAACCTTAAAACCACTAAAACTCTTAAACCCTCTAAAAAGATCAAAAAAATCATTAAAACACCAAAAAACAAAAAAACCATCAAATCCATAAAACTCAAAAAAAACATAAAAATAAAAAAAATCACGAAAAGTGTAAATAACCCTAAAAACCTTGAAAAACTCTAATAAAACCTTAAAAACCTAAAAAAACATGAACCCCATAAAAAACCAAAAAAACACTAAAAACCCTATAAACCTGAAAAACCCTAAAAATCCATAAAAACCGTAAAAACCATAGAAATCTTAAAAATATCCTAAAAATCACTAAAAATGTTAAAAATTCCTGAAAACACATAATAAAACATTAAAAACATAAAAAAAATATTAACCCCCCCCCAAAAAAATCTAGAAAATGCCAAAAACCCTAAAACTCCAAAACCCCCCAAAAAACCCTCAAATCCCTAAAAATGTTAAAACTCCACAATAATCCATAAAACCCCTAAAACCCCTTGAAAATCCTAAAAAACCATTGAAATACCTAAAAATGTATAAAACCCTAAAATCTAAAAAAACCTTAAGAAAAACTTAAAAACCTAAAAACACTAAAAACCCCTAAAAACCAAAAAAAATCATAAAATTCCTATAAAATACCTAAAAATAGAAAAATTCCTAAAAAACTCTAGGAAAACCTTAGGACCCTAAGAAAACTTAAAACACCTAAAGACCCTAAAAATGATAAAGGCCCTAAATGACCTATAAAAGACCCTAAAACCCAAAAAATGCCTAGAAACCATAAAACCCCTAAATGAACATAAAAACCTAAAAAACTAGTAAAAACTCTAAAAACCCTTTAACCCCCCCCCCCAATGTTAAAAAATATAAAAACCCTAAAGTCACAAAAAACCCCTGAAAGACCCAAAAAAATCAACATCCATGGAAACCCTAAAACACTCAAATACCTTATAACCCTAAAAGCCTTAAAATCCTAAAAAATGCAGAAAATACCTAAAAAAATAAAAACCCAAAAAACCATGAAAATTCCTAATAAAAACATTAAAAACCTAAAAACACTTAAAACGGGTAAAAACCTAAAAACACTAAAAACCATACAACACTATGAAAATTATAAAAAACGAAAAAAACCTTAAAATCCCTAAAACTCTAAAACCCATAAAACTTCTAAAAATAACTAAAAATCTCTAAAAACATAAAAACCCCTAAAAACTCTAGAAACACTAAAAATCATTAAAACTCAGAACACAAATAAAACCCCTAAAAATGATAAAAACCTTAGTAAACCCCTAATAACAGAAAAATACCCTAAACCCTCAAAATCCATAAAAACACTAAAACCCCTAAAAATCCTAAAAATCCCTTAAAATCCCTAAAAACATAAAAAACCCTCAAAACCATGAAAAATCCTAACAAAACCTTAAAAAATTAGGTACACTTAATTCCACTAAAAATTAAAGACACTTAAAAACACAAAAAAACCATAAAAACCCATAAAACCCTAAAACCCACTAAAAACTCTAAAAAACCATTAAATCTCTAAAAACATCCAACAACTCTAAATACCTTGAAACCCCTAAAAAATTCAAAAAAACCCTAAAAACCTTAAAAAACCTAAAACCCTAAAAAACTATAAATACTCTCAAAATCCCTAAAACTCCTAAAAATCATAAAAATCATAAAAATGCCCTAAAAATTCATAAAAAAGTTAATAATACTAAGACCCTAAAAAACATATGAAAAATAGAAAAACCTAAACCGAATTAAAACCACAAAACCCTAAAAACATTTTAAAATCATAAAAACCATAAACACAATTAAAAACAATAAAATACTTAAAACCCCCCAAAAAATAGAAAAACACAAAAAACACTAAAAACTCTAAAAACCCTAAAAAATTTAAAACTATAAAATACATTAAAATCCCTAAAAAAAAGAAAATTACTAAACAACCAAAAAATCATAAAAACACTAAAAATACTACCCCGCCCCCAAATCCATAAAATACTAAAAACCATAAAAACCCTAAAAAATCCTTAAAATCCCAAAAATCATAATAAACTCCAAAAACCCTAAAATAACATAAGAGATACTTAAAAACCTAAAATCATTGAAAAAAGATTAAAAAAAACTAAGAATCTCTCAAAACCCTAAAAACCCATAAAAACCCTAAATCCCTCAAAACCCCAAAAACTAAAAAAACATAAAAATCCTAAAAAGTACATAAAAATATAAAAATCTCCCAATATTTTGAAAAAACACTAAGAAATCCCTAAAACACAAAAAATAATTTAAACATCTATAAATGATAAAAACTCTAAACAGACCATAAAACACGAAAACCCCTAAAAAAATTAAAAACCAATAAAACCATTAAAATAACCTAAAACCACTAAAAAACACAGAAAACTCTAAAAGACTTTAAGCCCCTATAAACTTTATAAACTATAAAAACCCTTGAAGTCCCTAAGAACCCAAAAAACCAAAAAAAAACCCAAAATACCATAAAAACTCTAAAAACCCAAAAAAAACCATAAAACCCATCAAAATCACTAAAAAACCTAAAACCCATAAAAATAATAAAAACCTACTAAAAACCCTAAAAATGTAAAAACAGACCTTAAAACCCCTAGAAAACCCTAAAAACCTAAAACCCTACAAACCCATAAACACATAAAAATGCTAAAAACCTAAAAAACACTAAAAACTTAAAATCCATAAAAACCCTAAAAACCCTAAAAAACTAAAACCCCATAAAACATAAAAAACCTAAAAATACCAAAAAAAAATTAAAACCCCTAAAAATCCCAAAAATCCTTAAAAACCATAAAAACCTAAAAACACTTCAAACCCTTGAAAAATATAAAAACACTAAAAATCCTAAAAGTACCTAAAAAGGCCCTGAAAACCCTAAAACTCATAAAAACCATAAAATCCCAAAAAGTATTAAAAACACCAAAAACACATAAAAACACTTAAACCCCACTAAAAAATCTAAAAACCCTTTAACCCCCTATCTTTTTTACTACAAAAAACATTCAAACCCCAAAAAATAGAAAAAATTCCATAAAAACCAAAAATAACATAAAAACCTTATAAACCCTAAATAACCTCAGAATATTTAAAAACCCTAAAAACATAAATATCTTTAAAACCCCTAAAAATATCTAAAACATAAAAAACATAAAAACCATAAAAACTCTAAGAAAAACATAAAAAATAAAAATAAATAAAATTCCTAAAAACCAAAAAAATTATAAAACCCCAAAAAACATTAAAATACCTAAACATTATAAAAAACACAAAACCCCTAAAACCTTAAAAAATCATAAAAACCCATTAAGACCACAAAAACTCTAAAAAAAATTAAATCCCTAAAAATGTTAAAAACTCTAAAAAACCATAAAACCACTAAAAAGTAAAATAACCGTAAAAATACAAAAAAAAACAATAAAAGCAATAAAAAACACTCAAAACTGTTAAAATACCTATAATTGCAAAAACCATATAAATAATAAAAAAATCCTTAAGTGTCCCTGAAAACATAAAAACCCTAAAAAACATGAAAAGATAAGAAAACCTTAAAACCCTAAAAAAATATAATACCCTTAAAAATCCTAAAAAATGATAAAACCCTAAAACCCCTCAAAATAATTAAAATCCCTAAAAATCTATAAAAATCCTAAAAAAATAAATAACCCAAAAAACAAAAAAAACCCTAAAAACCCATAAGAAAACCTTAAAAACCTAAAAACACTTTAAACTGCTAGAAAACCTAAAAAATGAAACCCTTAAAGATCCAAAAAAACCCTTAAAACCCTAAAAAACCTAAAAACAATAAAAAAAATACTCAAACCCATAAAATCACTAAAAACTACTATAAATTATGAAAACCCATTAAACCCCTAAACTTGTTAAAAACTATAAAAACCATAAAACCCTAAAAAATAAAAAAATTTAGAAAAACCCCTAAAACCAGAAAACCCATAAAAAAATAATACCCTAAGGACCCTAAAACCCAAAAACCCCTCAAAATCCATGAAAACCCTAAAAAAACCTAAAAATCCATAAAACCCTAAAAACGTAGAAAGACCCTAAACACTACAAAAAAAGAATTTTAGCAATATAAGCTTATTAACATACAATATATCTGTTGATAAAAATGAGCAATTCCAACAAATAATAAATTTTATTGGTATTAATTTTTAACACCAACACTTCTTGTTAACGACAGATATATCTGTTGGTATTAGTCATTCAATACCAACATATCATTTACAAATAGTTGAATCTATTGCTTTATCATACTAATACCAACATTTTTTTTACTAACACATGCGTATGTTCTTAATAACACTATTACCAATAAATCTTTTGACATCAATAAAAAATGTTACAATAAATCATTCAACAAAAAAACGATTTTATCAATAACCAATTAAGTGAAACATATTATATATATATATATATATATATATATATTTTATGACCAAAGTAAATTTTTATTTCCCAGTGTTTTATTAAAAATATCTCATAATTGATTTTAATTTTCAATTTTATCAAAATATTAAATGTTTTTATATTTTTAAATGTCGCTTATTCAATTTTCTTGAAATATTAATCGTTTTTATATTTTTTAATATTATTTATTTAATAAACATTTAAATACTTTTTATGAAAAAAAAAATCTTTGGGACTCCATCGCCATTGTGTTCGGCATCACCTCCCACCGCCCAGCCTCAAATCGCATCGGCCCGCCTCACATCCAACCATGCCCTGCTTCGCCCTCACATCCTGGGACTCCGCCCTGCCCCACTTCGTCATCACATATTGCCGCCCCGCCTCACGTCCCTCCTCCCCGCATCATATCCCGCCACCCTGACCTACTCCGTCCTCACATAGTGTCGCACCGCCTCACATCCCGCTGCCCCGCCTCACAGCCCGCCGCCCCGCACCTGTCAAACCTGGGAATGCATCACTTCACCAGTACCCTCTAAAAACCCTAAATCAGTTTTCTGCTCACATGTATCCTGTTTTCCCATCTTTCGGTCTATCTCCACATGTTTACCCCATTCGGATTATCCATCTTCTGTTCATCCCCCAAATCTTCTAGCCATTCACCCCTTCACCTCACCCCAAATTTGGTAACCATTCAACCCCCTTTACTTAATCGCCACACTGTTCGTCTCCAGCTGTGTCTCCTTTCATCAACTGTAAGTTCATCACAAGTCGTAGGTAATTCTTTATTTATGTGACAAATTTGTGAAATTTCTATCACTATTTTTCAATTTTGGGTTGTGATTGTTTCATGAATGCCTCAATTTTACTTTTAATCACTCTTAAATAAAATCCACATGATTTTCATCATAAAATTGATGAACCCATTCTATGTAGTAGCTATTAAAGAGTGATTTTGTTTTTTATAATGCTAATACAGTGGTCTCATTGAAGAAAACGCGCCTTTTTTACTCTTGAAAATTACTTGTTGCACAATATATTTGTTTTTTAACAGGTTTCAGGGCCCCATGATGATGAATGGGTACTTCATTGAAATATAGATTTTATCAGACTCTTTTTTAAGATTCATTCTAAATAAAAATTCCTTTTTAATTGAACTAAAATGTTTTCATTCTATACATCATAGTAAAACATACAATCCACATAGAAATTTTACACCTATAATCGGAGAATATTGAATGTTTTAGATATGAATGTTCCATCAATCATATTATTAGATTAGAATTAAATATTTATTTTTTGAATAATGATTTTCCATTTTGTATTTGGTTACAATTCATTTTTTTTTATTTGGTGTGTGGAATGCCTCAATGATTTGTTTTTTTGTTTAATTTATGATTCACATTCAATGTGATGAGTAAATGCATTATATTCATTTTTTGCATTAATAAATTAGTGTACTATTGAATTTGATATTGAGAGTTTATATTTCTTTGAGTCTTGACAACATTTTCCATATGTTCATAGATTTAATTTGTTGAAATATGCATAGTAGTTGATATATAAATTGAATTTAATTTATATTTTAAACATCACAATGATATTTTTAGGTGATTATAAACCCTTTCTGCTTCATGTTAATGAATCTAACTTTATTTTAGTATTTAAAATGAATTATCAAATGTGTTATTTGAACATTAGCTTCTTTTTTAATATTCAATTATGACTTTTTATTAATTGTTGAGCAACGTTACACTCATTCTCACTCAAAAACAACATCAGTTTCTACTCATCTTGCTTTAGTTTATTTGTTAATATACACTTATGACTTTTTATTAATTGTTGAGCAACATTAAACTCATTCTCACTAATCAGTTTCTACTCATCTTGTATATTTTTTTGTGTCATTTATGTGAACATTTTTAAAGATAAAATGGCAGGATCGATTTCTTTCTCTAGAGATGGGTTCAAGATGACTTACTTAGAGGGTAACACTCATTCTCACTCATAAAAAACATCAATTTTTACTCTATTTTCAGATTTTATAGGGTACTTGTAATCCTCATGTCATGGAATTGGATTTAACTTTTTGGGTGTTCTCTAGATCTTTTTTCAAGCACAATGGCCAATACGTGGTATGCTTCTAAATTTTTTTATATATTTGAAAATCTGTTTTTTAAGAAAAACAATTGCAGTGTTTATTTTTATCATTTTTTTTAAAAAAATTGTCTTTTAAAATATTGTTTGAAAATTCTCTCAGAAAAAATTTATTCTACATGTTATTTTGTTAATGGTTTAGGTAATGTGGTTTTTACTTTTACCCTAACATCATATGTGGAACATTTTGGTTCATCAAACCACTTCACAAAGATCAAGTTACTAAATTTCCCTCAACCAAAGGTAACCCTACATCACTTTTTTCTGCATTTATGGTTACATAAATGTGCAAAAGATTCATCTTTAGCTCTCTTTAGCCTTATATCTCGACTCTTAGATGGCTCCACTTGAATAATTTCGCCTTCCAAAGGAAATAATGACATTATTAGTTTAATTATAAATAAAGAACATAAAACATGCTAGGTTATATGTAGTTAATTAGTATAACGTGGGTGTCTATGTTGATATCTCAAATTGTGTTCATGTTCCCTGTCAAAGGTTGTTATTACATTACAGTTACTAGATCATTCAATATCAAAAATCATATGTGGGTTTATATGTTGATATCTATTTGAGTGAGTCAGTATAAGGTGTGTGTATATGTTGATATCTCAACATTTGGTTAACCGTGTGCCTCTGATTTGTAAAGAACTCTGTCTTTGATAGTTTTCTTGGTTAGTCACTTATTATCATATATGTTGTTTTATTTTCCTTGAACTGGTTATGCTTCATTTCATGTTTTAGAATTAGAATTGAGATAATGTTGATTCTGTTTTATGCCACCAACTATTTTGTTTTGAATATTGAAACATTGTTTAGATCATTTCATTTTTTTGTATTGAATCATAACTATTTTGATATTTTTGTAAATATTGTCATGAATTAAAAATTATGTGTTCTGTTTTGGTTTTGAAACTATGAATCTATCTCACATGTTTTTGTTATTTGATACTACAACTAAATTATAATTTTGGTTAGTAATTTCTGGTTTCTATGGAATGGAATTTGTTTTTGAATTTGTTTACTGGTTATCGATATTCTGAATTTGAAAATGATCTTAATAAATAATTTCGATATTCCATATTTTTGGGATTTATCGAATCATTTCTATTATAATTGTCTCTTGGTCATTGAGTGATGACTTGAACAGAATAAGGATGTTTGATTAGGTTGATTATTTTATTTATAATTTTATGGTTTCAGCTAGTTTCTTGGAGATTTTTCATCATGATTGTTTGGTTCAAATTGGTTTTTCCCTCATGGTCAAGGTTGAAGGTTAGATAACTTACCTTGTGATGTTTACTCTTGAGACTTGTAGTTTGGAGACAAATTGGTTGTACATGTTATCCCTTTTAATTTATTGATTTTTTCTAACAATAGACGGAATTCCCTTTGATAAATCACCAATGATGCACCTGTGTGATGTGTGTTTTTTATGGTCTGTGGTAGGTTTTTTTGTGTGTTGATTTTCATGTTCTATTTCTGCATTGATGGTTCATTTCAAGGTTTTTCAGGTGTACTATGGATTTCATGGATGGTTTTTAGTGGAGTGGTGTAGTGTTCGTGGAGGTTCTCTAGCACCAGTTTCATATTCATTATTCAAGGGCCAAGGATGGGTGGTGCTTGAGGTATGATTGTTATTTTTAGTGTTCATTAACATTGAGTTAGTTGTTGTAGTGAAGTGTGAAAACAGGTGGATTGGATTATGAAATCATGTGATGACAGGGCAAAAGGGATATTAATATGTTTTTTCCTCAAGGCTATGGGTTGTGGGTGTTTTATCATATCTGCAGCAGGGAATCCTGAGGCGGATATGGAATTCATTTAGTCTTTGGGTATCCAGGTGAAGGGAGTGTTTTTTCAGGTCAAGATTTCATTTGGATGCACCTTGAACCAATTCTTATCATGGCCTTGTGGTTTTTTTCCTTATTTTACATTCCATGGTAAAGTCAGCATGGTTTGTAGGATTCGCCTTTATTTTATCTTGTTTTTTTGATCGACTAATCTTGAAGATTCTCGACTTTGAGTATCATCTTATCATATTGGATGTTTTTTATCTTTGTTTTGTTCTCTTAAGAGAGGTACGCGGTGAGTTTCATAGAATACTGATTGTATTTTTGTAATTGTTTATCTTGATGTTTTTTTAATTTATTGATGATATAAATCTATGAAGATAGATTGTGAAGGAGTGTTTGATATCCTTGTGATGATAAGGATGGAAGGAATATACTGGGGGTCCAATATGTTGTTCATTGTGGGGGTTTTCAGTGATTCTATCTAGTTTTATGGTGTCATAGAATTCAAAAGTCTCAAGCTTCAGTTCACGTCCTTCATGGCCCCTCCATAGCAGCGCCATTATCATAATTCCTATGCACTGTACATTATTTCCCCACTCTTCTTTCTGCGCACTCATAGGCTCGCAAGGTATGTGAAAGTGTAAGGTCCATATGGACAATAATTTTGTGTCCAATGTAGCTGGTTAAGTGATATAATTGCTGACATTTATGGTTTCTTTATTCAAGCAGTATAAATGAACGGGAATGTATAGTAGGAAAGCTTGTGAGTCGATGAAAGAATTTTCTAACAGTGAACCTGGGCCACTCACATATTTCAATAATGAAAACATTGATGATGTGGTTAAAGAATTTACTGCACACTTCATTGAGCTATAGTCCTTAATGTGGAAAATAAAGGAAGGAGTGGACATTCAAACCATAAGAAATTTGGATCACTATGGGATGGTTTCTCACCAAATTTCTATTATGTGAAATAAGTGATGCCTGTCATACATGCATAATCTCGTGTCCGAGATTGAAGGTGGGGCCAGTGCTTCCTCAAGATATTCATCCGAGGATTAGCTACCCTGAGGAACTATATTTCAAGAATCACTCTGTAGCACTGGAATCATATATGTCTAAACTAGATATTGATTTGACTATGTAAAATATTATAGATGTAATTCTGAAGAGGCACACTTTTTGCTATTTTTGAAATGGGTTCAGTAGTATTCCCATTCATTGATTCCATGCATTTTATGAAGTGAACAGGCGCTGAGAAATTCATTGCCTAGGGGTTTCGGAGGAGCTTATCGGGTAACTCATCAAATGGAGGTGGTGTCCAATTCTCTATTCAATTTGTCTATTGGGTATGATAATTTTCAAATTTTCATGTCTATGGAGTATTGAAGAAGCATTTTTAAGGGCATGTATGATAAAAAGGGTAAAAATGTGTCGTGTGATGTTTTAGGTTGGTTGAAAATAGAACTGAATCCCTAAGCTCTAGTTTACTGCACTCATCTTGGTAAGAATTGCATTTTTTTTAAGTCTAGCCTATTTTTTTTATCATTGACCTGGTTTTTAACATATTTTTTTGTCAAAAATAATTGACATTGTAAAGATTGTTTTTCCCTTGGAAGATTCAGTTGCACTTTCAGGTATTGCAACACTTAAAAAAATGTAAGTATTGTTCACACTAGCACCTACAATTTAAATTAAATGAAATTGGATTTTGATTGAATGCTAATATCTTATTGGTATATTGATGTTTTCTATTGGCATGTGTGAAGTTCACGGTGTTGGGAGGATGATAGAAATAGATTTCTTGTATTGATCACTATAGCTGATAGCTGATTTTGGAAGATCAAGGATGGATGATAGAGAAGTATGCGATGCGTCTTGGGCCTTCCAGCATGGTGGTGGATCAGGTTGTGCATGAGACTATACCAAAACCTTTGTTTCCAATAAAAGTAACTTGTTTTTATCTGGAGTTGGTTGCTGGAGCTGGAGGTGACTAGATGACATTGATGGGGTGCTGGAATGGTTGGGGCGCTAGAGCTAGAGGTGACTAGATGGCGTGGATATGTCGCTAGCATGATTGGAGCGCTGGAGCTAGAGCTGACTAGATTGAATAAATGGGTCGCCTAGAGGGGGGTGTACCTTGTTGGGGGATCTAGGGTGGTGGGGGATTAGAGGATTCAACATTTTGATTAAAATATTTCATTATTAATATAATTAATTTTTTTCTACATTTGAACATGTGTTAAAATCGTATTTTGTGTATTATATATGATAAAATAATAAATATAATATCAAATTTTACTAGTAATAAAATTTTATAATTTTTATTCATATGTAATTTATAAAAAATATATATTATATGTTGTTAATATTATTACCGACAGATAAATTTGTCAACATAACCTGTTGCTAAAAACTTTAACCGATATATATATTATCTGTTGGTATAATTATAATTGCAACAGAACTATTTTATTTGTCGCAAAAACATTTAGCGACATAATTTTTACCAACAGTTTAGTAACATGGACATATATGTTGGTAAAACTTTTTACCAATAGAAAATGAACTTTTAAAAACAGATATGTCCCTGTTGGAAAAAGTGGAATATTTTGTAGTGAAAACACTAAAAAACCTAATAACCCCTAAGAAAACCTTAAAACCCTAAAAAAATAAAACCCATACAAACTTAAAAAAGGATAAAACATTAAAAAAACCTAAAACCCATCAAATCCCTAAAACCCGTAAAAACCATAAAATTCCTCAAAAAGACCTAAAAATTCCTAAAATAGTAAAAAACCCTAAAACACTAAAAATCCCCATAAAGCCACAAAAAACTAAAAACACTTAAAACCCCTAAAAACTTAAAAATTATAAAGATCCTAAAAACCATAAAACACCCTAAAAACCCTATACCCCCTAAAAACATAAAACCCTGAAAAACATAGAAAACCCTAAAAACACATAAAGACCTTAAAACCCCACTAAAAACACTAAAACATTTCAAAACCCTATAAACATTAAAACCCCATTAAAAACATTAAAAACCATAAAAACTAAAAATAAACCTAAAATCCCAAAAATATAAAACCCCTAAAAACCTTAAAAACCATTAAAAACATAAAAATCCCCAAAAACCCATAAAAACATAAAATTAATAAATATCCTTAAAAATATATAATGTAAAAAACCCTAACAAACAAGATAAACCCTAATAAAACCATAAAAACCTTTAAACACATAAAACCTCAAAAAACCTAAAATTCTGAAACACCTAAAAACCATAAAACCCATAAAAACCCAAACCCTACCAGCCTAAAAATCCCTAAAACCATATAAAACAATAAAAATATTTATAAATCCCGTAAAATCCCTAAAAATATAAAAAATAGAAAAACCCCTAAAAACCCTAAAAACCGTTAAAACGTAAAAAAACCCCTAAAAACCATAAAAAACATTAAAACCCTCAAGGACCCTAAATCAACCCTAAAACACATAAAACACAAAAAAACCCATCAAAACCATAAAAAATCCTAATACCCCATAAAACCGCTAAAAGAAACTATTTTTTTTTAAAATCCTTTAAACCCTAAAAATGTTTAAAAAAATCTAAAAACACTTAAAAACCCTAAAAATATATAAAAACCCCCTAAAATATAAAAAACCCCCTAAAATATAAAAAAAACCCCAATCCCCTAAAATCCCTAAAAACCTCAAAATACATAAAAATCCCTAATAATGTAAAACCCTAAAAAAAGCCTAAGAAAACCTTTAAAACATAAAAACTTTTAAAACCCTTAAAAACCCCAAAATATCTAAAAACCCAAAACCCCAAAACCCTCTAACCCCTAAAAATCTATAAAAACATAGAAAAAAATAAAAAACCCTAAAATCCCTAAAAATCCCTAAAAAAATATAAAACTCTTAAAATCCTGAAATCCCCTAAGAAAACCCAAAAAAACTAAAAACACTTTAAACCCCTAAAATTCCTAAAAATTATAACAAACCTAAAACCCTAAAAAGACCTTAAAAACCCTAAAATTCATAAAATCCATAAAACCCCTAAAACCTTAAAAACAAAAAAAATATAAAAATTCTAAAAACCCAATAAAAACTATAAAAACCCTTTAAAACCCTAAAAGTGTTAGAAAACTCTAAAACCTTAAAAACCCTAAAAACTCAAAAAAAACCCTAAAACCCCAAAAACCCCAAAAACCCTAAAAACCCTAAAAATAAGAAAACCCTCAAAATTCATAAAAACCCTAAAAACCATAAAAAATGTAAAAAATCCCTACAAATAACTAAAAATATAAACCCCCTAAAATCCTTTAATACCATATGAAAACCTTAAAAACCTTAAAAAATTAAAAAACTTAAAACACCAAAAAACTAAATAATCTAAAAACACTAAAAAATCTAAAACCCTAAAAACCCAAAAAATCCATATAAAACCCTAAGACCCTAAAAATCCTAAAAATCCCTAAAAATACCTAAAAACATAGAAACCCCTAAAACCATGAAAACCCCTTTGAAAAACTTAAAAACCAAAATACACATAAACCCCTAAAAAACCAAAAAAATTATAAATCCCTAAAAACACCTAAAAGACCCTAAATACTCCCAAAAATCTCAAATACCCATAAAAACCTTATAAAACCCTAAAATCCCATAAAACCCTAAAAACCAAAAAAATATCCAAAAACCAATTAAACCCCTAAAATAAATAAAAACATTAAAAAACCTTAAAAATCATAGAAAACTCCAAGAAAACTAAAACCCCCCAAAACCATAACAAACCCAAAAATATTAAAAAAAAACCTAAAAACCATCAAAATCCATAAAAACCAATGAAATCCTAAAAAGGTCAAAAAAATCCCTAAAAATGTAAAAAACCATAAAAACCTAGAAAAACCTTAAAAACCTATAAAAAACTCAAAAATCCAAAAAATACAAAAAAACACTAAAAACTCCAAAACCCTAAAAAACCTAATACCCTAAAACCCCTTAACCTGAAAAAACCTTAAAATCCCATAAAACACAAAAACCCACTAAAAACACTAAAAACCCATTTAAACCCCTAAAAATGATTAAAAAACTTTAAAAACCATAAAACACTAAAAACCTAAAAAATACTAGAACCCCAAAAAAAATTAAAACAAAAATCCCCTCAAAACTCTAAAAATCCCTAAAAACACTAAAAAACCATAAAAATCCAAAACCCCTATAAATCACTAACATTGTAAAGAATGTTAAAAACCCTATAAAACCATAAAAACATAAAAAAAATCCCCTAAAAATATAAAAAAATATTTAAACCTTAAAAAAACCCCTAAAAACCCTAAAACCTTAAAATCCCTCAAAAGCCAAAAAAACACTAAAAATAATAAATATCTTAATAAATCCCAAATATCCCTAGAAACCTAAAACCCCCTAAAACCCCTAAAAACACATAAGAAAACCATAAAAACCTAAAAATAATGAAAACCCCTAGAAAAAATAAAGACTCTAATACCATAAAAACCATAAAATACCCTAAAAATCCAAAACCCCTAAAAACTATAAAAACCCCTAGAACCCATAAAAACCCCAAAAACCTAAAAAAATCCTAAAAACCCACTAGAAATTCTAAAACCCATTTAAACTCGTAAAAATGTTAAAAAACTCTAACAACATTTAAATCCATAAAAAACACAAAAAACCCTAAAATCCCAAAAAAAAACCCAAAATGCCAAAACCCTTAAAAATGATAAAACCTGAAAGTCCCTAAAAACCCTAAAACCCTAAAATTCCTAAAATTTACATAAAAATAACTAAAAAGGTAAAAAAATAGTAAAACCCTAAAAAACCCAAAAACATCATTAAAACCATTAAAACACTTAACCACAAAAAAACTAAAAACACAAAAAACCCAAAAAAACCCTCAAAATACATAAAAACCCAAAAAACCCATAGAAATCCTAAAAAATAACTAAAATAATTTAAAATATAAAGGACCCTAAAACCCCTAAAAAATCACAAGAAAACCTTAAAAACATAAAACCCCTTAAATGTAATGCCCCGACCCCAGCTACCCAGAGCCGGTGCATTACTTCGTAACATTGGAATGATCTCAAAAGATCAAGTCTCGAAAGACCGATTAGTTTAGTAGCCTTGGAAATACTAGATACATTCATAAGTTTTACATTACATCATAAAATGAAAAACTACTACAACAACATAATGTCTCCACAGTCCACACTATTATCCCCTCATAATATCCCTGCAGGTCATTCATAATTTACTTCTTCACTTCCTGGGAAAAAATAAAACATAGAAAAGGGGTGAGCTCAAATGCCCAGTAAGGATAACAATATAGCGGAAACTTTCATAAATAAGAATAAACATTTAAAGCAATGTATAACTAAAACAAAAGCCTTTTAAACTTGAATATCAACATAATATGGAAAAAGTAAAATGAAATAACGCCATTTACTCATTCACATGGATATTCTACTAATCGAATAATCACATGCAAAATCACTAACCACTTTCATAATGTTGGAATGCATAATGCCAGACTATCATAACCACATAGCCAAGGCCTCGTGCCAAGACTACAAATAAGATTTTGTCAAGGCCTTGTGCCAAGACACTAGTTTGTCTCATGAGACCTACCGATGCATCGAGGAGCTATAGCGGGCTCCACCCGTCACATATTAAGTCCAATGCATTCCCATATGAAAAGGTTTAAACATAACATAAACATTCGTATTAAAACTAGCATACGAAATGTCAATAATTTCACCATAAACTATGAATGGTATAAAATAGCACATCCACAGTCAAACATATCACAAAAACCTTCAATACAATATAGAAGTTTTGTATTATAATAAATCAACTTCAAATAAGCGTAAAATCCATCAAAGGATGTTGACATAGATGAAATCAAAACACTTTTTAGAGAAATATCTCTTTCTATTTTTGAAATCGTTTAAGAGCCATATAAAACAAAACATTTTCTTGAAAATATTCTTATAAGCTTGTAAGGAAAGCTTTGAAGATTTTATAACGGCGGAAAATAACCGCACCCGCCGTATAAGTTAAAAAACATTCTTACCTCAATTCTGTCGAAAAGGTTAAAAAGGACCTTGTTTTGAAAACGACGGAAAGATTCCTCTTATAAAAAGTCAAAAAGGGTATAAATTACTTTAACCCATATTCTTGTAAATAATAAAAATGTTTTGAAATTCATTTTGAAGAAACATGGATGTGGATGATAACGAGGTCCCAGTAGATAATTATGTATAAACAACCTTGGATAATGAAGAGGTTGTGAAGTAAACCCTTACCTTGTACTTTTCCTTGGTTGGGGTAGGTTAACATACTGTATAATGGTGAAATAATTGTTATTAAATTATACGAGAATCATATACATTCATATGATATCATATATGATCTTTTAACATTGCTTTGTTAACAATATCTTAGATTTATCGTTGTTTCGGGTGTTAACTTACTCGTTTTCTTATATGTTTTGTTACGTAAGTCATGTTTTTCATGGATAGGTTGTATCTTATTCATATCCATAATGATATCATGTCCTTAAACATTATTTTTAAATTATCAAATGATAATTATACTTGAATGGATACGATGAAAAATGAATCTCATCGCGTTCGTGGAGACGGTAGTCCGTACGTACGCACGAGCGACAATATCATTATTTTGATATTAAAATAATATATAATTGGATAGTATATCATATATACAGAATCATTATCATGTTATATTTATTATTTACATGAATTACATATCATTATTATACCCATCTAAATAATAATATATTGAATAACAATTACACCACGACGTGGAGACGGTAAGCCGTACGTACGCACGTATGGTGACATGTCATTCAAATGATGGGTAGAATACTGAATATGGTTGTTCCATATTTATAATAACATCACAGTATATAGAAGATACTGGAGTTATAATTTTAGAATTGAAATAATAGACAAAGAGGGAGTGGAAGAAGAAAGAAACATGAAAGAGGGTGATGAAAATGTTACCTCTTCTTCGGGTTCTTCCTTTTGATTTGATCAAAAGGACTCCTTAGGATGACTTTATGACTAAAGTAAAGATTCTAGGATGAAGGGAGAGAAGTTGGGAGAGTATTTGGGCAGAGTTTGGCCGAACAAAAAGGCTTGAAAGTGTGAATAAGGTGATAGAGGTGGGGGCCTTTTATAAGAGGAGAGGAGGGGCTCTTTTGGAAAGATTGAAATGTTACATTATTATACCATGCTTTTCGGATTCTAAAGGTCCCAAACTTATATAATTCGTGGCTAAGGTGATAAGGGTTCGAAATCTCTTCATCCAATAGGCTTTGGACAAGTTTAAGCCTTGGATTTTGCATTATCTTCTCATTTTATTTAAATCGTTAAATAATGAGGTCATCGCCGCATCATAATGATGTCATAAATAATTTAATTTATTTAATGTCTAAAAATTATAAAAAAAATACTATGATGTAGGAAATCTTTTTAGATTTCTAATTAATATTTATAATCAAAATTTGGACTTGTGTAACCCCACTAAAAAACAGTTTTAGTAAGACAACTCATGTTTGTGTCAATTTACTTTTAACATTAAATAAATATATATTAATGTCATTTTCCAACTAAAGTGGCTCCATGGGGTCCCCAAGTTGACCCATGGGTTGTCTTGGTCGGCCATGACTCATCCAATAGGAGTAGGACAAGTGTCATGCTCATCTCATATTATTAAAACATTATTTGTACCTTAAACTACACTAATTACCTCTAATCGCGATTAAGAACTTAAAAGTTACTATTCACCAAAAATTTATTTTAATCTCATTGAACCACATTTTACTTCTTAATGACAACCATGTATGTCGGATTTTTGAAAATCAAATCACAGAAGTGGTAATATTTCATTTAAATGAAAAATCAGTTATTTAACTACCACTTAGTGGTTTCACTATTCATCAAAAATTGAAGTTTTTCAGAACAAAGCCAAAATTTCACCCTAAGATATAATTGATATTCCGAATTCAAAAATGATTTCTATTTTACAAAATTCCAAACATATAAGTTGCATTAATTAATTTTATAATTAATTCCCGCTGTTACAAAAAATGGCGTGTTTTTAAGAAACAATTTATATCAAAAGATTGGCATTTGTTTATGTCCGATTTCAATGTTAAATTAATTCTAATGACCACCATTGGATAAAATGGTAAAAATATATTCTAATTATACTTTAAAACCACTAAATAGTATAATTTTTCACTATAAATTATTTTGATTTAAAAATTTGTTTTTAAGTATTTTTCACTATTCATAAAAAATTCGAAGTTCTCAGAAAAATACCAAAAATTCAACATAGGATAATTTCGATATTCTGAATCCAAAGATGAAGTCTATTTTGATAAATAAAATTTATAAAATTTCAAAAAGTAGGTATTACTATTCACAATGTCTAGTTTAATTAGTTGTGGTGTGTGTTAGAGCTCGAGGTTGCGTACAACACACGCTATTGCATTATTCGAAGGGAAACGTACCGTGGAAGCTTGGGGTGTTACATTAAAACCCACAAAAAACATAAAAAATGATGAAATCACTAAAAACACTAAAAGATCCTAAAAACACTAAAACCCCTAAAAACATTAAACCCTTAAAAACGCATAAAACCTATAAAACCCACTAAAAAGTCAAACAAAACTTTGAACCCCTAGAAACATTAAAAACCCATTAAAAACCGAAAACCCCTAAAAACTCAAAAAACCTAAAAACCCTTAAAAACTCAAAATCGCTAAAGACCTAGAAAACCATAAAAATATAAAAAACCCCTAAAAATAAATAAAGACGTCAAATTCCTTAAAATAATGAAAACCCATAAGAAAACCATAAAAACCTTTAAACACTTAAAACCCTTAAAACATAAAAATTCTAAAAACCCTAAAAAACCTTAAGTCATTAAAAACCAAGAAACCCCTCAAAATCCTAAAAACTCCTTAAAATAATAAAAATCCTAAAAATACCACAAAATACCTAATCATAAAAAAACCCCAAAAACCTAGAAAACCTCTAAGAAATCCTTAAAAACCTAAAATGACATAAAACCCCAAAAAAATTTAAAAACCTAAAAACCCCATAAAACTCTAAAATCATTAAAAAATATAAGAATGTTTTAAACCCTAAAAACATTAAAAAAATCTACAAACATTAAAAACCTAAAAAATTATAAAAAACCTAAAATACCCAAAAAATGACAGAACCCTAAAGGCAATCAAAATCCAAAAAAAAATCCCTAGAAATACCTAAAAAAGTAATAAACCCTAAAACCCCTGAAAAGGCCTATGAAAACCATAAAAACAGAAAAAATATTAAAACCCTAATAAACTAAAAAATGGTAAAAACCCTAAAAACCATAAATGTCTATAAAAATATAAAAAAGGCCCTAAAAATATCTAAAACATAAAAAACTAAAATAAAAATTCTAAAACCCCTAAAAACCCAAAAAATACCCTAAAAACAATAAAACCCATAAAAACCCCAAAAAACCATAAAAACCCCTTAAACCCATAAAAACAATAAAAATCACTAAAAACCACCAAAAACTCTAAAAACCCTTTAAACCTCTGAAATTATTAAAAACTCAAAAAACCACTAAAAACTAAAAAACCCCTAAAACCCCAAAAAGATAAAAAATTCCTAAAAACCCTAAAACCCCTAAAAACCATGAAAATCACTAAAAATCCAAAAATCCATAAAAATACTAAAATATCCCTAAAAACTCCTCAAAATGTAAAAACCATAAAAACACTAAGAAAACTATAAAACCCTAAAAACACTTAAAACACCGAAAATACCTAAAAAATATAAAAACAATAAGAAACCAAAAAACCCATAAAAACCGTAAAAAAACCCTAAAAACCATACAGACCGTAAAAACCTAAAAAAACCCCCAAAACCACTAAAAACTATAAAAAACATTTAACCCCTTAAAATGTTAAAAAATATAAAAACCTTAAATCCCTAAAAAACTCAAAAAATCCATAAAAATAAAAAAAAATGAAAACCCTAAAAACTCTAAAAATACTCAAAATCACCAAACACCATGAAAAACATAAATTTCCTAAAAATTGCTAAAAATCCATAAAAACCGAAAAACCCTAAAAACCATGAAAACCCCTAAGAAAACCATAAAAAACTAAAACATATAAAACCCCTAAAAAAACTAAAAACACTAAAAACCCTAAAACCCATAAAGAACCCAAATAACCAAAAAACCAAAAAAACCACCAATTTTTTTTGAAAATCCCTAAAAACACTAAAAAACTAAAACCCTTGAAAACCTTAAAATTTTTTAAGAACTCTAAAAAAAGTTAAAAACAATAAATCTAAATAAAAAACCATAAAAAAATAAAATTATAAAAGAGGTGAGTTTCCTACTGAATATTTGGGGGCCCTTTATCCTAGAAGGCTTCATATTTGTGATTTTGACAGTCTTGTTAGTAGAATCTTGGAATGTGTTCTTAATTGGAAAAATATTTTCTTATCTTTTGGTGGAAAAATTGCCTTGGTAAATAGTGTGTTATTGGCCAACTCAATTCATGACCTCTAATCGGTCAAAGTTCCTAAAGGTGGTATCAAAAACATTGACAGAATTCTTTACAGTTTAATATGGGATCCAAAGGGTTAAATGAAAATACATTGGGTCTAATGGAATAGGATGGATTGACTGATCATTGAGGGATGTATTAATATTAGTAGTCTTGAGGATAGTATTCACTATATGCATTCTAGGTTGGATTGAGAATTTGTTTAGAAAAGATCATTATGGTGGTGTTCAATGCATAGTAACTATTTGGGATATTATGTTGGTATTAATCAGCATTATTCTCCTCTATTGTCTGAGATTGGGCCTATTATTGATAGTCTGAGGAACTGACCTCGTTGGATAATTCTGAAAGAGGATGTGTTGTTCTGGCATCATAATTGGAGTGGGGATGTCCTTGCTTATCCCTTTTTTCCCTGATACTTCTATTTTGTTCGAAGAGGCTTGCTAATATCCTAAGTTCATCAAATAAGTCCTGAATAAAAATCATTAAGATCTGTGTAATCTTATTTAAATAAACACTGATCCAGACATGTATGCTTTTACCCCTTCCCTATCGGGCCTTTTCTCTATGAGGGACTAGCATAGGTCATTGAATATGCAGACTCAGGGTGGGTTTTGAATGAAACTCTTTTGGTCAAGAATTTCCCAACCAAGATTAATTTCCTTATCTGGAGGATTACATATAATGTTATTCTTAAAGATGAAAATTTAATGTGGTATGGTGTTTATATTTTCTCTAGATGTGTATGTTGTAGGGTGCATAAGGAAGAAATCTCAGATTATATTTTTTTCAGAAGTGAATAGGCACCTGAGGTGTGGGGTTATTTTGGTGAGTTTACTTATTTGTCTAATTCTAATATGGAGGATATGTCTTTTCGTGACCAATGGTTCTATGGCTCAGGGAGAGGAAACATGGAAATATCTTCTCATGTATTGATAATATAAGCCGGATGTTGGTGCTTGTGGAATGCGAGAAACAAATGTCCTTTTTAAGGGGTGGCCTCGAAGGGATAATAAATTATTTCCAAGGTTAAAATTATGATATTTTATTTTGTTAAAGTCTTGGGTAACTGGATGGATGCTCTTTCTTTCTAGAGACTGTTGCAAGGATTTCATCTACAATCCCATGGGCATGTTTGTAATCTGGGAATTGGGTATATTGGTGTCCTCCTGCTGAAGGTCTAAACCGGAATTATGATCGTTCCTGTGTGGCTAGAAATATTCATGGAGGAGGGGTGGTGTGCTACAAGAGTGTTTTGGTTTTTCTGGATTTTTTCCATCATTCTTGGACATGGGAATGATCTTTTGGATGAAGAAAAAACAATGATTGAGGGTCTCATTATTTGTAGACAAAAATGTTTGGCTGTTATGGAGGTTGAAACAGACTCATTGTTGCTATATAATGCTATTCAAGGTGCAGGTATGATTCCTTGGTCTATTCTTTTTATCATCAGGAAATGTCATAGTATCTTGGGGGGCAACATCAAGGTTTCCCATATCTGGAGGGAGGGAAATAAAGTGGCAGACTACGTAGCTTCGGTGAGTTCTTATGATGTTAATAGTGTTATGTTTCATGAATTTTTTAGTTTGAAGTTGGAGGGGGTCAATTTGATCAGAGGGGATGCCCTCGGTCTTCATTTTTTAGACCTCCATAGGTTCTATTGTTTTTCTTATGGTCTGACTTTGTAGAATTTTCATTAGTCTTTGTAGTTACCTTTAAAAAAAATTGAAAGTTAATGATGATAAAAAAACCAGAAAAACCCTAAAAATCCCTTACAACCCTCAAAATCCTTAAAATATTAAAACCCATAAAATTCCATAAAATTCCTAAAAATACCTCAAAACGTAAAAACCCCTAAAAATCATATAAAACCTTAAGAAGACCTTAAAAACCTAAAAACAATTAAAACCCCCAAAAAACATCAAAATGCTAAAAACCCAAAAACCCCAAAAACCCCAAAAACCTCAACATTCCTAAAAACAAGATAAAACCATAAAAACTCTAAAAATCATAAAAACCCCTAAAAACCCTAAAAACATAAAAATATTAAAAACCTAAAAACACTTTAAACCCCTAAAAACATTAAAAACACTAAAAACCCAAAAGACCCTAAAACCCCTAAATACCGTAAAAACCATAAAACCCCCTAAAAACCCTAAAAACATTAAAACCCCTAAAAACCCTAGAAACCACTAAACAATATAAAATAATTTTACACCCTTAATGTTTTTTTAAAACACTAGAAAACCTTTAAACCTTAAAAAATCTATAAAAAACCTAAAAATCCAAAAAAAACCATAAAAACCACAAAAAACCTAAAAATCACAAAAACCATAAACAATAATAAAACCAAAAAAAATCTTTAAAAATAATAAAAACCATAAAACTCCTAAAATAACCTATAAATACATGAAAACATAAAACCCTATAAACACTGAAAACCCTAAGAAACTTTTAAAACCTAAAAACACTTAAAACCCTTAAAAACCTAAAAAATGAAAGAAAACCTACAAAACCCCTAAAGTCCATAAACACCATAAAACCCTTGAAAACCCCTAAATCCCCATAAAAACCCAAAAAACCATTGAAAACTAAAAAAACCCTAAAACCCCTTAAAATGTTAAAAAAACTCTATAAAAACCATAAAACCATAAAAACTAAAAAAAACCCTAAAACCACCCAAAAAACATAAAAACCCTAAAACCCTAAAACTAATTAAAATCCATAAAATATCTAAAAACATATAAATCATAAAGATACAAAAAAATCTATAAGAACATAAAAACTCTGAAAACACAAAAACTCCAAAAACTCATAAAAATCCTAAAAAACATAAAGAACTCCTAAAACACTTTGAAATCTGTAAAACACCTAAAAATCATTAAAATACATAAAAATACCTAAAAGCTTAAAAAAAATAAAAGCCTTGAAAACCCCTGAGAAAAATATAAAACGATAAAAACACATAAAAACCCTAAAAACCTAAAAATGCTAGAAATCCTAAAAGACCCTAAAATCCATAAAACCCTTGAAAACCATAAAACACCTAAAACCCATCAAAAAAACCTAAAACCCTAAAACCCTAAAAACTAAACACTTTAAAAACCCTTTAAACCCCTAAATACATTTAAAACTCAAAAAACACTAAAAACACAAAAAAACCCTAAGCACCCCAAAAAATCATAAAAACCCTAAAAACCAAGAAAATTTGTAAATAAGGCCTAAAAATCTGTAAAAAATCAAAAAAAACTAAAAACCATGAAAACCCTAAGAAATCCGGAAAAACCTAAAAACACTTAGAACCCCTAAAAACCTAAAAAGGCTAAAAACCTAAAAATGCTAAAAGTATTTAAGAACCCTAAAAATCCTAAAATCCTTAAAATACTAAAAAAATATAAAACTCCTAAATTCCCTAGAATACCTTAAAACGTAAAAACACAAAAAACCTTGAAAACCCCTAAGAGAAGCTAAAACCCTAAAAATAGTTAAAACCCATAAAAACCCTAAAAACACTAATAACCCTAAAAGACCCTAAATACCGAGAAAACCCCCAATAATCCTTATAATCCTAAAAACACATAATACCCCTAAAGAAACAATAAAGCTCTAAAAACCCTAAGAATACCTTTAAAACCCTTAAAACCTTAAAAACACATAAAACATTAAAAACCCTAAAAAACAAAAAAACCCTAAAACCACTAAAAACTATAAAACACTTTTAAATCCCCAAAAACGTTAAAAACATTAAAAAACCTCAAAATACATAAATAATAAAAAACCCTTAAAACAAAAAAAACATAAAAAACCATAAAACCCTCAAAATCCAAAAAAAACCCTAAAAACTCTAAAAATCATAAAAATCCCTAAAAATCCCTAGTAATGTAAAAAATACCCTAAAAACCCTAAGAAAACCTAAAAAACATAAAAAATCTTAAAATCCATTAAAAACCTAAAAACTCTACAAACCTAAATGAACCTTAAAAGACCCTAAATACCCTAAAACCCATAAAACCCCTCAAAATCTCTATCAATACTAAAAAAATATAAAATCATAAAAAAATCCCAAGTAATCCCTAAAACGAAAAAAATAATTAAAACCCTGAAAACCCATAAGAAAACCATAATAACCTAAAAACACATAAAATCCCTAAAAACCCTAAAAAAATGCTAAAAACCATAAAACACCATTAAAAGACCCAAAAAACACAGAAAACCCAAAAACCCATTAAAAATCCTAGAAACTAATAAAAACCCTAAACACCAATAAAAACACTAAAATCCCTTTAAAACCATTAAAATGTTAAAAAACTCTAAAAACATAAAAAAATATATAAAATACACATAAAAACCCTAAAACCCCAAAAATATAACCCTAAAAAACAAAAAACTCTCAAAATGCCTATGAACCATAAACAAACCATCAAAATACTAAATATTTCCTAAAAAAATAGAAAACCCTAAACACCCTTAAAACCATAAGAAAACATTAAAATCCAAAATGCACATAACTCCTAAAAACCTAAAAAATTCTAAAAACCCTAAAAAGGATAAAAATAATCAAAAACCCTAAAACCATAAAAATTCCTATAACCCAAAAAATTCCAAATATCCAAAAAAATCCATAAAAATTTCCTAAAAAATAAAAAAAAAACCTAAAAAAACCCTAAGAAACCGTTAAAAACTAATGAAACATAAATCCCCTATAAAACCTAAAAAATAATGAAACCCTAAAATACCCTAAAAATCCTAAAATACTATAAAACCAATAAAACCCCCAAAAAATCATTAAAAACCCAATACACCCAAAAAGTCAGAAAAAACCATTTAAAACTCTAAAAATCCTTTAAACCACTAAAAAGTTATAAAACACTAAAAAACATTAAAACCACTAAAAAACTTGAAAAAACCTGAGTATCCTAATTAAGCATAAAAACCATAAAAACCCTTAAAACCCTATAAACGATAAAAATCACTAAAAACCCTAAAAATCAATAAAAATACTAAAAAAGAACTAAAAATAACTAAAAATGTAAAAAATCCTAAAATCCTTGAAAACCCCTAAGAAAACATAAATCATCTAAAAAAACATAAAACCCAAAATAATCCTAAATAATGATAAACGCCTAAAATACCCTAAAATACCGTAAAAATAATAATAAAAATATATAATCCCTTAAATCCTTAAAAGAATATAAAACCCCATAAAACCCCTAAAAACTGGTAAAAACACAAAAACCACATTAAATCCTTAAAAACGTTAAAAAACTACAAAAAATTCTACAAAACTAAAAATCTCAAAAAAAATCCTTTAACCCAAAAATACACCAAAAAACCCCTAAAAACCCTCAAAATCCCTAATCCCTCATTTAGGAATGGAGATTTGGGAAGAAAAGAAGAGATTTAGAGTGATGGAAATTTATTTCACTCATTTGGTGAGGCCGAAGCGACAAAAGGAAATATGAGGGAATAGAAACGGGGAGAAATATATCTCTCCAACTCTCAATTTTTAATCATCCAAAATTTGGGATGATTCAGATGAAAAAGTTGTGTAGGCTTGATATATTTTTGAAATTTACTATATTATCCATATATGTCTATATAAATAATCGATTCAAACCTTTTATGACTTCAAATGGTCGCACTGTTCCCCATTAATATTTATATAAATGAACATTATTTTAATTATTATTAATAATAAAAAACAATATTTTCTTGGGGAAAACAAAATATTTTCATGGGGAAAACAATATTATTAATTTTTGAGTGGGGGAAAGAGAAATATTTAGATACCCATTGTTTCGACTGGGGGTGGGAAGACGTGTGTCGCCCCACGGTTGATTAGAGAAGGTGGGGTTCTGCTTAATCACTCATGTCAGGTGCACTGTTTTCATTTCAAAATGCCCAAAGATTCCATATCCAATGATATGTGGACGTTATTTCCAAAGGTAGGCATTCGCTGGGTGATTTGGCCAGCGATGCTTAAGAACTCACATTGGTCGAGAGGATGGGAAGTCAGTCTCATCGCACCCTTTTGGGGGAATTATTGTCTGTTCTGGGACTCTAATAGATTTAAGACATATTTATATGTTCACGAATATTTGGTTTATACCCAAGCATAGTATCCATAGATTACTCCTGGTTGTCAGTGGTCAGTTGAACTCAGGGATTCAGAATCATTTAGGCCCGAGGATTACCATCCCTCATTTGAATAATGACTCCGAGGAGTTTGGACTCATTGAGATTACACTGGTTTAAAAGCCTCATAACTGGGCACTTTGGAGCTTATTGTCATCTAGGTGGGACAGATAACGACTTGAGTCTTTGGATTGAACCTGTGATATGGGCTTCCTACGTATCCTCGTGAGAGGAATCAGAATCCACGTAGTTCAGTGCCACTTGACGGGACACATCACCTTTTAAGGTCGTGTGACAAGGACCTGACCATACAGTTTAATGTCATGTGGCAAGGACCCCCGGGAAAGATATGCCCGGTCAAAGTTGGTGCGGGACTTACGCCGAAGCGGCCCGGAAGACCCAAGGGAAGTGATTTCCCGGGCCCAAAGATGGTCCTGCGGGAGTATAAGGACATGGTCTGATAGGGACAGATGAGTATCAGACTTAGATATCAAGCTTGAACCTCTGGGAGGTTTCCTACGTATCTTGGTTGGTGGAGAATCAAAGTCCATGTAGTTCTTGGAAGATTAGGGCTTACACATGAGAGTTGTCTATTATTGGGATTGAACCTCGAGGAGGCATACTACGTACCCTTATTAGGAGACAGGGATCAAAACCCGCGTAGTTCTTTCAACCGCCTCCATTGTGCGGATGCCGTGACCATTACAAACCTCTGAGCACATGTGAGTCATGCACGGTGTGAGAAACAAGAGAATGTGACAGACTTGGAAAGCCTCTCACATTCTTCCTACCGAGGCAAGGGGAGGAAGACGACAATCAGAGGAGAATGTCGGGACCACTGGACTCTCCTTCTCCATGATGTTGGAGGAAGGTAGGAGTCGTGCAGCGGAGCAATGAACCTTCTGTGATGAGAGGGGAATGGCCACTAGCTTTCGGTGAGGATGGTGTGGGGCTTACTCTAGGAGGGATTCCCAACCACTCCTATGAGAGGGGAGGAGTGCTCACCGCTGGCGCTCGTTAAAAGGAAACGTGAGCGGGGTCCCTCAATCCTAGCAAGTGGAGAGTCATAAAGGGGACTCTCGGGCTCGGACCCTGCACTACCGTGGGAATGTGAACCCAAGAATTCTTCAGGAACCCACTCAAGAGCTGGGGAAACCCCTTTTTCCTTTCCCACCATGGGTATGTGAACTCAAAGTGGTGTGCTGATGCGCCCGAAGGTTTCATCGTACAGGTTCGGTGGCTTTGGTAGAGGCCTTGGCTCGGGGCCGATGAATAGGCCAACGAAGGGATTGCGAAGGATCGTACATTGGAAGGGTTTGATCTGGCTTGGGGAATGGGAACACCAGAGGAGTTGGTGGGCCGCATGGGTGTATGAGGAGTGGTGCCCTTCGCATTGCGGGGTGCTACGCGGCTGGAGAGGCCATCCGCATACCAGAGTGGTACGCGGACTGATAGGAATCCCGCATACCTGGGTAGTACGCGGCTTCGGGTTCAAGCCGCGTACCAGGTTGGTATGCTGTGGAGTCCATGCGAGCAGCGGCGGCCAGGGGCATCGCCGGTCAGGGCTTCGCCGGTCAGGGCTTCGCCCGTGTAGGAGGGTGCTACGTGGTGTGTCAGATCGAAAATGGGGCATAAAATCTCTGTTCCACGGGGAGTACATCCGTGGAGGGACCATGGCTCACGGTTTTTATTTTTAGTTTGCGGTTCACCAATTTGTTATGCATTTTTCGGTTCTTTATCAATTTGTTTCCAGTTTTAAACCTGTTCCGGTTCGTGAATTGGAACTTCTCTGTTCACGAAATCCTAAGCTCCTTCCCCTAGAACCTAAGTCGATCTCCAAAACTTCTCACCGATGGAGAATCCTTCTACCCCAATCTGATTGATCCCCTTATTCTCCCCCTCGATGTCCTTTTATAGAGGAGGAAAGAGATGTATCTGTGGTCCTGCAGAATATTTTGTGGAGACCCATGACCAAAAACCTGGTTTACGGATGACTTGGTCAATCCTTAACTCGTGGGGGGCATTGAATTCACCTCACCCGTGAACCAAATCGGTTCGGGGGGTACTTTGCGGCCGCACAGGGCTCTGCCTCTATTCCGCAAATGATAGCGCATGCGGTCTGGGCCGGTTGGTGCGTTTCGCAGCTGGGGAGGTTTGTGATGGTGGACTGGCCTGGCACCCATCCTTCTTCACGCTCGTGGAGGGGTTCCCGCCTCCGTTTCGCGAATGATGTTGGTCCATGGAGGGGGCGACTCGCTGAACCGGCCGCGTAGCATCAATGGTGGACGAGTATGCGGACCGGTCAGTCCTTTTCCAATCTTGATTATTCTCCATATTTTTATCCAATTTTTTGAGGGAAATTGGGTATAATCCTTTCTCAATTTAAGGGTATTCCCATTCTCCTTTGCGGATTTTTCTGGGCCCTACAAATGCCCCCCATCGGAATGGGGTCCGATCGTAATAAAGAGGAGGCTATTCTGATGTAGAGTGGTCTTGAAACTTGGATATTTTGCGGTAGAGGAGTGGACCCAGTAGGGGACCACACTTATAAATAAAGGGAGCCCCTACCCTTGTCTTTTACTGTATTCCTTGCGAAAATAGAGCTCTCGCTTCTTTTGTCTCCTCGCGCCTGCTCCTTCACGAAACTCCTCATTTACGAACCAGCTTCCGTTTCCATGAACCGTTCCTCGTTCATGCATTCCTTCACCCGCAGACCAATCTCCCAACTGCAAATTACAACTTTTAATCAATTAAAAAGCATGTCACGACGGGCCGTGTAGGAAATCTCTACATGGTTTTGGATGGTCCGTGGACTATAAATCTTCCAGACATTGAAAATATTTTATGTTTTCTGAACTTAAACATTTAAATTTGGAATTGAGATTCCTTGGGGTAGCCTGGTTCGTGGCTGTCTGGCCAACTCTCTATGGGCCAGAGTATCGCAGACTTCTTCCACGTAGGGCTGGTTCACGGGATGCAGCTATCGCGAACCACCTTTTGAGGCTAGCCTATGGATTTTTTCATAAAGGATCCTTGAGAGATTACTTTTTCAAATACTTGGTGTTTTTATCTAGATTTTATTATTCCAGACTAACCATTTGTATGGTTTCCATGATGCAGGGAGAAAATAGGGTTCCTCCTAAACCCGCATCCAGGCCTGCTGCCGAGCCTCTTCCAATCGGTGATCAACGCTTAAAGGATGTGGTCAGCTATATTTAGTATGGAGTCCACCACACTCCAATGTACCCCATCCTTGCAAACTTTCTCTCTGAATCATAGCAGGACTACCCCTTTTCCAACAGCCTTCCTGCCTATGGGTTCGGTTTATTGTCCGATACACAGATTCCAGTGCCATCTCGCAACAAAAATCCCACAGCATGGATATTTACCAGTACTATCCCTTGAGTTGTGATAACTTCCAGAGGGTGGCCTATCCCAAGGGATACAGCTATCGGGTCTATGCTGAATCACCTTCATGTTTCCCCGACAGGAGAACAACATCAGTAGTATGGGGCAATTCACTATTACCGGAGCATTGCTCGCAATGCTATGGTAAACAACCAACGTGGTTGGTCAATGGACCAGGACCTCTGGCCCGGAGGGGCTTTAAGTTGTTGGATTGGGGGGTGGCCCTTCTGGGTTCGCCAGAGCTCTGCGGAGTTTGTAGTGGAATTGCGAGTCGTGGGTCTATATGAAGATTCCTAGGTGTCCTAGACCTACACCCATCGGCCCCACGCCCTTTCCAAGTAGCTTATGAGCCGTTGGAGTCCAGATACCAATATCTTCCATCTAGTCTATAGGGATGTGGGTATCAGTCTTTGGGATGTATCCTAGATTTCAGGGGTCCCAATTGTTGGAGGCATGTATGATGAATTCTTGCCTCCCCCTTCTGTGTGGGATAACGAAGAGAGGACTCCTCCCTTGGTGAAGCAGCACATTGATTAGGCCCGGGAGTATTGGAAGGATATATCTCCGAAACAACTTTTCCCATATTGTGAATGGATCAAAGCTTTTCCCAGAGAGAGAAAGTCCATGGCTCTTCCACGCAGGCCCATGACCTATCCTTCGATAGAGTCCTGAAGGCAGAGGGGAATCTATTGGCTGATCCTGGAGGAAGGCCAGTTCTACAGCTGGGGCTGGGAACTTGTGCCAGGCGTTGATCGGCTGCTCCATCTAGCATCATTTCTGGCCATGTTCTTGAGTGGATGGTTGTTGGTCGTATGCGAGACTGGTGGCGTGCGGGTCTGTACTTTTGTTATGGCGGCACAACTGGCCACCGAAAATGTCATTAACATGGCCATCCCAGTACTGGCTAGGATTTATCAATTTTTGGCAATATTACCGAGGGGAGTTAGCCAAACCATGTAGCCGGACCTTTTCAAATTCTTTGGGGATGGTTGGGAGCACATATTACGAATTTATATAATTTCATCAATCCTTTTCAGATTTCGGGTACCATAGTCCAGCCGTATTTGCAATTGACTAGTGGGGTTATGCCTAATGAGTGGGTGGCCCAAGAAAAGGATGAAAAATGGACAGATCAGAATATGCGTCTGCTATCGAGTTGAATCTCGAGCTATGATCATATCAACTTCCACCCATATCCCTCCACGACCGGCGCAATCATGAATGCCATATCAAAGGAATTTAGCAAGTGGGGATACCTCTTCTCCCTCCGAGAGGGTATTCTGGTGGCTCGTATCGGCAGGGAACTGATCTGTGAGGGGTATGTGCCTTGCCGACTTGGACGTCAATTTGGATGTGTCCAGGCATTGTGTCCTCCTGCTCTCAATGGAACCCACGGGAACCACCATCTGATGGTGGCTAGACAATTGTGGCTAATGTTCACCCGGGAGGACACTGACTGTGATGTTATTACCCTCGCACTTGCAAACTCCATGCCTTTCTTATCCAAAAGCTGTGTCGACTCCTTAGTGCAATCATACCCGAATGGTTAGTTAGGGTTGTGGGTTCCCACTATCTCGAGTCCTAATCCATCGAAGAGAAAGAGGAAGCGGAAGAGGGATAGTGCTCCAACCAGGCTGAGAAATGTTCTCTGTAACCCTGCTGGTCCTGTGCTTCTGGGGAAGGTTTTAACGGACATAGGTGTCTCCTCACATGCCCTCGAAGCTGCCCAGAGATAGTTGGCCATTCCTACTGATGCTGCCTTCCCGACAGCCTGGGTCCAATGGGACGAATTCAAAGGCTAGTTATCCTTTCTTAGCTAGTACCCCTGTACTTTGTGCCAGCATCTCCAGGAATCAGAAGTGGTGTTCAACGGGCTGGGCTACATATCTGCTCCTGTTGACATCCTTGGGTCAATCGGTATCTCCGGGACCTCGAGGCCTACGTTCATGCACACCAGGGTTATGCGATGTTAACTCACCATGTCCAGACCATGCTGTGATTGGTGACTGATAAGGAGGAGGAAGAGAGCGATCACTCTTCCGGAAGCGATGATTTTTCTGGTTCCCCTGCTGCAGCTAAGGCAAGGGAATTTCCCCCCTGCCCGTGAGGTCCCGCCCACATGTAGCTTCCGAGAGTTCTAGGGTGGCGGCGAGACCTAGAAAACAACCACGGCTATTGGCACCTCCACCATCCCCTATCGCCTCCTGACCCTCTCAAGTCAATCCCACCCCCCGACTAGTTGTTCCTATTATGGCCGCATTTCCAGACGCGTGGAGGATTTGGGATGACCTGAGGGTCAGTGGCTCAGATGAAGAGGTTTGGGTATTACTCCAAACGAGCTCTCTCGAGATTCCTGGTATTGGGAACATCTTTTCTCCACCTCACTTGCTGTTGGAAGAGGATCTGGACAAAATAGTCACCTCTTTGGAGGAAATGGATGCATATGTGCACTCACTCCGAAACCGGCCTTATGGGTCTAATCGGGTGTCCATGATGATAAATCATCCCGAATCTTCAGACCCGAGGAAGAGGTTGCCCTGCTCATCCATCCCGACATTCTTCCTTCTTTACCATGAAGGTTTTAAAGTTTCTTCCCTTCATTCTGGGTGTCGAGGAATGCCAGGGGAAATTCCTTCCCCGGAGTATACTCCCCGGGGTACTGGAGCAGGTGAACACGCACCTTCGTCTACGGGGGTCATCTAGGAGGGGTCTCTTGGTGCAATTGAGCACATGGAAGTGACCATCGTGGATCCGACTAGGGTATTTCCTCCTCCAGCCCCTCCTAGGGTCTATCAATATACAGAGCCACTGAGGGAATGATATGAATAGTCGTGAAAAGGTGTCCACGGGTTGATGACTTTCCAATTCCGATGGCCATAAATGATTATGAGGATCTGTGATTGTCTGGGCCACAAAGTTTTTCATTTGGTAAGGAATTATTTGGACATGTCAGGGATGTTCATCCCTGGTTACTGTTAAAACTCGAAGAGTTCACTGCACTGATTTATCTTGTGCATGGGGTGTACCTTTACTCCATGCAGTTTAATGTCATATGGTAAGGACAAAGTACTCTTAGTTTAACAGTCATAGAGTTCAGTCCATTCGGTGACTATTTCTACAATCACCTGGAGGGAAATTGATTTAGGATTATCTGGTATACTCTGCATAGGTGTGAGGGAATGAGGGTGTAAATTGTAACTCTGGGGTTTCCTGGATCAAGAGATATGGTGTAGGGATCTGAGGCCGGTAAGCATATGGAGATGGGAAGGGTATCGCATTATGAAATCTTTCCTTTGGTATATGGGCCAGGGGCTATCAATATGCAGAGCCGCTGAGGGCATGGTATGCATTGTCATACAAAGGTGTCCACGGGTCGATGAATTTCCACTTCTGATGGCCATGGATGATTATGAAAATCCGGGATTTCTCATAGCACATTGTTCGGCATATGGGCATAATGGTGTCCAAGCATACAAGAAACATCTTCACCACAATTTCCCATTGAGTCAAAGTATCCTAGCCCTGGCTTGATTTTGGTAAATGCAGATCATCATGTGAACCATGGTCGGATACATAGGATAACTAGGTAGGGATACCCTGGAAACGTTTGGATGTGAGAGGGGAACGAACTTGTAAACCACTGCTCCATAAATTTTTGGATCGGGAGATATGATATGGGGGCTCTAAGGCCGATAAGCGTACGGAGATAGGAAGAGTATCGCCTCAGAAAATATTTCCTTTGGTAGATGGTCTAGGATCTATCAATATACAGTGCCGCAGAGGGCTTGGTATGCATCGTCATACAAAGGTGTCCATGGGTCGATAACTTTCTACTTCTGATGGCAATGGGTGGTTATGAAGATCCGCAATTATCCGGGTCGCGGAGTCTGATGTATGGAGAGGATGCATCCACATGTGCAAGGATTATTCCCATCCCATTTCGATGTATATCTTGGGTGGGTCATTATGAAGTCCATGTATTTTAATGTATGTTTCCTTTGGAAATGGGGATGACCTTTTTTGTTTAAGGTTCAAACTTTCCAATCGGTTTCTAACGGGTTTATTCATAGAACCAGAAACATCCAATGATTCTATATCCATTTGGACCTACTTTCCAAAGTTACGTGCTCATTAGTTGTGGATCGATGAGGATTAAGAATTTTCATTGGTCGAGAGGATGGGAGGTCAGACTTATCACACCTTTTTGGGGTGAATTATTGTCTACTCCGGGACTCTCTTTATAGATTTGAGTTATGTTCATGAATCCTTATTAAATTACCAAGTATGAAAATGATCTTTCCTTTAGATCTGACAATCAATGATTGAAATGTATGAGATTTAGAGAATATTTTATATGTATTTGAGGTTCTTCATAGATGGAGAATCGTCTGTATTTGTTAGATATTCTTAGTCAATGGTATCCTTCAACACATTATAAAGAAATATCTTGGTCATTATGATAACCATACTAGTTTTAAAGCCACTCAGTGGGTCATGTGAAGTTTATTTTCATTCAGAAGGACATGGATTATTTCATAGTTGGGATCGTACCCGCAGATGGGCTACCTACGTATCCTTGTTTGTAAAAGGAATAAAATCCCACGTAGTTTGAGTAAAGAAGTATGAGTTTTATGCATGATTGATGTCCCAAAGAAAGATGTCATAATTAATTTTACACTCTAATCTCACATGATTCATGCTCGGTGTGAGAAACAAGAGTTATCAGTAAAACCTGACGATTGTGCCACAAAAGATGCAATCATAAGGAATGATGCGGGGCTTATGTATATATGACTGCCCAGATAGATTAATATTGGGATTTATTTTAGGGAAGAAACCAAGGAACAAGGTATATAAAGGTATATGTGATTTATGGATATTTGGATACTTAACTTAGGACTTAATCCTGATAAGGATACCCAAATTATAGGGGACTTAGGATTGGGTTTTATTCTTGAGAAGGAAGCCCAAATCAAAAGAAATTAATCCTGGGGCTTACTCCTGAAAAGGAGGCCCAGGTTAAGGGGACTTAAAATCTGGGGCTTATTCCTGAAAAGGAGGCCCAGGTTAAGAGAAATTATGATTGGGTCTTACTACTAAAGAGGATGCCCAGATTTGGGAACTTGAGATTGGGGTTACTCATAAAAAGGAGGCCCAAGTTAAGGAAAATTATGACTGGGGCTTACTCCTAAAAACTAGGCCCAGATTAGGGAACTTGGACTGGGGCTTACTCCTCAGGAGGATGCCTAAATTAACGATTTTCTCATCTTAAAGAATGAGGTTTAATAGAGTAAATCTCTAACCTTAGTGACATAAATATATGTAAATCACTACGTTTTGAGATATGTTCCACAGAATTCCTTTCGGATAAGGAATCCAACAAAGTAACCAAGCCAAAAAATGGCTTTGAAGAGGGTTTTGAAGGCTAAATATTGAATAGGAGAGGTGGATTTGAAGAAAAGAGCTTAATAGGCAGGAGGGGCACCCAAAAAGAGGCAGGCGTGCAAGTCCTATTTTGGTGCGCATGTCCTGGTTGTGCAAGTAAACTTGCACGACACATATGTACTTGGGAGACGGTTAACCCATAAGGTAATACTTGGGTGAGGCTTGGCTCAATCCCTTAGTATTATAATTGGAGGCTTCCAAAAGGGTGGCGCGCAAGTTCTGTTGAAGGGATAAGGTGGTGCGCAAGTGTCTTCATTTTCCTTAAGGTTTAGAAACTTAGGTGCGCAAGTGTTGATGAATTTCAACACTTAGGCATTTTCCCCCCTCTTTAGATCTTCCATTATAGGTAAGAAATTACCTTAGAAGTGTTCAGAAGACTTCAAGTAGAGACTAGGGCGCCAGGAGCTTAAATATGACTTATGGATTTTTTGTCCTCCAAATTGGGGGGGGCCCAGAGGGGGTATTTATATGCTATTGAGGACTTTGGGTGAAAAAATATTTGGGCACGCAAGTCACTTGTGCGACCCATATGTGGCATGCAAGTATACATGCACGACCATCATGAAACTTGCGCGACCCTTGTGTAAACAAATCCTTGTTCATGCCTTGGTCAATTTTTGATGTTTCTTCAAAGGATAAATCTCTTTGTGCTTAAGGTATTCCCCTTTTTCAGTCATTAGACTATGTGATGGAAAGGAGTGTCAACAAAAGTCCTCCATCAGAGTTGGATCCGAAAAAGGAAAAAGGAAAGAGGATTTGACTCTGAGGAAAACGAGAAACAAGGTACTTTCGGTGCGCAAGTCATAGGCACACAGGTATGCTTTTAGAGCGCAGGGTCTGGCGCGTAGGGATATGGACTTACCTATAAATATGGGTTCCACTCTCACACAAAGCATCCGGCTTTCAAAGAACTTCTCTCTCATCGCACAAGTGGGCTCTCATTCGCACAGGTGATGCTGTCCGTGGTTCATTGCTTCTTTGTGTCGCGCTTCTGCAGAGAATTTCTGACTTGTGCGCCAGTACTGGCGTGGTAAACCCTGCACGACCAGCTTGGACTTGTGTGCTAAAATGGGACTTGCGCGCCTTAATGCCTTAGCCATTTTTTCAATTTTTTCACAAATTTTATGAAAAATCAACTTACTTAAAAGTTAATTATCTGATGTTCGTGCAGATTCAATGGCTACCAAAAGAATTGGAACAGCTAATGAGCTAGCTAGAAAGTGGATTGATGACATGATGAGAATCATTGGCCATGATTATTACAATGTATGCGACAGCACTCTCCCATATTTGGCCAAGTACTTGAAGAAATATCATGTTAATTTCCCACAGAGCATCTACCCACCTCTGTATGGACATGGTCATCTGCAAGAAGTAAAAGTTCCGGATGCAAAGAATTATATGCCCGAGATTCAATTGCATTGCTACCTCTCTATTTCGGTTATGTTGTGAATTATGAGAAGAAACAATGGTGTGAACTTTCAAATCTTTCCTCCATGCCATTTCATTGCAGATATGAAAATGGAAAACCCATGGTCTGATATGTTTTCCGCTACCGATTGGTGGAGAGAAGACTATCATGACATTAGAACAATATCTGAAAAGAGTACTCTCCCCAAATGGCTCTTTACTTCCAATGATCCATTCTCAAATCCATGTATCCATCTTCCAAGTCTTTTGGACAGAAATAGAGTCACTGTTTGATCAGCAAAAAATTTTCTCAAACCGCACTCAAGAACATTCTTTTACAATTGTTCCAAGTAGAGATGGTATCACTACATCTCTTATTGTATCCAGTTGAATGAATGAATTCCAGGTGGCTGCTGATGAAGCTCAGGATGCCATAAATCAAATGAATAATTATGTTGAAATCCTTTTGTAATTCTTGAAAAGGAGAAGAGACTCCAGTCTGTGGATGTCCTTCTAACTCTTTTGCATCAATGAAAAACACTTTCATCTTTAATCATTTGTGCCTACATTCTTTTTCTACCTACTTAAAAATTTTACCTAATCCAATGTGCCTAGTAAGCATAGTTTGATTTTTTCTAGGATTATAAAAATAACCTTACAAACTTTGAATATTTTTATTTCTCAATATTACCTAAATCATACAAAATGTATGTTTAGTGAGCTGGGACTTGACTTTTGTTCAGAGTTCCCTTGTCTTTTGTGGGCAGTTTAAAGTCATGCATGTCGGACATAAAAAGGCTAATGTTTAAGGTTGAAATAGCTTTGACCGAATGGATTAAAAATTGACTCAATTCATTGATAATTTATCTGAAAACATATTACCATATTCAATTATGAGGGAGAAAAATGTAAACTATGACTTAATAAATTTATAATATGAGGAATGATATGAAAAAAGGGTTAAAAGGCATTAGAAGAAGTATTTCCTAAGAGTGAAGTTACCATTATTTAAAAAACCCATTAGGGGGTTGAATTATATAGGGTCACTTAAGGGCATTGGATGCATAGTAAAATAATAGCATCATTTGGCTGACAGGTCTGTTATGTAGACTACTTATGTAAGGCCACCTAAGGGCACGTGCTGCATATTCAGACAAAAGAACTCTCAGAAATATTACTTTTCTAATGCTAAAAATCCAGTGAACGTTTATGGAGATTCAAATTTTCCAAAGAATAGAGTCTACTGTATGGAGAAAGGTACATGAATATGGAGAGGATATTTCCAATTAATATTTTCAAAGAATTAGATGAATGTCACTCTTGCGAAGGTCTGGCCTAAATGTAGGGAAGGGAAATATAAACCATAGACTTGAATACTTTCATATCATGAAAAAGAGTATGGGAAAAATATGTTAAGGATGGATATTTTTGCGGATCCCTACATATTTTCATTAAGACAAATAAGGAAAAAAGAGTTTTTCCTCCCAAGAATAAAGTTACCACTATTTGAAAAACCCTTTAGGGGGTTGAATTATGCAGGGCCACCTAAGGGAATTGGCTGCATAGTCAAATAATAGTATCTTTTGGATGACTAGTCCATTATGTAGACTATTTATGCAAGGCCGCCTAAGGGAACGTACCTCATGGTCAGGCAAAAGAACTCTCAGGTATCAGACATTTTGTGACCAGAAGTCAAGAAAAGGGTTATAGTGATCGGGAAGTATTTAAGTTTAGGAGTATGACACATCAAAATGGGCATTTTCCAATGCATGTAAAGATACACAGAACAATTCTAACCATAATCATGTTGTGGATGGGTCCTGAATTGAGGTACTGGAATTCACTACGTATCCCATAAGGATGGGAATCAATCCATACGTAGTTCATGAAATATAGTTTAACGTCATGTGTGACGAGAGTGTAGGAGATCTTAGTTTAGTGTCATAGATATTGGACCATAATGAGGAATACACATTGTGTATTTGTTAAACCTGATGTGAATGAAGACCAGGGTTTTCATACCACATTCATGTTTTCACAGGGGAACTTTTTAGCCAAGGGACTGAAAGTGGAATTTGGGGTTAGGACCAAAGAATTGGGCCTGGATTCGAGGGATTCTCAAACATTCCTACGTATCCCATAAGCATGGGAATCAAGAAACACGTAGTTCTTGAAATACCCTTTGTACAGATTTGGTTCGTACAAGTGAAGGGTGAAAGGGGAATTTAGTGCAATGATGGTTTGACCCAAGATTAAGGTTTAGGCATTTCCATGTATTTATGTAGTCGTTGGAATATAACATGATTGGAGATCAATGTAAATAATGATTTCATCTCAGGTGAGGGTGTTAAATAATGTTGTAGTTTATTTTCGTACTTGACAAAAAGTTTGAATAGTTTAAGGTCATATGCATGGAATGTGGTGAAAAAATGTAAAAATATTGGTTCTGGGGGGGGGGCTTCACGAATCAACATCATATGAGATGGAGGTGAACCGATGTGAAGATACTGGTTTTGGGCTTGAACCTCGGGTGGTTGCCTACGTACCCAGCCTAGAAGGTGAGGATCAAAGTCCGCATAGTTTGATTGAAGAATGAATTGGTGATCAAGTTGTACTTGAGGAAAACCCGAAGATGGTGTTGGGACTTACGCATGGTTAGCGGACCAGAGAGTGTGTTATGGTTGAATTTTACTCTAAGCTCACGTAATTCATACTCAGTGTGAGAAACAAAGGGTAAAAACAACCTTAACGATGCACGGTTTAATGTCATGTAGGACATAAGGGACATGAAACAGTTTAACATCATGTTGGATGAAGAAGGGACCGTTCAGTTTAAAGTCATTCAGTAAGGACTTAGGGGGGACTATGCAGTTTAATGTCATGCAGTAAGGACAAAAGAAGGGTTGTATAGTTTAACATCATATAGCAAGGACGAAAGGGTGTTGTATAGTTTAGCATCATGTAGCTAGGACGTATTAGGGACTTTTTCATAGTTTAACATCATGTGGGATGAAGAGGGTGTTGTATAGTTTAGCGTCATGTAGCTAGGACGTTACAGTTTAACCTCATGTTAGACTTAAGAGTATTGGTGTTACAAAAAATACTTCTTCAAGAATATTTCATTGGTTGGAGTCGTGATGAGTTCTTCATCCATTGAGATTAAAGAATAAGCTCTGTTGGAGTAGACCTTATGTATTGAGTAAGGTCTTTCCCACTTTGGATCATGGTTGGGAGGTTTATTTCCTGGTATCATTGGAGTTATGAGAACCAATACCAATTCTCCTTGAATGAATGAACGAAGATGAACTTTTTTGTTTAAGGCTCGTGCTATTCGATTATGGTAGACTTCCAAGTGGTGTAGGGTGCACAATCTTTTTTCATCTAATCATTCCAATTCATCCAATCGCTTTTGATATTGTTCATCTGTAGATGACTGATCACAAATGGATACTCTGATCAAAGTTAATTGAACTTCAATGGGCAAGACTGCTTCTGTTCCATATACCAATGAATATGGAGTTGACCGCCTAGCAGTGCGGGTGGTGGTTCAATAAGCCCATAAAGCATGAAAGAGTTTATCAGGCCATGATTTCTTATCTTTATCTACCATATTTTGCAGTATATTTGAAAGAGTCTTATTGAAGGATTCTATTTTACATTGGCCGCTACATGATACCGAGATGAATTGTTGGATTTGATGTTGTATTCTTGATACAACTTTCTTACCTCAGATGAACAGAAGTTGGTGCCATTGTCCGTCAATATGGTATGAGGGACACCAAATCTAGTAATGATGTTAGACATTATGAAGCTAACAATGCTTTTAGACTTAAATTCTTTGAGAGGTATTGACTCTACCCATTTGGAAAAGAAGTCAGTAGCAGTAAGAATATACTTAAACTGCTTGGATGTAGCCGAAGGGTATGGTCCCACTACATCCATTCCCCATGTGGGAAATGGCCATGAGTATTTAGTTGTATGAAGAAACTCTGGGGGTTGATGAATGAAGTTGGCACATACTTGGAAAGAATGACACTTCTTAGTGAAATCAACACAATCTTGTATCATTGAAGGCCAAAAGTATCCAAGCCTTCGAATTTGATCAGATAGTCTATGTCCAGACTGGTGGGCACCACAGACTCCTGCATGTACTTCTTTCATGACAACCATTGTCTCTTCACCATCAATGCATCTGAAGATAATTCCATCAAAACCACTTTTGTAGAGAATTTTTTCTAGGTGATCAAGGCTATCATAATGAGTAAAATTGACCACATGTCACCAGACTTGTTCTTTCGCGACTCTATTAGGTGGGAGTGTTTCATTTTGGAGGTATTCCCCGATAGGTATCATCCATCCTATAGTATGACAATATGGTTCTAAAATGGGACTAATTTAATTGATTTCCTCTATTCTGATTAAAACATAAGGTGAAATTGTACGACGGTGGGCAATACTGAGGATTTTTTCGTCCCGATTTGGATCTTCCAGAGCTGTGGCTATATTATCCAGTGTATCAGCATGGGCATTTTGTGATCATGAGACATAAGAAAATGTCGGTTCTGAAGGAAATTCCACCATTAACTCTCTGATGTAATCATAAAAAGGGATTAATTCTTCTTTTCTGATAGCATAATCCCCATTGACTTGTTTGATTACCAGGTTGGAATCACCTTTCACCTTTAAGTGATTCACTTGTGCCTGAAGCGCCAACTCCAATACAGCAATGAGAGCTTGATATTCTACTTCATTATTTGTACCGCCTTCCCGCAATAATAAGTAATAGGGTATCACTACCTTTTCTGTAGAAATGAGAAAAATTCCTAACCCAACTTTATTGAATTTAGGATCTTCCATTTTCTTCCCTGTTATACTTCAGGAAGCACCATCAAAGTACATTTCCCAAGTTTTAAGATTATCTTGAATAGAGAAGACTTACTCATCAGGGAGTTCAAAATCTAAAGATGTATCTTCTACTGAAGGATGTTCAGCAAGGAAATCAGCCAGATCTTGGCCCTTTATTGACTTTTGAGACACATACTAGATATCAAATTGCTGCAAAATAACTTCCCACCTTTCCAGATGTCCTGTAAGCATTGGACGACTAAGGATGAATTCGAGTGGGTTATTGCGAGATACCAATAAGACCTCATGATGTTACAGGTAGTGTCTCAATTTCTGAACTTCATAGATTAATGCCAGGCAGCACATTTCAATACTTGAATATCGGTTTTCTGCTTCAATCATAGTCTGACTGAGATTGTAAAGGTTGTTTTCATTCCCAGCATCATTCTTTTGGGCAAGGAAGGCACCCAATGATCGCTCTAAAGTTGTCACATAAATAATAAGTGGTCTTCCTTCAATAGGTGGAATTAATACCGGTGGACTCAAGAGATATTTCTTGAGAATATTGAATGCTTCTTGACATTCATTAGTCCACTGGTAAGTGACTCCCTTCTTCATCAATTTGGTGAAGGGTAAACTTTTTCCTACCATATTGGCGATGAAATGTTGAATACAGGCCAAGTGTCCTTGAATTCCTCTCAATTCCTTCAAATTTCGAGGAGGTGACATACCAAGGATTGACTTTGTCTTCTCAGAATCGACTTTGATACCACGATGGCATACAAAAAATCCAAGAAATTTTCCTGAGGTTACCCCAAAAGCACATTTTAAGGGGTTCATCTTTAAATTGTGTTGTCGAAGTTTGTGGAATATGATTTCTAAATCATCCATGTGATTAGAAGGTTTTCTGTATTTAACCGCACATAACATTCAACAAACTTCCCTAAGAAGGGTTTGATGATATGATGCATGGCACGTTGATATGTTGCGCCTGCATTCTTCAGGCCAAAGGGCATTACCCGATAGAAAAACACACTCTGAGGGGCTCTGAAGGTAATATATTCTTCATCATCTAGATCCATTCAGATTTGATTATACCCAGAATGTCCATCCATGAAGGAAAGTGCTTCATAGCCATATGTTGCATCAATTAAGAGTTTTGTGATCGGAACTGGAAAATCATCCTTGGGACAGTGCCGATTAAGATCTCTGAAATAAATGAAAACTCTAATTTGTCCATTCTTCTTTTTCACAGGGACAATATTAGCCAGCCATTTGGGATATTGAACTTATTTGACGAAGTTATCTTTGATATGATTATCCACTTCAGCTTCAATTTTGGAAGCATAAGTTGGGTGTGTTCTTCTTGCGGCTTGCTTAAATCCTCGATGTTATTCTGGCAAACCCAAACGATGAGTAACAACATCAGGATCAAGACCTGGAATTTCTGTATAGTTCCAAGAAAATATATCTCGATTTTTCTTTAAAAATGATATATAAATTTCCTTCTCTTAGGGATTCATGGCCGCACTAATTAATGTGGGGCGTGGATCTTCTTTTGTACCCATATTTATTTCTCTAAGTTCATCCAAAGTGGTAGAGATACCCTCTTAAAATGTTGGAGGAGCATCTCTAAGATCTTCCTCTTCTTCTTCAACACATGCTATTTCTTCTGTTTCTACTTGCATAGTAGATGATGAAGAAGAATTTCCCTGATCAAGAGAGATGTTAAAATTTGAACATCTTGAAGAAGAGGCTACCATTTTTGACCCTATTGATGATGAAGGGTCTTCCTTGGGTAATAAAGAAGAGATGATGGATTGAGAATCGACATCATCATTCATCTCTGACATTGCTATAAATTCTTTTGGCCTTGTTGATGAAGTATAGAATTTCTGAATTTCAGCAGACTAAATGAAGACATCTCCATTTGAGCTTTCATCATTGCTTGCTGAATAACTAATTTATCCTATGTTGTCTGGCCTGATTTTCGTAATTGACATTATGGAAGTTTCCATAAAAGTATTTGGATTTGGGTCTATCCTGTCAATTTGACTGATAGGCAACACATAATCTATACTCACATGTATGAATGGGTCTACTGGAATCTTTTCCAAACCATATGGAGAATTAATTTTGGTAACCTCCTTTTCCGTAGATACCTCCTTTCCTTCCATGTGATATAATTATGCATAAATTTACTGAGATTCACATGTTTTGAATGGGGCGTTATCACCATACAATGTCCCAATTTGACCATTGAAACAATATTTGAGACATTGATGGTATGATGAAGGTATAGCTGCATGTTGATGTAGCCAAGGTCTTCCAAGAAAAATGTTGAAAGCTGTGTCATGAAGAACAGTCATGAAATCAGAATTGGATACAAGATCCCCAAACTAAGTTCTGATTGTGATCTCGCCCAGAGGTTCTTGTTCATTTTTATCATATCCTTGTAACATAAAAGTAGAAGGAGATAAATCAGATTCGGTGAGGCCTAATCAACGAAGTGTACGAATAGGGATGAAGTTAACTCTTGAACCATTATCAATGAAATCTCTTCAGATGTCTACATCATTAACCTTTCCAGATAAATACAAAGGTCTGATATGTCCATGCACAACATCATCTTCATCTTCATCTGAAAAAGATATCACTGCATGGCATTCTGCAAGATCATTCTCTACATGGTAGACTTCAGCCGCAGCAATTTGAGTTTCGAATTCCTGAGGACTTGACAAAGCCTCAATGAGTGCCCCCCAAAGATACTTTGATAGATTTAAGGCATCTAGAATTGATAACTTGGTCGGTACTTGGGCCAAATGTTTCAAGACATCATACTTTTGATCCAAAGGTCTTCATTTTCCAACAGGAACATGTGGTTTTGCAGGTGCCTTAGAAGTTGATGCTTTGGAAGTAGATGCATCTTGTATCGAGGTAGGAGTTGGAAATACTCCCAGCTTTGGGAGATTAGACTGATTAGGTCTATTTATTTTCTGAGAGGAAGAAGGTGTAACCTCCAACCGATCTTCCAAAATAACTATGCCAGGACTGAATCTTCCATGTGTGGAAGAACGTGCTTGTTCTTTTTGAGCCCGCTGAAGGGCTTTGCCACGATTTTCTGTTTAATATACAGTTCTAGCATGGGTAGGATTGAAATAGCAGTTTCTAGTATATCCATGTCTTCCTCTATATCCTAGACCTCTGGAACTCCCTCTAATTCCTCTGTTTGATACAGGGAATTCAGGCTCATCAAGATCGAAACTGTGACTGACATAAGGATAAGTTAAGTGAATCATGTTAACAGAATCAAAGATAAACTCTTCATATGATAAAGACTCTACCTAATTATCTAATTTAGGTTGTTCTATTTGGTGGGGTGGTGCCGGTGGCTTTGAAGTAGATGGCATAAAATCTTCCAGAGTCAAAGACAAATTGGGCTTTGACACGATCTCATCTTCTTCAGACAGATATTCTTTCTTTTAATTATGCCGCTTCTTTGAGTATTTTCCTTCTGATGAAGGGGGTTTTGTTGTGGTATTCATAGCAGAAGACATAATTTGTTTCTTCAATTGCATTCTTAAAATAGAATGAGTTCGGTTGATCATTTTCCTGACCATCCAATCATCATATTTCTGTGCATTTTTGTTTTTGAATTCTTGCCACTCGCCTTCTTCCTCTGGATCTGTAGCAGTAACACATGCTACCTGGGTAGAAGAAACTTTTAGTTTTACAAGTCCCGATTCCACCATCTTTTGCAGGAGGTATTTGAAGACAAAACACTTCTGAATGTGATGCTCCAACATCTGTTGAAATGGGAAATAGTTGGGACGGTCTTCATCTCCTTCCTTGTTTGGCCTTTTAGGCCATGTAAATTGAACCAAATTATTTTCCAGATCCAAAATGAAGTAACCAGGAACTTGTTCATTTCAGAAAGAATAAACTTTTCTTTTTAACTCCTAAAATTGTTTCCGTCTTTGATCTCTTTGATCATCTTGATGAAACAGCCTCTGGTGTTGACACTCAGTAGGTGTATCCCTTCAGTAAGATGATGGTTTTGAAGTAGAAGCAGGTACAGGTGCTTGTTTAAGTGTAACTATAGCAGTCTATGCTCTACCCATTCTCCTTCCTAGAACTGATGGAATTACATGAGTTTTATCCTTAGTCTTTATAATAGAGTCTTAAATCTATTGCGCGATTGAATTAAGGTCTCAAAACCCTCCTATGTATTTCACAGGGATCAACAGTTTGCGTAATTCATCACGCAAATTTACCACACAGATTGGAAACAATTCTTCTTGAGGGAGTGCTAAGCTTAAGGAATATGTTAATCCCTTCCAGCGAGTAATGAAATCAGAAACTCTTTCATTCTCCATTTACTTACCATTTTTAAGATAAAAAACTGTTGTCTTTGGCAATGTTGAGCTGAATTGAAGAAGGAATCATTGAAGGAGATCTTCCCACCTGGTAATTGACCAGGATTTCAATCCTGTATACCAGACAAAGGCAGGCCCTTGTAATGACTGTAAAAAACACCTGAGCTTAACTGCTTCTTATTGTTGAGTATTTCCCATCATAGTATCACAATGAGAAACAAAATTTGTTATGTGTTTCTCTGGGTCTCCTAAACCATTAAAAATTGGGAATGTGGTACTTGAAAAATTTGATGGGAGAGGAATTTCATCAACCCATTCAGGATAAGCTCTATTTTCTGGTTGAATTTGTGCATGATTTCCCTCCATAGCTTCCAAACGAGCTGTTAATGACTCAATGGTAGTCATTAACTTTTGAGAAACATCTAGTTGATCTTGGGACTGAGTGGGTGCATTAACTGAAGCTTGGACAGGTGTGGTGACTGGTACTGCAACTGATGGTAGCACCACCAGTTGTTGTTGCACATGACCCATAGGATAAGACCTATGAGGGTGTACTGGTAAATGAGGATATTCTTGATCCATCTCAGTAGCTGAAACAAATTCCCTTGACTGACTGACTCCAGCACGCTTAGGAGGAAGACTACCTTGAAGTAATTCTGCATTCAACCTTCTTAATTTCTTCATTTCTTCCTCTTGTTGGGTGAACTATTTATCTAGTGAGAATGGTTGGCCTTCTCTAGAGGAAAGGTGGAATGTAACCTGATTCTTTTCTTTCCCCTTGTTGGATGCCTTTAGTAGAGGGTGAAGTTGGTTATTTGAAGGAATACCTAGATTTTGGGTAAGACTTTGATTTCATGTACACACACCTTCTTCATTTACCTCTGTGTGCACAGCCTCTTGAGCAGGAACTTCTTCACCCGATCCCTCTGAGTGAGCCTCATGTTCTGGAGGATCAGCAACAATGACATTGATGACATTTATCGATGCATAACACATTTCATCTCTTCTATCGGAATTTCTACAATACTTTCTTCTTCTATGTCCTTGATGAGACCTTTCCTTTTGTTGAGTTGAACCCTTAGGAACTTCTTGATGAACCGTAATTTGGAGGGAATCTCTTGATAATTCAACTCTGTGTTCCTCTGGTGGCTTCTTCCCTAATCATGAGAAGATTGACTTTCACTGAGGAAGAGATTGAGGATTTGAAAAAGTCCCCAGTCTGGTGGACTGGAGATGTTACTATTGTTCTTTCTCAACTCCTTGAATCCTATTTTTTGATTTCGAGGGTTCAGTTAAAAGAGTCCCTAGTCTGGAAAGCTGGGGTGGTTCTTGAGCTGCTACATCTGGGAATTTCTTAAAAGCTCTCCTGATCTTGTGGAATTTAGTCTGGAAATTGGCTGGATGCATCAACCTACATCCACTCAAATCACCTAGCTCAAATGACTGTTGGATGATTTCTGACACTTTTTTCACCTGATGATGCACCCGCTCTAAAAGAGAATCCTATTCCATATTCTCATTTTCCTGATGCAAGAGTAATTCGATAACTTGTTCTTTGTATGCCTGACTTTGGGAAGAACTAGTTGAGGCATGTTCCTGAGCAAGCCTTTGATTAAAAACAAAACCAATTGGTTGTGGCCGTCCATGGTCAATAACATTACATGAGACCATTTTTGGAAGGCTTTTTTGATTGGAGAGTATAGTAAAATGCAGTGCTCCATGAACACCCCATCCCCTGATATGAATACTAGATGGGGCATTGGAAATTAACTGGCACAATATTTTTAGTGCGCCAAGGCATGAACGCTGAAGGTCTCTCTGCTGCTTTTCAACCTTCAGATATCGAGAAACCTAGAGAGATGCCAAATCAATTTGGCATTGTAACCCTTCTATTATCTTGACATGATTTTCACATTCATCACAACATAATATTCTCTTTTTCAATTGAAAAATAGTTTTCCACATGTTGAGACGAATATCGTGAATACAATCTTCCATCAACATTTCTGGGATATCATACTGAGAGTCAACCAAAGGCCAAAACATTACTGGTAATTCATCTTTTTCCAGTTGTTTTCTCATATTCAGCATTTCCTCCTTATCATTTGATGAAGATTCTTATACCTGATTAGACCAAAGCTTGTGATTCTTTGTTGCTTCATCAGATTCAACGATATTGGTAGAGAATTCATTTATCAAACTAGAAGATGAATGAACCAGGGTTGGTTCGAAGAATGACCTACACCCTGGGCTATCTATTAATTGGGAAAGTATTTCACCTGCTAGTGGTAAAGCATCAGACATGACTGGCTTCACATTTGTAAGTGCCTCAAGATAAGAGGGCTTTCTTGTTACTGCATTGTCCTTTGAAGAATCTTCCAGGAAATGTGAATTACTACTGTGGCGAGGACTTTCGCAGCTAAATTCATCATCACGGGGAGGACCGCCATGGTGGGTTACAGCAAAAGATGAATCCTTTTTCTCCTTGATCTTCTGGCCACGCAAAGGGTTCTCATGGCTCTCATCTTAAGATGATACTTTCAGATCGACCGAACTGTCATGAAGCAAGCCTTCATGAGGAAGTGTTTGATAGAGACCTTCAGAATTAATGTTCCCACTATTGGGGAATGAGAGAGTAGAATCTTGAGTTCCAACATATAATTATCTGAGGGCTTCAAGAAATCCAGCATCAAGCAAGGCCTTATTATAGATAGGCTCTTGATTTCCTGATTGTGTTGAACGGGTCTTCTTCTTAGATGCCTTCTTACTCATTTTGGGAACCACTTGCTAATAAAAGTGGTTATTATCGACAGGTGTATCTGCCTGCTCAGGAGAAATAGTCAGGTTAGACTGATTATCTCTATTCAAATCGGGTGTATGTGCCTGACTTGGTTGTCCATATGACATGGGGGAGTATTCCCCAAAACCCTCTTGGACTGGAACAGAGGTGTGTATCTGTTCTGGAGTGATATGTTGATGTGTCACTCCACTGGTAGGGACATATTTGTATTTCTTTCCCTGTGATGCTGCTGAAGGTGTTATAATATTCTGACAAGCATCCAGAATATGAGCAGTGATTTTCTTCTGCTCATTCACCATTGTCAGAATGTACTTGGTGACTTCAGCTACCGTAATGGGAATATACATCCATTCCATGCTTGGAGTAGGTGTATGTGCATACTCATGTCCTCCTTTTCCGGTCAGTGAATTCTGACAGTACTTATACAAAGGGGCAGAGAGTTGAGTCTACTCCAAATTTGTCGTCGGAACATTCGGACTAACTTCTTTGGATGCTACCAAACGAGACTGTTGGTAGGCTTGGTGAATATTGGCAGGTGTATGTGCCTACTGTGTATTCTTCTTCAAGTATGGTTGATGAATTTCCTTTAATACTGGCAGACGATACTGCTGACAGAATTGTTTATTGTTAACAGGTGTATGTCCCTGCTTATCAGTTGCCACCATATTAGATTGGTGAAATTATTTGGGTGTAGTCAGACGATCCTGATGACAAGATGATGAGTTATAAACAGGTGTATATGCCTGCCTATAATACTCGACCAAAATTTCCTGGAGGGATTGGCGTGTTACTACCAGACGATTCTGTTGGGCAGTAACTTCAGGACGGACGGGTGTATATGCCCGCTCGTTGATTACCATCAAGTTGGCTTGATGGACTTCTCCAGAGGGGGTAGAAGTAAGAACCTGCTCCCTATTGACTAGATTTCTCCTCTATCGGATCATCATGCAGACTCAGGTTTGAGGAACCTGAGCCAAACCCCTAAAGGCAATACCCTCATCATGTTGAGAGCGCACTACCGCACGAGTCTGGCGGCAATTGTTGATAGGAGACCTCAGGAAGGACTCTTGTATCCTTGAAATAAGGCCTTGAGTGACCTTCTCATTCACATCCCAATAATATGGGAGGGACTGGTGATTGCATTCTAGGGATAAAGAACCGAGACGGTTGGATACGGTGGTTGGCACCACCTACTTCTTGATCGCTGGTCATCGCTGTCCGGACAACCAGGGTGAATTATTGACTTGGAGGGCTTGTTGAGCGGCCTCCAGAGTTGGAATGGTACCGTGTTGATGGTATTCCTTAACCAGTTCATTTGAGACCCAGCGTTGAAGATGCTGAGTATGTGATGTCTTCCTCAGAGTGGACGAGGATCCAACATGAGTAGCGGCCGATGCATTCACAGGTGTGAACTTTAGAGAAGCCATTTCTGTAACGCTGAGAGATCTTGGAAATGAGTTCATGTTTGATATAACAGACATAATCAAGATAAGTTCAGCCACTACATCTTTTGGATGAGAAAATATGTTATTGATTGTTTTTTTAGACCTCACATTGAGTTAAATAGGGTCCTAACAAATAAGTAAAACATAATTTTAATTTGGTTAAGGATTCACGTCGGGTTCACCATTTTTGTTTTATTTGGAAATGGGGATGACCTTTTTTGTTTAAGGTTCAAACATTCCAATCGGTTTCTAACGGGTTTATTCGTAGAACCGTAAACATCCAATGATTATATATCCATTTGGGCATACTTTTCAAAGGTAGGTGCTCAATATGTAAAGACCCTAAAATTTCAAGGAATTTTTTTTTCTTAATTTCTTTGGGATTTTACAAGAACTCAGTTTCTGACGGCACCTGATTCCGAGGCCCGGTGTGCCTGGGATCATTTTCCGAAGTTTAACTCGGGTACGTTCAGTGAAAGAACGAGCGGGTTTTTCTAACTTTTGAACTGGTGCTCGGAATTGAAATCTGAGGGCACCGATGGAACCGCAGTGTCGGTAATTGCTTAAGAAGACCTTTTCAGAAGGTGCGTTTTCTCGGTAGGAGTTGTTTAAAATTTGGGGTGTAAGTGAAGAATAAAATAAAATTTGTAATCCAATTTTATTTTTCTTCTAAGTAGATTTATCCTTGTGTGGAAGTTGGGTTGGTAACTCCCCTTGGGAGAATAAAGGAGAGGTGGGGCCCATACGAGCCCCCACCTTTTCACATTCCCCATAACCCCTTGAAACTCCCCTTTAATGTGAGACCACTCACCTCCCCCTCTCTCCTCTTTAATCATGCCAACTCTCTTCATTAATTTATGTGGTTTGAGTTTTGAATTTTGAGACTTGGTTGTGAGAATAAAAATAATAGCATGAGATATTATTTTATTTTGGGAGCATTTTGTGTGTTGGGAAAACTTTGGGGAAGAGCTCTTGAGTTTTTGAAGAACACCGACTCTCCGACGAAGAACGCCTCTTCGACGAAGAATGCCTCCGACGGAGAACGCGAAGACACCGACAACGTGCCTTCTCTTCTTCTTCCTCCGCTTTAAGGGAGGAGACACCACCGTGGGGAACGTCGCCATCGACGATGGCTCTTCCTCCGATGACAACGGAATCAACACTGATCTTCCGCGACGATCGATAATCGCGACACTAGCCTCTTTCCGCAGCTCGATGACATGCGACGTCTTTTCGAGGTAGGGGATTAATTGTTTTTGTTCGTGAATATTTTCGTCGCCTTTCATCGTTCTCTAATTTGGCCGCCTGTTATCACAATAACGGGAGGAGGTCGGACCGCACAAACACGACCGACTCTCCTCCCCCTTTGTTGTTTTGTTCGTTGAGGCACGAACAAAGGCGGCGCGGTGCAAAGGCACCACGCGGAAACAAGAAAGAACGCGACGAAGAAGCGTGGCGCCGTTGCGCTGTGCCGTTGAGGCCGAACAAAACCGCGGCCGGAGACGGGGCCGCGGATGCGATTCGAAAACTCCGCTGGTTGATTGTTGTGCATGGAATGATGAGCGATGACAAACGGGGCCGCAAAGTCAACTTGAAGCCTCCGCAGTGAAGGTCGGGTCCCGGGAGGACCATTGGTGAAGACGGAAAGCAAAACAGACCACCGGCGCGCCACGCCGGCACGGCGGCGCCGGCGGCCGGAGGCGGCGGCCTGCACCGGCCGGCCGCCAGGAGGCAGCAACACGCCACCAGGAAGGCCCGCCGCGGCTAAAGTCGTGATGGCAGGCACTGGTCCCGCGGCCGCGCGGGACCATGGGGGAGAACGGGGGTCGTAACCCCCGCCTGTAAAAGGAAGCGGCCCCCACGTGGGGGTCGCGGCTTCATTCAAGGGGGGAAACCACACCCCCCTGTTCAGCTCAGCCGGACAGCCGAGCAGGCCACGCGGTCGCGCCAGCGCGGCAGGCCAACCGGTCGGGCCGCGCCAGCCGGGTCGGGCTGCGCCCAGGTTGGGCCGGGCCGCGCCAGCTGGACCGGGCCGCGCCCAGGTTGGGTCGGGATGCGCCAGCCGGGCTGGGCCACGCCCTAGTGGGCCGTACCCGGACACGGGTCGGGTCGATCCGGTTCGGGCCGACCCAGGGGGTCTCGGGCCGGGTCGGACCGGGCCCGAACCCCCTATTTTCGGACAATTTTCGTTCAAATGCCCATATCATGGGATACAGACCTCTGATCGATGCACCGTTAGCTGCGATGCAATCCTTGGATCGAGACGGTCGTTTCGGTATATTACACTCAAGGTTTCGGAGAACATTGGGTACGGCCGGGTTGGTTCGAACCCAAAACCAACCGGGCCCTCGGAGCGGTAACGCTTATAACTTGAGCTCCAGACGTCCGATAGATGTACCGTCGAGTTTGTTGGATTCCTCTTGATGATACAGAACTTTTTGCATACTTCTCCTGAGTTTTGGATGCAGATGGATAGTGTCTGGGTTGGATTGAACCTGAAATCCAACCGGGCCCCTGGAACGGAAAAGCTGATAACTTTCAGACCGAATGTCTGTTTGACGAACCGTCAGCAGCGTTGGTGATCACGTTGAAAAACGGTCCCTATGTGTATAACCTATGGGAGTTTGGGGTATAGTTGTGATAAGGTCAGGTTGGTTCGCACACGAAACCAACCGGGCCCCTGGGACGAAAAGGCTAATAACTCACAGACCGGGCGTCCGATTGACGCGCCGTCTGTTGCGTTGAGACCCCTATGGCGAGGCGGTCCTTTGAGATACTTCTTCGTGAAACTTTGAGATACTTGGATTATCGACTGTAGCTCGTGGAGCGGACCCTCCCGGAGACGAGCGTACAGAGTACGGAGACCGTGTAGCCGGCTGAGACGTGACGACTACTTGACCGACTCGACTTGGAGTGAGTCGACTAGCCCAGTGGACGGAGCACTACTTTGTTTGGGTACAGACCCATGGCGGACGGAGCACTACAGTGGTTGGGTGCAGACCCGCGGTACTCGTCCGGAGAGTACCTCTACAGGCCATTAGGGGGGATGCACTACTGTGTTTGGGTGGCAGACCCCGGCGGGTAGCACTATTGTTTTTGGGTGGCTGACCCGCGGTACTCGACAGGAAGAGTACCTCAGCAGTCTTAGGTTAGTGAGCAGTACCTCAGAGTCATGACAGGATCACTGTACACTCCAGAGACAGGGCTCTTCAGCAATTACGGTTTCGATAATGAAAATCCTGGTTTGAGCTGAGTCTATGACCTTTGTGTTTACCTCATGATTGAGATGGGTCACTTGATAACTTAGGTATATGTATGGGCATATACCTAGGTAGTGGTTATCCGTTGATTTCATAATCTTTTTGTTTCCTAATGATTGAGATGGGTTACTTGATATCTTAGGTATATGTATGGGCATATACCTAGGTAGAGGTTATCTGTTGAGATCTTTCTTTGTGGTTATCCTTGTTGGATTTAGTGAGACCTTGAGGGTCTCGGGGTCCCTAATGAGTATCGTTATACTCACCCCTACACGGGCTATGCCCGCACCTCGTTGTGTTGGTTGAAGACGAGGGGCAGTGCTGACGGAGGCCAAGTGTTCGAGGACGGGACGGTACCCGGAGGTGGACTTCACAATGAGGCGACACTTGGAGGAGGTTGACGGGCGAGAGCGTTGTGGAGGCTATCTGTACCTACCCTTCAGGTAGGATCTGTGGTGGATGATCCAGGAACTACGCTATCTGTACCTACCCTTCAGGTAGGATCCAAGGAGGACGACCCAGGAGCTTCTTTTGTTCTTCCGGCTGTTTGTCTTTTTCTGTTGTACTTTTGTTCAGTTGTAGTTGTACTTTCAGTTGGGTTTGTATTCTGGCCCACTTACTTTTCAGCACTTCTTTTTGTTCTTAGTGTATTACTTTTGCTTGTACTCTGTGATGTTTTGTTTATTTTTATAAAGGAAATTCCTTCCTAGTTATCGGGATTTACACCTTTGGTGCTAGTCGCCAGCCCCTGGCCTATGGAAGGCGGGCTTGGGGTAGTCACGACACGGGCCCGAGGACGGGTCGTGACAAATTGGTATCAGAGGAGTTGGTTCTACCACAGAACTTATAACTCTGATATTTCCTTTCTGTGAAGCAATATTTTTAAGGGTACTGAGTGTGGTCTTTAGTTCAGGGAGTCCGGTGTTGGTGCGGAGGCTGACGTATCCGTACACCTGGACCCTAACTACTGATTTCCGACTTTGTGCACGAAAAACACTGATTGCGTGTGTGTTTCCAAAAGTTTTAAAGTCAGCTCAAACCAGGTCAGCTCACCAGGTATAAACCATTGACCGTGTCGCATCTATTCAGGATGTCTCCACGCAGACAGTCAGTTGGAGTTCTGAGAGAGTACTCGATGACGGCCCACTGAGCGACGAGGCTCCGGTGCGGGGCCCTTTTTACTATGTTGGCACCCTCAGGTGGTGTACCAGCAACAACACCACTTGTTGGGCAGTAGATGCCCCCAACCATACTAGTGAATTGTGCACGCTGGAAGAGAGCGTTGCACGAGTTCCAGCAGGAGCGGCCTCTGAGGTTATGAGGCGAGGCAGATTCCCAGACAGCAGAGCACTGGCTGGAGGCAATTGCTAGAGTTTTCTGCCTAGTTGAGACATCAGTAGAGTGGATGGTGGACTTGGATACTATTGTTTTCCAGTAAATGACCATGAGGATGGTCCGCATAGTGATAAGGCTTTGGTACGTGGACCAATGCCTGAGATAATGCCTTCGGGTAGTGTGTCATCTATACATCACTACATGTTGGTCAGCAGTTACAACCGACGGTACCGGTAGGTGACACATGTAGGCTTACTGCATTAAACGTGTTCTAACATCAGATACCCTCAAGTTCTGAGGTGATCCCGACTCACAGGCGGCTGAGGACTAGCTTGAGGAGGTGGCTGAGAGTTTTCTAGAGCTTCTACAGCTTCGGCAGGCGACATATCGGTAGCTGAGTATTCATCGAGGCGTACCGATCGTTCTTGGTACTTGATGACTACGATATGATCAGTTCTTTAGATCTCAAACCTTAGAGAGAAGTGTGTTTAAAGGATATCCGAGTAAGCACTCTTTCCTCTATGCATTCCTACTTATGTTAGGGTGTTAGAGAGAACCTTTGTGGTTGAATGTTCTTTGGCTGATCGGTTATAGCCAGTGAATGTTAGCAATGGGAAGATGCGAATTGGCGTCAGTCTCAGAGACTTGGACATGTAAAATGTTTCAATAAGAGGAAGTTTCAAGGAAAGATGAATCTGCAGAGCAGCAGACGTGGAATCAGAGCTAGGAGAGCAGCATGGAGTGGTGTACTTTTCGACATGTTACAACCACCCGCCTTTGTAGTCCCCGCTAGGCTCAGGGAGCTTGAGGGCAGGGGAAGAGAGTAGCTGCATGCGTCAAGGAGTGTGAACCAATGGCTCTAAGAATGATTCAAGGGACAGTCTGTGTCCACTACTAGCTTTCGTAGTAACAGACGTAGATACGAATCATTCCTTCCTTCCACGAATCTTGTCCCAGACCTAGAGATTCCGGTAAGTCGTTGACTTGACCCTCACATCTGGAGATACCTTGGGATGAGACTCAATAATCACACTTATGCCGACAGTGTGGACTGACCCACGAGGCAAGATTTTCGGTTGGAATCTCTTGGTGGCAGTGTCGAGGCCTTACAACGTTGGTCTCGGTATGGATTGGATTCGCAGTTCATGCTCAGATTGACTATATTAGGCAAAAATGTTATGGTCTAACTACAATGTCGGGATGGGTTTTCCTTGGTCGGCGAAAAGGAAACCCCAGGCAGCATAGGATGAACTCATGCATAGGAAGGTGTAGTCGATCACTCTTGAGTCGGCCAACTTCACCCACGTGGCAGCAGGAGTTTTGTGTTTCAGTTCTAATCAGGAAAGGGAGACCTCTAGTGTTCGAGGATGACGATCACGTCCTTATACGGGTCTCACCTCGACGAGGTTTATGGAGATGTGTTCGAGGCGGACAGTTATCTCCGAGGTTCGACGGACCTTTCTAGGTCCTCAGAATGGTATGTGAGGTGGTTTACTGCTTTACCTTTCCACCTCAGTTGCACCAGGTGCATAATATCATCCACGTACCTCAGCTAAAGAGATACGTGCATGATCCTTCACACATCATCACTCTTAGGGATTTAGATGTTGATGACCGGACGACTTCCACGGGGATCCGGTAGGGGTTGAGGATTGACAGGAGTGGGTCCTACGAGGACGGTCGATTCCTCTTGTGTGCTTTCTTTGGTAGCATGGGAACCCCTAGGTGAGCACATGGGAGCAGAAGGCTCATATGCGTGCTCAGTACCACTTTTGTTACCCTAGTTTGTGTTATAGCTTTACGAGGACGTAAATCCCTAAGGTGGGAGTAATGTAAAGACCCAGAAATTTCAAGGAATTTTTTTTCTTAATTTCTTTGGGATTTTACAAGAAAGCAGTTTCTGACGGCACATGATTCCGAGGCCCGGTGTGCCCGGAATCTTTTTCCGAAGTTTAACTCGGGTACGTTCAGTGAACGAACGAGCGGGTTTTTCTAACTTTTGAACCGGTGCTCGGAATTGAAATCCGAGGGAACCGATGGAACCGTATCACCGATAATTTCTTAAGAAGACCTTTTCCGAAGGTGCATTTTCTCGAGAGGAGTTGTTTAAAATTTGGGGTGTAAGTGAAGAATAAAATAAAATTTGTAATCCAATTTTATTTTTCTTCTCAGTAGATTTGTCCTTGTGTGGAAGTTGGGTTGGTAACTCCCCTTGGGAGAATAAAGGAGAGGTGGGGCCCACACGATCCCCCACCTCTTCACATTCCCCATAACCCCTTGAAACTCCCCTTTAATGTGAGACCACTCACCTCCCCCCTCTCCTCTTTAATCATGCCAACTCTCTTCATTAATTTAAGTGGTTTGAGTTTTGAATTTTGAGACTTGGTTGGGTGAATAAAAATAATAGCATGAGCTATTATTTTATTTTTGGAGCATTTTTTGTGTTGGGAAAACTTTGGGGGAGAGCTCTTCAGTTTTTTAAGAACACCGACTCTCCGACGAAGAACGCCTCTTCGACGAAGAATGCCTCCGACGGAGAACGCGAAGACACCGAAAATGTGCCTTCTCTTCTTCTTCCTCCGCGTCAAGGGAGGATACACCACTACGGGGAAGGTCTCCATCGACGATGGCTCTTCCTCCGATGACAACGGAATCGGCACCGATCTTCCGCGACGATCGATCATCGCGACGCTAGCCTCTTTCCACGGCTCGATGACATGCGACGTCTTTTCGAGGTAGGGGATTAATTGTTTTTGTTCATGAATATTTTCGTCGCCTTTCATCATTCTCTAATTTGGCTGCATGTTATCGCAATAACGGAAGGAGATCAGACCGCATGAACATGACCGACTCTCCTCCCCCTTTGTTGTTTTGTTCGTTGCGGCACGAACAAAGGCGGCGCGGTGCAACGGCACCGCGCAGAAACAAGAAAGAACGCGACGAAGAAGTGCGGCGCCGTCGCGCCATACCGTTGAGGCCGAATGAAACCGCGGCCAAAGACGGGGCCGCGGATGCGATTCGAAAACTCCGCTGGTTGATCGTTGTGCGCGGAATGACGAGCGATGAAAAACTGGGCCGCAAAGTCAACTTGAAGCCTCCGCAGTGAAGGTCGGGTCCCGGGAGGACCGTTGGCAAAGACAGAAAGAAAAACGGACCACCGGAGCGCATCTGGTGGTCCGCGGAAGGGCATGCCGGCACGCCCCGCCGGCCCGGCGGCGGCGCCCAGCGCGCCGCCAGGAAGGCCCGCTGCGGCTTCAGCCGCGGCGGCAGGCACCGGTCCTGCGGCTGCGCGGGACCATGGGTGAGACCGGGGTTCATTACTCACGACTGTCAAAGGAAGCGGCCCCCACGTGGGGGCCGCGGCCTCATTCAAGGGGGGCAACCGCACCCCCCTATTTCGCTCAGCCGGATAGCCGAGCAGGCCACACGGCCACGCCAGCGCGGCAGGCCAACCGGCCGGGCCGGGCCACGCTAGCCAGACTGGGCCACGCCCAGGCCGGGCCGGGCGGTGCCAGCCAGGCCGGGCCACACCCTAGTGGGCCGGACCCGGACCCGGGTCGGGTCGAGCTGGTTCGGGCCTACCCAGGGGGTCTCGGACCGGGTCGGACCGGGCCCGAACCCCCTATTTTCGGGCAGTTTTTGTTCAAACGCCCATATCTTGGGCTACGGACCTCCGATCGATGCACCGTCAGCTGCGATACGATCCTTGGATCAAGACGGCCGTTTCGGTATATTACACTCAAGGTTTCAGAGAACTTTGGGTATGGCCGGGTTGGTTCGAACCCGAAACCAACCGGGCCCTCGGAGCGGTAACGCTTATAACTTGAGCTCCGGACGTCCGATAGACGTACCGTCGGCTTTGTTGGATTCCTCTTGATGAGACAGAACGTTTTTCATACTTAGCATGAGTTTTGAATGCAGATGGATAGTGGCCGGGTTGGATTGAACCCGAATTCCAACCGGGCCCCTAGAACGGAAAAGCTGATAACTTTCAGACCGAACGTCCGTTTGACGAACCGTCAGCGGTGTTGGTGATCACTTTGAAAAATGGTCCCTATGAGTATACCTTATGGGAGTTCGGGGTATAGTTGAGATACGTCCGGGTTGGTTCGCACACGAAACCAACCGGGCCCCTGGGACGAAAAGGCTAATAACTCACAGACCGGACGTCTGATTGACGCATCGTATGTTGCGTTGAGACCCTTATGACAAGGTGGTCCTTTGAGATACTTATTCGTGGTACATTGAGATACTTGGAGTATCTAACCGTAGCTTGTGGATCAGACCCTCCCGGAGATGAGCGTACGGAGTACGGAGACCGTGTAGCCGGCTGAGACCTGACGACTGCTTGACCGAATAGACTTGGAGTGAGTCGACTAGCCCAGTGGATGGAGTACTACTTTGTTTTGGTGCAGACCCATGGTGGACGGAGCACTACAGTGTTTTGGAGCAGGCCCGCGGTACTCGTCCGGAGAGTACCTCTGTAGGCTATTAGGGGGGATGCACTACTGTGTTTGGGTGGCAGACCACGGCGGGTAGCACTACAGTGTTTGGGTGGCTGACCCGTGGTACTCGATAGGAGGAGTACCTCAGTAGTCTTAGGTTAGTGAGCAGTACCTCGGAGTCGTGACAGGATCACTGTACACTCCAGAGACGGGGCTCTTCAGCAGTTACAGTTTCGATAATGAAAATACTGGTTTGAGCTGAGTCTATGACCTTTGTGTTTACCTCATGATTGAGATGGGTCACTTGATAACTTAGGTATATGTATGGGAATATACCTAGGTAGTGGTTATCCGTTGATTTCATAATCTTTATGTTTCCTCATGATTGAGATGGGTTACTTGATAACTTAGGTATATGTATGGGCATATACTTAGGTAGAGGTTATCTATTGAGATCTTTCTTTATGGTTATCCTTGTTGGATTTAGTGAGACCTTGAGGGTCTCAGGGTCCCTACTGAGTATCTTTATACTCACCCCTGCACGGGATATGCCCGCACCTCGTTGTGTTGGTTGCAGATGAAGGGTAGTGCTGACGGAGGCCGAGTGTTCGAGGACGGGACGGTACCCGGAGGTGGACTTTACAACGAGACGACACTTGGAGGAGGTTAAAGGGCGAGAGCATTGTGGAGGCTATCTGTACCTACCCTTTAGTTAGTATCTGTGGTGGACGATTCAGGAGCTGCACTATCTGTACCTACCCTTCAGGTACGATCCGAGGAGGACGACCCAGGAGCTGCTTCCGTTCTTCCGGCTGTTTGTCTTTTTATGTTGTACTTTCGTTCAGTTGTAGTTGTACTTTCAGTTGGGTTTGTATTCTGGCCCACTTACTTTTCAGCACTTCTTTTTGTTCTTAGTGTATTACTTCTGCTTGTACTCTGTGATGTTTTTTTTATTTTTATAAAGGCAATGCCTTCCAAGTTATCGGGATTTACGCCTTTGGTGCTAGTCGCCAGCCCCTGGCCTATGGAAGGCGGGCTTGGGGTAGTCACGGAATGGGCCCGAGGATGGGTCGTGACACATTAGTTGTGGACCTATGAGGCTTAATAATCTACATTGGTCGATAGGATGGTAGGTCAGACTCATCACACCTTTTTGGGGTGAATTATTGTCTACTCTGGGACTCTCTTTATAGATTTGAGTTATGTTCGTGAATCCTTATTAAATTACCAAGTATGAAAATGAGATTTCCTTTAGATCTAACAATCAATGATTGATATGTATGAGATTTAGAGAATCTTTTATATGTATTTGAGGTTCTTCATCGATATAGAATCATCTGTATTTGTTAGAGATTCTTAGTCAATGGTATCCTTAAACACATTATATAGAAATATCTTGGTCATTATGATAACCATACTAGTTTTAAAGCCACTCATTGGGGAACTTGAAGTTTATTGTCGTTCAAAAGGACATGGATTATTTTAGAGTTGGGATCGTACCCTCAGATGGGATACCTACGTATCCTTATTTAGAAAAGGAATCAGAACCCACGTAGTTCAAGTAAAGAAGTATGACTTTTATGCATGATTGATGGCCCAAATAAAGATGTCATAATTACTTTTACACTCTAAGCTCACGTGAGTCATGCTCGGTGTGAGAAACAAGAGGTATCAGTAAAACATGACGATTGTGCCACGAAAGATGAAATCATAAGGAATGATGTGGGGCTTATGTATGTATGACTACCTAGATAGATTAATATTGGGATTTACATCAGGGAAGGAACCCAGGAACAAGGTCCATAAAGGTATATGTTCTTTATGGAGATTTGGATACTTAACTTAGGACTTAATCCTGAGAAGGATGCCCAAATTAAAGGGGACTTATGAATGGGTTTTATTCCTCAGAAGGAATCCCAAATCAAAAGAAATTAAGCCTGGGGATTACTCCTAAAAAGGAGGCCCAGGTTAAGGGGACATAAAATCTAGAGCTTATTCCTTAAAATGAGGCCCAGGTTAAGAGAAATAATGATTGGGGCTTTATCCTAAGGAGGATGCCCAGATTTGGGAACATGAGATTGGGGCTTACTTCTGAAAAGGAGGCCCAAGTTAAGGAAAATTATGACTCGGGCTTACTCCTGAAAAGGAGGCCCAGATTAGGGAACTTGGACTGGGGATTACTCCTGAAAAGGAGGCCCATGTTAGGGAGCTTGGGACTATCTTCTAAGGAGGATTCCCAGATTAAATATTTTCTCATCTTAAAGGATGAGGTTGAATAGGGGAAATCTCTAACCTTAGTGACATAAAGATATGTAAATCACTAGGTTTTGAGAGATTTTCCACATAATTCCTTTCAAATAAGGAAGCCAATAAAGGAACCATGCCAAAAAACGGCTTTAAAGAGGGTTTTGATGGCTAAATCTTGGATAAGAGAGGTGTATTTGAAGAAAAGAGCTTAATAGGTAGGAGGGGCACCCAAAAAGAGGCATGCGCGCAAGTACTGTTTGGGCATGCAAGTCCAGGTCGCGCAAGTATACTTGCGCGACACATGTGTACTTGGGAGACGGTTAACCCATAAGGTAATACTTGGGTGAGGCTTGGCTCAATCCCTTAGTATTATCCCTAGAGGCTTCCAAAAGGGTGGAGCGCAAGTTCTGTTGAAGGGATAAGGTGGTGCGCAAGTGTAGTTTAACGTCAAGCGGTAAGGACGAGGAGTATATATACATGTTTTTTCTTTTATCAGTGACCGGGCTAGGAGATACGATCCCGGCGTCGCTACATATCCTGCGAGGGCAGGAATCAAGCCACATGTAGTTCTTTTGGGGAATACACCTCGTGCAGGTCTGGTCCATATGGGGGAAAGGGGAATTTTTTTTCTCATCCGTGCATTTTAACATCGTGCGGTAAGGACGAGGAATACACCCCATGCAGGTCTGGTCCTTACATGGGGGAAAGGGGGGTATTTTTAGCTTCATTTGGGGTGTTTGAGCTAGGGTGTGGAGTTTTGGCATCACTACATATCCTAGGAGGGTAGGAATCAAGAAGTACGTATTTCTTTAGAAGATAATACACCCCATACAGGTCTAGTCCGTACACGGGGGAAAAGGGCATTTTTAATCTTCATTCGGGGGTGGCCGGGCCAAGATGGGGGACCCTGGCATTGCTACGTATCCTGCAAAGGCAGGAATCAAGCAATACGTAGTTCTTTGAAATCCATGTAGTTTGTGTTCATGAAACGGGACCTTGCCATAACTCCTAATCTCATGTGAGTAATACTCATTGTGAGAAACAAGGAATGGCGGAAGTCTCGGTTGTGTAACGTGTGAATATGCATGCTAAGAGGGTGGTGATTAAGGTGGTGGATGGACCCGGTCATGGGGTTCGGGTGTCACTACGTATCCTACGAGAGCAGAAATCAAGCCACATGTAGTTCTTTGAAAGAGTTACATCCTGTGTAGGGTTGGTCCGTACATTGGGGAAGAGGGAATTTTTTTAATTTCATTTGGGGGTGGCTGGGCCAGGATGCGGAATCCTGGTGTCGCTAAGTATCCTAAAAAGGTGGGAATCAAGGCGTATGTAGTTCTCTGAAAGGGATACACCCAGTGTAGGGTTGGTCTGTACACGGGGGAAAAAAGAGGGCACTTTTAACTTTATTTGGGGATGGCTGGGCCAGGATACAGAATCCTGGAATCACTACGTATCCTGCAAGGGAAGAAATCAATCCATACGTAGTTCTCTGAAATCTATGCAGTTTAACTTCATGCGGTGAGGAAAAAATACTCTTAGTTTAGGGTCATAGAGTTTGGACCATTGGGGCTTGGTAGTTTAACGTCCTGCATCTTGGACAATAACTTCTTTTGGTTATGCGAAATACTTCTTCAGAAATATCGCATTCGTAGGAGCGGTATTGAACTGCCCGTCCATGGAGATCAGGGCATATGCTCCATTAGAGTAGATCTTTTGTATAACATATGGTTCCTCCCAATTGGGCTCTAGCTTTGGAGGTTTCTTTCCGGGTATCATTGGGGTCTGGAGGACCAACACCAATTCTCCTTCCAAGAAAGACCGAAGATGAACCTTTTTATTGAAAGCTCGTGCGATCCGGTTCTGATATACTTTCAGATGGTGCAAAGTGTGCAACCGCTTCTCATCCAGTTGTTCCAATTTACCTATCCATTTTTATGATTGCTCATCATTGGAAAACTGATCACAAATGGCAACATAGAGTGAGGGAATTGGAGCTCAATGGGCCGGAATGCTTCTGTTCCGTATACTAATGAGTACGGAGTAGCCCGAGTAGCGGTGCAGATTGTGGTTCGATAAGCCCACAATGCATGAAAAAGTTTATCCGGCCATTATTTCTTGTCTTTGACCACCATTTTATGGATAATGTTGGACATGGTCTTGTTGAAATCCTCTATCTATCTGTTGGCCGCTTCATGGTAATGGGATGAGTGGTTAGACTTGATACCATATTCTTGGTACAGTTTCTCCAATTCAGTAGACCAAAAGTTGGTGTCGTTATCCATCAGTATGGTATGAGGGACTCCAAATATGGTGATGATATTGGATTTCACAAAGCTGACAATGTTTCTTGCCCTAACTTCCTTGAGAGGTACAACTTCTACCCATTTGGAAAAGAAGTCGGTTGCTGTGAGGATATACTTCAGTTGTTTGGCCGTGGTGGGAGGATATGGTCCCATGACATCCATTCCCCAGATGTAAAATGGCCTGGAGTACTTGTCCTGATGAAGTAACTCTGGGGGTTGGTGAATGATTTGGCATGAATTTGGTAGGAGTGTTATTTTGCAGTAAAGTGCTCGCAATCTCGATCCACGGTGGGACAATATTACCCAAGCCTTAGAACCTGATGGGGAAGATTAGACCCTGACTGATGTGCTCCACATACTATGGCATGTACTTCATTTATGACAGCAGCGGTTTCTTCTCCATTAATGCACCTGAGGAGGACTCCGTCGAGGCCTCGTTTGTAGAGGACCTCTTGCTGACCAGTGCTGCCATATAGGACAAAGTTGATTGCCCTTATCCGTATTTTCTCTTGTTTAGCCCTATCTAATGGAATTTCTCTCCTTTGAAAGTAGTTTTCAATGAGGGTCATCTAGCCAGTGGCAGGAGATATGGCTCAGGGACAGGACTAACTTTTTTGATTTCTTCCGTCTTAGCCTGAACAAACGGCAAGACCATTCGATGATGAGAAATACTGATAATTGTTTCATCCTGGTCTTGGTCAGCTAGGGATGTGGTCGTGTTAGCTAATGCATCGGCCTGGGCATTCTGAGACCGGGGAATATAGGTCAATGTTGGTTCTATGGAGAATTCCAACATTAACCCTCAAACATGGTAAAATAGGGGAATCAACTTCTCCTTTTTGATAGCATAGTCACCATTGACTTGCTTGATGACCAGTTCTGAGTCACCTTTTACCTTAAGATGTTGTACTTGTTCCTAGAGTGCGAGCTCCAGGCCCGCAATGAGGGCTTGATACTCCGCCTCATTGTTCATACATCCTTCTGATAGGAGGAAGAAATATGGAAATAATTCCTTTTTGGGGGACATGAGTATGATCTCCAAACCCACCTTGTTAAATTTGGGATCCTCCATCCTCTTCCCTGTTAGGATTCTGGATGCATCGTCGAAGTACATTTCCCATGTTGGGAACTCCTCTTGAACTGAAAAGAAGTCTCCATCTGTTAGCTCGATGTCCGGTGCAGTTGTCCCTGTCGAGGGGTGCTCTTCCAGAAAATATGCTAATATCTGGACTTTGATGGATTTCTGAGGCATGAACCGGATGTCAAACTGTTGCAGGATGACTGCCCATCGAGATAGGCGCCCAGTCAGCATCGGGCGGCTGAGGATGTACTTGATCGGGTTACTATGTGAGACCAAATGGACTTCATGATGCTGCAGATAATGTCGCAATTTTTGAACTTTGAAGGCCAAATAACTCTTCTTGATGTTTGAGTATCGAGTTTCAGCGTCGATCATGGTTCAACTAAGGTAATAGAGACTATTTTCACTACCATCGTCATTTTTCTGTGTGAGGAAGGCTCATAGTGACCGCTCTAGGGCCGTCACGTATAGGATAAGAGGTCTTCCTTCAACCGGGGTCATGAGCACCGGTGGACTTAAGATGTACTTCTTTAGGCTGTTGAATGCCTCTTGCCAATCATCTGTCCATTGGTACGTAACCCCCTTTTTCATTAACCTGGTGAAGAGAAAATATTTTCCCACCAGGTTGGCTATGAACCGCCTAATGTAGGCCAGGTGTCCTTGGAATCCTCTCAAATCAGTGAGATTGCAGGGAGGTGGTAAACCAAGGATATCCTTTGTCTTTTCAGGGTCGACTTCGATGCCACGATGGCATACGACGAAGCCAAGGAATTCCCCTAAGGTAACCTCGAAGGTGCATTTCAAGGGGTTCATCATCAGGCTATATTGTCGATGTTTGTTGAAGATGGTTTCGAGGTCTGATAGGTGATCTAAGCATTGTCTTGATTTGACCACCAAGTCATCCACGTAGCATTCGACGAATCTCCCCAGGAATGGTTTAAAGATATGATGCATGGCATGTTGATATGTGGTGCCATAGTTCTTGAGACCAAAGGGCATAACCCTGTAACTGAATACTCTTTGAGGGGCTCTGAAGGCAGTGGCTTCTTCGTCTTCTCATTCCATTCTGATTTGATTATACCCAAAATAACCGTCCATGAAGGAGAGAGCCTCATACCAGGCCGTTGTGTCGATTAATAATTCGGTGATCGGGACTAGGAAATCATCTTTCAGGAAATGCCGATTGAGATCTCTGAAATCGATGCAAACACATATTTTTCCGTTCTTTTTCTTGATGGGGACAATGTTGGCTAGCCATATGGGGTATTGGACCTCCCAAATTAAGCCTTATTTAATGATCTTATCAACTTCATCCTCTATTTTTGGCAGCATGTGTGGGGCGCATCCTTCTAGCGGCTTGTTTATAGCCCCGGTGGTCTTCTGGAAGACCTAAGTGGTGCATCACCACATCGGGATCGAGTCCCGGAATTTCTGTGTAATTACAGGCAAAAACATCTCGATGTTTCCTCAGGAAATAGGTATATACCTCATGCTCCTTGGGAGACATGGCTGTACTAATGAGAGTGGGCCTCGGGTCTTCCTCAGTACCCAAGTTTATTTCCCTGAGCTCATCTACAGTGGTGGCGATACCTTCCTCAAATGTGGGAGTTGCATCCCTGAGATCTTCCTCCTCTTCTTCTCCCACATTCTCATCTTCTTGATCCGACAAGGGGAGAGTTCTCCGAATGGTTTCTTGGGATTCTGGAGGCGAGGCATTATGGGCGTTCTCGCTCAAGTATTCACCCCCAAATTGAGGGTTAGCGGTTGTTTCTGCACTCCTGCGCTCGGGCGTCATGGATGAAGTCATGAGGATAGCTGAGTATGTGTCTGGACTTGAACTCCTGCTCTCAACATGGTTGATGGGAAGTACGTAGTCTTCTATAAGATTCTTGAGGGGGTCATTAGGAACCATTTATAGACCATTTGGAGCGGGAACCCAGTCGATACCATCGATCGAAGGCTTTTTCTTCTTTTTCTCATAAAACCCGGCGTCAATGTAGTGTGACTCGGAGAGATTGAAAGGGGTCGTGTCAGCATGCAGTGTCCCACCTTGTCCATTGATGAAAAACTTAATACACTGGTGGTAGGATGAAGGAATGGCCATGAGATTATGGAGCCACGACCTTCCTAGCAGGGCATTGAATGTTGTGTTCTGTCGGACCACCAGGAGTTCTGATTAGGCCACAAGGTTGCCAAGTGGGTTTTTAGCTTGATTTTTTCCATTGGATTCTATTCACTCTTGTTGTAACCCAACAGAGTTGTGGATGAGGGTATTAGATCATCCTCACTATAGCCCAACTAACAAAGTGTCCATAGGGGAAGGAGGTTAACTTCAGATCCATTGTCAATAAAGACTTTCCAGATCTCAACATCATTTAGTTTACCATACACATATAGTGGTTTGATGTGTCCTTTCATGATGGAATATTCATCATGATCGGTGAAAGAAATCACCACATTGCATTATGCCAGGACAGTCTCCGTTTGGTAAATCTTGGATGCGGCTACCTCGGCTTGAAACTCCTAGGGGCTGAGAAAGGCTTCTATAAGAGCCTCCCTAAGATCTGTTGACAAACTCAGGGCATCCAGGATTGACAGTTCTGCTGGTACTGATGCCATCTACTTAAGGATATCATATTTCTGCTCCAGCGGCGGACTCTTCTCCGTTGGCGGGAGAGTTTTAGCAGGCACTTTGGGAGATGGAGTATGTGACGAGGAGGGACCGGCTGTGGGGTCAGATGTCGGCGGTGTTCCCACATTCTGGGGACTCGTCCCGATCGGTCTATTTGTGCGCACTAGGTGGCTAGACACTTGTACCTACTCTGATGGGTACCGCAGAATGACGGGGCCAGAGTGGCTGCTTGTGGAGGTGGAGGGATATTCTTTCTCCTGCTGAGTCCGTTGAAGGGCTCTTCCACGGGTTTCCATGATATTAACGGTTTGGGCTGGGTTAAAACCATAGGGTTTGTTTCATCCATGACTGCACCTCCCCTAGTATCCCCTGCTTCTGCGATTCCTCCTCCCGGCTGCTTGTGTTGGGAACTTGGGTTCATAACCATACCCTTCGTCAGGGAACAATTACATTAGATGGACGACGCTTATGGAACCAAATATTATCTCCTCATCCTGGGACAGGTCAACCTGGTCGGTTGTCCCTGATGGTGCCGTTTGGTGGGTCAGTTCCCCGGGTGTCAATTTTGAGGGCATAAAATCCAATAGTGTCGTCGATAACTTCAGCCTCGTTGCAGACTGCTCCTCTTGCACTTGTCTCCTCCCTTTTCTATTACGCCTGGATGACCAGCTCGTGGGGGGTTGTGAGGCCGATATTTTCGGTTGTGCGGCACTAGGGGCTGTTGGCGACAACACTGGCTACTGTAGTTGAGCTCGGAGTATGCCCTGATCTCGATTGATAGTCTTTTGAGTCATCCAGTCATCAAATTTCTACCCCTTCTTGCTAGTGACTTCCTACCACCCCTCCCCTCTATAGGAGTCGGTGGTAGAAATATACGTCACATGTGATGGGGGTGGTCCCAGCTCGACCTGCCTCGATTCTACCATCCTTTGCAGGAGTTCATTGAAGACGAAGCATTCCTTGATACTGTGCCCCAACATTCGATGGTAGGGACAGTAATCTGGCCTTTCATCATGGCTGAATTCTTCGGGCTTCCTTGGCTCCAGGAGGTGGAGAAAATTGCAATTCATGGCGGTGATGAAGTAGCCACGGACTTGGTCCTCTCGGAACAGGTATACTTTGTGTCTTCATTCCTCGAATTTGTTCCACTTCGATCCTCTCTAATCATCCCGTTTGGGTGGAGGCGGCCATTGATATACAAGGGGACCTTGATGATTTGGTGGAGGCCTAGGCGGTGGAGCAGGCGCAGGGGCTGGGTTGAGCGTGACAGAGGACGCTTCATCTCTAACTGCTCTCTTTGCAGGAGCCTGTGAGGATATTCGAGACTTCAGATTAGTCCGCTATAGGGAGTCTTCAATTCTCTAGGAAATGGTAGAGATATTGCGGAAACCAGTGGTTCACTCCACTGGTATGAGCGGTGTTCACAGCTCATCTCAAAGGTTATCGATGCATATGGAAAGCATATTATCTTGGGGCATTTGCGTGTTCAGAGAGTTGGTCAGACCCTTCCATCTGGTGTTAAAATCTGAGACCCTCTCATTCTCCCTCTGTTTGTAATTCATGATGTCTCTGACTATTGTTATAGGCAGCGTTGAACTGAAGGGGAATAGGAACTACTGCCGAAGGTCTTCCCAGCTCTTTATTGACTGAGCTGGCAGATTCATATACTATACGAAGGCAGATCCTTGCAAGGTCTGCATGAAGCGTCTGAGTTTCACTTCTTCTTGTTGTTCTGGAGTTCCCAACATAGGGTCTCAATAAGACACGCAGTGCATCAAATGTTGTTTCGGATCTCCTGATCCATTGAAAATAGGGAATACTGGGCTCCCAAAATTGGGTGGAGGAGGCATGTTACTCACCCAATATGGGTAGGTCTTTCGCTCTGGCTGTACCAGAGCGCGCTGACCTTCCATTTCTTCCAATCGAGTTGTCAGTGCCTCGATGGTGTTAGCGAGACCCTGGTTTACATCCTATTGTGCCCGGTCTTGGGTAGGTGTAGCCTGAGGCATCACTTGAGGATCCGGCTCGGCTGGCACCAAGGGTGCATATTCCATTTGTGACACCTTCATAGGCTTCATACGTACTCACTCTGATTGCTTCCTCATTGGAGGGAAGTCTTGGTATTCATCTGAATCCATGTTCAGGTAGTTGGACGGGCCGAGCACCGCATTGGGCGGGGCCCTGACCGCACTTCGTTTTTTGGGGTAAACCTTGGTCTTTGAGGTGAACTTGCTGGGAGTGCAAGGTGTGGCTCTTCTTGGGAAGTGCTTTCATTAAGTAGGTTCCTCTGGAGTAGCTTGGCATTGAGCTGCCTCAATTCTTTCATTTCCTCTTCCTGTCGAGTGAATCTCTCTTCGAGCGTATGTGGCTCATTTTTATCGAGAGAAGGAGGTGAGTTAAGGGTAACCGGTCCTTTGTTCTTATCCTTGTTGGCAGATCACAGGGTAAGCGGAGGAGGGTTAGCTGGAGGGGCAGCAATATTTAGGGCGGCCCACTAGTTCCGGGTGTGCACGCCTGTTGGTTCATTGTGAATCACAGCCTGAACAGAACCGTCGTCTCCTGATCCATCCGGATTTTCTTCCTCTTCGGTGTCACTTGTGGGGTTAACCTCTATGGCGTTGATGGATGCATATCGCGGGGTTTAGGAGATTTCATCTTCCAAATAGGAAGAGGATCTCCTGCACCTTTTACTGGTCTTCCCCTTTATGTCCCGGGATTACTTTCGGACTCCTCGACAAAGGGTGACGCGGAGAGTTTTTTGATGAGACCTTACCATACACCTTCCTCTTGATGGGGATGGTGATTCAAAGGACGACATAGGGAAAGAACCTCCCCTTCTGACTGTCCTCCCTAGACGAGAGAATATTTATCCTCATGGGGGACGTTGTTGTTGAGGTGGTAAAAATACCCCAGCCCTGAGGGCTGGAGTTGGCTCCATTCCTTGGAAGTTAAGACTCTTCCCGTTTTATTGGTCTTATGGGGGAATTTGTTTTTAAAAATGCCCCCAGCCCTGTAGGCTGGGGTTGAACCTGGATTGCGGTAGTGGGAGCTGCTATCGCTACTTGCCTGATCTTGCGTGCCCCCATTCAGGGGTGAACTGGATCTAATTTCGAGTTCACCTGTGAGTTAATCCCCTATAGGAGGCAAGCAAAGACTGCTGATTGGCCTCTCTTAGGCGAGATGCCTGTTGTATGCTTTTGGTGGCCTGATTTAGGAGTTTGTGAATGGATTGTTCCCGTCGGGCCTGATGCTTCTAGGACTCACTCAAGGCCTATCTCTGTTGGGAGTTTCACCTTTCCTAAATAGGGATCCCACTCGGTTGCTGTCTTGACGTGATGACATTGCAAGACATTATGCCGAATGGGTTATTTTGGGCGGGGAGCAGAGTGAAATGCAGAGCTCCATGTTTTCCCCATCCTCTGTTATGGACTCCCGTCAGAGCATCACCAATGAGGTGGTTCAACTGGTGCAGTGCATGGAGGCATGATAACTCAATGTCTTCTTTATGCCTCTCAGGTTGTGGTTGCCGCACCGAAGGAAGAGCTTCCAGGTCAATGTGATGCAGGAGGTCTCCTATTGTCATGACATGGTCTACATACCCATTGTAGGGCAAAAAGTATGACTTCAGCCGGCGGAGGGTTTTCCATATATTGGAGCGGATTTTGTGCACACATTCTTCTGGAAACTTTCTGGGTATGTCAAATTGAGAGGTGGTCGTGGGCCAAAACATAACTGGTACATCATCTCTGGCCATTCGTTTCCTCAGGTGCAACATGTCGGCATACTCCTCCGCTAGTGATTACTCTACCTGGTCATCCCAACTGAGATTCTCATCAATAGTGTGGTCGGAGGCAGTGGGGATGGTAGGTATTGAATTATCATGTGGGCGATTCCGAGGTGGTTCAGAAGATGAACGTGGCCCCATACCGTCTCCTAATTGAAGAAGGGTTTTGTTGGCGACTAGCTGGGAATCTGACAGGATTGATCCCATCCATCTGAGTGCCTCGAAATATGAGGGCTTTTCTGTGCTTGATTCGATAGGGGGAGGACCTTCCTCTCGATATGATATGTCACTGCGGGGAGGACTTTCGCAATGGTGGCTGAAATGGTGATGACTACTATTACAACTACCAAAGGAAGAGAACCCATGGGGTACACCCTGGGGAGGGCCTTCAGAATGTACCACAACGAGGGGAGGGCCTTCTCGTTGATCGGAGTCTAGGTGGGGAGGGCCTCCACTATCCATGTCGTAATGGCGAGGGCTACTATTACTGCTTTATGCCTCACTGCATAGAGGAATTTTGTAGTGCATACCCTGGGGAGGACCTTCAGAATGTACCATAACGAGGGGAGGGCCTTCTCGTTGATCGGCATCTAGGTGGGGAGGGCCTCTGCTATCTGTGTCATAATGTAGAGGGATACCATTACTGCTTGATGCATCACTGTATAGAGGACTTTTTCAGTGCATACCCTGGGGAGGACCTCCAAGGCATGTCGCAGCAAGGGGAGGACCTTCTGGTTGTGTATCATTGTTATGGGGAGGGCCTTCACAACAACTGCCATCATGGTGAGGATGACCATCATGGTTAAACGTTCGATGTGTATCCTGGGGAGGACTTTCAAGACACACTGTGAAAAGGGGAGGGCCTTCTTGTTACTTGGGTCCATTGCGAGGAGGACCTTTGCCATGGCGGCCGTGGTGGCAAGGACTACCATCACAACTTCCACAATGGCGAGGAATACCATCACAGTTGCCACAGGGAGAATCTCTGTGGGTGGGGGAGGGCCTTCAGAATGTACCACAATGAGGGGAGGGACTTCTCGTTTCTTGAAATATCTACAGGGAGGACCTCCGTTAACATAGTGGCAAGGACTACCATCATGATCTGATGCCTGGCTGCGCGGAGTGTCATTGCTATGTAACCCCTGGGGAAGACCTTCAGGGCAGTCCATGACAAGGGGAGGGCCTCGGCAGTTGTGACTATGATATCGAGGACTACTATCATAATCATTGGTCCCACTGCATGGAGAGTGTTTGCAGTGTATACACCGGGGAGGACCTTCAGGGTGGACCGCAGTAAGTGAAGGGCCTTCTTGTTGCTTGATCTTGTGGTCACGCTAAGGGCTTCTATGACTCACATCAAAAGAGAAGATCTTGTGATCGATCGTTATATGCCCGTGGGGGAGGCCCCCGCGGGTGCTCTGGGGAGGACCTTCAGAGCTTCTGGTAGCAACATTGTGGGGAGGACCTTCGCAAATACTACTGCCACTCTCATAATATGGTAATGGGTGGGCAAGGTTCTGAGCCTTCGATATGTTCTTAGTGGAATTGGGAACCCCAGCTTCCAGTAGAGCGGAGTCATGAACCCGCTCTTTATTTTCCGGATTCCTTTGGCACGTTCAGGGCGCTTTCTTGCAGGCAGCGGGGACCGTCTGCATTTGATAATGGCCTTCACCTTTGGTTCCCTTTCTAATTGTGTCCCGTGATGCTGTCGGGATATTCCGAAGAACTTCTTTACTTTTATTAGGGATATATGCCTACTCTAGATCATCCACCGTGATGGATGGGTGTCCCCCAGTTAGAACGAGTGAGGCTGCTCGATCTGGTTTCCCTTGTATCGTGGAATATGGATGACGAACCTCCTGGGTGGAATCAGGGATGCAGATCTGCTCCGAGGCAGCTATCTCGTCTCTTAGATGAGTCACCTCAATTGGGGAGATGGGATCATGGGCCCGAGTCCTTGCTGTTGCCGTAGATGCAATTACATTCTGGAAAGTCTGCAAGATATGATCTGGGATCAATACCTACTCCTCCATCATTGCAAGGATATGCAGAGAGACATCTTTGGTTGGAACGGGTATGAATGCCCATTCCGGTATCAGAGTAGGTATATCCTACTCCGGTCCTCCGGTGGTCAGTGGGTACTGACAATTCTCCTATGTCGGGGCAGGAGAACGAGTTTGCCCCTATGCCGGGATATGCCGGTTTATCTCTCTTTTTGCCGCCACATCGGGATGGTGCACTTTACTTGCATCCACAGGGAGCTGGCCCTGCATATGTTGGTTCCCCACCGTATCGAGTTGGTGGCCTTTGTTAGCAGGGAGATGTGCCCGCCTATTAATTTCCGCCACATCGGGATGGCGGGATATATTGATCGCCACCACATCGAGATGGTAGGCATCAGGAGCATCTGCTAGTAGTTGGTCCTGTAGGAACTGGGTTGCTACCATGTCTGGTTGCTGGGCTTCATGAACCTGGGCAGGGAAAGGTTCCTGTCGAGTAGGTGACATCCTGTGTGAGTGATGGGCTGGATGGAGCTCGACGGGGATGCACGCCTACTCGTATGATGTTTCCATGTCTGGATGGCGGTCTTTGGAGGAGCGGAAAAGTGTATGTGCCTGCTCGCAATATGTCTCCATGACTGGGTAGCGAAGCTCCTCCTCAAGGACAGGGGTGACGACCGATCCCCGGTTTTACATTTGTTGCCCTCGTCAGGCGGTCCGAGGGGCCGTAGCTCGGGGAGTGTGGTCCTGGATCCTCGGGGCGACATCCTCCTTAGCGTGAGAAAATTGAGTCGTAACATAATTGCGACAACGTCTTCTGGCAGGGGCCTTAGAGTGGAACCCCTATTCAGTGGGGAAGAAGTCCTCAGTGTCGACCTTATCCACCTCCCTAAGATAAGGGAGGTACATGTTGTTTCGTTCCAGGGATAGAATCCCCAAATGTTTTGAGACGAAAAAAGGATTCGTCTGGATCTTCTTTCACGACCGCTGTTGGGAAGGAAACTGGTGGGTCTTGGCGGATTGGGGGGCGTGCATGGCCGCCTCCACTGTCAGGAGAGTACCGTTCAAGTGGTACTCTCAAATCAACGCATCTGAGACCCAGCATTGAAGACGCTGAGTAGGTGATGGGGTCCTTCATTAGTGAGGATGTATGGTCATTGCATTGCTTGATGTACACGTCTGTAGTTCCTCCGTGATGCCATTGGATCGAATAGAGTTATGATTGGTACCTGTAAAATATTTTAACAAATACAAATATTAAACCTGTCAAAGCAGCATCTCATAATCCCATGCATAATTAATGACCTTGCTTGGCCCTCCTTGTGAGTATAATGGGGCGCAGAGTGGGATTAGGATAACTCCGTCATGCTTGGTTAAATATTCATGTCGGGTTCACCATTTTTGTTTCGACCAGGGGTGGGAAGATGTGTGATGCCCGATGGTTGATTAGAGAAGGTCAGGTTCTACTTAATCACTCATTCTAGGTGAACCATTTTCATTTTGAAATGCCCAATGGTTCCATATCCAATGATACGTGGGCCTTCTTTCCAAAGGCAGGCGTTTGCTGGGTGATTTGGCCAGCGATGTTTAAGAACTCACATTGGTCGATAGGATGGGAAGTCAGGATCATCTCACCCATTTTAGGGGAATTATTGTCTGTTCCGGGACTCTCTTATAGATTTAATACGTATTCATATGTTCGAGAATCTTTGGTTTATTTCCAAGCATAGTATCCACAGATTACTCCTGGTTAGCAATGGTCAGATGAACGCAGGGATTCAGAATCATTTAGGCCTGAGTTTTACCATCCCTCATTGTATTAATGACTCTGGGGAGTTTGGACTCATTGAGATTGCACTGGTTTAAAGCCTCATAATTAGTCACTCTGGAGCTTATTTTCATCCAGGGGGACAGATAATGACTTGAGAATTTGGATCGAACCCATGATATGGGCTTCCTACGTATCCTCATGAGAGGAATCAGAATCCACGTAGTTTGGTGCCACTTGATGGGACACATCACCTTTTAAGGTCATGTGACAAGGACCTAACTGTACAGTTTAATGACATGTTGTAAGGACCTCCGGGTGAGAGATGCCCGATCAAAGTAGGTTCGGGACTTACACCGAAGTGGTCCAGAAGATCCAAGGGAAGTGATTTCCTAGGCCTCAAGATGGTCCTGCTGGAGTATAAGGACATGGTCTGATAGGGAAAGATGTGTATCAGACTTAGATATTGGGATTGCACCTCGGGGAGGTTTCCTATATATCCCGGGTTTTCAGGAATCGAATTCCACGTAGTTCTTGGAAAATTAGGGCTTACACATGAGAGTTGCCTGTTATTGGGATTGAACCTTGAGGAGGTATCCTACATACCCTACTTAGGAGACGGGGATAAAAACCCACATAGTTCGTTCAACCGCCGCCATCGTGCGAATGATGTGACCATCACAAACCTCTAATCCCATGTGAGTTGTGATCGGTGTGAGAAACAAGATAATGAGACATACTTGGAAAGCCTCACACATTCTTCCTACCGATGGAAAGGGATGAAGATGACAAGTGGAGGAGAAAGCTAGGACCACTTGACTCTCCTTCTCCCGGATGTTGGAGGAAGGTAGGAGTCACGCAGTGGAGCAGTGAACATTTCGTGATGAGAGGGGAAGGGTCGTTGGCTTCCAGTGAGGATGGTGGGGGGCTTACTCCAGGAGGGATGCCCAGCCACTCCCAGGAGAGGGGAGAAGTGCTCACCACTGGCGCTCATCAAAAGGAAATGTGAGTGGGGTCCCTCAATCCTGGAAAGTGGAGAGGCATAAAGGGGACTCTCAGGCACGAACCCTGCACTACTGTGGGAATGTGAACCCAAGAATGCTTTAGGAACCCTCTCAAGATCCAGGGAAACCCCTTTGTCCTCACCTACCGTGGGTATGTGAAATCAAAGTGGCGCGCTGATGTGCACAAAGGTTTCATCATACATGTCTGGTGGCTTCAGTAGAGGCCTTGGCTCAGGGCCGATGAATAGGCCAACGAAGGAATTGTGACAGATCGGGCATTGGAAGGGTTTGATCTGGCTCGGGGAATGGGAACACCGAAGGAGTTGGCGGGCCGCATGGGTGCATGCAGAGTGGCGCCCTTCGTGTAGGGGGGTGCTATGCGGTTGGAGAGGTCGTCCGCATACCAGGGTGGTACGCAGACTGATAGGCATCCCGCGTACCAGGACAGTACGTGACTTTGGGTTCGGCCCATGTACTAGGTTGGTACGTGGTGGAGTCCGTGCGAGCAGCGGCGGCCAGCGGCATCGCCAGTCAGGGGTTCGCCGGTCAGGGCTTCGCCCACGTAGGAGGGTGCTGCATAGTGTGTTGGATCGAAAAATGGGCATAAACTCCCAGGTCCGCTGGGAGTACATCCGCGGAGGGACCATGGCTCGCGGTTTTTATTTTAAGTTCGCAGTTCACCAATTTTTTATGCGTTTTTTGGTTCTTTATCAATTCATTTCTAGTTTTATACCTATTCTGGTTCACGAATTGGAACTTCGTTGTTCTCTAAATCCTAAGCTCCTTTCTCCAGAACCTAAGTCGATCTCCAAACCCTCTCGCCGATGGCGAATCCTTCTACCCCAATCTGATCGATCCCCTTCTTCTCCCCCTCGATGTCCTTTTATAGAAAGGAAAAGAGATGTATCTGTGGTCATGTGGCACATTTTGTAGAGGCCCATGATCGAAAACCCGGTTTACGGATGACTTGGTCAATCCGTAACTCACGGGGGGCATTGAATGCACCTCACCAGCGAACCAAATCGGTTCGGGGGGTGCTCTGTGGCCGCGCAGGGCTTCACCTCTGTTCCGCGAATGACAGCACATGCGGTCTGGGCCGGTTGGCACATTTCACGGCTGGGGTGGTTCGTGATGGTGGATCGGCCTGGCGCCCGCCCTGCTTCTCGCTCGCGGAGGGGTTCCCGCCTCTGTTTCACGAATGATGTTGGTCCGCTGAGGCCGCGTACCATCAATGTTGGACCGGTACGCAGACCGATCAGTCCTTTTCCAATCTTGAGTATTCTCCATATTTTTGTCCAATTCTTTGAGGGAAATTGGGTAGAATCATTTCTCAAATTAAGGGGATTCCCATTCTCCTTTACAGATTTTTCATGACCCTACACCCATGAAAATATTGTTTGGGGGTGCTGGTCGTGAGGCCGAATCCCCAGACCGTTTGTGGATTTTCCTTATAGCATGTGTGAGATGTCATTTGATGATTGTACCCAACCATTTTTAATAATAACAATCAAATATAAATAATTTTGATAATGTGTATATAAATAATTTTGATTATAACTAATTATGTATATATAAATAATCATAAATAATTTATAAATAATTTTGATTAATGTTAATTTGGATTATAAATAATTATGGTTATCTTGAATTAATTGTTTATATAAATAATTTATAAATAATTTTGAATTAATAAATATTTTCAATTAATAATTTTGAATTAATAAATGTTTTGAATTAGTAATTATTTTAAATTAAAAACTATTTTTAATTTATATTTTTTATAACCTTGAATTAATAAATTATATATATAATTTTGATTATCTTTAATGAATTTTTAAAAATTTTAAATTTTTATTAATATTTGTTTGTTGTTTAATGTTTAACTAATTTTAGTGATGTCAAATATAATGATTGACTAAAATAAAAATTAATTTGTTTTTATTTTTATAAAAAATCTAACAAAAATACATTTTTTTAAAATGTTATATATGCCATTTAACACAAATTGTTGATATTGGACAGACATGGTGGCAGATGTGGTGTCCATGAGGATCAACTCTATGATTTTTTTATCTTGGGTAAGTATGTCTTTTAATCATTTGTATGTGTTATTTTTTAACAAAGGTTATTTTTGTAATTTTTACCAAAATAGTTTCTTTTATTTTCTTTTAAAAATTGTCACCAAACATGATGAAGAAAAATCAAAATCATTTATTTTCTTTTACTATGTTATTGATCCAATCACAAGGAGAAAAATTACAATCATTTCTTTTATTTTACTTTCTTTCATAAACTATCGAATAATTTCTTTTCATTTACTAAAATCTGACTAAACACAATTTAAAAACCGTAAAAACAATAAAAATACTAAAAAAGACCTCAATATCCCTAGAAGCCTAAAAAACCCTAAGATAACCTTAAAAACCTTAAAAAACTTAAAACCCCAAAAAACCTAAAAAACCTCAAACACCCTAAAAACCCTAAAAACCCAATAAACCCTAAACACTATAAACATCCCCAAAAACCCAAAAATTGATAAAAATCCTAAAACCCCACAAAAAATTCTAAATACTCAGAAAAAAACCCTATGAAGACTTTATAAATTTAAAGACCTGGAAAAAACCTAAAAATACCCTAAAACCCTAAACACCATAAAAATACTAAAAAATGACTAAAAATAAATACTTAGACCCCCTAAAATAAAAATGATAAAAATTGTAACAAGAACGTGAAAACTGTAAAACCCCCTAAAACCTTAAAACCCCTAAAAACATTAATACCCATAAAAATCTATAAACACCATAAAACCCCACTAAAAAACTCTAAAACCATTTAAACCCCTGATATCATTAATTTTTTTAAAAAAAACATAAATCCCATAAAACTCAGAAAAACCCTAAAACCCCAACAAATACCATAAAAACACAAAAACTATTAAAATTCTCTTAAACCCTCAAAATCCAAAAAAACCATAAAAACAAAAAATAATCCTCAATAATCCCTAAAAATCCCCTGAAAATTATAAAACCCTAAAACCCTAAAAAACCCTAAGAAAACCTTAAGAACCTAAAAACACATAAAAACATCTAATAAATGGTAAAAAACCTAAAAAATCTAAAAACCCTAAAAAATTTAAAACCCTCAAAATCCCCAAAAGCCATAAAAAAAACCAAAAAAATCCAAAAAAATACATAAAATCCATAAAGAAATAAAAACCTTAACAACCCTAAGAACACTAAGAAAACCATAAAAACATATATACACTTTTAAACCATAAAAAACCAAAAAAATGATAAAATCTTAAAAACCCCTAAAAGACACAAACAACCCTAAAACTCCATAAAATACTAAAAAACCACTTAAAACTCAAAAAACTCCTTAAATGCCTAAAAATGATAAAAAAAACTATAGAAAACATAAAAACCCCTAAAACACAAAAAACCCTAAAACACCCAAAAACCCATGAAAACCCTAAAAACCCTAAAACCCCTCAAAATACGTAAAACCCAAAAAATCATAAAAATCCCTAAAAATCCCTGAAATGTAAAAAACCCTAAAACCCTTAAGAAAATACTAGAAACTTGTATACACTTAATACCCCTAAAAACATTAAAATTATAAACACCTAAAAAACACTAAAATCACTAAAAAAATATTAAACCCCTCAAAATCCCTAAAAACCATAAAAATAAAAATAAAATCCAAAAAATCCCAAAAAAATACCAAAAAATGTAGAAACCTCTAAAAACCCAGAAAACCCCTGAGGAATTCCCTAAAAACCAAAAAATAATCAAAACCCCCAAAAATCCTAAAATCGTTAAAACCCCAAAAAATGACTAAAAAGTCCCTAAAAACCCTAAAACCCCTAAAAATAATAAAAAATCCTAAAAACCCTAAAAACTTTCAAAATCACTAAAAACCCTAAAATCCCTAAAAATCCTAAAAATCCCAAAAAATCCTGAGAAACATAAAAAACCCCTAAAAACCTTTAAAAAACCTATGAAATCCTTGAACACCTAAAAAATCTTAAAACACCTAAAAATCTAAAAAACTAGAAAACTAAAAAACCCTTAAAACCATAAAACCCTAATACCATAAAAACTCCCAGATTCATTAAAAAACCCTAAAAACCCATAAAACCCAGAAAAAACTACTAAAAAATATAAAAACCCTTTAAACCCATGAAAATGTTAGAAAACACTAAAAAAACCATTAAAACGCTAAACACCCCTAAAACCCAAAAAGTCCTAAAAGCCCTAAAACCCCTAAAACCCTAAAATGACCTAAAAATCCCTAAAACGTAAAAACAAAAAAAAAATCCGAAAAAACCCTTAGGAAGACCTTAAAAACCAAAAAAATTAAAACCTGTTAAAACCCTAAAAAATTAAACACCTTAAAAACCCTAAAACCCCTAAAAACCATTAAAACCCTCAAAATCCCTAAAAACCCTAAAAACGAAATAATCGTAAAAAAAATCTAAAAATACATAAAAATCATAAAAACCATCAAAACTATGAAACCCCTTAAGAAAGCCTTAAAAACTAAAAACAATTAATACCCCTAAAAACCTAAAAAGTGTTAAAAACCCAGAAATAATAAAAACATTAATAACCTAAAAATTCCCTAAAAACCCTAAAAACTTAAAAAAATATAAAAAATACCAAAAAAAACCCAAAATATAAAAAACCCTTAAAACTAAAAAAACATACATCCCCTAAATATCTATGAACAATAAAAACACTAAAAACCCTAAAAAGACCCTAAAACCCTAAAAACCATAAAACACTTAAAACCTTAAAAAACACTAAAATTTGATAAAACCCCTAAAACCCGATAAAACTCTAAAGACCCTATAAACCAATAAAAATGTTAATTTTTTTAAAAAAATGAAAACCCTTATAAACTCCAAAAAAAACCAAAAAAACCCAAAAAAACCTAAAAATCGCTAAAACCCCCTAAAACCCATGAAAATTCAAAAAATAAAAAAAATCCCTAAAAACGTAAAAACCCCTAATAACCAGAAAAAAGTAGGAAAAACATGACGACCTAAAAACACATAAAACCCTAAAAAACCTAAAAACCTGAAAAAACCCTAAAAATCCCATAAAACCCTATTAACCTAAAAACCTAAAAAACCAAAAAAATCCTTTAAAACCCTAAAAAAACCTAAAACACTAAAAAACCTTAAAAATCACTAAAATCCTAAAACACTCAAAAAATAATTTTTTTTAAAAAAACCATAAAAAACTAAAAAAACCTTAAACCCCTAAAAACTAATAAATGTTAAAAAAAGCTAACAACACTAAAAAACATTAAAAGTACCCTAAAACCCTAAAAACCTCTAAACCTCATAAAAAACCCTAAAAATCATAAAAACCTATAAAAATCCATAAAAACCCTAAAACCTCTAAAAAATCTAAAAACCTTTAAACCAATAAAAGCATTAAAAACTTCTATAAAACCTTAAAACCATAAATAATTCATAAAACCCCTAAATATCTTAAAAAATCATAAAAACCACCACACTCTAAAACCGTAAAAAATACTAAAAAAGCCCAAAAAATCCAAAAAAATATAATAAACCCTAAAAAACATAAAACCACCTAAGAAAACCTAAAAACCCTAATAATACTTAAAACCCCTATAAAACCTAAAAAATGTTAAAACCACTAAAAACCCTAAAAACCCTAAAACCCATAAAAACCATAAAAACCAAAAAAACCTAAAACCAATAAAACAAAACTAAAAAAATCCAAAAACCCTTTAAAACACTAAAAATGCTAAAAACATATGAAAATAATAAAATCCATAAAAAATTTTAAAAACCCAAAAATCCCAAAAAACATAAAACCCCAAAAAAATGTCAAAATCCTTAAAAAAGAATAAAACTATAAAAATACAAAAAAAATAAATAAAAAAAACCCTAAAAACCTAAAAATAACCCTAAAACACTGAAAAATAATAAGTAAAACTGAAAAAAATTAAAAACACTTAAAATCCCTAAAAATATAAAAAAAATTAAATATAGTAAAAACCCTAAAACCCCTAAAACCTTTAAAAACCAAAAAAACCCATAAAGACCCTAAAACCCACTAAAAACACTAAAAAAATTGAACCCCTAAAAGCAGAAAAAACTCTACAAATCATTAAACACCCTAAAACCTCAAAAACAAATCCAAACACCCAAATAACCATAAAACCCTAAAAAGCATCAAAACCATTAAAAACAATAGAAACCCTAAAATTCCTAAAAAATACCTAAAAATACCAATAAAAGTAAAAACCCTAAAAACCCTAAGAAAACCATAAAAATTTAAAACAATTAAAACCCATAAAAACATAACAAATGCTAAAAACTAAAAAATCCTAAAAACCCCAAAAAACTCTTAAAACCATAAAAATAACTAAAAACATTAAACACTCTAAAAAACATAAAAATAAAAAAAATACTAAAAAACATAGAACCCTTTAAACCCCTAAAAATGATAGAAAACAGAAAAAACCATAAAAAACAAAAATAACACAAAAAAATCTTAAAATAGAAAAAATCTATAAAAACCCTAAAAATCCTAAAAGTCTATATAACACTAAAAATCCCTAAAAAACCTAAAATTCATATAAATTTCTAAAAATGTAAAAATCCCAAAAACCCAAAAAAACCCCAATAAATCCTTAAAATGTTAAAAACACGGAAAACCCATAAAATCCTAAAAATGATAAAAACCCAAAAAAACCCTAAAAACCCAAAAAACCATAAAAACCCCTAAACAACATAAAAATATAAAAACCCATAAAATCCCTACAACCCACTAAAAAATATAAAAACCCTTTGACCCCAAATAACATTAAAAATTTCAAAAACACTTATAAATATGAAAAAACTAAAAAAAACCTTAAAAACCCATAAATCCCAAAACCCCCAAAACCTCTAAAAATTATTAAAAACACTAGAAAACTATAAAAATTCTAAAAATGACCAAAAAAATCATAAAAACGTAAAAGAACCTAAAAACACCGAAAGTCCCTAATAAAATGTTAAATATATTAAAACACTTAAAACCCATGACAACCCAAAAAAATCCAAAAACCATAAAAACCCCTAACAACACTAAAAAACCCTAAAAATTCAAATTTCCTAAAAGCCCAAAAACCATAAATATCTTAAAAATCCATAAAAATTTAAAACAACCTAAAACCCTGAAAAACCCAAAAACACATTAAGAAAAAAATTAAAAGCATAAGAACACATAAAAACACATAAAACTGCTAAAATCATAAAAAATACTAAAAATCCTAAAAAACTCATAAAAGACACTGAAAACCCTAGAAATAACTAAAAGGCTTAAAAATAATAAAACCCCATAAAATCCTGAAAAACCACTAAAAATATAAAACCCGATTAAACCCCTAAAATTTATAAAAACTTATTAAAACCTTAAAACCCCTAAAAACTCAAAAAAATAACCCTAAAAACCCAAAAAACAATAAAAACCTTAAAATCCATAAAACCCTAAAAAACATAAAAATCCCTAAAAACCTTAAAAACAATAAAAAATCTAGGAATCCTTAAAAACATAAAAAACCTAAAAAACCCTAAAAACTCCAAAGATAAGCATAAAAACCTAAAAACACTTGAAACCCCAAAAAACCCTAAAAACTATAAAAACCCTAAATTCCTAAATAACCTAAAAACCCTAAAACTCATAAAAAAACTAAAATCATAAAAACCATAAAAAAAAATAAAACCCCTAAAAACCCACTAAAAACTCTAAATACTCTTTAAACCCACAAAATGGTTAAAATATTCTAGAAAACCATAAAACCCCTAAAAACTAAAAAACCCTAAAACCTGAAAAAAAACCCATAAGAACCCGAAAAAACCTAAAAAATATTAAAATCCCTAAAATTGATAAAACCCATAAAAATACTAAAAAATTACTAAAAATCACTAAAACATAAAAATGTCGAAAAATCCAGAAAAACCCTAAGAAAACCATAAAAACATCGAAACACTTAAAACTTATGAAAAACATAAAAATTGATAAAAAAACCCGAAAAAAAACTACACACCCTAAAACCCCCTTACAACCATGAAACCTCTTAAAACCTAAAAACCTAAAAAACCCAAAAAAACTATAAAATCTATAAAAACCAACTAAAACTCTAAAAACCCTTTACACCACTAAAAATGTAAATAAAACTCTAAAAAAACCTAAAACCCATAAAAACTCAAAAAAACACTAAAATATGAAAAAAAACATAAAAACTCTAAAAACCCAAAAAATTATAAAAATACTCAAGATCCCTAAAACCCTAAAAACCATAAAAATCCTAATAAACCCTAAAAATATTGAAAAATTTAAAAAAACCTAAAAACACTTAAAAAACCATAGGAAACATTAAAAAACCAAAAACACTTAAACCCCTAAAAACCCTAAAAACCCTAAAACCCCTAAAAACCTAAACACCATAAAACCCCTAAAACTATTAAAAACCCTAAAACCCATAAAACCCCTAAAACCACTAAAACTATAAAAAACCATTAAATCAAAAAAAAAGTTAAAAAACTCCAAAAAACATTCAAAATGCAAAAAATAGAAAAAAAACACAAAAAATAAAAAAACCATAAAAACCCTAAAATACTTAAAATCCATTAAAACACAAAAAACCATAAAAATTCTAAAGTCCATAAAAACCCTAAAAACCCAAAAAAACAAAAGAAAACCCTGAAAAAACCTAAGAAACCCTTAAAAACCTAAAAAAACCTAAAACCCCTAAAATCCCAAATGTAAGATCCCGTATTTCTATATAAGGTATGTTCTAATTATATTTATGTTTAAGACCTTATTTTTGGTTAATTAAGTGCTTAACCAAGTCATTAAGGAGGCTCGGGGGTGATCCGAGGTTTCAGGAAATGAAAAAGGAGAAAAAGGGGGTTTCTGGGTAGGCCGCATGTTTTGCGCATAGTTAGTGCTAACTATGCAGAGACCTCAGGGAAACCATGAAGGAGGTGGGATTTTGGATAGTGTAATCCGCATGATTTCCACACGATTTGGAAAACTGTGTTGGTAAACCGTTCGCCCTAGAAACTTTTAAAAAAATTACAAAATTTATACTCTGGGTTTTTTATTTTAGCATGCTATTTTCTTCCTCCTCCTCCCTTACAACCCTAGGAATAAATCAAAGGTGTCCAGAGCTCCCAAGGATCAATATACTTCGATTCTTGACCGTTTGGAGTGTCGTTTCATGCGAATTGAAGATCCTAGCGAGTTTAATATTCTCTTTCTCTCTTTTCCAGTTTAGGCCTTGTATATTGGGAGATTTCCATTCAAAGATCTCAAACCACTCTTTTTCGGTGAGATTTAGGCTGAGGATTAAAAGGGGTGTTGGATCAGGATATAAGGCCTTGGTTGAGAGGGGATTCCTCAATATATTCAATGTAGGTGGTCTACAAGTTATATCCCTTTAGTTTTGTGGAAGTTTGTGCATGTAGGGTTTTGATTTTTACCCTCTTATGATGAGTTCTTCATTCCATTATTTTTATGTGATGTTTAGGGTGTCTAAACAACCTAATGGAACCCTCATGATCCCCACTTGATTCATGGAGGAAGATGTAACCTATTTTAGGTCCACCCATGGGGTGTTCCCACTTTCCCAAACATAGAGTTTAGCTATATAAATTTAGGTACTTTGTATGAGAACATAGAGCCCATGGTGAATATGATATTAATCTTGAAGGATGTAAATGGGAGTCCAAGTAACACACCTTGGTTGGGTGGTGACCTATGTGGGAGTTTGGGTGCCTTAAAAAGGGGTTCAGTGAGATAAGGGGAAATGATAGGGGGTTTAGCTTTACACATGATTATGCTTAGTGAGATAGGCATGGGAAATGGGAAAATGGGGATGAATGTTATGGGTTAGAAATTAATAATGTGTTAATGTATTGTTTCATAATGTTAATTACCATTTATTGATATTGTTGTGATATTCCTAATAAAATTAGTGATGCTTGGTTGTGAATTTTAGTTGAATGTGATGAATGTTAAATAAATCATGTGCACATGGATTGGTAGTGTGAGGTATTGAATTGAGGTTCTACACCCATAGGCCGAGTTTTGACTGAGGTTCCAAACTCCACCCATTAAATTCATGGGTTAGGGAATTAGAGAGATTAACATTACCATAATGGTTGCATCCACCCAGACTGAGTGTTCGAGGTGAGGATAATGAAAATTGTTGTGTTATGATTACTAGTGAGATAGGACATGTTTAATTATTTAATGATGTGAATGTTGATCTTCTTTAATCCATTGAACACATTTAAAGGTGAATTTTTAATTAAAGTATATTGGAATGAGTATGGGTTATTTGATAGGTTAAGTGAAAAGAACACAATTTAGATTTTATAATCTATTTACTTTACTTTCATTTGTTTACCACTGCATGCACTGTCTATGGGATTGATATTTTGTAGACACCGTTTGTGGTGTCCTACTGAGTTGTACTCACACCCTACTCAAGCTTCCATTGGTTACCCACACAAATTTCATGGTTGTAGGTTAGGAGAAGGGCAAGGGCCCAATGCTTGGGAATTGAGTCGGGAATCGGGATGAGCTTGGTTGAGGTTCAGGACATAGTGCCAGGACTATTTTTGGGATTCTGTTGTTTGTCTTAGTTTTTTGTTTTGTTCATTTTCTACTATATCATGGCATGACATACTTACTATTGGTCTTGTTGTACCCATTTTGGGAATGGTTTATTTATGCATTCTGTTGGTTGTTTTATAGTGTTTCTTCTATTTATATTTTTACTGTTGTGGATTACTCTGGTAAAAAGGGGGTATAGTCTCCCCATGTGACTACTTAGACGCTTTCTTCTAGTCAGAAACCTTTGTTGTATGGTGATTCTTTCTTGGGGTCATGTAACCACCCGGATCAGGGCACCGGTTAGTGGCTCCCGAGTCGGGGACGTTACAATGTGGTATCAGAGGAGGTCCTTTCTCTTTATTACTATTTTGGGATGGTAGATGGAGGCTAGGAAAGTGTCAGGCCTTTTTAATGATCTCTTTCTTGGGAGTATCTATCCCATGTATGAGGGAAAACCCAATTCACCCTTGGTGGGGATTGTTGTTCTTGTTATGTGTTGTTACATTTGATGATATTTCACCATTGGGTGATGCACTTATTGTGTGATTTGAAGATTTTATGATATTTAGCTCATGGCTGGAATAGAACAATGTTGTTCATTCATGCATCATCCTAGACACCTATAAATATAAGTAACATACATCATGGTAGACACACACGTATAATGAGTGTACGTGTTGTAAAGGTTAGAATGAATTATTTTTTTAAATAAGTGGTGATGTTTTCCCAAATAAGATGATATTAATGGGTAACAACGGGTGTAAAAATGTTGGGTAATAATCAAGGAACATGTTTAATAATAATGTAAAGTGGGTTAATATGTTTTTAAAGTAACTTGGAATGTAGAACAGTTTGAAATGGTGTAAGAAATAAATTCTTGCAATAGTGTGAGTTGGTTAATCGTGTTGGCCATGGTCTAAGGAATAATGACTAAGGTAATTATCCCGGATGTGATGGGAACAGTGGAATGGTGTATTCAAAATGGTTGATTATGTCTAGTGATGAGCCTTCCTATGTTATCCCTTCTTTTTGTGATAGATTTAGTGATTCTTTATAAGTTTGTGTTTGGAATTGTAGGGAAATGATGCCACAAAGACACGTGCCAGTTGGGTGACCAAAAGACGTAGCCGATAATGATCCTCCGGTAGTGGAGCAAGGGAATCCAGTGGTTTAGAGTTAAAGGGAATAGAAAATGAATGAGAACTTAGCTTGTTTTATGCAAATTATTGAACGGGACCTAGGGCGGGTTGCGCCAAGTATGTTCGAGCTAAACAGAGAGTTTCAGCTACAACACCCTCCGACCATTACCAGAGAGGGTGGGCCAGAGGCAGTAGAGTTATAGATCGAGTCTATCCAGACTATTCATTATCATCTAGAGAATCCTATTGAGAAGTGAGTAAAGTTGGAGGCTTATATTTTGAGAGGCCAAGCAAATCATTGGTGGGACATCATGGTCCAAATGGAACAGGTTCAGGAGATGCTATGGAATGACTTCCAGGAAAAGTTTCTTGAGAACTTCTATCAAGAGACTCTGAGACTGGAAAAGGTGGTGGATTTTATGATTTTGACTAAAGGAATGATGTTAGTGATGGACTACGCAAGTCGTTTAACTGATTTTTGTCACTTCATTCTAGCTTTTACCGGATATGAGACAACTATGGTGGGATGTTTCCCGGATAGGTTGAGACAAAAGATCAGGTCTCGGGTAAATATCTTTCATATGAAGAGGTTTACTGAAGTGGTATATCATGCTCTTATCTCGGAGGGAAACCTCAAGGGGGCCTCAGGTAGTGAGTTTTTCGGGGATGCTGGGTGGACCAGTAGTGCATCTTCCGAGGGCAGGAAGCGTCATTTTGGAAACATTCAACAGAGTGGAAGTTCGCAGAGTAGACAGAAGAGGGGAACAACCTCTCAAAGTGGTGACCAGAGCTTTTTCTATCAGTGTGGCAGGTTGAGGCACATGCATGGCCAGTGTACCCTACCACCAGTCGAGTGTTAGGCATATGGTAGGTTATTCCATGTGCAGAAGTTCTGCAGGAACCTGCAATAGTCAACAAATGAAGGAATTCAGGAGTATATTCCAAGTGCAGGAAGGGGGTCAATTACCCCATATCAAGATCGAAATTAGATATCTACAGGTCATACCGATAGGGGTGGTGGACGTGGAACTCTGGGGAAAGACCATTATTACAATCAGGGTATTTCAACATAGGGTACTCAGGTTGGGGCCCTGGGTAGAGGGGCGGGTTAACTCCATGTAGTTCAGACTATGCCAAAGTGTGGTGATGTAGGATCATCCACAGTTTGAGGTATGATTCTTATAGCTTCTACATTTTCTTGTTCATTATTTGATACAAGTAATACACATTATTTTATTTATGATCAGTTCATTTTGTGTTCGGTTTGACCGTGGATAATGCATGTGGGGTAATTTCACTTGATACTCCATTGGGAGTGTGAGTCTAGAACATCCAGAAATATAAGGGTTTTCCTCTAAAGATTGGGGGTTATCATTTTTTGTGGGATCCGTGTGTTCTAGACATATGAAGTTTTTACTTGATCATGGGAATGGATTGGTCAGTGTTGTATCAAGCCCAAATCGACTTTTATCAATGCCAGTTAATTTTTACATCTCTTGATAGAGACACCTATGTCTTTTATGGTGAGTGGGATGATCAATCGGGTCGTATCGGGACTCTGCTAAAATTTGGGAGATATCACGACCTAGATAGCATATCTTATGATAAATGATGGTGAGAAGGATCAGCCAATCTTCCCACGGGTAGTGGATCAGTTTTAGGATGTGTTTCCTAAGGACTTCTCAGGGTTACCACTTCAGAGAGATGTTGAGTTCACCATTGAGCTGTTACTAGGAGAAAATCCAGTCTCCATTCCTCCATATCGTATGTCACCAGAAAAACTCCAAGAACTGAAGGTTCAGTTGGAGGAATTGGAAGACAAGTGGTTTATTCATCCTAGTATATCACCTTGAGGATCACCTATGCTTTTTTGCAAAAAAGGCTGATGGGTCACATATAATTTTTGTCAATTATAGGAGGCTGAAATAAATGACATTAGAGAACCTATACCCTCTTTCTATAATCAATGATCTTTTTGACTAGCTCATAGGAACTTTGGGGTTTTCTAAGATAGATTTGAGATTAGGATACCATCAGTTAAGTGTGACACCTTCTTATATACCACAGACAACTTTCCAAAGTAGGTATGGGTTGTATGAATTTTTGGTAATGCCGTTTGGGTTGACCAATGCACCAACTATATTCATGGATTTGATAAACTATATATATTTCACCCATATCTAGACCGATTCGTTGTTGTTTTTTTATGATATCTTAGTGTACTCTAGGACTCAAGACAATCATGCCCAACATCTTGACATCATTTTGAGTACACTAATAGAGCATAGGATTTATTCCAAGCTATCAAAGTGTCAATTTTGGATTCGTGAGGTGCACTTTTTGGTACACATCATCTCGGAATCAGGTGTGTTGGTGGATACAAATAAAGTAAAGGATGTGGTGTCTTGGAAACATCCCAAGATCGTTTCTGATGTTCATAATTTTCTTGGTTTGGCCAATTATTATCGGAGGTTCATTAAGGACTTCTCTCATTTGGCAACACCACTCTCCGGTCTGACCAAGAAGGGAGTAGAGTCTGAGTTGTTAGGATCATGTGAAGGTGATTTTCAAGAGTGGAATAAGTGGTTGACTACTGCACCGATTCTAGTTTTACCTGAACCAAACAAGATGTATACCTTGTTTTGTTATGCGAATAGAGTTGGACTTGGTGCAGTGCTGATGCAGGAAAACTGGGTTGTTTTTTATGGTTTGAGACAGTTGAGACCACATGAGAGAAATTACCCAACTCATGACCTTGAAATAGCTTCAGTGGTTCATACCTTGAAGTGTTGGAGTCATTACTTGTTAGGATAACCTTTAACAGTGTTTACCAATGATAAAAGTCTCAAGTACATATTCTCTCAGCGGGATCTGAATATTCGATAGTGAAGTTGTGTTGAATAGCTTCAATCCTTTGATTTTGAGTTGGTTTACACACCAGGAAAAGGGAATAGTATTGATGATGCTCTGAGCCGGAAGACTCGGAATCAGGTGGTCCAAGAATCATCATCAGAGTGGAGATTGATGACCTTGTTTGCTGAGAATCACTTGGAGGTATAAGATGAGCCGGGGCAGATGAATCTTGCATCCATAGTAGCTGAATCTATTATTTTGAGCAAGATTAAAGAGATCTAGTTAGTGGATCCAGAGTGTTTATTTATGACGGAAAGTCATAAAGGTGGGGAGTCACGTTCTAGCTGGTTTTTTGGTGCTGATGGTGTTGCTCATGTTCGTGACTGTGTTGTGGTACCGGTAGGAGTACAGGAAGAGTTTGATGCGTGAGTTCCATGCATCTAAGTGGGAAATACATCTTGTTTTTACTAAGATGTATTGTGACCTCCACAAGCAGTTTTGGTGTCCTTGAATGGAGAAATAAGTTGCGAGCTTTGTGGAAAGGTGCCTTACCTATCAACAGGTGAAGGCTGAGCACCGACATCCAGGAAAATTGTTGTAGTCATTTCCCATTCTGGTGTGGAAATGGATTGACATGATGATGGACTTCATGGTTGGTCTTATGAGGACACCTCGGAAGAGTGATGCAATTTGGGTGGTCATGGATTGGTTAATAAAAGTGTCTCATTTATTGATGATTCAGAAGACCTTTACAGTTGATCAGATGGGTGAGTTATATGTTTGAGAGTTTGTGCGGTTACATGGTGTGCTGAGAAATATAGTTTTAGATCATGATCTGCGTATCACTTCAAGATTCTGGCATGGGTTACAGAATGCGCTTGGATCCCAGGTGTTGTTGAGTATAGCTTATCACCCACAAATAGACAGGCAATTGAAAGGAACAATTCAAGTGTTAGAGAACATGTTGAGAGCTTGTGTTTTGGATTTTGGTGGATCATGGGAGAAACACTTGACTCTAGTTG